>CM077311.1:88703337-89903337 GCA_039655065.1 Glossophaga mutica
TAACAAACGCTAGAATGACCAAATTGCAGACTAATTGTTTCCGTATTGTACTTAAAATGAGTTTTTAAAAATAAAAAAAAAAGATGACTATATACGATCGATGCTATTTATTGTACCTCTGGGCCTACTCTTCTAAAAATTGTAGTTTATCGAATTTTCTCTGTCAAGCTTGAACTAATGTAAATAATTGAAATAATGTAAAGTTATATTTTCATGTTTTTATAGATACATGACAAGAATACATAATGTAAGAGTATTTCCACTATGGATCATGTTGAATGGATAATGCACATCCCAGTTACAAGCAGTAATCATAGTTCAATACCCATGTAACGGTGCATCAATATATTGCTGTATAAATATGTCTGTGTGCATACAAGTGAAAAGTGGTCAAACAAGAGTGATGACAGCTGTCTAAGGTTTTTTTATTCATTTTATATAAAAACTGTTATGGAAAGACCAAAATGTTTATGAACTATTCTTATGTAAATTTACAACTGTCCTTTACTGTAGCTTTTTGTTTACAGTATAGTACCTTATTTTCTGCTCTGTTAAGTGGGTGTCACGTTCTGAGGAGACATACACTTTCTATAACTTCTACCGAAGACATTGGAATTTCCAATTTTTCATGTGTACTATGTCAGAAAATGCTTTTGATTTTATTTTTAAATCTAACATCGGATGGCTTTTTTTTGGAGTGCTGTAAAAACTTCAATCATACATAAAACATGTTCTTACAAAAGGCAAAGATCTTTATTTTTTTTTTACTTAATAGTTCTTCAACTAATAATGAGAACCCAAAAAGTGTATTTAAATTTATTCCCAAACAAACTCGACTATTTCTACTCCACAGTAACATGTTTTCTCAGTTTATATGTCAGCTAGGTACCAGTGTAACAAAATAAAATTAGCTTTCATTCTTTAGCTATAATAATTGACATGTGAGACATTCCAAATTGACAGTCAGTGCATGCTTTGGGCCTATGTAGAAATACCACTGTTGGTGGATCACGGTTCTCGTGTTATGTAGATACGCTCTGCTTCTGAAGTGTCATGCTGTGCTGTTGTCAGCCTCTGCGCTGTATCGTGTCCGTCCAGCTGCTACTGTAATCGTACTAAAGAGCAGAAAGGTGGCTCTTTAAAAATCCCATAAGATAACACATTTTTCAGGCTTAGATGTTTCAAAAAATGCCTTCATTTATTGTTTTTCTGAGCGTATTAACGAGTAACTAAAACTCCTGCAATTTATATTGTCTTTTTACAGAAGTGGTTAATTTAGTATGTAGGCAGATCTTTTTAGGCATATTCTAAAATTATCAAGACATTTTAGTTCTTCAGAATTGCACATTCAAATGTCTTTTATAACATTCTGTGGGTTTTAATATATTTATTGGGTAATAGACGAACACACCAATGCATCTGCTTAAAAATAGAGTAATGTTGACTTTCCTCTCTGCAAATACTCTATTAATATTTGGGGGGCTGTGGTAGTAAATTTAGTAAATGAAGAGAAATAGTAACAATATAATAACCCCACTGGATAATTTCAATACAACACCTTAACAAAACCATTAAAAAAAAAACCACTGTTGAAATTATTTAGAATACAATGTAACGTGTTTTCTTCCCTTTCTTCTATTCCCTATCTCATCACCTCCTAGAGTTATCAGTCTAGTAAGTTAAAAAAGAAAAAATAACTCAAGTATCATCTCTACCTTAAAATGTATTTCTGGGTATTTATACTTGTTTTCAGGCTGGACAGAGTTTATTATGTATTGCACTGAACAGCTCATTAGTAATTCATGTAAAATGAAGTATAATTCAGGCAAATATTTCATTTTTCTTTAATTCAAATGAAATATGTAGGTGGATTGATTTACATAGGTTCTCTGCATTATCAATTGTAACTGACGGTATATGGTTTATTAAAATATACTATGATTTTTGGAGAGTTTTTTGGTTGTTTAACAAATGTTATATGAACTCTCAAAAGCTCATTAAAGGAAATAGAAGAATAATGTAACTATTGAAATGTAGGGTAAATTTTGTGCAAGGGATTCTACATATAAATTGGTTTATTTTTAATTACTAACATTAAAGATGGGTAAGTACAAATGAATAATCATAATATTCTCAATGAGAATTTGAGGATGGATTAAATGGATTATGGAAGTTGTATCAAATTTTTAAAAAGAAAAATTAATTCTCTTGATGCATTGTTTCGCTTATACCATGCCACTAAGAAGTTTATTAGACAGGCATCAATAACTTGCACTTTCTCTAGTTCCGTGTTTTAAAATGACAACCACTCATAGACAGCACACAACACTCTAAGTATATAAAGGTTCAGATGTGTTTGTGTAAACACAATGATACTCAAGCACAGAGACTAACACAAACGACCTCATATTCATTGCAAGTAAGGAAGTGCCTGGAGTAAATCTAGATCATAAGAATCTGTATGTTTATATCCTGTCTCTATTTATTTCCTTCTTGCTGTACCACTATACATTGTCTTCCTGCCCTTAGGTACAACTGTCATTTTTTTATGAATTATACTTCAAATGGTATCTCATTTTTTAGTTTCATTCATCTGGCTTTTTGCTTTTTTTCCCTATTATCCCATCTATTTCTGGCTTGTCCTTCATGAGAGATTTTGCTGTGAGAGCACTTAGAGTGCAATTCATTTCCTCAAAGACAGGACTGACAATTTCAGAGCCTTCTTAAAAACTGTAATAAATGATGAAGAATTTCTTGAGTGAAATAAAAATGTCCTGCTAAGCTCTATTTCTGCATCACTCACATATTCAGGCCCAATCATTGAAAATTTGTTGCATTCCTCCATGTACTTACAGAGCTCCACAATTTATAGAGTTTCTGTAGGAAATGGGAGGCTCTTCCATGACGCAGGAAGAGTGAAAACTCTATTTTTAATATGTTTGCTTATCAGAATTTTGTTTAAAAGCCACTTCACAATGAGCACAAACCAATTCTCCATTTTAATTCCACTCTCAAGCACTTCCAGATTACCTTTAACTGCATTTTTTCTCCACTAGGTATAAGACAGTTTTGCTATTTCAGAGCCAAATTCCTTTTGGGATATGCCTAAACTCACTGTTACTTCATTGGATATGACTGAATTTACTGAATGACTTTGGTCATTTTTCTTTCTTTTTTTTCCTTTCAGGTTAATGTGCCAATTTCATTTTATTGTAAATTGGAATGTGGGGGAATGGATTAAGCACTTGGGAGGGAGTCAAAACCAGGATTCTAGCTTTATCTCCTCTTGTTTCAAGCCTCCCTTTGTCTCTGTCTTCTCAACTGGAGGATATGGATACTAGGACTGTGTCTTGGGCATGATGCAAGGAAATGTAATACAATTATTTAAAACATAATGCAACATTGTCTCTTCTTAAAAATGGTTTGAAGTAATGAGTTCATGCATTGCAGTGCCACTTAGTGCAGGAAATTTTTTTTGCTTTTCAGTTCCAAATTTGTTTTAATATCTCAAAACATTAGAAAAGCAGTTCTACCCTATAACATTCATTTAGTAATTCAGTTATTCATTAATTCCATCTAACAAATATTATTTGAATATATCTGAAGCAAATATAAGCAGAAGGTAAGGACTACATTTGAAACCTCTATTCTGAAAATTAAGTATTATATTTTCTTTAAAGCATGTAGTTCCTTGATTCCATTGACTTAGAAATAGTATGTGTATATGGGTACTATATTTCTGTTCAACAATTTTTAACTCAAGACATTCAAACATTAAGTTTGAACAGACATCTGATAACACCCACAAACGGTCCCCTTAACTATAAATTTGCTATATTTTACTATGAGAAAAAAACTATATTTTCCCCCTCTCAAAAAAGTCTTAGATTGTACATATTATGTTTATCCACAAATTTATTTGGCATCCAATCAATAGTTCTATTATTTTTCAAAAATTTAAATTAAATCCATTAACCAATATCACAATTTGGTAATTCTAAATTGTTGCCACCTGCATGGCTTACAAATATCTACAATCTATTTCTTTGGATGAGAGTTTAATTCAAATATGATTCAACAGATGTATGGTCAGCAGCTAAGCTGCATCTTACATTTAAACTGAAACAAAAGTTAAAGAAAAGTATGTGTTAAAAACAGGCTGGTAATTTCTCAGCTATGAGCCTGCCAATCTAGAATTTTTCATGAAGATGCTTGAAATGAATATCACTACTTATTTTTTAAATTTTATGTAAATTTTATTTAAATACTTACATTAAGTCACACCTAAATTCAATAATATTTTATTTCAAATGGAAAGGGTTTGGGAGCAATTCACATTTTTGTTGGGCTTCCTAAACCAGAGAAAAATATATCCTAAACTTTGGAATGTATATAGTATAGCCATGGTATATGATTTATCATCACCTATTATATTGTCAATCTTAATAGGTGAAAAATGTCCATTTGATAAGAATCAGAACCAAAACCAATTGTAAATTAATTTATGCATATTTTCTAATTCTTTCTTTTTTGACTTAGTCTAATACAAGTTAGAGGTTATTTTTCATGTAAAAATTATCTTTTCTCCCCTCAGCATTTTATGGTCAAGAATTTTGTTACAAAAAATTCTGTGGTTATTTAAATTTTAAGCTATTGGATATATTTGACCCATATCTAAAAACACCTTTGTGTAAATATTTACAGACTTAAAAGGAAAGGAAATAGCCTCATGCAAATGATTTGCAAGGATTTTGAAATAATTATGAAAGTGGAACTCTATAGTATTATGAACTATTTATACTTGCTTTGCTTATGCCTCTCTTCCTCCCCAAATTAGACTTTGTTTGCCAGTGATCTCAATTGCTACTTTTGGATGATTTCAATGAAGTCTAAGTCATGAGTTGCAATCAATCACGTGTAACAGATAACTTTATGTGATTCTGAGATCATAGACAACATACCCATTCTTCCATATCCTTCTTGCAAATATGTGCCTTAGTTCTCAGTGTGAGGTAGTTTGGATAATCATTGTGAAGCTGTCATCATTATTTAGGGTTCTTTTTAAGTAAAAGTGCATTTTTGGATTTATAACTATATGTAGTCTGTATCTTAAAAGCCTTCCAAGTCTGTTTTATGTGTTATTATCTTGTTGGCTCTTTGTGTTAAAGAGACAAATATGTCTTTGTTCATTTTTATTTAATGTTTGTGTTTCTGTGTCTGTATATGTTCATGTGTGTATTAAAAAAATTCCACATCCTCTATAGCATTTATTCTGTTATTTATAACATTGTTTAACATACCTCTGAGATTTTAACTCAAAGGTTTTAAATGTATTAAAGTAAATTATTACGAAGACTTTAAAGGGGTTAAAAGGAAATGAAGCAATTATTTAGGTAGCACATGTCAACATAACTAAACTCAAGCCTAAAATTATGCCTTACTTTTTAAATTAAAACTATTTTGAAGTATATAGTCAAAGCTGAACTTCCAAGATTTGCAATTCACACTTAGTTGTTAAAACATGTCCACATGGGAAAATATTTTGGAGTTATGTTTACACCATACCTCATCTTTGTCATTTTCTTCATTAAAAACCCCCAGTAAGTATGGAGAAGAAAAATGTGCTTCATGTGTGGAAATGGTGTTCTGGATATAGGAAAAAAGTATATGCCCGAAGGATCTGAATAACTGTTCCCAACACTGAAGAACAATCAGTTACCAGTTTAATAATCTGATGGCTGTTAGATAGGACAAGGGGTCTGGGAGTTCTTGCTAATGTTATCTTGTTAAATGTTAAAATGTAGCACAGTATTTTGCAGATGCAGCTGTAAACAGAATGAACTTGACAGGAACCCCCCCCCCCCAAAAAAAAAATAATAATAATAATCTTGTGTCATAGCCATCTTTAGAACAGTTTCCCTGATAATGCACTCACTGTGGTGTACAAAGGTGGAGCCACACTGGCCAGCTATATATGCTGGGAAAGGACAGGTCAGGGTCTTGACCCAAGGCTAATTGTCTATTCTAATCCTCTGCCCCTCCTTCATCAGATAAGATTTCTTTTGTTCTAATACAAACAGCTACATAATAGAAGAGTAGGCATGGTCTGTCCAGAGAGGTTTTCTTTCTTTCTCTTTTGTCTTTTTACAATGAATGGCTTACTTTTGCATTAGGATGTACTCTTGCAATTGAATTTCTATGCAGAAATTTTTCTTACTTTGAGTGCAACATAAGGCATAGAACTTTTCCAGGAAAATAGCATGCTGGAATATTATTGCTGCATATTTTTTTAGTGTAACTACTCACATTTATTTTTCTTGACGTCTTAAATATTTGTGAGGAAAACATAATCATTTGGTTAATGATTGGTAAAGGAATATACATGCCCATCTGTGCTTACTGGGTCTCCTAGAACCATTTTTGAAAAAGGTGGGATTTATAAATATAAGCACAAGTTATCATTATTGTATATTAATTTGCTTCTAGAAAATGTGAAAACATTTTGCAAATGAAAATGTGAAGAACAGAATAAGATTATAGATTAAGTATATATAATTTCAAATATATATTTTCATTTTTATTTTGAAACATGTTTCTAAATAGGTATTTTCAGTTTTATTACATTATAAAATACCAATATCGGGATTTGTGGTTTATACAAAACTTCTGCATAGAAAAATTTAATAGTATTATCCAGAAATATATAAGTTAAATAGCATTTTCTTGTTTGATTCTCAGGTTTATACTCATTATTCATACATTATCACATTATTCTTATTACAACATTGTCCACATTTGTCTTTCCCCATACAATGGCAATACAAGAAAATATGTTCACAAGTATAACATTTATCATGTTATGCCTGAAAGCATGAATGATTTACTATTTTAACTTTCTCTGTTTCATTTTTATGTTTCCTATAATGTGCTTTATTTTGGCCAGCTGTCATTCACTGGCATCAATATGTCAATGATTGTCTGGCTTTTTATTTCCCCTTTCTTATTAATGAGACTCTATAAAAATCTTTCCCATACACACTTTAGCATAAGCCTAGTAATCTTTCTAGTAGTATGTGAAGATTTTTCTTTCTTATAACACCTAACCTGGATCTCTCTCGACTGCCGGACTCCAAGCAAAATTGATTAAGTACTTTTTTGTTTGAATTCTGTACCTAGAGGAAATCTCTCTAATATGAAAACAATACTATATTTTCAGTGATATGCTTAATCAACTATTTCCTTTATTATAATGTGAGTTTCCTGAAGGCAGGGAATAAATATGTCCTATTTATCTTTGAGTACTTAAACCTTTTCAAAATAATGATAAGCTCACATTTACAAAGCACATATTTTGTGCAAGGCATCACACTATAAAGTGCATATTATTGTTTTAATTCTCATTTTACAAATAAGGAACCTGAAACAGAACAGCGCAGAGAGATTAAGTAATTGGTTCAGTCACATAGCAAGAGACACAAGCCTTTCATGCTGGGGCATGATGGTTTCACAGTTAGCACTTGTAGCTGTCATGTGGGAAGATACAGGTCACAATACAATGTTATGTGGTAAAATGTATTTGAAATATAAAAAATGAATCAGGATTGGATTCACCAAACAGCCAGACAGGTGCGCAGACTGTAAAAGAGCACTTCAGTTCCCATGAGATAAGATGTGCAGTTGGAAAGACTACTGTAAGTCACTTAGGCTAGAGTGAGATCCCTGACAGATTTGCTCCATTAATAATAGAGAATAGCTGAACTGCCATCTGAAGAGAATGCATAATATTAGCTTAGGTTTTGCTGAGTTTGGAGCCAGAGCAGAATTGCTAAGAAAATGGAGGCAAACTTCAACATAAATCATCCCCTTCTCCAAAGAAACTTTTTTACAGCACCTTATTTTTACATAATGCTGATTTTTAAAAAATATATTTTATAATCAGATTTCTCAAGTGTCTTCTAACTCAATAGACTTTATTTTCTTTAACAACCTTTAATATAATGACTTCCTTTCTAAAAGGCTTGTATTGTTTCCATTCCTTCTTAGCCTACTTCACAGTATAAACCCTCAAAATCTGCAAAATAAATGCAAGTATTCCTGGGAGATTTTTTCCCCTTCTAGCTCAATTCTTCTCAAATTATATTCTCTCCTTCTCTCTAAGGAAACTCATTTTCCCCTATAGATTTAATCCTCATTCTATGCTGAGTTTTTTCCAAAATATGTGTGTATAGCCCCAAGCTCTTCACTCAATTCTAGACTTATAAATTGAACTATCTAAGAATCATTTTATTAATATGATTAACATTATTAATAGTAGTGGCCAATATTCATTGAATATGTGAGTTGCCAGTCACTATTTTATACATTTTGTATATGTATAAATATCTTTAATACAGGAATAATATGAGTTTCATATTATTACCACATTCATTGCATCTTAATGAAATAGAGGCAAAAGAGATTACATAATTTGCCCTAAGTCTCAATCACAGACAGCTAGAAATTTCCATGGGCACTTCAACTTGAACAGACTCAAAATTGAATTTATTTTCTTTCCAGTAAAAGTTGTTTCTCCATTGGGTAAGTCCCTTTATGGTTACATTTGGTACCTAGGCTACTGTTGTGAATGTGAACCCTTATATAGAATAACAAATTCATTGTTATCATTTTTGTAGATGTAAAATAGACCCTTTTAGACTCAATCTTTTTCCCTTCACACTTCATATTTAGCATTGTTCCTTGTGTTAAAAATCACATCTAGATTGTCATGTCAGAGTCACAGAAGGTTCATGTTAATGGTCTGTGCATTCATTTACTTTTATATATATTTATTTATTCATTCAGTGAGTATTTATTGAACCTGTGTTGCAAGACAGACTCTGTACCATACAATAATACACAGTACTTCGGGCAGTTTTATCCATTTTATATGGAAAACCAAATTGTTCAAGATTTTCTTTAAATTTCTTTACTGTCACTTGTTCCTTACATGTATCTTTATCCTTCTGTTGCCTCCTTGCTATAGTCCTAATTCTTTTGAGATACAGATTTAAACTATTTGTTAATTCATCCAACAAATATCTATCAGCCACCCATTCACATATGAGGCATTTGTATTTGTGCTTTGATAATAAGGTGTTGAATAAAACACACATTTTCCCTTCCCTTTTAGAACTTCCAGTGTGATTGGCGAGAGAGATTTCACACAAGTAGTCACAATAAAAGCTGAGATTTATGAAGAAGAATATGCCATGGAACAAGGTGGAGCTGGCATGGTCACTGGCAGGCCCCCTTGGGGAATGACATTTAAGCTGAGACTTAAAGGACAAGTGGGAGCTATGAAAAAGCAGAGAATATGTTGGAGGAAGAGATTTCAGGTTGAGGAGATAGTGCATAGCAAATCTCAGAAACTGGAAAATACCAGCCAAATCTGAAGTATAGAAAACTAGAGAAGATACAATGGAATGATTTCTCTCCTGCTCAACAGCTTCATCATGCTCTTTCTACCCTACACCTGTCTGTAGCTCCTAACATATTTCTTTAAGTTGCTACCTATCAACAAGGGTCATGTTACATCCTTTCCTGAATATGGTGCTCACTTGAACAAAGGTGACATTTGTTTGTTCCTTAGAGCAATTATACTAGGTAGGAGTCACCATAATAAGCCTGGCTAATGAAGAAGGATTAAGAAACACACCCATACTCAGAAAGCTAGGCAGTGTCAGAACCACAACTACCAGGGTCAGCCCTTTGGCCTCCAGGCTCTATCTTTCTGTGTGTAATATGGTTCTCCTCTCCAGTGAGTAAATGTTAGTGTGGTTGGAGCTATGCCCGCAGTCTGCCATTCATATCTGAATGAATTGGCCACCTAGTCAGGTGAATGTATTTCTCAAATATCATGTTTTTTTGTTTTTTTTTTTTACCCTGGAATCTATTTTTGCACACTAGAACAGATTGAAACACCTCTCTTCAATGAATTTTTCCTCTTTGCTCTTAAATAGACCAAATGAAATCTTTATACCTTCCCTTTTGGTAGTAAAAATTCCCAGTTTTTTGAACAGAGATCATTTCTGCTATTTCTTTCAAGTCAGTTTTGTAAAAGCCAGTTCTGATAGTGTAAACTCTTAGAGAAGCTCCTAGAAAAGTTCTATGAGAAGAAATACTGAAAACAAAAAGCACATTAAGAGGATATGACAATTTATTAAAGCACGTTTTAGACCCCACAGTCTGTTTCCCAAGCCGTCCAGTAGGAACTTCAATGCCACTCTTATCTTCAGCTTGATGCCCCCGATCTGTTTTCTCAAATGTTAATTATCTTTGTGGTTGGAATGAAGGCCGAAGGCCATAATAACCAATGAAAAACACATAGCCATGTCCAGGGTCAAGGATAATCTCACATGTTGAATTGAAGCTGCTGAGTTTTTCCAATAACTCCTCAAAATGTATTTGCCTTTTGATAACTGGATCTATTTTTAGTGTCAAAGGCACTGACACCTACTAGTGTGCAACTAATTATTCGTATATATAGTATCTAACCTGTATTCAATGAATCAAGAGGAACAAAATATTTATCAAAAATTATGATCAGGGAAGAAAAGAAGTGGTTTAGATGCTTGTAACTTAAATGTTTGGTTTTGCAAGTATAAGCAGTTGCATCCACATCACACCTTTCCTATTATAGCTCCATGGGAATGCTCTTCTGATTACACAATGTTCATTCATTTACTAATAGATTCTCACCCACCAATATTTATTAAGCGTTCATGATGCATCAAGCAATGAAAATAGAAAGGCTGATGCTACTGGGGACAAAGGCATGCAAAAATCCATTACAATTTATGTAATCCTTCATTCACCAAATATCCATTGTATACCTGAGTACAAGAGACTATTTCAGGTATTTAAAATATGACAGTTAACAAGTAATCAGGTGCTTGTTACTGAGCCTGGAAATGAGAAGAGGCAAGGGCAGGATCTTGCTTGTTTTTGTTAGTTTCATTTTTTATATTGTTCATTGGGTGGGATGGAAAAATCATGAACCTTATTTTGTTATAGAACTTCAGAATACCTGAACTTCTCAAGTGAGAAGACCTCAGTGAGAAAATCAAGTGGGCATTTTGATACACTCATGTTGAGACATAAAATTGGGGTCATTGCAAATGGACAAAATATCACCTAACAAGTCTAAGTGCTGAGTCTTAGACATTCAAATGCTTCTAAGTGGGGTCTGAGGAGGAATCTGTGAAAAAGACTAAAAAGGAACAGCCAGTAAGGTAGAAAGAAAATCAGGAGTGCCTGGTGTCCGAGAAGTAGATGTGTTAATGGAGTATGGGGGAGAATGGAACTTATGGAATTCCTACAGCAGGTGACACCTAGAATAAAGCAGATAAACCCAAGCTAATCTCATAGAGAAACAGGAGAAGTTAATATCCCCTTAGATGCCTAGACAAATAACATGTAAATTTAACTACTGAATATCATGCCCTCATTATTTAGTGAGTGCTAAAAGCAAGGACCAAATGTGGAAAAGAATAGTGTATGAATTCACAATTAAAAGATTCAAGAGACCTTTACTGACCTAGGGTCATGGTCACTGAAACAGGGGAATTTTTCAAACCTCTAATTTCCCATGTTAATGAGATACCAGGAGTGCACATTTCTAAACCCATCAGAATTATAGTGCCTTCTTCTTTATTTCTGCATGGAATGACACTGGTTCTGAATGTTTTGTTTGCTTCACATTAGCCTGAGAACAATAAATAATAAAAGTGAAATCCAATTATCCTGAAATAGTTGAGCCCAATATTTGCAAAGACTCTAAGGAAAAGAAGGTGGTGTCACGATGAAGATGAGTTTGGGAGGCAGACACGCTAGGTTCAAACCAAATAGATGCTCTATCATTTATTATATGTTAGCTGAAAATCCATTTAATGTCTCCATTCTTAAAAATAGCAGGAACATGGAGATAATAATAGTGCTCATTGCTTAAGAGTGGAGAAGACTGCATTATATGATTGTATGATATAACACAGTGCTTGGCCTAAGGTAAAAGCTCAACCTATGTTACCTTGCATTATACCATGTCAATTTATAACATGAGTATTTCCTTATATCACTGGTCTGTGACAACATTATTTTAAAGGCTTACGAAAGAATGTTTACCTATGTATTTTCCTATCATTAGGCATGAAAGCTATTTCTAAATTTATGACAAATTTAATACATTTCTCTGAATATCATTTTACATATCATTTTCTACAACTTTGATTGGCGTTTCTTTAGAAGTTTAATTTCTTTGCTTCTATTGTAGACTATTATTTCTATTTAATTAATCCAAATTACAATTCCCCAATAGTAGCTATGAGCTTATCTCATGCATTTACTGATTTTTCTACCCAACATTTACCACAGAGTCACAAATCGTTATAATGTTCCTTTGTGCTATATTTTTCTTAATTAACAGGGAGAATGAAAAAGAAAGTTAATTGCACTCTGAAAACTCCTAAAGTAAGTATCTGAAGACATTTTTTACAAAGCTAATTTAGCCCTTGTAGGAACTTACTTGTGCCAAAGGAAACCTCCCCCGCTATACATTTTAGAAAGTAGCATATATTCTGAATCACCTTCCTCTGGTTTAACATTTCATTCTTCAGGACATATAAAGAGTATGTTTTTCCTAGATAAGTGATTATTGGTGTTTTAGAGAAATTGGTGTCCAAATTATGGAAAGACTCCCCTTTTCTTGCCTAGGCAAAATCGAACCAACCGAATCTCTTTATAAAGGCAGCTGTTGAAGAAATTGGGACTTCAATAGTCAGAAATGCATCAGTTGTATAAAATGTGTTTATTGTTGCTGTTTCTAAACATAGCTCCTTTGTTATTATTTTTTCCTAAAAGATAATTTTATCAGACATTACTATATAGGTTTCTCTGCCCACTTGCAGTGAGGTATCTTTGCATGAGTTGCTTCAAAAGACACATCACTACATCACTATTGACCTTCCTCTCTGATGGTGTCTTAAATAGAAAGACAAAGAAGGCTATGGTGGAGGTTAAGCTCTATAAGCCTGTCATTGCTAACCACTTCCTCAGAGCAAAGTGATCCACTAGTGATGGCCTCTATTTACAACTCTTCCTTCCTGCTCTTATTTTAGGCATTGGAAGGAGACTCCATAGAAAGGCAGGAAAAAAAAAACAAAAACTGCTATTAATAGTGTAGAACTGACCTGAGGGCAGATATTAGATATTAGTCTTGTAACCTAAAATCCTTAGTGATGGAAACACATACTGGCTTTTTAGTCAAGCATGCATATAGAATTTCTTAAACCCATAAGACCTGTAGAAAAATGAAATGATTCTCTTAAAAGCATATTTGCTATTTAAAAAATATAGATACAACCAATGCAAAATCAAAATTTGCTTTTTTTTTTTATTTTGGAAACACTGTGCAGTGGGCTAGGATCTTTTCTCGTGAAGAAACAATTCCATCTTCAAATATTTTAAACATTATAAATGGCTGAGGGATTAGTTCTTGTTTGAAAATCTAATAGCAGCAAGGAAATCAGAAGATAGATTTTTGCAACCATTTTACATATGCTGCCAAATGTAATGGGCTTCCGTGACTAGCCTGTGAACTGAAATTCTCAAGGAGAGTCCAGGTTTTGTAGAATGAACCAGTTCTTTTGATGGATGGCTGGGAGCCTATACAGATAGTCCTGCCAATTCTAACTTTTGCCTAGTGGATACTCTGATATTCAGCTTGTCCTTGTGGGTTGTTATTTTTTAACCTTGTCCAAGCAGCTAGAAGAAATTTAAAGGTACATTACCATTAAGTGTGATAATATTATGGAAATAAATATATTGATCCTTGGATCTGAATCTGCATGTTGTCATTCCCTTTCTCTGTAACATTGGGAAGCTGCTTTTCTACCTGAACATGACTTTCATCATCTGTATCGTCACATTTCATGCTTCTCTGGCAAGCTTATAATGAGAAACACTGACAAATGGTATGACACTAGTACAAACTCAGCTAAAAAAAATTAAGTGGTATTCTTAAATAACCCATCCCCATAATCTTTCAATTCCCAAATCCAACAAATTAGCAAGGACTATCAGAGTGACCTTCACATTATATTCCAAATCTAGCCACCTCACTCTATCTCCTCAATGTTATCACATTAGTCCAACAGCCAGCAACCTCCTGAAATACTTAACACTCTTATGTGGTCACTCTGCTTCCACGCTTGCTCCCTCAGTCCCAGCACTTTATCTATGATCACCAGAAGGGCCACAGGGCTCTCTTAAAAATACAAACAAAAGGTCACATTCATCCCATGCTTAAAATCCTCCAGGAAATTTTCGTCTTATTGAGAAAAAAATTGAAACTTCCTTTCACGGCTTACGAGATCCTGCATCTCTCTGACTTTCCCCCAACCCCTCTGATCCCATCACAGTGGTCTCTTGCTTTTCCTTGAACTGACTAAGAAGAGCCCATCTCAGGGCCCCTGCCCACGCTGTCCCCTTTGCCTAAAAACTCTTTCCCTACATCTCCATTCAAGCTTCCCTTGGCATTCAGGCCTTAGACTTCCCTAGCCTCTAATTTAGAAGAGCTCGCCCTCAAGTTGCTTTCTATCAAATTACACTGTTTTACTTCCTCCCTAATGGTTATCGCTGACTTCAAATACCTTATTTACTTACTTTCTGGTTTACTATTTCTCTTCCCCACTGAAATATAGGCTCACTAAAGTGCAGGTTTCTTTTTTTCACTGTCTTATTTCCAGCACCAAGGACAGAGTCTCACAGATAGTAACTAGTCAAAAAGTGTAAGATAAATGAGCACATAAATCCTCTACCGTGTTTGACACAGAGCGAATGTTCCATTAGAATTATTGTCATATATTCTCCTATTTAGTTTTCAGCAGGTGAGTCTACTTAAGGCAGAAGAAATGCAGGTGTCTCTGTATCTAATGTCACTTGGAAAATTGAAAAATAATTTTTTGAAAAATTTTTCATTTGTGCTTTATTTAATTTCTTAATTTTTTAATTTTAATTATTGTTCAAGTACAGTTTTATGCCTTTTACCCCATCCCATCCCACCCCCTCAGCTCTCCACACCTCCCTCCCGTTTCCACCCCCTCACCCCTTGTTATTGTTCATATATTTTGATCAAATGTCAGACATTGTGAATTTTACCTTGTTGGACACTAAGTAAGTTTTTAAAAAATATTATTGATTGGTGTCCTGCCACAAAATTGTTAGTTGGAATTGGTTTGATGATTTTGGTTTTTTCCCACATACTGACGCAAGACCCTTTTTAGGCCTCTGACTAATGCCACATGAATTATGAAGTATTTCACTTTGGCTTAGGGAAAGGCAAAGTTCCTGGCCCTCTGATCTCCAGGCACTGTTTTTTCTCATGTTTTGGGTAAGAAGGAAACTCTGGCATTCCTTGGAGGTACGGTGAATATTTTCCCTCAGCTCTCACAGAGGTGGCAGATTCACCATGGTTTGTTGGTCTCCATTGGCATATTTAGTTCTTTCCTATTCTTTATTGGCATTCTTCCACCACCTACAGATGCACATGGGGAATCAGGCTACCACTGGACAGCTGGCTCAGACAGCTGGAGCACAGTTAACAGGTAATTGAAGGAATTGTTTACATGATCTTAGTTGTCTTCCTTTTCCTACTGGCTTGACTGTGAAATGGCACTGGGGTACGTTCACTGCACTTGGTACACTATGAACTGTAAATATAGTATATATAACAGTAGATTTATTTGTCCTGTTATACATTTTGTTCTGCTTTCACTGATTTACCATCTTGTGAAAACATCTGAATTCCTATGTAAATTGGGTGGCTTTGTTCCCATAGAATAACATTTAGGAATATAATTACTTATTTAGTTATTCCACTAGTAATTCTTAGGCATCTAATTTCATGATATTTTAAATATTACTGACTTTTGTTAATTCCAGTCTTTGATAATTTGAAACATAATTAATTAGTGTAGTTATTCTCTTTCTATCTTTGTAGAGGCTGTTTAGTCAATTCAAAGAAAACATTTATCTTAGGAGAATAGATTTCATTTTGATTTTATGGTGCAGAGACAAGAAAATTATTTATCAGTGAAATCAAATCTATTACTAAAATGGCTATTCAGGAAACACCTTTTTAAAAATAAAAATAATCCTTACCTAGAAATGCATTCCACCCATATATATATATATTTACAATAATCATTGTGTTATAAATGTATCAACTGTTGTAGGAAAACATCTCTTAAATTTTTAAAAATCCTATTTTCCATGTTTAATAGTTTACCTCTCTATTCTAGAATTCCACTCTATTGATGTTATTGCTTTGCACATGTTTTATTCAGGCCATGGATATAATGGATATAACATAATGCAAATGTTACATAGGAGTGAGCCATACCATGATGACAAAATCTTATATTTGACCTGCTTTTATTTCCTCAGTTTCATCTTTTATTTCCCACTGCCTACTATACCTCTAATTTTAGGCTCATAGAGACACTAAAATTATATGATTTTTCTTCTCAAAAAGGCCTAGAGAATTCAATATTTTTTTCAGCTTCTGGGAAAGAATCATTAGTGTGCTGGCAATCTGGCTGGTAAATGGGAATTTCTTCAACTTCATAAAGAGCATTTACAAAAAAAAAAAAAGGAAAGAAAAAACCCTACAACTAACACTATACATAATGGTGAAAGATTAAGTACTTCCTTCTAATATTGAGAACAAGACAAAGATGTCCACCCTCACCATTCTTTATCAACATTCTATCCATTAAACCAAGAAGAAGGAAAAATAAGGTGTACAGATGGAAAAGAAAGAAATAAAATTGTCCCTATTTGCAGATGGCATGGTTGACTATGTAGAAAATCTCAAGAAAAGTACAGAAAACCCATAAACCTATAACTTACATATGAGTTCAGGAATGGTGTAGGATAAAAGATCAAATCAAAAAAAATCAATTGTATTTTTATATACCAACTATGAGTATATGAGCAAACTAAGCAAACAAGTAGAACAGGAACAGAAACACAGAAATGGAGATCACATGGAGGGTTAGCAACAAGGGAGTGGGAGGAGGAGAGGGGGGGAAAGGTACAGAGAACAAACAGCATAGATGGTGGGTAGAAAATAGACAGGGGGAGGGCAAAAATAGTGTGGGAAAAGTAGAAGCTAAAGAACTTATGACACATGGACAGGAACTAAAAGTGGGGAATGTGAGTGGGAGGGGGTGTACAGGGTGAAGAGGAATGATGGGGAGAAATGGGACAACTGTAATAGCATAATCAATAATATATATTAAAAAAAGAAAACAGTAACAGTAAGAATAAGAATAATGATATAATGAAGCATTGTGTGAAAAAAGAAGATAAAAATTAGAAGTACAATACCACTTACAATTGCTAGAAAAATGAAATAAGTATAAATCTAACAAAATATGTACAGGATTTGCATACTGAAAACTAGACAATGTTGAAGGGAAAACATGTAAAGATCTAAATAAATCAAGAGAAATACCAGGCACATAGATTGTAAGAGTCAACACAGTAAACATGCCAGTTCTTCACAAATTTATATAGAGAGTTAATGCAATTCTTATGAAAGTACCAGCAATTTTTTTGTAGAATAAACGATATCATACTAAATTTTATACAGAAGTTCAAGGTATCTAGCACAGAAACATGATTTTGAAAAGAAGAGTAAATTGTAGGAATTGGTGATTTGATTTTAAGGCATTATATTGTAACAGTAAAGATGAGTTTGTGGTACTGATGGGTAGATTCAAATCAAAGAATAGAACAGAGTTCCAGAAACAGACCAACACAAATATGTGCAACTGATATCAAGGAAGATGAAAAAGCAACAACATGGAGGAGAATGGTCTTTTCAACAAATGATAGTTGAACCAGACAACTATAGGGCAGAAAAGAAAAACAAACAAAAAGAACCTGACCTGATTTTCACAACTGATACAAAAATTAATTCAAAGTGAATCACGTAAGTAAATAAAAAATTATACATGCCCTGGCTGGTGTAGCTCAGTGGATTGAGCGCGGGCCTGCGAACCGAAGGATCGCGGTTCGATTCCCAGTCAGGGCACATGCCTGGGTTGCCAGGCCAGTTCCCGTCAGGGGACATACAAGAGGCAACCGCACATTGATGTTTCTCTCCCTCTCTCCTTCCCTTCCCCTCTAAAGATAAATAAATAAAAAAATCTAAAAGGAAAAAAAAAATTCTTTTAAAAAAAAATTATACAATTTTTGAAAAATGATAGAAAATCTTCAGGATTTGGGGTTAGGCAATAGTTTATAGATTCCACACCAAAAAAAAAAAAACAGTTCATAAAATTAAAAAATGGAAACTTGGACTTCATCAAAATTTAAAACTTTGCTCTGAAGACAAATAATAAAAAGGCAAGCTACAAAGTGGGTGAAAATATTTGCAAAATACAACACAAAGGATTAGAATGTGGAATTCTAGAGAGCTCTCGAAACTCAACAATAAAAAGATGAACACTCCAATTAAGGGGGGAAACTATGGCAAGACGTTTCAAAAAAGTATACAGATGGCAGATAAGCATGTGAAAAAATGCTCAATATTAGGTAAGTGCATGAGAAAATGCACATTAAAACAAATGAAATACTACTATACACTTAACGGCATATCAAAAATAGTTACAATGTTAAGTACTTGCAAGGATGCAGAAAAGTTTGCTCACTCCTACGTTGCTGGTGGCCATGTAAAATGGTATGACCGTACTGGGCAAGTTTGACCGTGTCTTAAAAAACTAAACATGCAACTACCACTTGACTCAGAAATTATGCTCCTAAGCTTTTATCCAGTAAAATGAAGATTCATGTTCATACAAAAACCTGCACATGCATGGTTACACTAAGTCTATTTGTAATAACTCACAGCTGTAAACAACCTAGACGTCCTTCACTGGGTGAGTGGTTAAACCAAATGTAGTACATCCTTACCATGAAATGCTCTTCAGCACAAAAGCAAAACAACACAAGCTATTGATGCCTGCAAAAACCTGGAAAAACATCAAGGAAATTATAGTGATGATAAAGGTAATCTAAAAGTTTTATATTATATGATTTCATTTATATAGCATTCTCATTAGTGGTTGCACAGAGTTAAGAAGAGTGTGAAGGAGGGAAGTGGGCAACATGAGGGATCCTTGTAGTGACAGAAAATTTCTATGTCTTGACTGGGTCAGTGCCAATATTCTGGTTGTGATAGTGTATCATAATTTTCAAACTGTCATGAGCTGGTAAAAGGGTATCATTTCAACAATTATACCACAATTAAAAGTTCATTAAAATTAAACAATTAACTTTGAATTGCTTTTTCTTAATAAAGAGAAAAAGGAAATTAACTTAGATTAAAAATTTAAGCCAATGGAGAAAGAGATGTGAAAACAGGTGTTTGGTTTCAATTATAAAAGCAGGTCAGTGGGAACCCAGACTGTGTCAGAGAGGCCCAGAGCAGAACAAACAGGCCCCTGTATTTTTTGTAATGGTAGAAACAGAGTCTATATTGGTAGTGAAATGTTGGAATGGTAGCTTGTGCTTGTTCTTTAAAAATATGAATGGAACAGGTGGACAGTTACTTTTGTGAATTATTTCAGATCATTCTTTGGTTCACTTAGGACTTGACCTCCTGAAGCTCTTTTTAGATCTATAAATTTTATATCTAATAGCTTTTTCTTTTACTCTAGGAAAAATGGCTAATGTAATTAATCTTGGAAAAATGCCAAATAGCATTTCAGTAACGAAAAAAATCATGGTGATTTTTAAAGGTCTGACATGAAATAGAAAAAATAAAAAACCTTAAATCCATAACTGTAAATATAATATTGAAATATAAAATATATTATAGCTTTTTCTAGGAAATCAGATTATTATTCAAGATTTCCTGTAAAATACTCACTTTTACTGACAATACATTGCAAAAAAAGTATTTTAAAATTTTGTACTAGGATCTGTGGTAAAGCATAAGAATAATGAACCAAAAATAAACTTTTACCAAGTATTTCACTACATGTATGTACCTCATTATAAAAGGTTAGAAGGCAGAAGAGATAGAAAAAATAGGTGTCAAATGCTGATAAAAAACAGAGATCTCTTCAAAGACAAAGAAGAACCAATGCAGCTTTGTTATTTCCCTTTCTTAGTCCCATTCAGTCTGCTATACCAAAAATACCATACACCGGGTGGCTTATAAACAACAGAACTGTATTTCTCACAGCCAGGAAGCCGGGAAGTCCAAAATCAAGGATTGGACAAATTCAGGGTCTGTCGAAAGCCCATTTTCTGGCTCATAGATGGCTGTCTTCTCATCTCCTAACCTCCTGCTAGAAGGGGGAATGATGGAGGGAGCTCTCTGGAGTCTCCTCTACAAGGGCACTAATCCCTTTCATGAGGCATCTACCCCCATGATCTGTTCACCTCCCAAAGGCCCCACCTCCTAATACCATCATCCTGGGAATTAGGTTTCAACATATGAACTTTTGGGGGGATAAAACATTCAGGCTATAGAATTTCATTCTCCTGCGATCTCTCAATAAATCACTTTCACAAGAATCTTGGTCTTGAGCTCAGTTTATAACACACCCAGCCTAAGAAAGGAACCAGAGAGATGTGCAGTGCATTTTAAAAATTACAAGTACCCTTGGGGATGAAGAACACGATGTGTAAAAAGTATATTGGTGGATGGAGTTGGAAAAGTCATTTATACTGGAGAGCAACCCTGCAGTTCCTATGAAAGATTTAACACATGTTTGTCTAAGCAGGATCTTGATGAAGGGAGTGATATCCAATAAACAGTTACTGAGAAAATGCATATCAAGACTATGTAAATGAGGAAATCCAAAGGAAGGGGCCATCAGTTAGAGAATCCATTCAGGTGGTGTGAGTGGCAGTGAAGAAGACACAAGTAGTTCATAAAGAATTTTTCATTTATAGCCACAGATTGAAAAGTGGGTTTTAAAGTAAAGCAGCTCACAATACTGGGAAGATAGAGTGGTCTTTAGCTCAAAGAAGAAAAAGAAACTAAAGAAAAATACTGACTCCTGAATTGGACACATTTTGATGTGCGGGGAGCAGGTTGGCAAGTTTATTTATATATGTAAATGAGGAAGCCATCAAAGTACAGAGAAACAGCTATGAAATGCATGGTGTGATGCTTAGTGAGAAAGCTACTTTGGTTGGTAAACGCTGAAATTTAAGGAGTTTATAAAGCAAAAAATAGAATACAAGAAGGTAGTTAGAAAGGTTAGTATATATAAGAGATGTAGAGAGATGTAAAGAGATGAAGTATTGTAGTTGGCAGTTAGGAGGTGATTACTGATCTTTATCATAGTCGTATTAATAGTAATAGGAAAGAAACTTGTTTTCATGGTGTTAACTAGTGAATTTAGGCTACTTTTTAATAGAGTTGGTACTGAAAGCAAAGAAAAGATGATAAAGCAATTGGAATGTAAAGGAATATACATTTTAAACTAGTTGTGACTTAAACATATTTGTGGGGAAATTCACTGTAGAGGTAATTTATAACACCCAAATTGTCTCAGATTGTAACAACCTTCATCAATAAAATGATGCAGTTGTAGTTCCTTTTTTAAAGGGCCAAATGTCTGGCTCTGTGCATCTGCAGTGGGTTGACAATTTAATTTCAAATGTGAGTCTTGTCAGGGAGCCTTCAGTATCTGCTTGCAATCTTTATTTCCAGAGGAATCCGAGTGACAAGATGAATATTAGATAACAGAAATATCTAACCAAATTCCTTTCTGTAAATGATCTCCGAGCAGCATCATTCCTGATTGCCATAAAGTGTATTTCTGTGAATGCTGTTTCCTTTGTTCCCCTGCAGTTATGAATGTTATTAGTTACTCTGACTTCAGCTAATTAGAAATCTCTTCCAAACTGAAGAAAACCAGAACTAATGTTTAACACCAAAATCAAAACTGTTTCTAACAAATGTTTCAATTGTCAAGTTCATGTGTCTTCTAGTTCATACATCTATAGAGTTATTTCTTGACTTTCACTCCCCTCATTCACTTTAATTAATCACTACATTATATTGATATTTTTCTAAAAATATTAACTATGCTTTCCTATTGTTCAACTCTTTCATACATTTCCATTGCATTTAATATAAAGATCCCAAATCCTAATTGCATCATACAAAGCCCTGCAGGAACTCTGAAGCCTCCTTTTTTTTAAATTTATTTTTAATTTAATTATAGTTGATACATAATCTTATGTTGGTTTCAGGTGTACAATATAATGATTCGACATTTTATACCTCACAATGTGACCAGTCTACTAATTCCAGTAATTATCTGTCACCATATATACTTATCACAATATTTTTTACTACTTTTAAATATCATCTTTTGGCAGCCCAGCCAACCATCCCCTCCCCCGATACTATATTCCAGGCATAGAGTCCTACTTACAGTTCCTGTAATAGGCCAGGTCCTTCCCTACCTCGGGGACTTTAAGCAGGCTGTATCTACTGCCTGAAATATACTTTATCTGTGATTCAGCTGTGTTGTATCTCTTAGGAATCAGCTTAAATGTTACTTCCTCACAGAAACCTCTCAATCTAAGTAAATTTTTTCTAATTCTCTCTCATACAACTCCCTAATTTTCTACTTAGCACACTTCAATAATTTTAAATATATGTTTAGTTATGTGATTGCTTGATAAATATCCCCCTTTAATGAAACAATAGGCAATTGTATCATTATATACTCAGTGCATGTCATAGGACTTGATATATAAAAGGCAACCAAAAGTACTTGTAAAATAAATGGATCCTCAGAGCAAGATCTTAAGTGAAATCAGTATGACTCAAAAATATAAAATTACAGCATTATATGTATATCTACATCTATATTTATATACACATATTTTATATATATATATATATATATATATATATATATATATATATAACAAGAACTTTATCCAATGAAACAAAGCCATGAACATTTTTAAATCTGCTAATGATGACTTGTAAGAGTGTTAATTCAAGGGTGGTATGAGTTGGAAAGGTTAGCACATGTCCGGACTTATTACAAAATCTCTCATCCTACTAGAGAAAAAAATATATTAAAAACAACAACAACAACACTAAGAATGCCAGTAAGAGAGAAGGCAGCAGAAAAGGCAACGTTGCAGGGAATGAGAATGAGCTGTGTCCATTTGGGGCTAAGCACATACTCAGATTGTTCAGCCCAACACTGTGGCAGAAGTGGAGCGTATTGCCTTCCCACTCTCACAATAGCTCGCCAAAGAATTATGAAATTTGAGAAAACAAATGTGATACAATAAGCTGTTATGAACAGTATGAAAGTATTTCTCTAAATAACCAAAATGCCATTTTAATTTTTTAAAATAGAAACACAGACTACTAATAAAACCAAATAAATGTACCAAAATTGAACTGGACTAAAATTCAAACAAGAAAGAAATATCTAATTTTAGACTTTCCTTAGTCATATGTGATCAGTTTTGACCTCTTTGTTTCTTATTTTTCTCACTTGCCTAAAGTAAAAAATGACAATAATTTTAATAATAATAACAATTGTATCTTGAACATTCAACATTCTTGGAAATGGTAAGGTATTAATATTATTTGTGTTTGTATAGTCTTCGTTAGAAAAGAGAACGACTGAGAATAGTTTCCAAGGTGATACAGAAACTGAACCAGTGCAGAATAGGTTTCTAAAACTGCAATGAAACAATGAGAGACAAAAAAAGAAATTAATTACAATCATGAAGACATGGAAGCAGCCCAAGTGCCCATCTACAGATGAGTGGATAGAACAGCTATGGGACATTTACATAATGGAATTCTACTCAAAATTCTACTTTTAATTCTAAAAAAGAAGAAAAGTTTACCCCTTGTAACAGTACGGATGGACCTGGAGAACATTACACTAAGTGAAATAATCCAGTCAGAGAAACACCAATGTCAGATGATCTCACTTCTATGTGGAATCTAATGAACAAACTGGACTAACAAGGAAAATGAGGACAGACTCAACAATGGAGAGCAGATGACAGCTAGTGGGGGGAATGGGGGTGTTAAGTGGTGAAGGGACTGAGCAAAAAGGAAAAAGGACTCATGGACAACAGTGTGGTGATTGCTGGGGGCAGAGGGTATAATGGACCAAATGGTAATGGGGAAAAATACAATAAAGATTAAATTAGGAAAAAATAAGAACAAGCACTCGCAGAGTTAAAAAATTCTCACAGAAAAAATTATGAGGAGAAAAAGAAAGAGTAACGTGAATTGATGGCAGATAGCTTAAAATGATTTAAAGTTAGGTTAAGAAGAATACTTCGTAATACTTCACAGAAGAATACTGGGACACTGCCTCACTGACAGATGTAATAACATTTAAATTCTAAGTTGATTTAGATACAGACACATAGATGGAGAGCACGGTGACAGCTATCGGGGCAGGGGAGGTTAGAGGGTAGAGGGATCAAGCTAAAAGGTAAAAGGACTCAAGGACATGGACAACAGCGTGGAGACTGCATGGGGGAGGCAGGTGTAAGGGGACTAAATGAAAATGGAAAAAATACAATAAAAATAAACAAACAAATTCAAAGCTGATGCTTGCAAGAACATCCCATGTATGTATTACAGATAGGTATGTAACAGTGGAGTGACACTACAGCTCCGTAGAGGCATTGAATGGATCTGAAGAAAAAAGATTGTTTTGATTTTATCCAGACAATAGACAGGATTGCTTAAGGAAATGGTGCACTGAGCAGTAGTAATTGTATAAAGAGATGATTTGATGTATGAAGGAAAACAAAATTTGTGCCTTCCGAGTGTGTTTCTCAGATTCGAATCTTACACAACTGTGAATAAACTGTCAATAACCTACTGCTTAAAATAGATACCTGAAAATCTTATTTCCATTCAAAACACAACTGATTCTTATTGGCTGTTAAATTTCAGCAGCGCAAGACTGTTTTTCTGTGCATCACAGGTACAATTACTAACATTACACAGTTAAATGGAAAACTAGTCTGTTTCAAATATATGAAGACTCATCATGTGAATAGGGTTGAATATCTGTTCTGTTTCCCCAGAAGATCGTAAATAAGGAAGCAAAAAGTAATACAAAGTACTATATTTAGTTTTCTAATATAACATTCCCACCTGTGTCAATAGCAGTCATAAGGTTTTATCTTCTCTTGCAAACTTAAGGAAAGAACAGACCAGTTTTCTTTCTGGGCATAAGTCCTACCAGGAGGTAAGATGAAAGAAAGTTGGACTGCAAATTGTGAACCTGTTAGAAGAAATATATAGTCTTACGTGCACCGCACATACAAATCCAATGCCTGTTATTACTACAACTAGTTGTGTTTAAATCAGTACTGTATCAACGTAGTCAAGGCTAAGTGTTAATACAGGTTAACTGAGTTCTTAATTAGCCAGGAGATCCTTTCTCCAGCAGAACCCTAATTCTTGTACTATAATTAGACTTAAATACATAATATTGATTTACTAGTAATTAAACCTGTGTGAAGGTTAAGCTGCTTATACTGGTATCAATTTCAGACAAAAGAGTTTCAAGTTAATTGCCTTCTAGCTTTATTCTAAATAAGTTAGATGTTCTAGATTATGTGGTAGACCAAGATAAGGGGATTTTAAAAATTTTAGATAAGTCCATATATCAAAGAACATTTTTTAAAAAATCACAGGAGAGTGATTCCAAGAAGATAATAAAAGACAAAATTTGCATACAAAATGAGTTCATGCAGTTGAAAAATATTCATATAAATGTCTTTAAGTATTAGTAGATTCTTTTTCAAATGTGCTTTAAAAATAACTGAAAACTCCAAGGGTTCAGCTTTGGGCGATAAGACCGTTTCCGTCCGTAACGTAATGTGAAGCAACACGTTGCTTCAGAATACTCGGAGATGATGCTCTATTAAGTAACATTACTCTTTTCATGGTTTCTCAAAATATGAGTGTTTTGAGCTTTCCCTGCTTTAGAAGATTTCAGGGTGTTTGTTCAAAATTAAGATTCCTGGATCTCTCCAAAAATTTACAGGATCAGAATATCTATTCTCAGGCACAGTAAATTCATTTTAACAAGAGCCTTAGGTGCTTGTTATAAAGTTAATATTTGAAACATTTCATGCTATTTTAATCAAATTCCTCTAAAGTGGATCATTTTTACTTGAGCTGTGATAACTTTATCAAGTGTTTGTTTAAACATATGTTCTAGTCCCTCGTCAGTGCTAGATAACTTAGTGCTCACTTTGAATTAAGATAGATTAGATTATTTCAGTTCCAAAAGAGAGCAGAAACTCAGGCCATTTTATGGCAAGAAGAGATCATTCAGTAAAGTCAGATGCTCCTTCCTGTAACACATAAGCGTTCACTCCAATGACCGTCTATGCTCACCTGTTTGCAGTGTCCCCACCCCCGCTTAGTGCTAGTCTACCTGTAATGAATGTTCCCAAATTCATGGCAGTCATATTAAAATACTGTCCCAATTCTCTGAACTTACCTTGAAGAAAATTTTTAACAGATTTAGATCTTTCTAAAATACTCTGAAAATATTTCTGGGATGCTAGGAAAGTCTCTTTTGTGCACCAGGTGCTTGTTCTCCTGGTCTCTTCATGGCATCCTCATACTATCACTCTGACCTACCACATTTGTTGTGTTGCCATCATCTGTGGAAAGCAACACTAACTGGTGCCAGGATGGTGCCAGTATTGCTTGCTGACAACTCAGCCACTCCCACTGGGCAATTTCAAGACCACTGGCTGACATTTTCAGAGGTTCTCCATCATGGCCAAAGATGTTGGCAGCCATGCTGGGTTTTTTGTACTCACATCATCCCATGGAAGAGATGGTAAAGAAAAAACAGGCAGAATGACTACTGACTTTTACCTTACTCCTCTAACTCAGAGAATTTGGGTTAGAAAAATGTGATGGACACAACCCTGTACTGGAAAAATTAGGTCCCTCTGGTGCCATTGAAGCAATTAGCTGTGCTGTCACTCTCCTAGGTGACATATTCTTTCTCAGAAATCCTTATTTCCTTTAAAGACACTACATCCTCACATTTATGATAACCAATCCAACATGAATCCCATACATTTTTTATTTTAAAATTACATTTATAGAGGTACAGTTTACATCCAGTAACACTCATGAATTTTAAGTGCACAGTTTTATTAGTTGCATAAGGCACATAAGAAGCATGACACAGAACACTTAACAGTCCTTCACAAAGTTCCCTTGTGTGTTTGAGCAGTCAGTCCTTCCTGCCCGCCTCTCATCCCTAGCAACTGCGGAGCGCTTTTCTGTCATTACAGAGCCCTAGGGTGGTATCCTCCGCCTCCTTCCTGTGGTTCTGCCTCTGGCCTCAGGCAGTTTCCTCTTCCGAATTCACAGGTTAATCTAAGGTTTATGTAAATCTCCAGTTCTCCCTTTATGTAGACCCTACCTCTCTAAAACTCCGTGTTTACAGATATTAGTAGCCTTGGACTCCTAAAATTCCAATCGCTCACTTGTTCATTGGACTCTCTCTGAATTTTTCATCTTTGCACTGTATCCTGGAAAATACCTGCTGGTATTAAATGGGTGCAATTGCAGGGCTCGCCTTGCAAATTTCTTCTCTCTCTGGTATCAATCATAGTTCCTTGCTGCCTATTGTACAATATCTGAAAACTTTTCTTTTGTGTCAAGTTTTCAGTTGTTTAACATGGGAAAGTATATTCAGAAAGCTTCCTTTACTTCATCTTCTTTGGAAGAAATAATCTTGTTACATACATGAAAAAATTTAGTGTGAAAATTATAATTATTCTGAATGAAAGAACAGAATCTCTTTGATTAAATTTTGTAGGAAAATCAATACCAATATAAAACAAACGACATTTGTTTAGAATATCATATTCATATTATTTTTTCTGCATCTTTTTCTGTCTGTTGTTTCACATATACAAATTAATCATTAAAATGTTTGGCATAATATAGGCATTCAAATAAAGTTCTTTACTAAATGGGATTTTTAGCAAATAATTATAGTCTTACTAGGAAAGGGAGTCTACTATTTAAATTTAATACATAGGTATATCTGCTTAAATTATTATTAAATGACAAATATGTAAGTTAAAACGGGTTATTTTTTTCTATTTTCATAGGGTAAAAATATGTGTAATATTATTTACTGGAAAAATTTTATTAAATACACATTTTTTGTTCATCAGTGTTGATTATGTTCACCCTTATATCATACTTCTCTATAATGTGTTTTGTTAATTTGGCAAAGGCTACTTAATTAACAATAACTACATGGTACAGCTCAACTGAATCATAAAATTTGCAGTAATCTAGTCAGTCTGCCAAACAATATCAAATCTATAATTCTAACATAAATTATAATGTATGGCTTACAATTAAAATAATGTGAGCCACAAGGTCCTACATTTTTTTATGTATTGGAATAATGTGCTATTTGTCCTATGTATTAGGAGAAGCCCTTAGCTCAACAGTGCTTCTCGATATTTTTTCACTGATATATCCCAGTAATAAGGATACCCTATTTTAAATAATTCAGCTCAAAACACATTTACTTAATGAGCAACCATAAAAATTTACATACTTTTATATTCAC
The DNA here is from genome assembly GCA_039655065.1 of Glossophaga mutica. Lineage (NCBI taxonomy): Eukaryota > Metazoa > Chordata > Mammalia > Chiroptera > Phyllostomidae > Glossophaga > Glossophaga mutica. The sequence continues at coordinate 88,732,041 of CM077311.1, forward strand.
TACAAAGATATGTTATAGCATAAAATTAGTACTTTAACATATTTTCCCAAAAATGTTTTAATAATATTAATAGTACTTGAAGGTTTTGTAATTGTAGTTTATTCCACACTTTGTAGAACTCCAGCACATAGCTATTTGGCCTAAACTGAGAATATTAAAGAGGCTGGCAGGGGTGTCCAACCTGCAGGCCATTGGCTGAATGGGGCCCAGGACAGCTTTGAATATGGTCCAACATGAAACTGTAAATTTACTTAAAACCTTTTTTTTGCTCATCAGTTTTCGTTAGTATTTGTATATTTAATGTGTGGCCCAAGACAACTCTTCTTCCAGAGACTCCAAAAGGTTGGACAGCCCTGAAAAGAGCAAAGGTTGTCTTCTATTTCTAGGTCCAACCCTCAGCAGCTATGTGACACTGGGCAATTTATTTAGCACTTATAAGCCTCATATTTCTCAACTAACAGAGACAAATATTCTTATTCTGCAATACAATTGTGAATATTGGAGTTAAGTGATAGATTGCAGTTGCTTCCAGAGTAATTTTATAAAAAGTAAAATCATAACTCATATAAAAATAGAATAAACTCTTGTCAAAAAAATTATCCAAGTGATTAATTGTAAGAAAGATGCTACGAATGATCCAAAGAGCATTTGGGAAGTAGGTACATGTAGACAGTATAATCAAAATTATCAACACTTTTTTTGTATCTAGTGGGTTAGATACAAAAATGATTATTGTCTGATAGAGCCATAGACTCTAACCTCTAGAGTTTCCAAATTCACTAGACAGAAATAAGTTTGCAATTTGAACAGAAAACAATCCACAACTTAATTTCAGCTCCAATAGATTTTTTTTAATTGTCCTGTCAACAGAAAGTCAAGCTCCGCAGTACAATGAAGAACACCCACTGATCTCTTCTGCCTGTTTCCAATTTTCAGACGAGTTAAAGAGTGAATGGGGAATTGAAAAAGTTACTGCACTGATGAAATTAATTCATGCACTGTACACGACATTTTTTAAATGGTGAGGTGGGAAATGTATACATAGTGCTTTAAAAATTAAATTTTTACTATTTTTGGGCAACTAGTAAACATTGTATGTAACTTTAACTACAATTTTGAGAGGTATTTAAAATCTTTTTCATCATTGATCAAATAGTGAAATTGGGGCCTAAAATATACATAATAAAATTCTTCTCTTTCCCATAAGCTTTGAAATGTGAGTAAATATGATAATCTTAAAAGTAAAACAGTAACCTTGTGTGTGTGTGGGGGGGGGGGGGTTCTACTATTTTCAATACTACTCTGACTTGTGCCCAAATATCACATTCCATAATTTTGGCCTTAGAGCTAAAGCACCTGAAGATCTGGATTCACGTAATCTACTCCTGAGTGTATAAGTTACAATGGGGTCATTGTGGAGAAAGAGAGAGAAGACATTTGCTCTTGTCCAGTAGTTCAGAATTGCTCTGTTTTTAGGGCCACGTTGAAGTTGCTACATGTTAATCTATAGCAGATAGTCATAGCTATCTGCTTCTTAATGGAGTTTTATTGATGTTGTTTGCAGGGGTGGGGTGGTGGTGTTTGTTTTAACCAACTCTCAGCAGCCGGAAGATGTTTTAACCAAAACAAGCAGTTGGGTTTTTCTTTTCAAATGGGAGAGGACAAGAGAATTTTAAGGACATAGGTAATTTGTATGTTTAAATGTTGAGAGTCTGATGGCTTCAACAAGGTATTTTATTTGAAAACGAATTACCTGCTAAGAGAGAAGAGGCTGGTAGATCTGGAGATTTAAGACAAAAATATACTCCCAAGTCCGAACTCAATTCTGTCTCTCACTCTTCCTGTGGACATATTGAACCAAATGCATAGGACCAAAGGAATAACTTAGAGGAACCTTCCTTTTCAAGAGAGTTCAAAGAAAAGGAGCAGAAGAGGCAATGAAAGGCTTATTTCAAAAGACTGAACTAGAACTAGGAAAATCAAATGAGACGAGTTTTATGGTGGACAGAACAAAAAAAGACCACATGCTGCAGACAGTTAATGTAGCAGGAGTGAACTGGAAAACAGATTTTTAAAAATTGAGAAGAATACAAATAAAATTATATAATGCCCTGGCTGGTGTGGCTCAGTGGATTGAGTGCTGGCCTTCGAACCAAAGGGTCACAGGTTTGATTCCCAATCAGAGCACATGCCTGGATTGCAGGCCAGGTCCCCAGTAGGGGGCATGTGAGAGGCAACCACACATTGCTGTTTCTCTCTCTCTCTTTCTCCCTCCCTTCCAGTCTCTCTAAACATAAGTAAATAAAATCATAAAAAAATATACAATGCTTTTTAAACTGTATTTTCCAAAAATATTGACACACAATAGAAAGTTGGAATATTTTAGGTTCATTTATACAGTTGGACCTATCTCCTTAATCCTCCTTCTACCAGATTTGTATCATTTCTGTTGTTGCAACAGTATAAGGGAATTACTTCACACAGAAAGAGAAATAAATATCTTCAATAACAACTTACTTTGGGCAATTTGCCTAAAGAAACTAGAGAATTTTAGATAACTTACATACATCTCCATTAGGCAGTGCTTTCTTTCCACACTGTTTACCATTATAATCAGGACTTCAAATGGTTTTTGTGGTAGTGGGTAGATTTGGTGTCTCTTATTTCAATTACAGATTTTTTTTTTTGCTTTTTTTTTTTGTCATTTTAATAACAGGATAGAAAATGTAGCTTCTGCTGTATTTTGCCCAGAAAATTGTCTGTCTGTCTGTCTATCTGTCTATTTATCTATCTAATCTATTGATATAGTTACACAATAAGATAAAGACTGCCAATAGGGCCTACTGAATTTCTTAAACTATTACTAAAATAGAATGTCTTTCCTTGTCTTCCTTTTCTTCTCATTGTAGTTCATGTATTTATTTACGTATTTAAACATACTGAAAACATACTACAAATGACTAAATAAACACCTGGGGTATGGAGAAGAAACAAAATGAAACAAATTGGAAGTTGTTTACTTTTTTATAGATATCAAAATAAAAATAAAAGGCAATCCAAGAGCTCAGATAGTCAAAAAGAAACAAAAGAAGCAAGTGGAAAATACATGTAAGACCTCCTCCCCAGGCAGAAGGCAAAAATAAACAGAAGGTGACAGATTAAATGGCCATTCCTGGCCGCAGAAATGGCTTCATTTGTATCTACAGGGACTGCAAGGTCATTTTAATACAACTTTACTATAAAACAGATGTTTCACCAGGTAAGTAGGAAAGGGAATGTGCCAATGACAGTTTATTGAGGAGAACCACTTTAGCTCCCCAGCTTGTTCCAGTGACTCTGATTCGAAGAAACGAAAGTCATGCCACTTCCGTGAGAAGCCACAGTGAAGAAGTGCAAGGCTGGTGCTCACCACCGAAACAATCACTGGGGGGGAGTGTTTGTGCAGACTTCCACTCTGCAGCACGAGCAGGGAAAATGCCCAATACCACAGGTAAAGAAAAGAAAACATTGAGCACTGTTCACCATTTTATATGCCAGTCTTAACATAAAAATCGAAAATTTGACAAGAACCATCTAACCAGGGGTGTCCAACCTGTGACCCACGGGGTCACATGCGACCCAGGATGGATGTGAATAAAGTGTAACACAAAATTGTACATCTACTTAAAACATATGACATTTTTGGGGGGATTACGTGTCGCAACGTATTTAATGTGTGGCCCAAGATAACTCTTCTTCCAGTGTGGCACAGAGTCACCAAAAGGTTAGACAGCCCTCGTAGTGTAAGTACCCCTAATTTGCAATGACATTACATTTTTTGTTGAATTTATTGGGGGGACATTTGTTAATACAATAATATAGATTTCAGGTATACAATTCGATAAGACATCATCTGCACATTGTATTGTGTGTTCACCGCCCTGAGTCAAGTCTATTTCCATCACAAATTATCCTCCCTGCACTCTTTTCTACCTGCCCCCACCCCTCTTTCCCTCTGGTAATCACCATACTGTTGTCTGTGTCTGTGAGGCCTCTTTTTTGTCTTTGCTTAATCCCTTCACCTTTCCCCAACCTCCAATCCCTATCCCCTCAGGCAGCTGTTGGTCTATTCTCTGTATCTATGAGTCTCTTTCCTGAGTGTTTGTTAGCAAAAAGACTCTATTTAAAATGCTAGAAAGAGAATCAACTCAACAATTGACATTTCCTTCAACTATTCTCTATTTTGGTTTTTAAATTAATGTTCTGCTCTTTCTATTTATAAACTGCAGTGTAGAAGAAATGGTTACAATGATTTTAATCTACTATTATTTTCTCCAGAATATTTCTTTCCAAACTCAAATGTACATATAGTGTTTATACATAAAGGCTGCCAGTTACATATTTTATATTCCTAAACTAGCAGTTTTACCTTCAAGAGTACTGAGGTCAAACATATTTTGGGGGATCGAAAGGCCCTGCATTTTGAAGAGTGCTCCACAAAAAAAGCATCAACACCACCTGGGAGCTTGTCAGGATAAGAACTTTCATTTTAACAACAGCCAAGCGACCATGCTCATGTTAAAGTTTGAGAAAGTTTACGCACATACAAAGTTCTACACATATAAAGTAGGGAAAGGTGGCATGAGAGTTAAAACTCCACTTCGGGGGGATTATATCTTATGGTGTTATCTACTATGAATTTGTATATACTCCCTGATATGTTGAATGTGTGTGTATACTGAAGCTTTGCAACTCTATAGTACATTCATATGGGTTAAGAATCGTGTTTTAAATGATTATTCCATTGTGATTTTACAAAAAGATTATAGGAAATATTACTGTAAGCTAACACAGCTAATCTTTATATTTTAAGAACACAATTAAGTTGTTAAAATAATCATTTATTGGTTTATTCAACTCAATCCAGTATTCTTTCTAAAAATACAAACTATATTACATTCATAAATCAAAGGTTAATTTTAATTATTGAAGTATAAACACAGTGGTGTCCTGAATGTATTATTTGTTTTTCTTTTCCACATTTGTCTTTGGTCTTTAACCAGTATTAATATTATATTGGATCAATATGGAAACTAGGCAACATTTTTGGCTTTGTCCTAGATTCACTTTCAGGTTCTTTATGAGGTTATCACTGAATTCTACTGTACATTTTAAAGAATGGGAGGGTCACCTCTGTTTTCAAACTATGTTAGTCACACATAATAAAACCAATAATAAGAGGCAAATGCTGATGTCTGCTATATAACCATCGCTTTGCAATTAGAGTGCTATAGAATTATTACTCTCTCTGGCATACGTACTGACTCAAAGGAAGTTTTTTCTCTTGTTTTTGTTCATAGTGAAATTATGTTTCTTATTTTAGTAAGAACAAAGAACAATTAGTACATTTTATTTCTATTCTATTTATGAGGCATAATGATAATAAGACTAGGGAAGCATAAGAATTCTATTTGAATTTACTAGAGAATTTTAGAGAAATAATGCTCACCATGTTAAGCCAAATCCTGAAAATTTCCCCTTATATGGCTTTTTCATGTGATTATGCAAAAGTTCCACCATATAAGGGGAAATTGCACCACCACCAACAAAATCTCACTCTATGTATTTCCAATACTAAAAGCAGTTATACATGCTCATTTTGATGCTGGAGTCTGGAAAGGTATTTGCTTGAATGTGAATTCGTTGTTTTCCACATCCAACTCCAGTCCTACCATCCCCATCTTAAAGGGTGTAGTTTCTGGGGTAGCCAATCAGGGCTGTGAAATTTGAAAAAAGCATCTGGTACTACCAGGGTCCTCACAGAGGAAAGGGGGACTGGTCTGATTCATTTCTGGGCCTACAGGGAGCTTGCTTGGTGGTTAGCAGGGAGGAGTTTAGCAGAAACAGAGATTTGTGCAGACTCTATAGAGACCTTGCTACTCTGACTTCCATGAACCCCCAAAGGAAAGAGGGAGATAGATCCAGCCTATGTCACTGTCCCTAGAAGGACCTTGTAACCTCTTGGCTCAGAGTGGGTGCTGAGAACTTGTACCTGTACCTGGATTTCCCCTTCCCCTGAGACTGACAGAGACATGCCATTTGCTTCTGGGTTGAATTAGGAGGTTCATTACCAGGTCACGTAGTCATCTCAGGCTTGATTTTATTTTGAGTAAAGCCAAACATAAATCTGAATTTTTACATCAAAGTTAAAGGAAAATAACAATTCAACTAGGAACACTCAGCAACTACAGACAGAAACAACACGCAAAATACCCAGCTCCTAGTGATTTGGATTTTAGAGAAGGCAAGGTACAACTTGATGAGCAAGTGAATATACTATTTTAGTAGATTTGATTATAACTATTGGGAAACGAAGTAGTCCATAATTTTTGAATATCAAAATTTTATGTATCATTTAAAAGACTAAAGTGTCATAGTTGAGTCCTAGAAAGTAACCTAGAAAATAAAATTGAAGAAATCTCTCAGAGCAAAAATGCAAATAATTTGAATTCACAAGGAAAAAGATATAGATGTAGAAAATGGATCTGTATACATGTAAAAAAAAAGAATTCAAAAGAAAAGAATGGGAAAATTGAAGGAAAAAAAGTTGAAAGTTTGAGGGGAAATTACATCTTAAACAGGATTGAGGTTTATCCTGATAAAAGTCATGCAGTCCATGATTAAAAATGTAAACTTATAAGCTTTCAGACAAAGGGAGCTAGTTAAAAAGGAAACAAAGAACTAGTTTGGCTTCAGGATTCTCACTGGCAACACTAGAGGCTAGAATACGGTGGGAGAGAATTATGGACCACTTAACGAGAAGGGCACTTACCCAAAGATCCCATGTCCAGATATCATTTATGAGCCAGAGTGAAGGAGATATAGATTTATTTGTAGTGAGATTTACAGATTGTATCACCCACAGAAGGAAATGCCCAAATGAATTCAAGACATTAATCAAACCTCTTTCAAGATGGTACGAATGAAACGGAGAAAATACTGGTGAACAAGGAATATATGAAGCATCACAGTGAATGGAATGTTGTAAGATATCTCATGAAGATATTTCATGTAGACGGAACATAATACAAAGAAAAAACATAATTGAAAGTAAAAGTACAAAGTCACCTCAGCAAAAGCATAATCTGGTGGGTGGCAAAAATGGAGAAGGAAAAACATTTCAGATTAGAATCAGGAGAACAGAACAGCCGGTGAAGCAAAAGAATCAGTGTTTGCCTTTATATAATTCCATAAATGTCCGCTGAGCATCTACTATGTGCCAGGTGCTTAGATTATACTATGAACATACAAGAAAGGGTGCTTATGTTTGATATATATATGCATTTGGTGATGATGTATGCAAAAGTAAGTAACCATTAATAGAATTGCAATGACTAGAAGATATCCTACATTTACACAGGGGATAGAGAAAAAAAACAGCAATTTGATTAACTAGCAAAATTAACAGAACAGGAAAAAAAGAAATTGACAACGTTAGGCAGAAAAAAGATAATATCTGCATTGTAAATTGTGCGCTGCATTTAAAGATGGTGAATTCTTATATGAAAAATACTGCTTCATATTCCACTTTTTCTTAAGTTGTGGCTACAAAAATGTATTTTGGAGTAATTCATGGAGAAGTATACTTGTAATTTGCCATTTTTGTATATGTGTGTTATAATTCCATAAAAGATAATTTAAAAACAAATAGACATAAATTATAAAGAGGGTGCAGACTTTGCCTTCCTTTCCCCCATTCTCTCATTGGCTGTGAGAAACCCGGGATGTGTTATGGGCACCTGCGCATGTGCACACAGGCGTATCATGAGCTTCTTTGGCCAGAACCTTTGAGTGAATCTTTATCTCCCAAAGCACAAGTTGATTCAATTTGACTGCAGGAATAAAATTTAATTGAGTGGATCAAATAAAAAACAAGAGTTCTGTTAAACAGATCAAGTGTTATTCCAAGAGAGTTTTCTAAGACTAGACTTCATAAGAAATTGATCCAGTTTCTGTCTATACTTTCTTGTCTCCCCCACCTGGGGGGAGGGAGACAAGAGCCTTTGCTGGAATGCTAGAAAGGAGTCTGAGGCCCTGGACCAGAAAGCAGTAGGATGTGCACCTCTAGCTTAGGGGTACTTTTGAGAAGAGCTCGAGCCTCTGAATGGCAACAAGTATGTCTCCTCTACACCACGGGTGAGAAAAGAAATAAGGCCTGCAAAGCCTGAAGCTCGTTGTTGTACATACAAGAAACAGTCACCCATGCGCTGAAGCCCTCCAAGCAGAAAACACATGACAGGAGTGACACAATAGGTTTCCGGTAGAGAAAACCTGCAGAAATCTACATAAAAAGCCCAATTTCCAACAGGAGCATTATGTGAAATAAATCAGATGAATGTCTTGCATCCAAACACTCTCTTTTTTGGTTAGCTTTTGAAGACTCAAATCAAATTATTTTACCATAATGAATATCAGATACAAAGGAAATCGTGTTCACAGAAATATTTCTTTGAAGCATTAACAAGTATTTCTCCCATTTACAACTGAATAGAAAATGGAACCTGGTGGAAATAATAACCATTTATCTCAGGGAGAATAGGTTTTTGGAATCCAGGACCAAAAATAATCATACACTCACAAAAAGCATTCACTTAAATGCTCAATGATGATGCCTTGTACTGCACTATCAATTCTCACAATTTTATGTAGTGTCAAAGCTCTCTGAAGAATGTCATTTGTTGCTACTTCAACACAAACATAAAAAAAATTAGACGAGCAGAAAATTTATTTAAAGCTCTTCATTGTTTGGGTAATTTATATTGTAGACAAAAGCACAGAATTTTCAATAACCCTTTGCAGGGTACTCTATGGAAGTAGAAAAGGGCTTAGTCACTATAGGAATTTCTGTGGAAATTTTACAGGAGATGCTTGATATGAATGGAATATAATGCAAGGAATAACATAGTATTAAAGTTAAAAATACAAAGCTCTGTCAGCAAAACATCATCTGGCAGGTGGCAGAAGTGGAGAAGCAAAAATATTTTTAAAAATCAGAAGAATAAACTTTTGCTAAGGCGATTTTTTTAAAAGTTTGCCTTTATATTATAGTACATGGTATTATACTATTTAATTAAGCTCCATTAATATATTATAATAATATAATGCTAGCTATATTTTTCAAATCTAGCTTTAGCTACTTAGTCTCATTGAATAGGCTAATGTCTGCCTCCCTGGTCTGGGTCACTGTGGTGCCCTGTTCCCTGGAAGCCAACTACACCACATTCTTAGATAATGATGCCCCCTGGAGGTACCACGCACATAGACATAAGCTTTGCCCTACTCACATCCTGATGGTCTCTCTGGATCAGTATAAACTCTCCCAAATTGTATGTATGCTTCCAATTTTGCATCACTCTCATCCTTATTACACATTAGAGCAAGATCGATACTCTCATTTTCTGCTGAGATAAATCACACATACTTTAGACAGTAAAATCATTTATATATAGAGCAAAGGATAATTATAAAGAAAATATCCTCAAAATCTTTACCCATGTCAAGAAACAGAACATCGCCAACTCCCCGTGGAACACATTGTTCCTCTTCCTCATGACTCTATTCCTTCCCTTCTTAAGATCCTGTAATCCTGACATTCATAGTAGGAGTGTCTTTGCTAGATATGGTTGTGGCTTAACCTCCCTTGTCTTCATTTCTAAGCAATATAAATACATTTTCAAGATGTATCTTCATTCCAAGTGACCTTGTTTAGATTTGCTTGTTTTTATGCTTTTTAAAAATTTTACCTAAATTGCAAATGTAGTGGCATAAATCTGTTCATAAGATTGTCTTGTTACTTTTTAAATATCTGTATCATTCTTTTACTTTCCAGATATATTTTGTGCTTTCAGTCTTCTTACGATCTTGTCTAGTCAGACATTTTTTTCATTTTATATGTTGCATTGTGCAACCACACTTTTCATTTATTGATCTCTATTTTAGGTTGAGTTTCAGTTTCATTAGTTTTAAAATAATTTCTTTTAGAATAGTTGTAGAGGTGCCGAATTATTGGGAAGACAGCACAGAGAACTCAGATAGAGTTCCCACACCCCACACCAGGCTTCCCTTGGTATTAGCAGTTCTACATTAGCATGGCACATTTGTCACAATTAATAAATCAATAGTGACACATTATTATTAACTATAGTCCCTCCTTTACTCACACCTCCTCAGCTTTTCCTAATGTTCTTTGTCTGCTCCAGGATCCCGTGTGGGACACCACATTGCATTTGGTCATTTTGTGTCTTTAGGCTCCTCTTGGTTGTGACTATTTCTCACATTTCTTGATTGGATGAACTTGAGAGCTTTGACCAGGTTTTTGGTAGAATGTCCTTCAAACAGGATTTTTCCTGATATTTCTCTCAGGATTAGACTGAGATGATGTGTTTTAGGGAGGAAGGCCACACAGAGAGGTGCAGGGCCGTTCTCAGCACAACACATCAAGGGCCTATACTACTAATAGGACTCATTGCTGTTGTTGTTAACTTTGATAATCGAGCTTGAGATACTGAATGTCAGTTTTCTCTTTTGTAAAATGACTCCCCCCCCATTCCTTTCCATATTATACTCTTTGAAAGAAAGTCACTATGCACAGTCCTCACTAAAAAAGTGGGTAACCCCATTGTGCCTCTTAAGAATGGAATATCTACTTAAATTACATGAAATTCTTCCTCACAGAATCCTTCCCCATTTATTTATTATTATTAGAATTGGCCTGCATATTTATTTAACCATTTATTTATATCAACATGGACTCAAGGATATTTATTTTAGACTTGGGGTTATAACAAAACACTGCTTTATTTTGTTGCTCAAACTGTCCCAGGTTTGACCACTGGGAGTTTTCAGTTGGTCCCCATGTCCTTTAGACCTACTCTCCTCATTGTGCATGTGTATTGTGTGTGTGTGCGAACATGTGTGTGCATGTGTGCATCAGTACTTTATTACTTCCATGTGGCACTCCCACACCATATGCTCCAGGCTTGGCTTGTATATATTTTGCCCCAGTCCTAGAGTCAGTCATTTCTCCAAGGAATGCCGATTCCTTATACCAGAGAGTAATATTAAAAATGGAGATCTGGGTAGTAGCTATCCTTGTTGTTACTGGGATGGTTTTTCTTCTAGTTCCACTTAACAAACGGAGGTTGGAAATGTATGTGTTTATACTCAGATGTGTATACATGTATACCTATAATTACTTATATATTTCTCTCTATACATTAACCGAATGTGACTTCATCCAGATGTTGATGTCTCTAACTCCAGTGTATTACCACATGAATTGTTCTAGCTTCCTTCCCTTGATTATACCCATTATCATGCTCCAACAGTGAAAAACTTGGCTCTTTCCATTTGTCACGAAGCTACATTCAAGGTCAATACACACATATGTTCAATTCAGAAGTGTTAACTTGTAATCTCATGGGAAATGATGTATTAGTACAGTGCTCATATGCAGTTCTTCTTGTCTTCAGTGTTACACACGCCACTCATTTCCAAAGTTACATAAATCAGCACCGTATTCTCCCACCTGCTTCAGTGAGGTTGTTTTGTATATTTATAGCACATTTAGAGTTTTTGTTACATTCTGCCTTCTATCCTGAGATCTTTAAATCTCCTAAATAACTTACTGAAATTTGTATATGCATCAAACTAAAAAGACTCTCTACAGCAAAGGAAATCATCAACAAATTGAAAAAGCAACATATGACATGGGAGAAAACATTTGCAAACCTTAAAATATTGAAGTTTACTCTTTGTCTCTTTGTGCTTTAAGTTCAAAAGAGTTTGACAAATATTTAATCTCTTATTTATCATCATAGTATCATAAAATAGCTGTACTAAAAATTCCATGTGCTTTACCTATTCAACACATACACACTCTCTCTGTCTCTCCCATCCTCCCTCTTGGTGAGAACACAAGTTTTACTCTCTTAGCAATTTTAAATTATATAATATAATGTTATCAACTACAGTCACCATGTTGTACATTAGATCCTCAGATTTCATTTATCTTATAGCTGAAAGGTTGTACCCTTCTACCAACCTCTCCCTATTTCCTCTACCCACCTACTGGTAACCACTTTTTAAAATCTGTTTCTGAATTCAACATTATAAAAAGTAATGTTTTTTTAGGTTCCATATGTAAGTGTTACCATACAGAATTTGTCTTTCTGTCTGGGTTCTATTACCTAGCATAACACACTCCCGTTTTATCCATGTTGTCACAAATGCCATGATTCATCTATTTTATTAAGGTTTAATAATATCTCATTACATATATATCTCACATTTTCTTGAACATCCACTGAGAGACAGGTTGTCTCCATACACTGGCTACTGTGCATAATGTTGCGATGAACGTGGCAGTGCAGACACTTTCTCAAGATACCTGCTATACTTCTTGTTACTTCCAAGGGTGTGTGTTTGTGTGTGTGTGTGTTAATTCTTTGGGATTTTCTACCTAGATGATCATATCATCTTTGAACAAAACATTTTTATTTCTTCCTTCCAATTCATATACCTTCATTCCCCTTTCTTGCTTTATAGAATTATCTAAGGCTTCCAGTAGGCTGCTGAATAGGAGTGGTAAAAGAAAACATTCTTAGAGTCCCATGGACTACAGTGATTACAGGTCACTGAAAATTATGTAAAAAACAATATCAACAGACTAAATAGTTTCTTCAAAAGAGTCTTAATTCCTAAGTCATAGGTGCCAGGTTTTATATACCAAATTATGCAACCCTACAGCCACAGAAAATTTATCTCAGTTGGAAAACAATGAGATGTTTACATTCAAATTTATTGTTAATTAACAAAAACCAAGACAATGAATGTCTTACTTTCTATTTCTTTTTTTTTCTTTGATAATGTTTTTATTCAGTAGTCATTCTTTTTCTTTTTTTTAATTGGATTGTTTATTATTTTATTGTTGTCATAAATTACTTTCTATTTCTTTTTTACGCACACACTGTAACAAGTATATCCTGACATACCATCTGTATGACATAGACTATCTATTGATGTTCAAGATTACAATTTATTTGGACTTAAAAGAGTTCATAATTGATTTCATTGATATGAATTATAAGTTAACTAAAAGACCTCATTAAATTGTGTTAGAATGACCTAAAGTAATATGCACCTTAGATAAACATTTCTCTACTGCCATTAATCATCATACATTCAAGTAAAATGATTCAAATAAATGACTTATTATCACAGTGTCATATATTATTGAACTTCATGTCCAACAAATTGCTGGGTATATTGTCATGCAATTACAACTTTGCCCTCGTGATTCCCCCTTGCCTGCAGTAACACAATAATTCTAATGTTTGCTTAATTTTATTCTTCCTGAACTGTTGTAGATTTATTTCACCATAATCAAAACATTCTTATTACATGTAGTCTTTTGTCTAGAATATTAAAGTTTTAACAATTCCATGGACATGAACTAAAGGGGGGAATGTGGGTGGGAGAGGGTGAGTAGGGTGGAGGGGAATGATGGGGGAGAAATAGGACAACTGTAATAGCATAATCAATAAAATATATTAAAAAAATAAAATAAATGGCATTAAATACAGTGGCAAAGTCAACAGGTATAAATTAAATAAAAAGTCAATATCTTCTTTTACATATACAAGTAGAGAGTGCTTTATTACTCAGAATCAATGTGCTTTATTACTTTTTATGTAAGATTGCCTTTACATATAACTGTATTTCTCTTACTGTATGTTAGTTTCCACTCCAGCAATACTTAATTCTGGGCAATTTGTTAGCTGCTGTCATTCTTCATTCATATCAATTAATATTTGTTATAAAGTATTATTCTAGTATAATATACAATAACATGTATTTTATAAAATGCAGATAAAATTGATATAAAATAAATTTGCACAATTGAATCTTTATGCAATTCAAAGAACAGAGGATTTGGTTCAGATAGATTAATCATTATATAGATGTGGAGTTTACAAAAAGTTAATATGTGAGGATTTGCATTTTTATATTGTTACACAGTGTTCTTCATGCAACAAAATAAGAAATCTTGTAAAATTACTAATCATCATAATCAGGTGGTTTAAGTCTAAGAGGAGGAGAGTAATCACATTGCTCACATAAGCAGAGGTGTCAGTTTCCTTCCTCAGAATGTCATTACCACCAATTAAATTCTCATGTGCAAGTTTGAGCTGAATAAAATGCAATATGTATATATATTTAAGTATATATTTAATATGTGTTTAATTATAAGAAAGTCTGTTTTCAGATTTTTAGACAATAACATGAAGGACGGTAATATCTGGAGAACTTTTAAGCTGCAGTAATGGATGTAAACCCAAATAAAGCCAGTAGTCTCTCTGAGCAGAGAAGATAGAAATTGGAGTTTGCTTTTGCTTTTTTTTTTCAAGGTTTCATTTATTTATTTTTAGAGAGAGGGAAAGAGACAGAGAAAGAGAGGGAGAGAAACATCAATGTGTGGTTACTTCTCGCACACCTGCAGCTCAGGACCTGGCCCACAACCCAGGCATGTGCCCTGACTGGGAATCAAACCAGCGACCTTTTGGATTGCAGTCTGGCACTCAGTCTACTGAGCCACACCAGCCAGGGTGGAGTTTGATATTACTGTGGGGGCAGGAGTTTATAGACAGGGCACTAGAGTAAAGGGAGTTGTTCAAGAGAAGAGGTATGCATAGGAGACTCAGAACAGTGGTCTTATCATAATTAAATGTAACATCAGCATTAAATTGGAAATTAAAATAATAACATTATTTACTTCCTGAATTTAGAGTATTACCATAAATTATTAAAAGTGATTAAAAATTAAATTTATTGATAAGAAATTTCTCATATTTTTATACATTTTCAGATGACAGCTGAATAGTAACTAAAATAGCATGCATTATAATATGTTTCTACTTACAGTCAAGGAGACTCATGTAACTCATCTTCAAATTGCACAACACCTGGATGGATCCATAACTTATATTCATTAAGATAAGCATGCTAATCACATGCTTTGTAGCTATTAAAGTGGCTAAATGCTTATTCTTGATTTACAAACTTGCTTTTTGGTTTGCTCAGTAACAGTTCAGGCAGAGAACAAGTCTGTGGACCATACTATAGATTTTAACAGATAAAAAATGTAAACACAATAAATAAAAATACCAAAATAATATCTTTTCTTTGAAACACATAAGAATTCTTTTTGTACATGTGTCATTTGAACACAATGGGCATATGGAGTAAGGGATTCTTTTTCAGCTTTATTTCCTAAAAACACAAGTAAATGATATACCATTATGGATTATATTGACAATATAGTTGTTTGAAATTTAACTTTTGTGATGGATTATGTCTGAGTAGTACTGTCGCATTAACAAAAAATGCATTCTGAGTCAGTTACCCAGATTAAGGATCTTGTACTTCCTTCATCAAGAAAGCACTGCTGTGAAAATAAAAGGCAGCTAAATTAAACAGTAGGTTTAGTAACAGGATAAACATTGTGAATTATGTAAGTTCTAATACAATAAATTGGAGAATATTGTCCGTCTTATTTAACAACATGGAAGCCAATCAAAAAGAACCACTACTGAACATTTAAATACAATAATTTTGAAAGGAAAACACCTGTAAAGATCTCTTTTAATATTTCCACAAAATCAAAAATCAATTTGATTTTATGTCTTGGGTATTTTTAATTATATTAACACTCTTATGTGAAAAAAATCATGATGGTTTTTAATGGCAAGTCAGAATCACAGTGCAAAAATATATGTAGGAAATATGGAATAACAGAGTTAATAAAATTGTTGTGGCATGTTTCTTTTTTGGTGGATTGTCTTTACAGGTTTTAAAAATATTTTATTGATTATGTTACTACAGTTGCCCCAATTTTGCTCCCTTTACTCCCCTCCACCTAGCACCCCACACTCCCTTAGGAAAACCCTACACCACTGTTCATGTCCTTGGGTCACACATATACGTTCTTTGGCCACTCCATTTCTTATACTGTACTTTACAGCACCATGGCTATTCTGTAATTACCTATTTGTACTTAATCCCCTCACCTCTTCACCTCTTCCCCCACATATCCCTCCCATTGGCAACAATCAAAATGCTCTTCGTATGCATGAGTCTGTCTCTGTCTCTGTTCTTTTTTTTTTTTTTGCTTTGTTTATTTTTTAGATTCAATTGTTGATAGATATGTACTTATTGTCACTTTATTGTTCATAGTTTTGATCATCTTTGTTTTCTTAGTCCCTTTAACATTTCATATAATAATGGTTTAGTGACGATGACTCCTTTAGTGTTTTCTTGTCTGGGATGCTCTTTAACTGCCCTTCAATTCTAAATGGTATCTTTGCTGGGTAGAGCAATCTTGGCTGTAGGTCCCTGCTTTTCGTGACTTTGAATGATTTCTTGCCAATCCTTTCTAGTCTGCAAAGTATCTTTTGAGAAATCAGCTGACAGTCTTATGGGAACTCCCTTGTAGGTAACTGTTTTCTCTTGCTGCTTTTAAGATTCTCTCTTTATCTTTAAATTATGACATGTTTCATAATTTAACAAGAATTTTTAAAGAAGTAGGCAAAATTTATGTTTTGCACATCTAAAAAATTATTTAACAACTTAGAAATTCAATAGAAATATTTTAAATGTGCATTAAATAGATTCAGATATAGGAAATCTTTGTATTCATTTATGAACACATAATTTAAATTTATTTAAAACTTCACAAGATAAATTATTAAAATGGTCATTGATTAAGAATTAAAGATAAATTCTGAAAAATTGGATCACTTATTTCGCTTTGGGATAACATTTTCAAATGAATATTGTGAAATTTACTTATATTATCTTCTTCAATTTGGTTTTCCTACTATTCATCTTATTTGAAATAAATGAAATCATTTAAGTTCATATTATCCCCCCAAAAATTATGCTGTTAATCCAATTTAAATCAGATACATTGACAAATTAGTAAACAAAATGCAAACTAACCTTTGATATCAAATACTTTAAGCATTGATATACACAGTGTTTGTTTAAAATACAGTTGTAGGGATATACCATGGGTGTATTATTAGTTATTGCCACAGCTATAACGCACAACAGTTTCCTAATACTCAGTGGCTTAAAACATTGAAATTTTGGTTTTGTTCATGAATCTGAGTTTGATTTCTTAAGTATTAAAGGTAAACTGTGTGACAGATGATGGTCTATGGAGTCCTGGGTCCACTAGAACATCTTTTTTAAAGAACAATAACAGAAGAAAGGGAGTTCAAAGAAGGAAGTTCAAAAAAGCCATTGAAACTAGGGCACATAATAGGACAGAAATAGAACACTCACAAAAAGAAGGAATGCCAGACACTCAATGGCTCCTAAATCTCTATCAGAAAGCAACAGACATCATCTTTTAAGCTGAACCAGAAGTGCAGCTGAAATATTAGATCAAGGATTAAAGTCAATCTCTGTGAATGAAAAAGTTTTGTAACCCTTTTCAATAATGGTATCTGAAGCATAGCCGGTTTCTCATGCAACATACAGGACCCAAACTTTGGGAAAAGTACAGCAGAAATCAACTTATTAACTACATTAAGTGTGATTACATGAACACATAAACAAAACCTGAATGAATATTTAGAACATTTATACTTGTGGCCAACAGCAAGCATAAATTAAGAAAGTACAAATAAAATCCATACAGCTAACAGAAGGAAAACAATAATAAACAGTTCCATATAGCATTAACAGCTGCTGAAGACACTGAAGGCTTAAGACATTCAGGGGGATGAGGTCATAGGCTAAAAACTGAGGGCTGGGGTGGCGGGCTGGGATGGGAGTAAAAGACAGAAAACTGTACAAGAACAACAATTAAAATAAAATAAAATAAAAACTATGCTTTTAAAGCTAAGCTTAAGAACCAAAAGAGAAATGAGCATAATAAGTAGGTTGAACCAGGCATACAACATGTTGGACAGAAAAGTTACTTAGAAGGCTCTGTTAGAAAGAGGCATCCCCAAAGATACAAAGGATGTAATATCTACAGGCAATATGTTTAAAATGTTAGGAAGAGAAAGAAACATAATTAAATAAAGTGGAAAATGATGAACTCAGGTTGTGTGGTGGCATATAAGAGAATGCAAAGTGATAGTTACTGTAACAAATAAAGCAATGGATATTATTAGTGTTCATTTTAAAATCTAAAAAGCTCATGAAAGTAGGATAGGCCAAATGGGAACCTCTAGCTCTCTTCGATCTAGGTCAGAATGTAAGTATCCTCCAGTATAAAATACCAAATAACTTAAGGAAATAGTGAAACAATACAGGCTATTTTAGAAGAGACATAAACTCACAGTATTACAATATAATTCAAATTGTAGCTTGTTAATAAAATGCTTCTGTGAAATGGCGATTTGTCATAGATTATAGAAATGTAAAAAAAAAGTAGCAAAATTGGCCAGATATATTTGAAATGTAGGACAACTAATTTGTGAGATTTTATTAGTACAGAGAAATATATGCCATTGATTTACATGTATTGTGTTCTTTGCAATTCCTGGCTGAAGACCACTAAAATCAATTCATATTTATATTAAAGGTGCCCAATATGCTTTCATTAGACAGCCCCAAGGGCTATTTCAATAGACCAATTATAACAAATAATCTAGGTAGACAAATTTAAATATAAAAGATATTTGTAGAAAAATAAAGAAAATGAAGTATGCAAGATAATGCAATGATGGATTGCATTTTACAAAAAGCAAGACAATTAATAGCACAATAAAAAAATACAACTTAAATCAATCCCCGTTAAATTCTTGGAATCTGGTCTTCCAAGGGGAAAAAAATGCCTTAAACAAAAAAATAATGAAAATAATCATCTCAGGAAATAAAAAGTACAAAGTTATGCGATTTTAATTCTTTTCTTTTGACTCTTGAAAAAAACTGTTCTTTATATTGGAAATCTATTTCAACATTATAATAAGCAGCCAAAAGGGGCCCAAAGCAGAACTTAAGATTTAAGCAGCAAGTCTTGCATTGACTCTTGTGAGGACAGCTTTTCTACGTAAGATCCAGAACCCAAAGCCAGAAATCTCACACAGCTTCCGGACAAATTCACATTTTGTATGTGTGTTCTGGTTCTGGCCTGAAGAAATGTTCAGCTCATATCTGAACCTCACGATGCCATTTTTATCTTTTTAGATATATCTCATCCATCCCTGTATACAAAGATGAAATCTCTAACCATCAGGAGATAAATCTGATACAATTTTTTTAAAGCACAGTTTTCGAGAAAGTGATGAATGTGATTAAAAAAAAAAAATCCCAAAACTAGCACACAACAACTTGTATCTCACTTTACTATAAACTTCTCAAAGAAGTAAAATAAAATAAATCATATTTTTAGCAGACTACAATGTCTAGCATAGCCCAAACAAAGGCTAAACTGCACTAAAATAAACTCTTAAGGTGGTACCTTTTAATAGCCGGCCCAGGACTGTAACAATAAAGGATACAGTATTAATTACATCCATACCTAGCAACTACAGTTAACAGGAAAAAAACAACAGTAAAGAAAACTCAAGTCATTAAAAACTGAAAAAGATACAAGTCATTTGTAACATCAGATTTGTCCTACGCAGTTCAGGATACATAAAACATGCTCTAGCCTATCCCCAGAATAAAGTATTGGTGTCCTTTCTAGTGAAGAAAGCTGAGTCTGCCCCTCTTCTAAAGCCCCCTACCCTTTCTGTGTTCTGTCATGGGGTAATTTTTAAGAGAGTCATTCTGAGTTGTGCATTCTGGTTTCGTTTTGTCATCAGATATTGACTCTAGGACCAGAGGAAAGAGTTTTTTGTTTTCTTTTTTTTTTAAATTATTTTATTGTTGTTCAATTACATTTCTTAATAGTGATGTCAAAAATGTTATATCTAGAATAAGTACAGCAGGTCCTCAAATAACATGGTTTCTCTTTCAACAGTTTTTTTGCTTTGATCTTGGTGAGATGCTATAGGAACTCAACTGGTGTTTATATCAATTAGCTTATGGTAAAAATGGTTTCATTGTACCTCATTTCACTTAAAGTCACAGAACTTAACAACATGAAGTGAGGACTTACTGCATTAGCTTCTACAGTGGACCAGTCACCAAAAGGACACCTTGCCTAGAGGAATTGACTACCCAATTTTAAGTTTCTAAAGTCTATTGGTAAGCACACCTCAAATAGGACATTACTCCCATATAAATGTTCTCTTTTATCACATGTTAATGAGCAAACACACTATTTTGACAGAATGTTTGGGGGTTAACTTATCCAGGACCAACCGTCTCAGCAAGAACGAAAATTTGGCTATAATCCTATAAGAAAGTTCTACTCTTTCACCTCTAAATTGAACTGGAGAGAACAGTTTGAAAATTGTGTTTGCACTTCCTGACTGTTTCTGCAAGGCATCCCCAGCCATAAGTTCTAGTACAATATTAAGGTTAAGGTTAAAGATAAGGAGACAATCAACAGTCAGCAGGAATCCAGGGCAGCTGGCAGAATAGTGATGTTGCTTTTCCCACAACGAATCTCTTAAAAATGAAATGGCCGTATTTTCCATCAATCAACATTTATCTGTGATCTCTTGGGCAATCCAAACATTAGTAAATTCGAGAATAAATGTTATAAGCCATTGACAGTTCAGTTTTGTTAGGATTTGAGAAGTAATAACCAGGACAAGCACTGTATAATAAAAAGCCCTTAGGGTAAAAGCCAAGTCTTAATATAGCACATTGTTTCATTGAGAACTTTAAATAATACAAACGCAATGTGCAGAAAATAGGAGGCGAGGCACTGAGAGAAAGACATTCCATTCTGCAGGGTATAATTCAATATAAAACTTTTTAAAAGTCTTTGTTTGGAAAAATTCTAAATACTTGCTTTAATTTTTATTTCCCTAAAGAATGTTTATTCAGAAACCAACAGAATGGTTTCCATCATTTCATAAATAATAATAAGTCATACTAAATTTAGCTATTTGGAAATAATAATCCAGACTCCTCGAGTTCAAATAATAGAGAGTAGAGACATAGAAAAGTATCTTTCAAAGAAGCATTGTAGATGGGTAATATTATTTCTCATCTTTCAACATCACAAATTGCTTAATCTTAGGCTTTACTTTGATAACAATGCTTTCAAAAACATTTCTTTTGTCCATTTGGCAAGGAAGTGAGGTGTATAATTTAATATTAGTGGTCAAAAAGAATCTAGCCCATTCATGGGCTGTGTCTATTTGGTTGGATGGTTAAGGACTTGAAAGAAGCATTATTGGAAAAATGGTGACAAAGAATTTTGAGAAAAATATATATGAATATTGCTCTCTAAAAAAAAATGAAGCTATTTGAATCCCAGAGCATACACAAATACTTTCGCAGAGAAGGATTTTAGTAATCAAGTAGATCAGGTGATCAGTTCTCTGGATACCAGTCAGCCTCTTTCCTGAGACACCGTCGTCATAGCCCAGGGGGCTCATACACCGAGGGGACTTGGAGGTTTGCATGTGTTCAGCAACATAAACTTGAACTCACCAGGCCAACCTGGCTAGAGCCACCACTAGGTGTCCAGTGTGCCAGTAGTACAGACCAATGCTGGGCCTCCAGTACGATAACATTTTCCAGGATGATCAACCTGGTGATAGGTTGAATACAATGAACCACTTCCATTGTAAAAGGGGAAGCATTTTGTCCTCACTGGAGTACTTACTCTGGAGACAGCTTGGGCTTTTCTGCATGCATCACTTCTGCCAAAGCTACAGTTGCAATATTACAGACAAGTACATGGCAAGTATATAGCTGTAGGAGGGAGGTACTGAGCTGATAATTTTGGATAAATTCAGAGTACAAAAGAAAAGTTAGTGTTAGTAATACTATTTTCAAATAGTAAGAGAGGACAAAATAAGCATGAAATAAAAATGTGACATTTCTTTGGCCTCCAGAATACTGGTTGGTATTATTCTACCCGATTCAAGGTAAGCCTTTTTTTCTGAAAAATGTATGAAGCTTATATAGGTATACAAAATAATTAGCATTCTGTGTACTATTTTGTGGTCCATCATTCACAGTTTATAGGCAACATAATGAAGCACCTAAACACAACAGAAAAGAAGCAAAGTATTAATTTCATCAATTCCAATATATTGTGGCTGATGACCTAAAAAGTAAAATTCAGTTACCAAAAATCATGTCCACTCTTGTTTGTGGAGGATATGGCAGAATAGCTATGCAGCAGTGAGCTGAAGTTTAATAAGGAATAAAGATTCTCTGAATGTGGGTTATGATTGAAATAAAGAAGCAATTAATTATACAAAGACTATGATGGATAATATCAGAAGTGTCAAGTACAGGTAACTACAAATGAATGTTTTATTAGTATCTCTGAACAAGACATAAGCATATCAAGGGGAAAACTGGAAAAGTCTAGAAATACCACTTAAGCTAAGAAATTTGTATACTTAGATAAATAGCTACCTCTCTGTAGGGACTTACTGTACATGCAGACTGGATTCATCGCTACAGTCACAAGTTTAGTCACCAATGACATTAAGTTCTTTAGGCAAAAAACAAAAATAAAAACAAAGTACTGGTAATTTTTTCCTTTGTGTCAGTGATGAACTTTTTTGAGAGTTCATTGCACAGCTGAGAAAAGACTACAAATAGCCTTCATTAGTTCTGATGTCACTTTGCTCATGAATTTCTTCCTGCGTGTAGGGAGCAAAACTGTTGATACATCATTTATATTTACCATTGAGCTAAAGTTTGTTTTCATACATGACTCTTAAAGATTCATGGGCTGCCTAAAAATAATAAATAATAAAATGGAGATTTTTAAATGAAAACCTATGCCATTTCTGACGGGTCCTTGCAGGTAACAGTAGAAAATAAAATTTTTCATGGGTCCCATCAACATTTCTAACCAGTGGAATGCTTTTATGTTCTTCTTCACCACATTGGAGAGTTTATGGAGAAACTCTTCTGTTTATTGGTAGCCTTTATGCCTTCCCAATTGGGTGAGAGGTTATACTTTGTAGAGATGATACTAAGTGGAAAAATGGAGTGGGTTCTCTTTTGAATATTTTTATAAGAAAATTCACATACTAGAGGGGAAAGGAGAAACAAACACAGAATTCCAGCTTAAGAGTTCAAGTTCTGATAAAACAACCTGTCTGTACAGTTTGTGAGATCTGTTTTGGAGGTAAATTTATTGCAGTATATGAAAGATGAGTGGAATATCTCAGGCTATAGATGACAAAATAAAAACCTCAGACTGAGCATGTGGACTCAGTGCAGACAGGTGATGAGAGAGCAGTAAGTCATAGACCGCAGGGCTAGCTCAGAGCTCCTTTGTTGCACAGATGCTTTTGAACCAATGTGGATGAGTCTAAGTATTATCAAGCTTCCCAGAAAACTGGCACATCCAAATGACTGAATCATTCAGTCATTTAGTGATTCAATAATAGTTTTACTCAATAAAATAATGAGCATAATAAATTTAATGACAGTTTACTAAGGATCGGCCACTGTGTTAGGCTTTGTTGATACAAACATGAATAAGTCCTGCTCTGAAAAGTTTTCAGCTTCACAAAATTGATCTGCTTTATGTGCAACCAGTGATTTTTTCTAAATTATATTTGATTAGATTAAATAGCTTTTCTCCTTCTTCACTTAATCCTTGTATTCATCTTCCTGAATAAATTAGGAAAAATGTTAATATTTCATGACTAAAATTTTTTCTCTTTGAGTTATAGCTGCCTTTCTAACTTTAAAAAAATAGTCAACTATAAGTTAAAATTTCAACAGCTTTTAATCATAGTAAATTAGTTATTAATTATCATAATGAATTTTATTTACATATTTACTTAGTGAAGCAACTACAATATATTTCACAAGGACAAGGAAAAGTTCATGTGCTGAGTATTTGGAGCAATTGGAAACTGAAAAAAGACATAAATTCAAAGAACTATTCCTTAAGCTTATAAAAAAAAAGTAGAAGTAAAATATGTACACTGAGAAGTTTCTCATTAAAAATATTTCTAAAATGCCTGATGAAAAGGAGAAAACATACTGAATCAAAACTTGATTATTTATCTTGATGTTTTTGAATAGGCCATACAATACAGAGTTTGAGCAAGTGGAAAATACTCAGATCAAAGGTCCTACTACTAAAAGGGTGCCTTTGCTTGAGTAACTAAAAGTAAATTGATATTTTCTGTCTTGAGATACTTGGGATCCAATGGAACATTCATTAACTGATACAGATCTTGAGTTCCAAGTTCTTTTCAGCATTCCAGGAAATTGATTGAATTCTGGCTTTTGAGTCTTAAATTTGTCTTTTAGGCTCTTGTCATTAGTCTCTTCTGGTCAGTTTAATAGAACGTGAGTTCAAGATAAGAGGTTCACTGAATAAGTTAGTTGCTGATACAGTACTGGGTCATTCGATCCACTGTTGTTTCTTCCCTGGTTAACTTGAGTAGTAACTTGAAGATTAATTTTTGTCACATAGCAAATGAAATGAACAACATAGAATAATGCAGAATTTTTAAAAATAAATTTGCAAAAATATGAAATTTTATGTGGCTGAAGAAGGGTACGTGTCATGTTCTAATGATAAAATCATAACAAGGACTATTTAAAGTGGAATAAGAATTTATTTTAAAATAAAATACATGCATATTAAATGAAATAGGTGGAGACCAGTGTTCCCATTTTTGGAAAATGTTCTGATTATACAGTAGTCTTTTTGTTAAAGAAGCGTGAACAACTGCCTCTAATCTTTGATATCATGTCTAAAATGCATTCAGTTATTTTTAAGATTTTATTTATTTACCTTTAGAGAGAAGGAAAGGGAGGGAAACATCAATGTATAAGGGACACATCAATCCTTTGCCTCTCACATGCCCCCACCTGGGGACCTGGTCTGCAACCCAGGTATGTGCCCTGACTGGGAATAGAACCAGCAACCTTTCCGTTCCCCGGCCGGCACTCAATCCACTAAGGCACACCAGCCAAGGCTACATTGAGCATGTTTTAATATTTTTATTAATTAATATCATTGGACAAAGGTACCAAAATTATTTTATAATATGTGTCTAATGATAATCACACTCCAATTTACTAAAGATGAAAAGAAATAATTGCCATAAAAACAGTCTCTCTCAGAGCCGTCTCCAAATCTGTCCAATTTTTATTGTCCTTGTTGGCCTTGTGTTCTTATCATCATTGGGGAACAAAGGAATCTTCTCATGTCATTATATATGCAGTTTCTAATTTGATTTCTTAGTCCCATAGCTTTGATTGATTTAAAAGATGAACACACGTATAGAAAATTTTACTCTGCAAGCTAAAGTTTAATGAAGATTTTGATATTGTGACATCAAGTATTTTAAGGATTTGGACCTAGCATTATAGAGGCAAAACTTCCATAATTTATTTTAAAACACCAATTGTTTTATTATTAAAGAAAATGTAAAATCTCATCATTTGTATGTTTCAGAGACATTATTTTTAAGCACTATGAAAAATCAAATACATATCTACTTTTGGAATTGCTTCCCATATTCATATTATTATTAAAGAATTATTAGCCCTGGATGGAGTAACTCAGTGCATTGAGCACCAGCCTGTGAACAAAAGGGTTGCTGGCTTGATTCTCAGTCAGGACACATGCCTGGGTTGCAGGCCAGGTCCCCAGTTGGTAGCGCCAAAGAGGCAACCACACATTGATGTTTCTCTTCTTCTTTTCCCCCCTTCCCCCTCTCTATAAATAAATAAATAAAAACTTTAAAAAGGGAGAAGTATTAAAATTAAAATGACACATTAAAGGAAATAGAAATTGTATGTTAACCAGAGACCATTCAGTGAAGAATCCTTATATGCTAGCAAAAGAGAGCAGTCTGGGATGACTGAAATTTTCTTACACAGCCACTGAAGATAAGTTTCAGACTGCAGATCTTAACTGGAGCCATCTGCAGGAGGCAAAATCTTGATAAAATGGCCCAGTTACGCAGACATCACTCATGAGACTGGCCACTTTTCTACTGTAGAACATTTTAGAGTATTTAACGAACTGGTGCATTCTAAATTTGAAGTTATTTGGAAAGGGATAAGTGAAGTCAGTTTCCTCACTAAAGGATATACTTAAAATAGCTATAGTAGCACAGTGAATAATTGACACTACTTTTCCTTTCTTTTTTTCCCTTTTTTTAGAAATGCTTATATCTGGCATAAGTCTGCTCTAAAACTCGATTTGTGAATACTATCTTTAAAGTATTTCAATCCTCTAAAAAAATTAAAACTCCATGGACTTCAATTATAAAATATGATTATTGTCTGTCAGATGTATTTTCTGGTAAATGACCAAATTATCACATTTTTATGAGATGTATATTTCCATAAATGACTCAATGAAGACTGTATGCTAGAAGTGCCCTGCTACACTAATAATAATTTAATTTTAGCAGCAATCATTTATTAAGCACGTGAAAACATGTTTCACCTCATGTCTTCAGGAAAATGCAAATTAATCATTAGATTCCACCACACACCTATTAGAAGGACCAAAAGGTAGAACACTGTCAACACCAAATTCCGGTGAGGACCTGGAGCTGATGAGAGTGCAACCACTCTGGGAGACAGCTTGCTGGCTCCTTATGAAACTGAGTACACTCTTAAACACATAGCAACATCTCCCTACTCTCCAACACACATATTTTAAATTTGGGGATTTGTAAATATAGAATTCTTGATGTGGCTAAAACTCAGATGTATATAATAATTATTATTTTGTTTTAATAATTGATATAAAAAAGAGTTCGAAACATGTATGTGCAAATTGAATAACATTTTATAAGCGATGATATGTGAATTTCAGATCAACTTTTCATTCAGTTGTGTAAATATTTTTAGTTTTAGGTTATCTAGATGCTATCTTAATATTTCATGTTGTTTATATCTATGAAAGTAGTACATTTTTACAAAAATCCAAACAAATAAGGTAGTAAACCCAAACAAAATAAAGAGCAAAATGATTCTAAATACAAACAGTAAGTAAAGAATAGATGGAATTCAGACTAATTATGGGAATTTATTTTTTGAGTGAAGTGTCATTTTTAAATAAATGCAGATATAATGGCTCAATTCATAAGAGTTAAAACAATTGCATTGCAGTATGGAATAAAAATACATGTGACAAAATATTAATTTATACATATACAAAAATATATGAAAACTAAGAAAAAGTTTAATAAACCAAGGAAAAATGGACAAAATGCATAAGCAGGCAGTTTCTTTACTATGACACATCAATGGAGAGTAAACATGTGAAAGTACATTCAAGGTTTCTAGCAAAAACAAATGCAAATTTAAAATGTCCTATTTATGACCACCAGGTTTTTCGATTAGAAAGCATACTAATGCCTAGAGCAGGAGTGGATGAATATTCTCATGTAATGTGGATAGGCTATTTACACTTTCCTGGAGGTCATTAAGCAATATGCATCCAAACATTGCATGTATTTCCTATGATGGAGTAATCCCACTTAGAGAAGTTTACCCTCAGAAAGTAATTATAAAAGTTTGAAAACACACACACACACATACTTCCCTGCAGTTCAGCTACATGGCTTATTCAATATTTGCTAATATGTCTATTTCTTAAGATGTTTTGCAAGTTTTTTTAGTGAAGAAAACATTTTAAAATATAGTATATATATATTGTTCCTATAGTATAGTCAAAAGACTGAAGATAAAAAACATATTCAGGTAATAGAATGAACTATCCTAGAAATTACTAGAAGTTGACTGATTATACTTTTGGCTTTAGTTAAGTTTTCAAATCAATTTTACAGGGGCCTGATATTTACACAGAATCGTATTTTAAATGCTCAGTGTCTCTCTCCATGTGTTGTTTCATTATGAATTTAGAATACTACTTTTTGTACTTTTATATGGGTATACATATAATATAGCATGTGTTACAATTATTATGTTTTTAGAAGAAAAAAAAAGCAGGGGAAGATTTTTTAAATATCAGAATAGTGTTTATCTCCAGGAAGAGGCAGGATGATGGGATAGTAACTAGAAATAGAACACATGGAGATTACAAAAATATAAATAGATGTGACAAAGCTGGTTAATATCCAATTCTTAAATTTACTGATAGATTTGTGTGTTCATTTTTATTATTTTGCTTCATAACTTAAAATATATTACATGCATTTTATATTCTAATATCATAAATATAAATTAAAAAGAAAAATATAACTCCTAATATAATAACCTCTCCATTTATGAAAAGACACAAATATTTAATTCTTTAAGTTAATTTAGTAATCTTTCAAATTACAATGGTAATTAGTAATAATTAGAATGAAACCAAAGAAATCCAATGGTTAAATGTGTACAAACTTGCTAAAATATGTTCTAGGTATACCTAAATAGATTAATAGCGGCCCAATGTAATAACAGTCAAAATGAACATTTTAAAAATTCTGTAGGGCATGATACAATTAGTACAGTAAATGATACTCTTGAATTCTTCAAGTGGAAAGAATTTAGCATAATTGAGCACTAGTTAGGATAATATGTCATCAAAACTTCTTGTTTGTACTACCACTAATTAGCAAGAATATCTGTTTTACCTAGGATCTTTTCCCCCAGAGTAACAGGAAAGGATGGATCTAGGAATAGGTTAACAATTTTGAAGGAACTGTAGAAGTGATCTACTCCAACTCACTACCAAGTATCTGATTGTCTTCACCCCTAAAAGTGCATACTTTTCTTCATTGGTGAGACCAATCCATTCTAGATGTACCTCTTCAAAGTTCTTTGATTTAAAGGCTACAAAGACTTTTTTGGTTTAATCGCACAAATCCCTCTCCATTATTGCAATAGTTAATATATCTCATTATTAACTATTAATGGCTTTTAAAAAAAATATTCCAGAGTTTTGCTTTCTATCTGCCTCAAATACAGGGTGAGGCAAAAGCAGGTACAGTTGCTCCTATGGAAAATAATACAGTAAATAACACAAGAATAAACACCATGTTTTGTGTATTCACAACTGGAAATCTACTTTTGCCCCACCCTGTAGGAAAAATTGCTCCTCCTTCCTTTCTTCTCTGGCTCTTGTGCCCTGTCACCAGGATGCTCCTTTGAAAGCTAACGTTACTCTAAAGACTTTTATGTGTTGGGATAATTCTCTACCAATTCTGAGATGGGAAAGTCTTTTCTCATACTTCTGCATAACCACAAAGTCATATTTTAATCATTTCTGCAAGTTTTATTAGGTAAAATAGTTGAAAATGCATATTTTACCATGTATAAGATCAGAATAGCAGGCTCATTTGACCCAAAAATCAATAGTTTTCACAACTGAGCTACATTTTTTCCTTGTGCACAGTTAGGAGAAATAGCTAAGAATGAAGTTATGATCATTATCTCCAAGACATTGCAGAAAATAGTCTGGAACTCATATTCATCTACAAAAAAGATACTCCTAGATTTTCTAAAATCCATTTGTTAAAGAATTTCCCTAGGTCATTTTCATTGCTAGGAAGTAAAGGTTCCTTCTGAGGGGAGCGAGAAGAGTTGGCCTCTTCAACAGGGGGGGCAAGTAAACTAAGAGCTAGCAGTGAGGAAAGGAATGTAAGGTGTAGAATTCATCCTGGGGCTGATATTATTTCTATCCCTGGCAGCAAAGTATACAAAAATGAAAAAATCCTATTCTTCAATAGAAGTATTGCTGATTTATTCTCTCTACTCAACTCTCTACATTTGTTACCTAAAGCAATTTAGAGGCATGGGGATTGTAAATGATTGAAAATGCTCTTAGGCATCTAAGCCACAACCTTTACCTGGAAAACAAGAAAATTTGGAGAGATGTCAGGGTTTGCCAGAGACACACGGCCTCATCAATGCTGGGCTCCCAACCATTTGTTCTTTCCCTAATAACCCATTTTTAATCTTTTAAGTGCACAGTGCCCACAAGCTCACAGGGAACTCTCTAATTTATCTTCTTCACTATTACACATAACAGTCATTATAAGAATACATGATTGTTACACTTGTGCATGCTTCTCTATTAGCAGAAATTGTGAAAGATTGTCCCTACAACGTGCAATGCATTTGGTCAAGGTAAGACAATGTTCCTCTCCATTCTACTCTGTCATCAAGCTGCCTGAAAGTAGTGATGGGACTCCAGAAATAAACAAATCAGTCTTTATGTAACCACATCCATTTCATAAGTTGGAAAATTGTTTTGAAGTGTAGAACTCCCCATTGAATCGTGATGATGTCTAGGCTAGTGAAGATTAAACTGCAGCATTAAAAATTGTAAGTGGTTTCAAGTCCTTGGAGGCTGAGCTACAGACTGCCACTTGCAGATGGGTATAGCTATCTTTACTGTACCCCGAAGACCTTAATGGAAATGTAATGATTTGAAGAATATTAAATTACTTTTGTTATTTTAAAACAAAGCCATCTAGGTCACTTTCTTATTCTATTTCCACCTCAACTCTTATTCTTTCTGTAGAAATTACATGGACTGAGGTAGACATGGATAAATATGACCTATTTATGCAGGATATTATACAATATTTTAAATGCTCAGCTTTTTGTATTTCTTTGACATAAACATCAAAAGATTTTAAGTAGCAAGCACATTTATAAAAGGATATATTGTTCAGTTTGAGCAAGGCATTATCAGTAAGTGCTGTCATTAACTCAGGAGATACATTCTATGCTGTCAATCTTTGTGCTGCTCTGAGGAATGTCAGAAGCCTGTGACTACACTCCAGCCTGTAAGCTTCTGCTCAGTGTGGTATCAAACCAGGAAAGGACTTACAAGTGCTTTGTAAACTCTATTTTCTTATCTAGGTTAACTTTGAAATGACCTAGATACCACAGAATGATGGTTATATATTTAATTTTCCTGTAGATATTTCAACAGAGCTGACATTTTACACGTCTTGCACAGTCATGATGAGAATACAGTGGTAGAATGTTTTTATTAGGTAGTTTTGTTGTCATTAACAATTCCTGACACAATGGTCCACCACCCAAAGTGACGTCTTTAACAGAGTAATCCCCACACTGTTGTAACACCACGTGGATCTGAACAAAGAGGCTAATGTTATCCAGTTCAGAGAGAAGCATTCAAGTGAAGCAACCATGAGCCATCCTGTAATACGGTCCTTTGTTTTCAGTAAACTTAAAAGAAACATGTGAGGGTATTTTCTATAAAATTCTCACTCTTTGCTTGTACTTAGGAAAATATTGCTTATAAATACTTTGAAAATTGAAGGAAAATTAATGTATTGAAACAGAAAAAAGATAAAACTCACCTTTATCTCAGTATCTCTGTTTCAGTATCTGAAACCCCTTCAAGTACAATTTCTATGTCGATAGTACCCAAATAAATACCTCCAGCTTTGAATTTCTCCTGAAGTTTTGACTAGGCTATCTACCTCGATGTCACAAAATCTTCACACCACTGTCCCAAACCGACTTCTCTCCACCAGACCAGATGTTTTCCATTGAATGTCTGAGTCTGTCATCAACAATACCATAGTCTAGGTTATCCAGGGTTAAATTTGGGAGTTTTGTTTTACTTTTCTTCTCCTTGTGAAACTCTCTTCACACTGGCATCTAAACAATTTCCCAAATCTGTTCAAGCTACTTTGGTACCTCAGACTCATTTCCTCTTTTGCCTTCCCACCACTGCAACAATCTTTGCAGCCCTTCCGAATTGTTCTGTATAGTGTTTTCTCATCCTCTGGGCCTCTCAATAATGCAGCACTGAGAGGCCACATCAGCGAACAAACAAATATGTAAGATATGTCTTCAGTTTCTCATAACAGTCACACAGGCTTGAGTTACAAAGGACTACTCACTATGCTGTAGCACACCCATTCTTTATGTCTTAGCTTCGCTTTTGACCTCCCTTTTATCCAGAATACCCTCTACTCACACAGGGATCCCTATAGACAATCTACCTGTCAAAATTCTACCCAAACACAAAGGCAAAGCTCCAGTGTCTCTCCCTAACACGAAACCATCAGTTTTCCAGGTGAAAGTAAATCTATTTTCTTCAACTTTTACGCTGGTATTTTTTCTCAACTTTCCTGAGACACTTATTTGAATCTGCTCTGTAATATCTTTTGTTACAGATATTATCATCCCAATGAAACTAAAATGAACATTATGTCTCATTTAATGTTCAGTATTTTCCACAGAATCAATCTCAATCTTTCCACTTCCTCTCTTATCTATCCATCTACCTACCTACCTATCATCTATCCTCTATCTGTTTGGTTCTCTGCCATCACTCTTTCTATATGTCTGTCCCAACTTTATCAAAGTATAATTGATGTACAATACAGAACATATATTGAAAGGTACAATTTGGTCAGTTTTACCATGGATATACATCATTGAAATCATCGCCACAGTCAAGGCAATGAGCGTCCTCCCCTACTCCTCATCAACTCTTTGTATTCCATTCTTACCTCCCACCCATCTTTAAGCAACAGTTACTGTGTTTTGAGTCAACATATTTTAGATTATATTTTGTAGAATGCTATATAATAAAAACCATGCAGTACACACTTTTTTTAACCTAACCTCTTTAGCCAAGCGTAATAATTTTGAGACTCTTTCAAATTAATCTGTGTAGCTATAGTTCAATCCTTTTTATTATTAATGCTCCATTATATAAACATACCATAATTTATTTACTTTTATTCACAATATGGACATCTGGGTTGTTTTCCAGTTAGCAAATAAAGTTGCTAACAATATTTCTGTAAAACTTTTCTGCATTTTCAGTAGTCTGAGGTAAATACTTAGGAATCAAAGAGCTGTATCACCCAATTTGTTCAAGCTTCAGTATTCGAGAAAATTCCAAACTGCTTTTTAAGGCGATCCACTACTGGAAATACCTCCAGCAGTGTGTGTGAGTTTCAGTTGCACAATAGCCTCAGTGACACTTGATTTAACCAGTCTTCTTATTTGTAGTCTGTCTGCTCAGTATGTAGTGTTATCTAAATTGTGGTTTTAATTTGCATTTCCATGAAAACTAATTACTTCTATTATTGGGCCATAAAATTATTCAAATATTCTGGATACAAATCTTTTGTCTAATATGTATATTGTGAGTATTATTTCCTAATGACTTGCCTTTTATTTCCTTATGGCATCTCTCAAAGAGCAAAATATTCTAATTTTAATAAAGTCCAACTTAACAATTTTTATTTTGCCTTGTGCTTTTTAAGTTCTACTGAATTAACTTTCCCACCTCAAGACTGTGATGACTTTCTAGTTTTATTTAGAACTTCTATGGTTTTAGGTATGTCATTTAGGTCTATGATTTATTTGAAGTTCATTATTCTTTATGGTGTTGAGAAATGATGCTCTTTTTCCCCCCATATGTATATGTAGCTGATCCAGCATTATCTGTTGAAAAGACTTTCCTTACCCCCACTGAGTTTCTTGGCCTCTTTGCTGAAAATCAATTAACCACATATGGGTGGGTCTATTTCCAGAATCTCTATATATGTCACTAATTTATAGTATATACTTATTTTCTTAGCAATGCCAAACTGCCTTGGTTCCTATAGATTCTCAGTAAGTCTTGAAGTCAGTTCAGGTAAGTCAAACAACTATGTTCATTTGAAAATGTATATATTTAACATACATATTACATATTTTCTTATATATACAACACATACCATGGTTTTGGTTATTATAAACTCTTTGCATTTCCAGACAAATTTTCAAATCAGCTTTCAATTTTTACAACAATAAAACCTGCTGGAATTTTGGTAGGAATTATGTTGCTGATGTAGCTTCATGTTAGGGCAACTGTCTTCTTAAAAAGAATAAATCTTGTAATCTATGAATGTGATGCATCTCCCATTTAAGTCTTCTTTGCTATCTCTCAGCAATAAATTTGAGTTTCTGTATAAAAGTATGTCCTAGCCATCCCTGGGTATTTTGTGGTTTTTGTTGTTGTTGTTTTTGTTTTGTTTTGTTTTGGGTGCTACTCTAAATTTTCTTCTAATTTTATTTTGTAATTCTTTTTGCCTGTATATAAAAATAACACTTTGAAGCTTCTGAGAGTTCCAACATCTCAGGGTTAATGTGTATTGATCACGTTTTCATAGGAGAATTTTTTTTTAAGTTCTGTTGCCTTTTTTAAGTTCTTTGTACAGAGAATAATTGTGAATTGTATCTGGACATGGGTGGATGGAATGTATCATTTCTAAAGA
This sequence comes from Glossophaga mutica, assembly GCA_039655065.1. NCBI lineage: Eukaryota > Metazoa > Chordata > Mammalia > Chiroptera > Phyllostomidae > Glossophaga > Glossophaga mutica. The sequence goes on from CM077311.1 coordinate 88,766,384, forward strand.
TGTGTTGCACAACATTGCACCTATAGTTTATAACACTGTGCTGTGCACTTAAGTTTTTGTTAACAGGATAGATCTCATGTTAAGTATTCTTACCACAATCTGAAAAATATCCAAATGTGTGGTCTCTCCCAAAGTTATCACCCTGGGAGGCTTTGCTTACGGCACCACAACTGAGAGTTCCTCTTTGCCCGCTGCCCTTCAGTGTCAGTTCATGGGGTCTTGTTATCGTCATCAGCAAAGGCCTTACCCATAGTGGGTGATCAATTTGTTAATTTGCTGATTTGTTGATTTATTGATTGATTTATTGAAGATTCATTAATATGTTGATGAGATTGTATGTAATTAACAGAGAACTTCAATTATGCATAACACCCTGTATCTTGGTCAAAACTGCCTATGATAAACTATGAAAAGAAAAGCCAAAAAGGAGCTGATGAGTCGGCACTGACCTCAGGAACCATCGTGTACCTACTCTACTTTTCGTGTATTTTATATTCCCTCCCCTCCTCAGTGCCAGTCTTGGTTCCCACTCTCCCTGACATCCTTGTGCCTTTGATAATAGTAAAACCCTTGTTCTTATTCTGTCTTTTACAGAGAAGTACAGTCTTTGGGTCTGAAATGATATGATATAGGAGTTCTTTGTTTTACTAGCAAATCATTACAGCTTATTATAAAAGGCTACATTCCTTGACAGTTCTGAAAATATAATACCCATCAACTCTAAAAATATAATCCCTTCAGTTTGGGTATTTCATTCTTTTCAATAATAATGTGAACTTTTGTAAAATATGATGAGCCCATCACTTAAAATGCAATATACAAATAATGCTAATAAAAATTACCACATAAATAAATGTTGTAACCTTGAATATTTTTTCCTGAAATAGACACTTTGCTGACTTCTAATTTATCATCTTTCAACTTTGAGCCATCCATTGAGTCTCTAACAAAATATATTAAACTCACATATTTCAGAGTATGTGGTATATGTTTAATTTTAAGACTGGCCCCTAATGCTTTAAACTAGTACAGGGGTGGGGCAGGGAGTGGGTATTTAAGCTCAATAATTTTAAAGCTCAAGTGCTAGCATAAATAGTAAATAGTAAGCTAGCCAGAAATTCCATTTGCAAATGTCTGGACTCCTACTAGGCATTTCCTGCACATTCAGAGCTCATTACAAAAATCTCCAATTAGTACCAGTGGACATTGTAAAAGGAAGAAGAGAGTGTTAGTGTGCATTTGGATGCAGATGCTGCTTCCAAAAAAGGCATGACTGCATGCCAGCTTGCACAGGCAGCAAGCTTGTTTTAGGGCAGATCTTTATATATTAAGAAATGACAATGAATATTTACAACATGCTTTTCAGTATTCATTAGATAGGGAATAAATCCACTCATTCTTCCACTCCTCATTTTTTGTGAAACTTACACTCTATATGACTGAATCATTTCAAATCCTAAATGGCAGAAGATAACTTATTTCGTTAAGATCTAGTAAAATATTGAATCTTAATAACTGACTCATGTTAAAAATAATTTATGATGATAAAATTTCTAGTGTTTGTATTGGCAAGAATGTATTTTGTGCATACACAAGTGAGAAAATTAGTTATTATATAGGATCATCCATTATTTAGGATCACTTTCTCTTAATTTATATAAAAGGTTGTTATATTTAATTAATGTCAACAAGAGAGGTAAAACTCAATGTTTACCTATTGATCATGTTGGCTATTGCTGTCATTTCTTTACTTAGGTACTGTTTTCATGTTTACCATTTGAATTGGTAGATTTTGAATTTGAATTTTATTCAACATATTTCATCTCTTTAAAGATCAATATCTGAGCCACTCTCACACACAATTTACTCTAAGAAAATAACATTATATAAACAGGTTTGTCATATGATGATTTATTAGCATTTCACAAATAAAATATTGCTATTGGTAAACAAACTACATTTAAATTAATCAAATACCTAAATAATGAACAGATTTCTCATTACTATACTGCCATGCATATTATTTGTAGTTTTTACAGAATAGTTTTTAAAAGAAAATCTGAGACCGACCATGTGCTTTCAGCCTGGCATTTCGAATCTTCTGAAGTAATGATTACAGAGACAGGGCAGGCTGTTCAGACATGTCCACAATACATGCTGGAACTTATATAGAATAATGTGCTGTAGAACCTAGTCTGCTTAAGTGACAAAGTTTAGTTCTATTTATTTGCCTGGTATATTGGGCTTTTGAAATTGATTTATGTTATTCTAACCCACGTGAGGCCACGGGCTGAACAGAAAAATTTAATTCCTAATGGCTTTATTTTTTGTGAGGGTTATACATCAAGATCTTAAAATATTCTAATGTGCTTCTGCCAAAGGAATGTACAAAGAAGAATCCAGCCTAAGGAGGCTGATTTAGATTAAAACAAAGACGTATTAGTCTGAAGGAAGGACCAGTGGAAGTAGTGTAAGAGTAGCAACTCTTTTCTATTGGATGAACATTATTACTTCATCACAGTTGGTAGCTATTTGTCCTTTATGGTCCCTCCTAAGGATTCAGTCATATATCATCTCCATTTTTCACTTTTTAATATGGCTATGCATTCTGTGAAAAATTCATTTTATTTTTTTTTTCATTTTCCTGAACTGGGCCAACTTGATTTCAGCCTACCTGTTTTTTTCACTGATCTCGCCTTATTACTAATCTGAGCTCTTCTTAAGAAAAATAGTGAGTGAATCATTGCATTTTTATCTTAATTCAAGGCAATATATTTGTTCATATTTTTCATCTGCCTCATGATGATATTTTCCAAGTCAATATTCTTTGCCACAGGTTTTTCTTTTTCCTTTTTGCTCTTTTTAAAATGTAGATCCTCTGTTAGCTCCTTTGAAATACATTCATCTTTGAAATAAGTTCCTTTGTAGGCCACTGTTTATTTAGAAATTTCTATGAAAGAAGCACAAAGCAGTGCTAAGTATGACAAGGAATTCTTGGGAGTTGCAAGTGAGTTTCACAGAAAACCATTGCATATGGTTGTGTCCTTCACACTTTGCTTCTTCCCCAACAACTGAAGTCAGTTTCTGTCGTGCGGCTTCCAGTTCATCCTCCCTTCTCCACGCCACCTTGCTGATGGAAGGTGTTCCAAGATTGCGTCCTATTTGTTCCCCCATTTAACCATGCCACCCATCCTTCTCCTGTTACTACTGAAAACACCCAGAGTATTGCCTACCAACAGAATCTTCACCCTCTTTCACTTCTAATGGAGAGTTCTCATTTGGGTCGCTGTACATTGCCTGATTATTTTGATCAGAGTAGCCAAAGGTGTCCTTCCTTGGTGTCTTGCCACATACCTGTTAAAGCTTCATGCATTTGTTACTTAGCTAAAGTATATTAATTGGCTTTTTAGATTGTTAATGGTCTTACTGGTTTTCTTTTCTTGTTTTTCTCAGTATTTCATCTTTGACTTATGACCTCTTGCTTTTTATAATTTTAAAATACATTATGGTAGGTGTACAGATTTAGAATTATTATATCTTCCTAATGGATTGACTGTTTTTCTTGTTAAACCTCTCTTTATAGTCTGATAATCCTTTTTGTTGTAAAGAACACTTCTCATTATAATATTATGACATTTTCATATATTATATTTTCACATTCTTGCAAGCTCAATTTTTCTATATTATGTTCAATGTTTGCCTTCCATAAGCAGAACATAAATCATTTTAATCTGTTGATTGTAATCTTTCAATTTATATATTTAAAAACTGTATCTTTAATGCCATTACTGATGTTATAAATTTATTCTAACATCATATTATTTGCTTTCTATTTACATACTAACACTGTTTTTCTTTCTTTTCATCTATTAGAATGTTGGTCATACATTCACGTACTCTTTTGTTAGTGATTACCTTAGTAGTAGTAATTACTCATACTTGATTCAAATTGGCCTAATACAAATCATGTTTACCATTTCCCAATGTGGTTACCAAGCTCCAGTATAGATAGCCTCCTGGTTTTTACATCGTTGGGTGGCACCCCCTTACATTCCTCAGGGTTGACTTGTGCAGCTAATAGGATATGATGGAAATGAATGTAAATAACTCCCCACTCAAGGTTATAAAAGACCTTACAGCTTCTGCCTTGCTCTCTTCTGGATCACCTGTTCTGGTGCAAGCCACACCATGAAGACACTCCAGTCCCCCACAGGGAAGTCCCCACTGAGAAATGGAGGTTTCACCTGTGGAGAGTTAGCACCAATTTGCAGGCTATCTGATTCTTCAGTCCAGCCTTCAAATGACTATGATCCTGGCCATCATCTTGACTGCAGTCACAGCTAGGAAGTTGTTACCAAAGCCCTGATCCACAGAAACTATGTGAGATAATAAACATTTACTATTGTTTTAAGCAATATTCTGAGGTAATTAGGTATGCAGCAATAAAAAGCTAAGAGAACAAGAAACATTAGGACTGTGGAAGCTTTCATTTTATATGTCCTATTATTTGCCTTTTGAATTTTACTTGTCATGCATTTCAATTCTGTATATGTTAAAACCCCCGAGAGAGTATTTAACAGTCATATTTACTTATATTTACCCATGTAATAACATTTCCATAACTCTTCTTTTCTCCTTGCATTTGCATTCTCTCTGGGATAATTTTTCTTCCATCTGACAAGCACCCATTACAGTATCCTTTCAGGCAGGACTACAAGGGACAAATTTTATCCATTTTTTCTTTTTGCCTACAAACAATGTCATCTTCCTTTTCTCTTTATTATTATAAATATATAAAGAGCATTGAATTCTACTTTCAGATAGTTTTTGTCAGCTTTAAAGATAGCATCCACTATTTCATGGATTTTATTTTTTTTCTCCTGAAAAGTCAACTGTTGAGGTGTTTTTATTTTTTTTTCATAATGTGTCTGTAATGTTGCTTTTAAGAATTTTTTTAAATCATGGATAATCAGCTCTTGTACTGTGATGTATCAGCATTGTTTTCATCCCACATGAATTCTGTATCACTTTTCAAACCTACATTGAAACATTTTATTAGTATTGGAAAATCCATGGATACCACCTTTCCAAATATTGCTTTTGCTCCATTCTCTCTCTCCTTTTGTTCTAGAACTCCCATTACATATATATTAGACACTTTTTGCCATCTCAATGTCTTCTACGTACTGTTCTGTGTGTTCCATTACTTTCTGTTCCTCTGCTTCGACATGGATATTTTCTGTTGTTTTCATCTACCCTTTCACCAAATCCTCTCTTCTTCAAGTTCATTTTCCTCATCTCTCTCTCCCCCTCCCACCCCTCCCTCTCCCTTGCTCTCTGTCTCCCTCTCCTTTCTCTGTTCTCTCTCAAATTATAAAGGGAAGTCTGTGTTATTCAATTTTCCTCTATTTCTTGAATTTATTACCCTTTATTATTTCAACAATCTTGTCTATTTGCTACTGTTTTTGTATGACTTTTGCATCTGTCTCTTGTCTGTTTTAACTGGGGGTGTTTGATCTTATGGCCCCTTTTTGCCACGCCTTTGTATTAAACGACCGTTGACTGGTAATCATGAGCACGGAGCACTGGTAAGGCTGCCAATGATATCTTTCTCTGCGGAGTGTTTAATATCTTCCCAGGTGAGCAGATAGAGTAAGGGCAGATCACCTAAATCCAATTATGGGCTGAGCTGGGTTGAGGCTAGGTAGCAATTTTAGTAAAGAGTAAAGATCTGTCTGTCTCTGGTTAACAAGCCTTATTTCGAGGGCCTTATTTTTGGGGCCTTAGAGCTTTTAATTGAGAATTTAGTGTGTTCATTTGGTCTTTCACCCATAGGCCCTAAATGAGCATTCTTATCTCCACAGGGAAGATGATTGAAACATCTGCTCTACTTGTCTAAGGTTCTCTCCTCAGATTTTTAGCCACCTACTTGTACAATTTTGAATCAATCAAATGTCTTGAGGAAAACAGAGGTGTGCAATGCTCCAATTTTGCCTTTTCAGTTTTTTAACACTCTAAAGCTCGATTATTTCTCTCTCTGTAGAAGGTTTACTTATAAATCAAAAAACTGGGAAAAAACCTGAAATATTTATCAGGAGATGGTATATCTAAACCTTGAAATATTGGTCAGCAAGAAAAAGAACTATTGTAACATATGTGTAAACACATTAATGAAGGGATCTCAACAACATTAGGCTGAATGAAAGATGCCAGATACAAAGCATATGTACTGTAGGATATCTTGGAATAATTTGCTTTAGAAAGCAGATCAGAAATTGCCTAAATCAGAGAAAGAGAATTGATTGCATGGGAAGAAGAGTTAGCTTTTTGGGGTGATGAGAAATTTTGTATCTTGATGGTGCTAGTTGATACAAACGTATAAACGACTGGTAAAACTTATCTAACTATATACTTAATTGCTCTATTTTTTCTTATTTTTTAAAAAATTGCAGTCCCATACACACACTATAGAATTCACCATATTAAGAAGCATTTTAAATACACAGTTTAGTGGTATTCAGCATAGTCACTTTATGCAATCATCCCAACATCTATCTCCAGAGCTCTTTTCCTCTTGCAAAACTGAAATCCTGTACCCTCTGAAACAACAATTCTTCCTTCCCTCTTATGCCCAGCGCAGGCAACCACCCTTCTCTTTCCCATCTCTGTGCATTTGACTACTTTAGGGACTCATATAATTAGAATCACACAGTAATTGTTTGTGTGTGTGTGTGTGATTGGGGATTTGCATACCCAAATTACCATGAGCATCATCAAAAGATAAATGAAAAGCTGGGGAAAATATGGGCACTTGTTTCATAGACACAGGGCTATTATTACTTGAACAGATAAAGAACTACTAAAAATTGAGAAAAGAAAAATCAACAACTAAACAGAAAAATAGGCCAAAGATGAGAGTAAGTTGTTCACAGAAAAGGAAACACAAATGGCCATTGCACTTATATATTCTGCTCTACTTTACTAAAAAAAAAAAAGAAAAAGAAAAAGAAAAAAAAGAAGCAAATTAAAACAATACAGTGTTGTTACTACTCATCTATCAGTTTGGCAAAAATTCAAAATTTTGAGATGTACTCCATTGACAAAGCAACAGACAAAAGGAATTTATGTGCTGCTGTGCTGTACTTAATTTAGTCTTCTCTCTACTGACTTCAATCTAATATTTCCAATTCTTTTTTTCTTTTATAAATGATGGGAGAACAAGTAACCTTGTGTATGTTAGTTATTTTTGAAGTGAAAATTGGCAATAGATTCCCCTAAGTGAGATTTCTGGGGCAAAGGGTAAATAAATACACACGTACCTTCTTAACATTGCCAATTCCTTTCCATAGAGGGCTTATGTCATTTTGCATTCCTACTAGCAATGTATTCACATTGTAAATACTTTACATATTCAAAAATGTAAATTAAAAAGAAAGGAGCACAATGAAAAATTAAAGCCAAATGGAAACAGATAAATCTAACTTTATACTAAATTGATATCACACACACACACACACACACACACACACACACACACACGAATGAAATTGTTCCAAGTAATTTTGAGTATAGAATCCCTAAATTGAATATCTTATAAAGAAAAGAGCTGTAAAATACCTTAAACTTCACTTGGTTAGTTAATTTTAATAATAATAATGGCATTATGATTCGGGCAATTTTCTACAGTTGTGGCTTGATAAAGCTGGGAACAAATTGCAGCTCTGTTAATGTTGGTAGGAAAAAAGATTTTCAACACAAGAGGAAAGAGATGGAAAGGTAAAATAAGATATATTAATGTAAAAAACTTGACCTGTTCATTTGGATTGGGATCTGTCACTAAATCTCAAGGATCATAAATTATTGCTTTCTCAGTTGAAAGAAAGTTGAATGTCCAACTTATATTTCATATTTTCAAGTCTCTTCTAAAAATCTTCAGCAATTGACCTCCTGCCTCTTTTTGCATTACATCAGTGCAAAGGAAATGATACTATTGTAGATTTAATATTTGTTCTGTGACAAAATCCTTATTTCATGTCTTTGAGATATTACTTAGAGAATTAACGGAGTCTCTCTAGTTCCCTCATTTATAAATGGAGATTATAAAATAGACGGGATTGTTTCCTGAAAGGATTGTCCAGGCTGAGGGAACAATAATTCTTCACTCCCGAGTCCTTCAGGGCAGTTCATAGGCACAAAGCATAGATAAGAGTCATCTTCTTAAGTAATACTGAGATTCAGGGGTTTATGGGCACATCATTCACCTTGAAAACCTTGACACTCTTGAAAGTAAAGGACTGAGTTTTAACTGGTGCACATAGCACCAGCCACCACATTGGTCTGAGATACCATATAGTACATGAGAAAATGAACTGTGAAAATGAATTATAAATTGCAAAACACCAAAATAATGGTTATTATTACCATCACTAAAATGAGTGATTTCAATTTTGTATAACTGTAGTTGTGATAATTTTACCATAGTTTGAAATCTTCCTCTTTGTAACTTTACTGTCATTATTGTTTGTCCTGCTCTCTGGGCATTCCTGAATGATTAATCCTTCCCATCAAAGGGAATGCAAGTTTTATCAATTAGAATAATAGACTCTGTAAGCATGCAGTTCACAATTTCTTATAAATTATTTTCTTTAAAAAAATCAATATGTATACCCTTACATACACGATACAAGGACAGCCTGACTTCCTCTTTCTTTCTTTGACTTGACCTGTGTTTTGTTATGAACTGTTCACTGGAGAGTGACGGGGACCCCAGTCCCTCAGTGTTAGCCCAAGACCTTCCGTCTCCATAACTCTGGTAGGTGGTTTCTTCCGCTGGGACTACCTCACCGCAGTGATGACCCCTGGGATCATTTCCTACCTTTTAGGATATGATCATTTTAATTACTTTATACGTCCATTTATGCCATCCTTCTCTGCACATCTGCAATTAGTTGATTAATATTCATGATCAATTCTGTGTTCTCCAGAATATGATCTTCATGAGGGTTTAGACAGTTTCTGCTTTCTTTGTCCACTATTTCCATTGTCTATTATAGTGATTAGCAAAGGTTATTAATGGTTATTAAAAAGAAAGAGAACTGTGTGAGGTCCTGAGGTGCCTACTTTGTTGGGGACTGAGGCATCATTGTCCTCTGTAAAATATTTGCTGATCTTGTGTCTTCTTCAATAAGTGTCTCTTTTTCATAGTACATGGCTGGATACCTTCTGGACAGACCTCACATATCTGTATTTGTGTGTACAATAACACATATATGCATTATATTAGATCATGGGAACACATAGCTAAAAGTCCTTTAAATCAAGGCAATATTAAAATTATACAAAATAAATATATTCATGTAAACCTGAGGAGTGTTGAATGTTAATTATATGTATTTTTATAATAGAAAATGAAAAAAATACTCCTTGAACTAGGCGGGAGAAGGAGACTGCTTTCTTTTCAGCATTTCAGAGACAACTTTATAGAGAAGATGAATAGAGTAGCTACGTAGAAAAATAATTAGCCACAAATCCAAAGAGGTTCATCTAATACTTATTATAATGCCAAATTATCATTTTCATTCAGTAAACAGTTATTGTGTATCTTCTGAGTTTCAAGCCCCCAAGTGAAAAGCTCATGAGCAAAAGAGGAAAAAATAATAAAACATGATTCAATTATGGCTCTTAAGGAACTTGTTTTCTTCTACTTATTCTAATGCAGTGGTGTCACGAGTGAGGACCTGTGGAACCCAGGGTGAGATGGCTAGCACTGAAGTTAAGGACCTTCACGTAAGAAGGGCCCTGAGAACTGAGCAGCAAAGAATGAAGAGTGGGTTACAAAACGGATGAAAAAGGGTAAGTTGATCTCATCCACAAAAGCAAATTGTAGGATCAAAGGTACAGTCATGGATGATACAAACATCTTTGAAGAAACTGTGAAAGGTTGAAGTCACTGGAGCCCCACAGCATATAAAGAAGGAATGATAGGGCTACAACTAGAATAATAGAAAAGTGATGACTGCAAAAGTAAAAAAGCACATAATACATTTTTCTGAAATAAAGAATGATTGTAGATTAAAGTTGAGCTGTATCCAAGCTATGTGAAAACAAGATAATGTCATAATATGAGATGAATATCTACCAGAGCATTGGAACACATTTGAGAGTATATACCACATTTCTTTAAATTACTTAAGTACTATGAGATATCTGAGTGAATGAGTATTTCTCTTACATATAGGAGTATATCTAATCATCTGATTAAGTTAGTATCCTCCAGACACTTAAATTGATGACTCCCAGGGGCTGTGGTCAGATGTGTGATCATCTAATTCTGGAATAACAGAATGACAGAAAAATTAAATAGCTTTCTTGGACAATAAGTCCGTACTTTATAATTACTATCTTAGGAAAAGTGAAATACTTTGTAGGATTTTTGTAAAGATTAAATTATACAAGTCATACTGAGTACTGAACAAAACTGCTGGTAAATAAAAATCACTTTAAAAAGATATGCCCCTGCCATTTAACTTAACTTTATACAATTTGATTTAATTTACATAATGAGTACTGGATGTCTACTCTGCTTGTGACCAGGGATATAAAAATATGTGAGACACAAATACCGTGCAATATAATTGTCAGGTTAGTCCTATGGATCAATCTCACCATTCCCATACCACACCAGGCACTTCTGTATCTCTGTGCCTTTATTTCAGAGGAATACTATATTCTTCCTCCTTTTGCACTTTGTTAAAGTTGGACTAAATCTTAATTCTACAAGTTCAAGATAAAATATCACGATTAGAATGTAAACATTTTGAGTGCAACTCAACCTGATTTACCTTTTATCTATAATATATAAATGCTTTTTCTTATTCAGTGACTGATTCACATGTGATCACATCAACCTACACACAACTGAACTTCCTTAAAATGCAGCCCCAATTGAGACTGAGCAAATGACAAACGTGCATGAACCCCCAGTGCCAACTGACTTAAGGCAAACTGTTCATGCCTGTTCTTATGACCTCACTAACTTTCTCAGAAACTTAGACCACTTTAAATGTACACTTTGTTTTATCCGTATTGTACTAATTAATATTTTCCCCAAATCAAGCCCTCCAGAAATGCACCCATAAAATACAATTTAGAGGTAAGTATAGGTTGCATGAGGGTGACACCTATTTTTCTGACAACCAGAATAGAATCTAGAGAGAAAATGATGACTCAGAGAGGATGCTTTTTGTCCTTAGAAGCCTTCTAAAGTTTCTTGTAGAGAAAAGAAACATTGAACTTACAATGTGATTTGGTGAAGACTAGAAGTGAATTTATTCTTCTTCAACACACAATAGATTTTCAGGGAAGAACAGTCATGTAACAATGAACGCAATATTCCTTTCCTCCCCCTCACTGTCACCAAATGGGTCTCTCTGAGAATTTCTTTGTTGTTGTTGTTGTTACCAGCCTTGCTGTAAGTGCTAACAGTGAAGAAACAATTCAGAGCTGGGAAAATTCCAAGACGAATCTCACTCAACATTCTCTTTCCAAAAGGTTATGATATGCACCACTTTTTGGTGGTATAGGCTCGTAATTAATACGTCATGATCCTCCCTATTACTGTTTTGGTGTTATTTGCTTTTGATTTAGCTGCTAATTTCTTTCTTCAAATAAGGTTTTTACTTAAAGACATTTTGAAGGATATATGCCAACAACCTTCACCCCCTGCCTTTCTTTAAACAGACTCTTCTGATGATCGTTGGAGCTTGATGGGTTCCTAAATTTCACTGAATAATTCTGGCTTAGGCAACTCTACATTTCAAGCTTGCCCATCTGAAAGAATTATTTTGAGTCTATTCTGTAATCAATCAACAAATTTCTTGCATTACCCCTATACTAGATAATACTAACACTGATTTGCTACAATTTAGAATCTTTGTACCCAACAAGTATAGATGCAACATATTTAAAAATACAGATATAATAGTCAAATCAATAGATTAGCCCCAAAATGTGTTTTGTTAGAAGAACCTACCTCAGATGGTAGGGGATACTTTCAGCAGGAGTTATCATCTTGTGTTGACATTGTTTATACTCAGTATCCTACTTTAAAGCCCAGAAAATTCATAGAAAGCTACTGTTTTAGGTGATCTTGGCCTGTATTCTGTTTTCTCTCATTCAACTGAAAGGGGCTTTTATTTGTAACTATTCTGTACTTGCCATGACATCATGCCTTCTCTGTACATCCTGCAGTAGGACATTTGACTAAGAACTCCTAGTATTGAAATTTTGTTCGGTAGAAATGGAATGTATTACCTTCTCCCCATTGGCCTTACATAAGCTCTATCTTAGGAAGGAAGGTGAAAGGAAGCTCCAAATCATTTTAGCAGCTTTTCAGGTCCTGTTCATAAAAGTATGCTAAATATCATGAAACAAAGAAGATTCCTAGATGAGAATATTAGAATGGGTTTTTCCAAAATGGAAGCAAAACGTTCACTTGTAGATTTTCATTGGAATGGGCGAATGTTTAAATCAGAGGCAACTGTGGAAACATTTGCACTGTAAATAAGTGTGTCAGTTTTTATATACAGGGTCCAGCAGAAATAAGACCTTCCGTATGGTTGGTAGGGTAATAATATGGGTATAATAATTTATAGTTTTTATTTGAACATTTCACTTAAAATGTTATATGGTATGCTTGAGTGTGATATTGTTATGTTACAGAATTATATGCTAATGATTTTATTAAAAAAGGGGGCATCATTTGTGCCGTACCCTGTATTTGGAAATGTTTGTTCATTTTTTGAGTTGAGTTTGGAAGAGAAAGTAATATACTGCCACAATGCAAGCCATCATCCTTAAGAGAAGGTTCTGATGTGAATAATACATTTTCTACTGCTCAGAACACTATCTGATAATAAAATCAAATGTAATGTCTTATTCTTGAACACTACAACAATTTTGAGATCAGTGGTTCTCAATGTTTTTTCTCTCAGGAACCCTTAACACTCTTAAATTTATTGAGTGCCCCCAAAAGCTTTTGTTTGTGTGAATTATATGTATCAATATTTACTGATTAAAAACTAAAACTGAGAAACTTGAGGTAACAGACATTTCCAAGTACATACTCCAACAGCCACTCAAGCAACAATATCACATTTTATGTTGCCACTGGAAATCTCAATGAAGCAATTGTCAGAGAATGAGAGTGAACACATCAAATTGCATACATTAAATATCTACAGCTTTCTGTATGCCAATCATACATCGATAACAAAAGTTAATAAAAGAGAACAAGAGTAAAAATGACAATGAGTCTTACTATTATTATTAAAATTGTTGAGATTCATGAACTCCTTGGAGAGCTCATGATATTACTTGAGAAAGCCTGGAACTGCACTTTAAAAACATTGTTCCACATTAATGTACATAAAAAGTTTCCATCCATAATTTAGACATATTTTGGCAATGAAATTAAATGAAAGGAAAACATGCACTGAAATGGATTGTAATGTATGCTTGCATATATAAGAGTGGTGATTGGTTCTGTTGACAGAAGCCAAGTTTTCAGGAACCAACCTGGTGATGTCATTTTGCCAAAAGGAAGCTTATAGTACTATTGTTCAGCTTTCATAAAAAGAAGATATTTTATGCATTAGGTAGAAATGAAATTCCTTAAAATAATTTCTATTTTGATGTTGTTGATGTATAATTGACATGTAGCATTATGTTGGTGTCAGGTGTACAACAATGTGATTCAATATTTGTCTATATAATTCAAAATTATCACCACAATAAGTCTAGCTAACATGTATCATCACCACACATACTTATACATTTTTCCTGTGAATTTTTTCTTAGCAACTTTGAAATATGCAGCACAGTATTATGAGCTATAGTCACCATGCTGTTCATTGCATCCCCATGACTCATTTATTTCATAACTAGAAGTCTGTACCTTTTGATTCCCTTCATGTGTTTCACCAACCTCCATCACCACCTCTGGTGATGAAAAGTTTGTTCTCTATATCTATGAGCTCATTTCATTTGTTTGTTTTTGTTTAAGTCCACATATAAGTGAGATCATATGGAATAAAAACTGAAACATCCCAGAAGTGTTTTAAACAATCCAGATCAATGTATATGCATATCACATCACATTGGGTATCTAAAAATGATCATTTTTTGACACATTTCCCAAATGTCCACATACAACAATATCTGGAAATTTCTGCAATAAGAAATATCTTTTTAGAAAAGCAAAAACAAAACAGAAGTGAACAAAAAAACCTTGTCCATATAGAAACAACTAAAGTGTCCTTCAATAGATGATTAGAAAAAGATGCTGTACATGTACACAGGAGAACACTACTCAGGCATAAGAAAGCATGAAATAGTGCCATAAGCTACAACATGGATGGACCTTCAGAATATCTTGCTGATCTCAATGAGACAGAAATAGTCAAAAACTATATGATTTAACTCATATGAAGGATATAAAACTAAAAGCAACAAATAAACAAACAAACAAAAAATCTAACAAAATCTCATAGACACAGACAACAGTATGGTGGTTACCAGAGGGAAGAGGGATTAGGAACTAGTAAAGAGTAAATGGGATCAAATATATGGTGCTAGAAGATCATTTGTCTTTGCAGAACACATAGAATTATGCACTTGAAACCTATACAATTTTATTAACCTATGTCACCACATCACAATTAATTAAAAGTAAAAATCACCAAAAAACCCTTATGTGAATAATTTACATAAGTTCCATGTGTTATTGTCAATATATATTATAGCAGGGATTAAGCTGCTTATTCCTGCATTCCTTCATAGGGATAATATTATCAGCTTGTAATGAAAAAGGAAATGAGAGTTACAAAGCCTTCTCATGGGAAAAAAAAGACATATTATGGAAGAATGAAAATTCAAATGTATTTTTTAAGGAAAATATCTTTCATGGGTAATTAATTTCATTTAATCAAATTCCAATTTTAGAACCAACCTTAGCTTTAGGATATTAGGTTATACTTGGTTGTGTAAAAATAATAGTGTGTGTATGTGTGATATTCATTAAAATCACCACCAAACTTAAAGAAACATTTACTTCTAATTAAAAATGTTCATCAATGCACAGTATTCTTGTTAGAAAATGTGTTTTTAACTCAATTTTTTCTCAAATAATTTTTATAACACTTAGGCCAGTATTTTAATATCCTCAAATTAAGAAATTGATATTTTAATATTCTGAAAATATTAAAATGTTACCATATACTTATTAATCAGTATTAGAAAGAAACAACTTGTTTGCTGTGTGCAATGAAGTGAAATCATTAATCATTAGATCTCTACTCAAAAGTAACTTCTTTGTCTATATCTCTCATCTTTCTGCCCTTTCTTTTATTTTAAATAATTAATGAGCTCAGGAAATATGAGAATCAGGAACTACTTACCCTCTGAACAGTACAGGTATGTTGATAATTTACTTGCACCTAAAAAAGCTCTCTTGTTTTAATATTCTCTTCTATATTTCCATTTCTACACAATTTAACCCAGAAATTTCTTAGTAACTTCAAATTTTCTTCAGACTTCCTTACAGGCTGTACTCTTCTTTACATACAATCAAAGCATGACACAATCGGGCCTCGAACAATTTGGGAGTCAGGGGTGTCAACCACCACTAGCCAAAAATCCGCTTATAATTTTGACTTTTGTTCCAAAAATTCAGTCCAAACTGTGAATTGGAAATACTGTTTTCTTTCTGCAGATGGTTGGATCACCATGCTGAACCTGTGATTATGAAGGGCTGACTGTGTATTTGTTGAAAAAAATCCTCATATGAGCGGACCTGCACAGTTCCAACTTCAGCTGTTTAAGGTAAATTATACTTAGAGGCATACAAATTTCAGAAAGGTTGGTACTTGCTAATAGGTATCAAAGATTTTAAAAACATATATTTGACTCTGAATGGAGCATGGCACTTTCTGTAAATCCGTATTTTAAAAAAATCAGCTTTTGACCTACCAATGTAACTTCTAAGTAGCTACCCTTAAGATACACCTCCAAAATAAGAAAATATATATGTACAAGGCTGTTGATTCTAACATTGTACATCACTATAGAATATTAAAAAAAAAAAAAAAGACAAATGCCCATACATGGGGAAATGGTTAACTCACCCATGGCACATCTATGTAATAAAGTAATATTCAGCTCTATAAAAGAATGAGGAAGCACTCTACTACCAGATAGAGAGTGAGCTCCAGGACATATTGTTAGATGCAAAAAAAAAAAAAAAAAAAAAAATGCCCAAAACATCTCCAGTATTCCACCCTTCACATAATAAAGGAATAAAATAAAATAAAAATGTATCTGCCCATTTGCACAAAAGAAATGCAGAAAGATAAATCGTATGCTCATGATATTACTTACAGGAGCTAAAAGGGATGAAGCGAAATAAATGGAGAATGAGAATGAAGTTACAGGAATGAATGGTAACTATACTTCTCTGGATGCCTTTTTATATAGTTCTGACATTTAATTCTATGGTTAAATGTTCGCATATTCAAAAAATAAAGAAGTGATTGAAATAAACAGATTCTAGGGGAAATCTAAAATAGAGAACAATCAGTAATAGTTGAATTTCACTGAATTAGTAATGAATGTTTAATAATATAAACACATGTTATATTATTAATATAATTAATAGAAAAGAAACAACTTAAGTATATTTGAAGAACAAATTTCTGACTTCATGCAAGAATGCTAAAGATGAGAACTGTACACAGTCATTGTACTCTACTCAGTAAATACGTTCCCACATTTTGTTTCCCTAGTTGTGGTGGGGCTCCACCCACAGAGCCCCATCTGTCTGCCGTGGATGAAAACAAGTCTACCAAGACGTGATCTGCTCGGGGAGGAGAGGTGGCCAATCTCTCAAAGGAGAAGGACCAAGAGCCCCTCCCTCAATGGCTTTTATTAGGTTCATAACACACAAGAATACAGGTAAAGCTCATCGATCAATGTCAGGCAGCAAGGATCAAACAATAGATAACATTTCAAAGAACTCTGAGGGTTTAATTGAGTCAGGGTCTGTCAGCTAAGGGGTTACAAAACTTTGGGAGACAAACTCATTTCCTGCTCGGACCCTTATCATTTAAATGAGAACACTCTTAGCAAAGCAGGTTTCACAGGACTTTACAAATTCTTTCTTATGCCCGATCACCCGGGGAACCGCTCTAGCCAGCACAGGGCTGCACCGCCCTCCGTCATAGTTTCAGGCTTAAGTTTATTAGGACCAGGAAACTGGAGATAAGGGAGACATCTCCCAGATGGAAATGGGGACTTGGGGTATGTCAGAATAGCTGGGAGGTGAGGGTCCATCACCCCCTCTTTGCTGCAGCCCCCAAGTCCTTCCTTGAGGGCCTTCCAAGTGCTTGTGCCTGGCTTGGGTGACCCGTCCCTTGAGGGAATCTTACCCGTCATTGGCTAACTGACCAAGCATTGGGGACCAGTTATAGATAAAGCAGAAGCAGCGCTCCTGCCAGGGAGATAAGCTTTGTCTCCTTAATGGCTTACAGTCCGAAGGTCACTCACACAGCCTTGGCCATGGGGTGGGAGGTTACAACTCCTGAAACCAGGCAGAAAGGTTCCCAACACTTAGTGATTATGAAATACTTTGTATTTACTAAATTGAACAAATATAAATTTGTTTTGGATAAGATCCAGGTTTATCATAGTCGGAAAAAGAACTCACAAATAAGGAGAGAGAGAATGCTAGAATGGACCCTGTAATGTTGGATTGGAATTGACCATCAGTATGAATTTATAGTTCTGGATATATGCACAGACTAATAAACCCAGAAATAAGTGTAGAGGCATGGGGATGTTGGTGTTAGTCTATATAACTTCATTTTCTATCTCAGTCTGCCAACAGGCCTGGAAGGAACAGCAAACCAGCAGCAATGAGCACTCATCGACCCAGATTTCAGTGTGGAGTTATTATGATTTTAGGGCTGAGGCAGAGACACTACAAAGATGAGCCTGAAATATTCTGATATCAGAGAGTAAGGAAATGTTCCAAAGATGGTGGGGATTTACTGTAAGGACACAAAAGGCACCTGAAGAAAGTCCCAATGGTCAAAAGCTGGGATAATTTCAGGAACAAAATAACAAATAAATAATAATAGTATTAAATAATAACCAGTTATAGATAAAAAAATCCAATAGATTAAAAAAATCCATTATTCCATACCAAAGCAAGTAAATAATTGAATGAATAAGTAGAAGAGATGAAAAACTACTCCTTAACAGTATAATTGCAATTAAATGTAAAAGGAATGGTAAAAATATCAAATTTCACCAATAGACAAGCATCTCAATGTTTTCACAGACTATAAGAATCGCTGGGTACTAAAACTAGTGGAGGAAAGTATGATAAGAATAGCACAAATGCACAGTGTCAAATATGTCAACACAATATACTTATTAGTGACAAAAGGAAATAGTACCTTTATAGTGGAGAAATCTGTAGACACTATCTTAAACAAGTCATCAAAGTTAACATTGCCAGAAATAAAACATTCTGACATATTTCTCTGAAATACACTGAAAATGGCTCAGCATCATTTCTATGGTATTCTTATACAAAATGAGCAAATTTAGGTTAATAATCAGAAAACATAAGAACAACTCAAATGGTGAAATTAATAGGATAGTTATTGTTATATCAATGTCAGTTTTCTGATTTTGATATTGTTATCTAAGGTTTAAGATTAAGGGAAGCTGGGTGAATGATATATGTGAAAACTGAAGTACTTTTCACTTCTTGGTAAGTCAAAAATTATTTTAAAATGAAAGTTGAAAAAAATTTAATAATTGAGTTCAATAACAATGTAGGCTAAGAAGGCTTATAAAGAAGTTTACTGCAATACTGTCTAAAATAATAGGATATTGGAAATAACATCTGCGTCAAAAATAGGAAGTTGGTATAACCACATAATGGCATATTTTGCAGCAAATTTAATTTTAACCAGAATATTGTTTTTACAAGGAAAAACACATACCTAATTTATTAAGTGAAAAATGCAACCAAGGACTTGTGCATAAACATTTTAAATTACATATACATATGCAAAGTTATCACAAAAAAAACAGAATTTTTCAATAAAATGGTTTTGTGGCTATCTTTGTGTATTTGACTGCGGGGGACCCTGTCCTGGGCGCCAGATGTGGGGGGGGCTCCACCCGCAGAGCCCCATCCCTCCGTCAGGGATGAAAGTAAAAACTACCAAGACATCTTCTGCTTGGGGAGGAAAGGGGTCAAACTCTCAGAGGAGAATGACCCAGAGCCCCTTCCTCACTAGGCTTTTATTGGGTTCCACCAATACACCGGAATACAAGTTTAACATGTCAAAGAAATCTGAGGGCTTAATCCGAGCCAGTGTTTGTCAGGAAGGGGGGTTGCCAGACTTTGGGAGACATGCTCATTTCCTCCTGGGACACTTGTCACCTCAGTAAGAGCACTCTTAGCAAAGCAGGTTTCACAGGACTTTAGGAATTCTTTCTTATGTCCGGATCACCCACGGAGCCGACCAGGCCAGGACAGGGCTGCACCGCTCACCCCCACAGTTTCAGGCTTTAAGGCAATTAGGAAGCAGGAGACATCTCCCAGATGGAAATGAGGACTCAGGCTATGTCAGAATAGCCGGGGGGCGAGGGTCCATCACATCCTCTTTGCTGCAACCCCCGGAGTCCTTCCATGAGGCCTCCCAAGTGGTCGCATCTGGCTTAGGTTGCCCCTCCCATGAGGAGTCTTACCCGTCATTGACTGCGAACCTGAGATGGGTAAGGCAGAAGCAGTGCTCCTGCCAGGGAGATAAGCTTTGTCTCCTTAGTAGGTCACATCCTTGTGACAGAACAGACCCAGATGAAGTGGGTCCCTTGGGCTCTTACACAGCCCACCATGGGGTGAGGGTTACAACTCCTGAAACCAGGCTGAACGGTCCGCAACATTTGACTTGTGGTTAATGATTACTTTCATTGGTGTTGTTGGTTATGATTTTCCGAATTGAGCATGTATTACTTTTATGACAAGTTTAAAACTAAAACTTTGCTGAAGAAGAATAAAACCCTAACTTAAGGAAGTTAATATAAGTAAAAATTAACTCTGATCATATTTAGAGTAAGGATGATTAAGTATTACAACTCATTATGGGGAGAGCACATAGCTCTATCATTAAAAGAATATCCTTTTAACACAACAGATTACACAGACGCTAAACTTTCCTGGGAAACAAATAAAGCTCCATCCCCTATGGCAAAAAGATATATTTAGCAGATAAAACTTGCTGGGTATTTGGAGTTTATTTCT
Organism: Glossophaga mutica; assembly: GCA_039655065.1. Taxonomy (NCBI): domain Eukaryota; kingdom Metazoa; phylum Chordata; class Mammalia; order Chiroptera; family Phyllostomidae; genus Glossophaga; species Glossophaga mutica. Next base: position 88,786,758 of record CM077311.1, read on the forward strand.
GATACTGACTTCTTTTCATATTAAGTCCATTAAAGGCAGACATTCCCACTTTCGATAGCTGCTGGACTCTTTGATGGAATCCCCCAAAATAGTGTCGTCCCTAATGGTGTTTCACCAGGAACTCAATTTTGTCTGTGTGGTATCATCAAATGAGGCAGTTGGTTTTCATGTTTGTTCTTGGCACCTCCATGTAACACCCTACCTACTTTATTAAAAAATAGAAGTATTTTTCAATTGAAAACTTGGCTTAGACCTCGAAATTACATCCACATAAATTACTCTGCTACCACAAGCCCTTTTAATTGGCATCTCTCCAACAATATATTTTAGGTGCTTCAAAATGCTATTTTATATTTATTTAAATGTATATGTGTGTGTGTATCTTTTGCAGTAAGAGTACTGTTACATAAATTCACTTCTCTCGCCATTTTAAAGCTTATCTAATATCACCTTAAAAATGCCTTAGCAATTTTATTATAGAGTATCATTTTTACAATAATTAAAAGTATTCAAAAGTTTAATATAGTTTTAATGCATTTTTATGTTTTGATGTCAGTGAATAAGAAAAAAAAATTTGTTACCATCATTCAAAGTAAAGAAAAGGAGAATTTGTTCTAGATGCAATTTTGACAGCCAAAATAGAGGTTTTGGACAAATGTGTTGAAATTCATGTGGTTTTCTGAGCAATCTTTCTTTAGTCTCCAAAAAATGGAAGAGAGTTTTTCAGGACAGACATTTATGAAGATGCTAAATTTGTGATTGTGCTGGGGATAATATAAGAATAGTTGTATTGGAACTACAGTATTTTTTGACATCCTCCCCAGCTGTGAGATGCGCCCAATCGAAAAATGTCATATTTTAAGATATTTTCTGTACAACTGAGTGCATTTTACTCAAATTTTTGCCCAGTTGTAATCCAAAAATAAAATTTTACTTTTTAACTGAGAAATATAAAAATAACAAACATAATTTATGCCTGAGAGAAGTTGTGAAAGATTGAAAACAGTAGAAAAGAAACATTTTTGGTGTAGACTAGTAACCTTTTGAAGATATTGCATTGAAAAATTAATTCTGCATTTCATTTAGGATTAACTGTTCCAAAATTAAGTGTTAAATGCTAGGCTGTTGCTAAGCAACTCATAATTTTGCTGTGGTTCATAATTTTAGGCTTTTATAACTAATCTATTGTTAATGGAATGCCTTATTGGTCCATAGAAATTGGACTTTATTGGGGGGGGAACACAAAATAAAACAGTGAAGCTTAAAATTGAATAATTAGACTAAGCATAAGCCTGCTAGAAGATTACATTTGCTATACATGAGTGACCATTGAAGAAATTCAATTTATGTAGGGAATGAAAGCCATTATAGGAAATTAATATTTAATATATTAATACATATTTTAAATTAATAGTACCTTTTGGAATGAAATGGTGATGGTATCCTTATATAATTCTTTTCTCAGAACCTTATTTCTCTCCCCACTGTAAGTCTTCACTTTTTCCTACGACAAGTGTCACTGTTCTGCCTTCAATTAGTACACAACACGCAACTGATGAGCCCTGTTAATAAAATGCTTCTTCCCACTCATGGCCTTTTCATTCTGTGAACAGAAAGTAATTCACCACAATGGCAGGCTTGCCTCATGTCCTTACAGTGATCTGCCCCAGTCCTACTGAGAGCAGTGTATCCTTCTAATATCCTACTAGTTGGGCACTAGTAAATCCATCTGCTTGCATATACAAGCACCCGACAATCTGAACTTTTTTGCCAGTGAAGGTAATATTTTGGCCCTGACCTTTATCTCAGTTTTGTTTTTCAACCTCTTCAAAACAGGAGAGTGGAGAGGAATGCTATTTTAGATATTCCACTTGGAGAATGTAATAAATACCAACTATAAAACAACTATAATACTAACTACTACAATTATAACCCTGAGTAACACACAATGTACCAACCAAGTAGTGAAGCTAACAGAAACATAAACAGATGACCTCAAAATGATGTACTTCATAGTACAGTATGGTGAAACAGTGTCTATGATAAACAATGGAAGACCAGATGAAAAGGCTTTAACTCATCCCTGCAGGGTGTATGCCTGCACCTAATCTTACAGCATACAAATCAATATCACAGGTAAAGTTGGGAATTAGGAAGAACATTATAATTTTTTTTTTCAAAAACACTTGAATAAGAAGCAATATGGTACATTCCAGGAAACTCTGAATTAATTTTTTTGAAACATAAAGAGTAAAGCGGGTAGACAGAGGAGCTGAGGATGCTAGGAAAGAACAAGGAGGCATGGGAGGTCACACAGACAGAGAATGACCCCGTATTCTTATGTTTTAGTTTGCTATTATTCTTCCTTTTAAAATGCTTTCTAAACTTTATTGATTGACTTATTTTTTTGTAAGCACAGGCATTAACATGTGCTAATGAGAGTCTCATGAATTTTTTAAACATAGGTTGATACAATTCTCACTTGAACATAAGCCTGGAATACCTAGGCTTTCATTCAAATATTTTGAAACTTGTTTTTGACATCAGGATACTTACATAGAAAAATAGAACCTTAAGGCACCTGGAATTCAGCACTGCAGGGAATTTGTAGTATCTTCACCCAAACTCTTTCTCTTCCACTGTCTCAGGTCTCAGGCTGCTGAGACCTGAGACTCACTCAAGCTGCTTCCGTGACTCAAATGCCACCATGACTCAAGCTGCTTGCCAAGCAAGAAAACTGAGGGTCACCTTTGATTAGTCCTCTCCTCTGTGAAGTCTGTTTTTCATCAAAAAGAGGACCCATTAATTCTATTTCCTAAAAAATATACCTCTGGTCCCTTCTCCAGTCTTCATTTCTATAATCCCAGTACAAGGACAATCACAGCTCTGTCCTGGACTATGACAATTATCACTAATTGCATGGCATTTATTGCTCTGACACCCTTGAAATCCATTTCTACATTGCAGTCATGGAGACCTTTTTAAAGCACAGATCTGATCATGGCACCTCCTCTATTTAAAACACTAGAATGATTTCAGATTGAATCTAGGATAAACCCCCTACGGTCTGGATCTTACCTAACTCTCCAGGCTTATCTCCCCTCAAATCTCTGTACTGCGGCTGCTTCTGCACATCCAAAGGACCTTACAAAAACACACTGCAGCACTTGGGATAATCTTATCCCTTTCAGCCTACTTATTTTCTGTTTTTTAGATCTCAGCAGAAATACGTCTTGATTTTGTTAATCTCCCTGATTCAAGTCAGAGCTTCTCATGGGTTTCAAAGTTGTCACGTACTTAAGCAAAACCTTGTGCTACAGTGGCAGTTTTCAATACACTTATGTTAAAAGAATTTTGAAGTCTTCTAAAACACCCACTACATGAGACTTTTCCATGCTCTCATGAAAATATTAATGTTTACCTCCCATAGGAACTCATACCAATTGTATATATTCTCTGTGTTTTCATTAGAAGCTCTGAGCACATTACCTGTTCATAGAACATGACAGGTCTTTAATACATGAGTTTCCTCTTTACATTAAATCCTTCCTACTATGGCCAGTTTATTAGAATTAGACATTTATTTCTTAAAAAAAGATAAATAAAAGAAGAAAATAGAAAAGAATTTTAATATATCAATAAGGGACTATTTGGTGCCCAGAAGGCTAAATATAGACACTAAAATAGAATACACCATCGATAACAGTAATAATTATTAGCATTTATTATCATCAAACATAAGATTAAAATGAATAGTTGCTTTCATATATTTCTTTCAAGAAAAAATATAAGTTAACTCTTTTAGTTTCTAGAAAACAGTAAATTAAAGAAATTAAGCAAATTTTTCAAAATGAGAGAAAGAATATTTGGGGGCTGACAATCAAACATGGCTCCATCTAAAGTCCGTGCTCTATCCAGCAATGTTGCTATAATGGGTAGAATTCAATGTCTTGTATTGTTAAATCTAAGCTGATATTAAACTATTTGGTGAAAGTCTATAAAGCTTAAAATTTTACTCCCCACTTCATGAAAAAAAAAAAAAACAAGCAATTTAATTGGACTTGCATGTAAGAGGAAGAATATGTCATTACCAAAGGTAAATGTTTTCTAATATAGTTTTAAGAAACATTTGAAATGTAAATTTTGCATGAACTTATTCACTTAAGTGAATTCTGGTATATAAAAGCTCAAAGGCAGTCATCTAGGAGGAGATGCCCCTCACTCCTGGAACTCAGGCCTGCGACCAACAGAGTGAGCCCCACACGTTAGGGAGAGCAATCCACTTGACTGAGTCTACAGATTTAAATGTTAATCTCAACTATGAACACAATCACAGACACAGCAAAGTAATGTTTCACTTAATAACCGGGTACCCCAGTTATGCTGACACATAAAATTAACCACCATAATACTCCAAGTGTCTTTCACTCCACTTATGTTGCCTACAACCTCATGGATTAAATTTACAACAGAGTGTATCCTACTGTAGGGAGAAAGGAGGGAGCAGCTTTGCTGATGATCCTGGAAATCTTCATCTTCTGCCTGGGCCTTGTGATCTCCTGTGCCTTCTCCATTTTTCATGGCATTCAAATGGACTGGCTAAGATCTCTGCTTCCTTGTGAGTCTGATTTAGCAACGTGACACTTGGTGTCATCTCACAGAATGGTAAAATACCTTTTAAAATTTATTCAACTTCCCTGAATAAAACTACTCAATTCGCAAAGATTTTCATAAACTTCCTTTTTAAAGCAGCATGGCAGAGACTGCAAAATAGAAAAAGAAAACCAAAATGTCACCCTGACTCCTTCCCACTATAATTGTGCAGGAAGTCTGTAAAGCTGTTCTCTATACCTGTTTCCATCCCAAGAGCTTTTACATTTCATTATTTTGCAACTGTGGGCACTTGACACGAAATCATGTTATTCTGTTTGAAAGTGTCTCCTTTGGCCTAGGGAGCATAACACTGCTTCTCATTCCGTAGATACTGTCTCACACCCCTCCTTTTCCCTAACTGTGAGCCACTCTATCCTGGTGGTTTGGTATTTTTCCTCTTTTCACTCATATTTTTCTTTTATTCCAAGAATAAAACACAATAGAAAATAAAACAATTACATTTAAATTGATCCATTAAGGCACTAGGAAGCCCTATGTGGTAACACATTTGTATCAGGGGTGTCAAGGAAAGAAATAAAACAAACATGTAGATGTGGTATTTTAGGGTAACGTAAAAAAGTAAATGCATTCAAGACTAGATTCCAACACTTATTGCATTGGATTTATTTACATAGTCTCCAACAACATTCATGACTTCCCAAAGACATCTGGTAATGTTCTCCTACCTTAGATATTTATATTACAAAAGAGTTAGCTATGTTCTGGGGACTTATCTACCCAAATTCTCATGCAATCCCCTAATTGTTGGCTTTTCTCTATTCAGAGTCAGACAGGTATTACACTTGACAGGCACAGGTGTGCCCAGGGCAGACCAGACAGCAGGAAAGAACACAGAATACTGAAGAGGAAGGACTCCAAAGTTAAGAAGGGCCGTTTGTAGTAGATGGGGAGTGAGCTGGACTCGGCACCAAGAAGTAAATGGTTGAAAAAGTTCAGAGGGAATGAGTGCATGATCCCAGACACCATCTTGACTCAGCTATTCAGAGAAACACGTGGATGGGGAAAATGGCTCTGTGCCTGTGACAAGTTGCATAGTTTAGAGCTAATACCACTAGCTCTGCAGACAGGACGCTCAGTTACAGACTTGGGTTTAGCCACTGAATAACTGTGGACCTCAGGCAAATGACTTTACAGCTCTGTGCTTCAATTTGTCCATTCACTTCATGGAAGGAGGAATACTTTCTCATACTGCTATGACAAGTATTAAAAATATTCATCTTAAGTACAGAAATACTGGCACATTTGTATTTGTCAACTAAATAAATAATCAATCACAAAGGGCTGTAGCGTTTTAGCATCAGCACAGTTTTGATCTGGGTCTTCCCGATCTCTCTGCCTTTCAGCTGAGTATTACACAGAATAAAGCAGGCTTCTTGCTGTTATTTCAAAGTGGTTTCTGAAAAATCCTATCAGCAGGAAGAGGAGGGCCATGTGGAGCATCTGAAAATCTCCTACACAGACAGGAAGTCAACGGCAGCAGCCACCTCCCACACAACTAGGAGAGAGGTTTTAATCAGAATTATCTGCACAGCATATTTCTCCCAGGTCAGCATGAACTGGGTCCAAACAAGACTGAATCACAGGTCAGTGCCAATGCCTAGGGATTTTCAGAAATACTTGGGAAAAAAATTACTCCATGAAGAAACAAGCCATTTTGCTACAGAGCCAAAAAAAAGATTAATCACTTCGTCAATTATTGAAGCCACTGCATCCTCACTTTGTGCTAGTCTCATACAAGTCCTAGAATCAAAAGTGATCGAATAACTGGAGAATTACAAGCCTAGCTATTGTTTATTGTAAATTTTGTTTTCTAAAATGTTATAGCTAATATATTTAGGCACATGTAGGCATCCATTAAAAGAGGGGAAATTACTGCCATAGAAAAATATGTGTGCTTATTTTTCTTTTAAAATGCACCTGTTCATGTATTCAGGTGTGGGACTTATGTGCTAGGGGAGCGAGCAGATATGGGCACATATTCCAGAGATTGTATATGTGTGTGCTAAATATCAATTCACTGTAATTTTCAGTAAAAGAGCTCCGTAATAAGAAACAGATAAGAAAGGTGCTAAATTGTTTTAGGAATAATTCTTAGGTTCACTGAACTGAAAAGAAAACTGCCATTTTGAAACCAGCAAATAAATCTGAATTTTAAAAATAAAGCTCTGCTTTTTGGTATGAATTATGCATTGCCTACATTTGATGTTATGCATTTGCTCCTTCTGGACACTTTCATAAGACCTTATCCAATGAAAGATTGTATTCTTTTCAAAGAAAAAAAGTGCATAAGAAATAATTCACTAAATATTTCATGAGAGGGAATTTAAGCAAAAAGTGTATTAGCTGTGATAAACCACATATTGTATTTGGAATTCTGAGCATTTTATCATTAATCCTCTGAAATACTTTTATTAAATAATTTGGTATGTGTAGCCAGTCATCAGGAATATGATTAATACATTTAATCAATAAAAAACTCACTGTTTTCTGTCAGCAGAAAATAATCGTAAAGTAAAAATAATGACAGTGACTCAGAATTTTTAATTACAGTGTATTTCTAAGTATTATAGCATTTAGCTGAATTTTATTTACCAAAATATAAATTATGTAAAGTTTCTAATAGTTCTGAAAACTATGTAGGAAAAAAATTATATAGGTATATATTTATAGTTGTTGCAATAATACTTTGATTTCAAATTATATAGTTAAAATTTCTCTGAAAGATTATTTCCTCTGTCTCTTTATTTTCCCATGCTGTTTTCCCTGGGCTCAGAAATCATTAATGTATACACTAGGAAGAAACCTTTTTTATTAAATTAATAAAATTCTATGTGATTTTTAACTCATCTATTCTAAATATTTGTTTGTCCTTTTACTTGGTCATTGTGGGAATCACTCTAACTTTTTATAAAATCTAGAACATTACCAGGAACATTCAGATAGACCTCATACCTGATAAATGTCCATTTTACTTAGAAACACACAAAGGAACTAGTCAAACAGCGATGTGATTTGTTTGTTAATAGATTTGAACACAACATGTTTTATAGAATAGGGCTCTGGAGTTAAATCGCAATTGATGGGATCCTCCCTTCTAGTATGTTCTGTAGGCTCACGCTCCAATTTCCAATTAGCAAGTGATCCAATTTTCATCTCTGAAAGATTCACTACCTACCACCTTTTATTAAGGATCATACCTCCACCAAGAGAGGGCCCAATAATGGCCTAAACCCTTGTATCCAAAGTGTAGGGTGCTGAGCAGGCCTAGAAAAAACTCAACAGAGGGAGAAACTGAAGGTAAAGGACCAGAATCATAACTAGAAACAAGCTAGATACAGCTTGTTTATATTTTTATGAAAGTATCCAGTAGACAACCTGTACTGGAAATAAAGTCACTAACAGAAAAATAATCTTCATAATATTTTTCAAAATTAAGCATAGGGTTATACTTTTTCTGGTTTTAAAATATACAAGTACTTTAAATACACACACACACACATACATACATATATTTGTACAAATATCACTGAATCATTTGTGCAGTCCTCTGATTCAGTTTTTAAGATAATTGAAATATCTGCTGAAGCAGTTTTCAGTGTCTTGCCTATACATAGTTTTGTAATTTGGCCACTGACCACAATGACAGGTCTAGGTAAGGTCATCCATCATTCAAGAAACAGTGAAATGGCAAAAGGGGAGAACAATGAGAAAAGAATTTGTCAAATTCTTTCAATGCCATTGGAATTACCAGGTAATAGTCAGTTCTTGAGATATAACAGTACTGCCAGGAGTTGCGCCATCAGGAGAGAGAGGATCTTTTCCTCTGACCTTGCAGATAGTGTATTTGAAAAACCTTCCTTAAATATTCTTGCCTCTTCGCTGAGGAAAGCGCTGCACAAGAAAACCTTCTAATTTAACTACCCAAGGGGACTTCCGGCCAAGATGGAGGCGTAGGCGGACACACTGTGCCTCCTCTCACAACCAAAATTAAGGACAACAAATATTTAGAAACAAGAAAACAACCAGAACTTATAGAAAATTGAACTGTACGGAAGTCCAACAACCATTCATCCAGACCGGTAAGAGGGGCGGAGTCGTGGCAGGAGAAAGTGGAGGTGTGGACCCAGGAACGCAAACAGCAGCGGCTGGCAGTTCCCAGGTGCACGGGTGGTGGCTGGCGGTCCCCGGGCCCACAGGCAGCAGCTGGCGGACCCCGGGCACAGGGGGGCAACTGTGCAGACCCAGTGAGGCCGCACAAGGCAGCTGGCTGACCAGGTGGTCTCACATTCGTGCACGCAGACGATCCAGGCAGAGGGGAAGTGGCGGAAGGGACTGAATCCAGGAGAGAGCGGAGCAGGCGCCATTGTTCCCTCTCACACCCTGCCCCCACATACAGCGTCACAACCCAGCGACTGGGCTGCCCCGCACTGGGGAGCGCCAGAGGCTCCACTCTTCACTACGTAACAGCACGCTTGTGTGCGCAGATAATCCAGGTGAAGGGGAAGCAGTGGAAAGGGCCGGAGTCCAGGAGAGAGCGGAGCAGGCGCCATTGCTCCTTCTCAGACCCCGCCCCCACCTACAGCGTCATAACCCGGCGACTGGGCTGCCCCGCCCTGAGGAACACCTAAGGCTCCACCCCTCACTACGTAATAGCCACGACCAGACTAAAACCAAAACAACAACAACAACAAAACCCCACCAAAAATGGCTCAAACCAGAAAACAAATAAAAGCCCCAGAGCCAATTCCTCTAGGCAGTGAAGAGATAGCCAACCTATCAGATGCACAGTTCAAAGCACTGGTCATCAAAATGCTCACAGAATTGGTTGATTTTGCTCACAAACTAGATGAAAAAATGCAGGCTACAATCCGTGAAATGAAGGAAGATGCATGGGGAACTGATAGAGATGGAAGGAAAACTGGGACTCAAATCAATGGAGTGGACCAGAAGGGAGAAATTAACAACCAAACAGAAAATGAGGAAGAAACAAGAATTCAAAAAAATGAGGAGAGGCTTAGGAACCTTCGGGACATCGTTAAATGTCCCAACATCCGAATTATAGGGGTCCCAGAAGGGGAAGAAGAAGAGCAACAAGTGGAAAACTTATTTGAACAAATAATAAAGGAGAACTTCCTTGATCTGGCAAAGGAAATAGACTACCAGGACGTCCAGGAAGCTCAGAGAGTCCCAAAGAAGTTGGACCCAAGGAGGAACACACAAAGGCACATCATAATTACATTAGCCAAGATGAAAATGAAGCAGAGAATTCTAGAAGCAGCAAAGGATAAGGGCACAGTCACCTGCAAAGGAGTTCCCATCAGACTGTCAGCTGATTTCTCAAAAGAGACCTTACAGGCAAGAAGGGGCTGGAAAGAAATATTTGAAATCTTGAAAAGCAGGGACCTACATCCAAAATTGCTCTATCCACCAAAGCTGTCATTTAGAATGGAAGGACAAATAAAGTGCTTCTCAGATAAGGTCAGCTTCAAGGAGTTCATAATCACCAAGCTCTTATTATATGAAATGTTAAAGGGACTTATCTAAGAAAAAGAAGATCAAAAATATGACAGTGAAAAGACAGCAAACTCACAGCTATTAAGAACCACACCTAAAACAAAAGCAAACTAAGCCAACATCTAGAACAGGAACAGAACCACAGAAATGGAGATTACATGGAGGGTTAGCAACATGGGAGTGGGAGGAGGAGCGGGGGAAGGTACAGAGAATGAGTAGCATAGATAGTGGGTAGAAAATAGACAGGGGGAGGGCAAGAATAGTATGGGAAATGTAGAAGCTAAAGAACTTATGACACATGGACATGAACTAAAGGGGGGAATGTGGGTAGGAGAGGGTGTGCATGATGGGGGAGAAATAGGACAACTGTAATAGCATAATCAATAAAATATATTTTTAAAAAAAAAAAAAAAAAAAAAAAAACTACCCAAGGGAGCGTGCTTCCAAAGATCACACTAGTAAAGAAGTGATGGCCAATTAAATAATATATGCTTGTGACAACTTAAAAATTAACACCAGTGCTTCTTGAGTACAGTTATGGGCTCATAAGGACATTTTGGTCAATGATGGAACTGCACGTGTGATGATAGTCCCAAAGGTTATAAAGGAGCTGAAAAATTCCTATTGCTCGGTCACAAAGTAGCCGTCCTAACTTCATAGGGCAAGGTGTCACTCATGTGCTTACAGTGATACTGGTGAAAGAAACCCACTGCACTGCCAGTCGTAGAAGCCTGGCACATGCAATTATGCCCAGGACATGATGCTCAGTATGAAAATAAGTGACTACTACTAGTTTACGTATTTACCACACCATACTTCTCATCATTATTTTAGAAAACACTCTAATTATTTTAAAAAAGAGTATTTTAGAAAAATACTCTTTCTACTGGTTTATGCATTTACCATACTATATTTTTCATCATCATTATAGAAAATACTCTATCTACTTACAGTGTTTTCTGGAAAAACTATGCTGTCTTATGCCAGCAGCAGCTTCACACCTCTCGTATTTATCTTGCCTCTTAATGGCAGCATTTCCTCTTGTGCTTGATTTAACCTCACATTGTTTTGTACAGTAACGTGCTGTGCAGATTTGTAGTCTAGGAGCATAGGCTCTACCCCGTAGGCTAGATGTGTGGTAGCCTATATCATCCAGGTTTTTATAAGTGTACTCTATGGTGCTCGCACAATGACAAAATCACCCAATGACACATTTCTCAGAATGTGGCCCCAGTGTTAAGTGGCCCAGGACTGTACTTCCTTGCTAGGAGTCAGTATTAAATGCATTACATAGCTTACTTTGAAAAATACTCTCAGCTACACCGTGAGGCTGGTACTTCTATTTTCCATTATTCATAAAGGAGGAAAATATCACTGTGAATTTTGGATACTTGCCTGAGGTTACATGACTAATAAGTGGAAAAGCAGAACAAGAACCTAGAACTCTCTGATGCCAAAGCTTGTGGCCCATGTGTTTTGGGGTACAAGCCAAGTAAAAATAATCTTAAAAAATAAAAATTAATCTTCATAATTTTCTAAAGTCTTAAGATGATCTATAGAAAAATCATTCCCCAAAAACCAGTAAGCTATTGAAAATGTATTAATAGAGCATAGATTCTAGAACAGACTATACAACCAGGAAATAGAATTAGGTGACAAAATACTGTACGATATCATCTTTACTTTATAATTAATTAAGTTATAACCAGTAGATATTTATATGTTTTAATATATAATGTAACAGTTGTATATTTTAGTGTATTTTTTACATATTTTTACACATCCATAAATATTCAGCTTTTTACTTTGAGGTAAATTGTCAGACTGACACCGTCTACCTTATTAGACCGTCATCACTCTTTTGAAAAACTGGATCTGGGAAAAAGCAATGCCTTAGAAAAGTTAGGCATAAAGTTATTACATTGTTTCATGACAATTGTATTTATTAGCACTGCTTCACTGCCTGTAGCAGCTGCTACAGTGTACTGACTTACTAGGCTACACTTAGAAACAATTGCTTCTTTCCACATTATTATTTTAGTCTAACATTATAGTTAAATTAAGAATAAGCCTATGTCTTAGTCCTAACACTTAAATGCAAGACAAAAAAATATTTTGAAGAATATATTCTATGTTAGATTAGTTTGATGTTTTTTTTAATTGACAAATACTAATATATAAAGGTGGTTTGAGAGAAAACAAAGATTTTAAAAGATGTAGAAATCAAAGCTTCTACTTTGGGTTATTGAAAATAAGAAAATCTTATAATTCCTTTATAATTCCTTTGAGACTGGATATTTTTATCTCAGATTTTTAATTAAAACCTTCACCTGAAATGTTGCTGGTGTGAGCAGAGAGAACTGGCAGAAGGAAAAGGCAAATTCTAAGGCATTTTTTGATCAGATTATTACTAGCTATGTTACTATATGAATTATACAATAGATACTTTGTATCAATGCCCTGAATATATATACATTTGAAGGTAAATATAGAAAAAATATTTTTCTTATAAAATTTCATATTAGGTATGTAGATGATGATTTTACATTGTACCAACTGATGTATAAAATGAAGCAAAAATTTTGAAGGAACTGAGGAACAATCCCCTGGAAAAATCAAAATTACAATTCGAATAGAGATAGCAGGTAAAAATATTTATTTCTGGGGATAAGAGGGCGGTATCAATACTGAGATCACACACTCATGGGCTCAAAACCGGCAGAAGATATGACTGGAGTCCCTGGAATTTGAGAACTAAAGAGGGAGAGACAGCAGCGTAGATCTACAGCTGGTGGGGATCCTTAGGTGAAGAACTCACAGCTCCCCCACAGCAGGCCAGCGTGGAGTTTACATGGGTAGAAGTGACAGAAAGCAGCAGGACCACAAGAAGATGGACACAACCAGTACTTTCAGGCTGGGAGAGGGGCTGAACAGAAGTGGGTGAAAGGGTAGAAGGAGAAAAGTCACTAGCAACTGCCACGGTCCTTCTAATGTACATAATTAGAGTTGATGTTAGAGTTGATGTTTGAAGAGCCTTTTTAGGCAGAGATGGTTACTTAACAGGGAACATATCTGGCAGATGAAGGGATGCATGATGCAAGAGAGTGATCCACTTTATGTGTGTACAACAGCTGTAGTCTCGCCTGGCTATAAAACACAGGGTGTGTGTTAAGGAATATTGGGCCATAAGGTTAAAAATGTGGTTTGTAACTAAATTGTTCAAGGACTCTTTCTACAAACACATTGTTAAGTATATCATTAATGTGCATAATTTAATGGAGTGCTAGGCTGCATGTTAGGACAAACTAATTTAGTAATGGTATTGAATTAGAGGTTTTGTCATTTTACTCAAATTACATTAGGCAGCCAAAATTGGATGCTTACATTTTCTCTCCAAATTGACACTTAAGCGAAGCAGAGATGTGAACATTACTCAGTGTCATGGCTTGAATCATTTACTGTAACTTTTCCTCACATGTTGAAATTTGGTTATTATCCTCTTTTTTAAAGATTTAGAGACAATGAATAGATTATAGACATTTATCAGTTTCAAGTCATTAATTGTACATGTAAGGAAAGTAGATTTAGAAGAGATGGCCCCAAACAAGTTAATTATAAGAGTCAACAAAACAACAAACAGCTCTCTAGAGTTTCAGTCTAGCACTCCCTTCTGGATGGATATTAGGAAAAAAATAAGAGAATGGTGAGTAAGACTGCAATTCTTGGCTTTAGATAATCTTTTGACAAATAAATGTTTGAGAACAGGAATGGGAAGCAGGGACTAGCCCTTGAATGTGAGGGGATGTATTTCTTGCTTATTCTGTGGAGCTTCCAGATCTAATGAGGTTCATAATTATTTCTCTTTTGAAACAAGTGACTAAAATAAGCACTTGATAGTCAATTCATTTCCTGAGAAGGGCTATTCATAACCCTGATGGCCACACACATCCCAAGGGTCAGTGGCCAGCTAGTGAGAATGGCCATTGTGTATCCTGACCCTGGGAGATCTGATGAGCTGAGAAGCTGGTACCTCCACTTACTCCCTTGGATTGACTTCACAGTGTGTGCCTCTGCCTTCGATTTGGGCCATGTAGGTAGGTAGGTAGAATTTATATTCTGTGAACTGTTCCCCCTATTTAGAGGTCCCAGCCAACTCTGGAAAGCCATCTACTAGTCCTCTGAACCTTGCATTTCTTCACTTATTATTCACACTTTTAACATCAGTTTATGGCTTCTTGATTACCAAGAGAACTAATTCACATAAAGGGATTCATGTATTAGGGAAAAAAATAAAGTGCTTTATATATACTTAAAGTACTATGTAACAAAAATAGTTAAAATTTATTATGCTTTTCAATGTATGAAACAAGGAAAATGTTATTTTTTTACCTGTTAAACATATTTCTAATAATTGATAAATGTATAAGGGGTCCATAAAGAAAAATTTAAGTCCGGCCAAGATGGAGGCGTAGGCGGACACACTGTGCCTCCTCTCACAACCAAAATTAAGGACAACAAATATTTAGAAACAAGAAAACAGCCAGAACTTATAGAAAATTGAACTGTACAGAAGTCCAACAACCATTTATCCAGACCGGTAAGAGGGGCGGGGTCGCGGCAGGAGAAAGTGGAGGTGCGGGCCCAGGAACACAAGCAGCAGGGGCTTGCAGTTCCCAGGTGCACGGGCAGTGGCTGGCGGACCCCGGGCACAGGGGGGCAACTGTGCAGACCCAGTGAGGCCGCACAAGGCAGTTGGCTGACCAGGTGGTCCCACATTCACGCACGCAGACGGTCCAGGCAGAGGGGAAGTGGCGGAAGGGACTGAATCCAGGAGAGAGCAGAGCAGGCGCCATTGTTCCCTCTCAGACCCCGCCCCCACCTAAAGCGTCACAACCCAGCGACTGGGCTGCCCCGCCCTGAGGAACACCTAAGGCTCCACCCCTAACTACGTAATAACCGCGACCAGTCTAAAACCAAAACCAAACCAAACAAAACAAAACAAAAAAACCCCACCAAAAATGGCTCAAACCGGAAAACAAATAAAAGCCCCAGAGCCAATTCCTCTAAGCAGTGAAGAGATAGCCAACCTATCTGATGCACAGTTCAAAGCACTGGTCATCAAGATGCTCACAGAATTGGTTGATTTTGCTCACAAACTAGATGAAAAAATGCAGGCTACAATACGTGAAATGAAGGAAGATGCATGGGGAACTGATAGAGATGGAAGGAAAACTGAAATCAATGGAGTGGACCAGAAGGAAGAAACTAACAACCAAACAGAAAACGAGGAAGAAACAAGAATTCAAAAAAATGAGGAGAGGCTTAGGAACCTCCGGGACATCTTTAAACGTCCCAACATCCGAATTATAGGGGTCCCAGAAGGGGAAAAAGAAAAACAACAAGTGGAAAACTTATTTGAACAAATAATAAAGAAGAACTTCCCCAATCTGGCAAAGGAAATAGACTACCAGGATGTCCAGGAAGCTCAGAGAGTCCCAAAGAAGTTGGACCCAAGGAGGAACGCACCAAGGCACATCGTAATTACATTAGCCAAGATTACAATGAAGCAGAGAATTCTAGAAACAGCAAGGGATAAGGGGACAGTCACCTACAAGGGAGTTCCCATCAGACTGTCGGCTGATTTCTCAAAAGAGACCTTACAGGCAAGAAGGGGCTGGAAAGAAATACTTGAAGTCTTGAAAAGCAGGGACCTACATCCAAAATTGCTCTATCCAGCAAAGCTGTCATTTAGAATGGATGGACAGATAAAGTGCTTCTCAGATAAGGTCAAGTTGAAGGAGTTCATCATCACCAAGCCCTTATTATATGAAATGTTAAAGGGACTTATCTAAGAAAAGGAAGAAAAAATATGACAGTGAAAAGACAGCAAACTCACAGCTATTAAGAACCACACCTAAAACAAAAGCAAACTAAGCATACAGCTAGAACAGGAACAGAACCACAGAAATGGAGATCATATGGAGGGTTAGCAACAGGGGTGTGGGAGGAGGGGAGAGGGGGGAAAAGGTACAGAGAATGAGTAGCATAGATAGTGGGTAGAAAATAGACGGGGGAGGGCAAGAATAGTATGGGAAATGTAGAAGCTAAAGAACTTATGACACATGGACATGAACTAAAGGGGGGAATGTGGGTGGAAGAGGGTGTGTAGGGTGGAGGGGAATGATGGGGGAGAAATGGGACAACTGTAATAGCATAATCAATAAAATATATTAAAAAAAGAAAATTTAAAATATTCACTGTGAAAATCTAGAATTCATTGACATTTTAAATCTCATTGACATAAATAAATATTTTACATTTTAAATGGACACTAGTTAAGTTTACAATATTTTTAATCCATATCTCCAGAATGACACATTTCCAGGCACCTTGGTGTTTATAGATAGCGCGAGTAACCTGATACATTTTCTCAAGAAACCCTTGAACACAGAAGGACAAGTGCACAATAGTGCTGGAGCTTTGCCCAAGGTACTTTTGGTATACTTGGAAGATCAAGCAAGAGACATATTTTAAAAAGAGTAATCCAATAAACATTGGCATTTGAATAAAGTCTGACAAGCAGACTTCTAAAGAAAGTGGGGAACTCAGTGAGATTAGAAATACGGCCAATCTTTTGATGCAGCTGATTAAGAAAAATCTTCCCCTACCTTATATTTTCTCTAAGAATGAATTCCCAACCAGTCTGTTGTAATTTACTCTCTGTAGTATATCTCTTCTTTTCGCCCAATCACAAATGCTTCTCAGCCGAGCCATTGGCTTGTCATGGCACATCTTGAATACGGACTGTATGGTACTGACTAGTGGCTAGCCTAGTACGTTACACTAGACAGATTTCAGCAAAAGGGTGCTAGGTCTTTGAATTCATTCTCCTGCTAAAAGTGAATTTTCTTTTTAGCAAATCAATGGGACGGCTTTTGTGGCAAAACTTCTTTTATTCTCTCTGCCACAGAAAGTTTAAAGATATAAAATATTATTCAATAGGTGCTGTTTTAGGAGAGTTGGCGAAATAAAAGAGCATTACTAACATGCTATATATATACACACACACACACACACACACATATATATATGCTCTTGTTTTTTTATGTGTTACATATTTTTACATATCATATTTGATTTGGGTTCCAATAGGATATATTATTCATATGGTATCATTACCCAAAGTAAGGTATCAAGATAATTCTTTTAGAGTATTCAAAAAGTTTGCTTCTATAAAAATTATTTCTTTGTCAGGAAGTTATACCTTTTATAAGCAGTGATATGGAACATGTGGCAGGTGGTGTTCCCTAAAATGATTCATATCTTTAGCAAAAGAAATTAATTTAAAAATAGAAATTGTCACAGTTTGTCTCTTTGAAATGATTGTACCGCCTTGTTATTAAACTTACATGATTGAAGAAAATGAAGGTATTTTGTAGCTATATTTTGACTAGATCACCACAAGTCACTAATCTATTCAAGTAAAAGCTGCATTTGTGTAAGTGGTTTGATAAATTGCCTATGGGAGGTGCAGCTGTAGACTGCTGCTATGCCGTAATCAATAGACTTAACCCCCCAGCATGGCACTCAGGGGCTTAACTTCTGCCTACAGTGCCACAATACAAAGAAAAAAGAAAGAAATCTAGAAAGGACTTGAAAACAAATACAAAGATTTAATTTCTATTTGCAAGTGTGTAAAAAGAGTAATAAAGACAGGAGTCAAAGCCAGAAGTTGCTGTAGAATGTGCCTTTATTTTACAGAATACTTGCCATCAAGATAATAGGTGATCTCTCTTCTTATACTTGCTACTATAAGAAAAACAGCAGTTCTTTCTAATGGTAGTGATATTTTTAAACCATTCATGATTTCTTGCCGGTGTACCAAGAGCCCAGAAACAAGATGTCTGGCCAAGGTTAATAGCTAGTGTATGGTCTCCAGGAAGCATACGTCATGTTGGCTTTACAACTACAGGCATTTTCTGTAACCTCATCTGCTTGAAACACTATGAGAGACTAACTATTGGAAAATGAAATTCATTTTAATCTGCCTACCATGCTTGGCACTGATAATGCAGAGGATAATGCAGACTGTGAGCAAAAAGAAAAGCAAACAATAATTTGTATCTCAGCAGTAAAACTGGACCTAGAAGTTAAAAGTGTTTAATAACTGCTGTTTATACACTGATGAAATCTTCACTAAACTTTGAAATTTATGTAGAATTGCCTCAAAACCCCAAATCCAAGTGATGAGAGAAAGACAAAGCTCTCCAAATTGTCTACTTATCCCTGGGGCTTAAATTCTGGTGTCCACTGGTGTTGACTTGCCTTTATTTTATATTTTCCATGAAGGAAAGGAGGGAGAGTGGGAGGAGAGAGGGAGGGGAGAGAGGGAGGGAGGAAGGAAAGGAATCTCAGAA
This sequence comes from Glossophaga mutica, assembly GCA_039655065.1. Lineage (NCBI taxonomy): Eukaryota > Metazoa > Chordata > Mammalia > Chiroptera > Phyllostomidae > Glossophaga > Glossophaga mutica. Next base: position 88,805,363 of record CM077311.1, read on the forward strand.
CACTAGAGAATGATCATAGAAGTGTTATCTACAGATCATGCAGGAAAGAACTCATGTTGTGATAAATTGCATGTCTATTAGATCAAGATCATTAGAGTCAAAGGTGAAAACAGGGAGAGACACAACATCTGTTCGTCTGCTCTACTCTTGGTGAGTTAAAGGATTGCATGTAGTATGTGAGAAAAAAACAAGGATATTGTAAACAATTTTGCTCTAAACAAATGGCAGGATGAAGTTGCTCTTTATTGAGATGGAGAAGACCAAGAGACTCCATGAGGGAGTGGAGATCAAGACCAACAAGCTGGCTTAGTGCATCATGTTATATTAAAAACTGTGAATACTGCTTAGCTGTCCATTGGTATATAAGTTTATGTCTTGAGTTTTAGGTAGAAGTCCAGTCTGTTATACAAATTGGGTCCTCAGAAACAGGCAGCATATAAAATCCTGGGATGTAAGAGACGGTGTTTAGAGTGAGTTTACTAGAGTACAGATCCAAGACTGAGCCCTGAGCCCTGGTCTATGCTGATATATATATGCATAGTTGAGGGAAGTGAGGCCAATACAGTAAAAGGAGAGTTAAGAGAGAGCAATATTCTAGAGGACATACAAGGAAAGTGTTGAGTGAGTAAAGTGCAATATACTCAGTGAAATGCTGCTTGATGCATAGAGGAGGAAGTCTAAACTTAATTTTAGATTTTGCAGTGTAAAAATGGGTGACATGGATAAGAAAAGTATCAGTGCATTTGGTTAGCAAATACAAGAAGATAAGATGAAGCCAGGAAACTTTGACATCCCTTACAAGACATTTTTATGGAAAGGGAATAATTAGGCAGTGCCTGGAGAAGTCCTCTATGGTAATGGAAAGATATTTAAAATGCATATACAGCACACTTGAACAAATGAAGAATGTGATCTAATTAAGGGCAAAAAGGTGGAGGAGAGCGTCAAAAGACTAGGCAAATATGATAAACTGAACATAGCACTCTTGGTCCCCTGGAAGCTAGCAGTCTGTATTTAATTTTATTTTTTTATTTTTTTTTACTTTAATTGTTGTTCTTGTACAGTTTTCTGTCTTTTATTCCCATCCCAGCCCACTGCCCCAGCCCTCCCCACCTCCCTCCCATTTCCACCCACTTCTAGTTTTTGTCCATGTGTCCTTTATACTTGTTGCTCTAAACCCTTCCCCTTTTCCCCTCAAATTCCCTCCCCTCTCCCCTCTGGTGACTGTCAGCCTGTTCTCAATTTCAGTGTCTTTGGTTATATTATGCTTATTTGTTTGTCTTGTTGATTAGGTTCCTGTTAAAGGTGAGATCATATGGTATTTGTCTTTCACCGCCTGGCTTATTTCACTTAGCATAATGCTCTCCAGTTCCATCCATGCTGTCATGAAGGGTAGGAGCTCCTTCTTTCTTTCTGCTGCATAGAATTCCATTCTCTAAATGTACCATAGTTTTTTGATCCATTCATTTACTGACGGGCACCTAGGTTGCTTCCAACACTTGGCTATTGTAAATTGTGCTGCTATGAACATAGGAGTGCATAGGTTCTTTTGGATTGGTGTTTCAGGGTTCTTAGGATATAATCCTAGCAGTGGAAATGCTGGGTCAAAAGGTAGATCCATTTTTAGTTTTCTTAGAAAATTCCATACTGCTTTCCACAGTGGTTGTACCAGTCTGCAATCCCACCAACAGTGCACTAGGGTCCCTTTTCTCCACAACCTCTCCAACACTTGTTGTTTGTTGCTTTGTTTATGATGGCCATTCTGACCAGTGTGAAGTGGTATCTCATTGTGGTTTTAATTTGCATCTCTCTGATAGCTAGCGATACTGAGCATCTTTTCATGTGTCTCTAGATCCTCTGTATGTCCTCCTTGGAGAAGTGTCTGTTCAAGTCCTTTGCCCATTTTTTAATTGGGTTGCTTGTCTTCTTAGAGTGGAGTTGTGTAAGTTCTTTGTATATTTTGGAGATTAAACCCTTGTCTGAGGTATTATTAGTAAGTATGTCTTCCCATACAATCAGTTCTCTTTTTATTTTAATACTGTTTTCTTTAGCCATGCAGAAGCTTTTTATTTTGATGAGATCCCATTTGTTTATTCTTTCCTTTATGTCCCTTGTTTTAGGAGACATATCAGTAAAAATGTTGCTGCGTGTAATATCTGAGATTTTCCTGCCTATGTTCTCCTCTAGGACTTTAATGGTGTCACAGCTTATATTTAAATCTTTTATTCACCTTGAATTTACTTTTCTGTATAGTGTAAGTTGGTGCTTGAGCTTCATTTTTTTGCATGCAGCTGTCCAGTTCTCCCAACACCACTTGTTGAAGAGGCTATTTTTACTCCATTTTATGTTGCTGCCCCCTTTGTCAAATATTAATTGACCATAAAGACTTGGCTTTATTTCTGGGCTCTCTGTTCTATTCCACTGGTCCATGTGCCTGTTTTTATGTCAGTACCAGGCTGTTTTGATTACAGTGGCCTTGTAATACAGTTTGGTATGAGGTATTGTGATCCCTCCTACTTTGCTCTTCTTTCTCAAGATTGCTGCAGCTATTCAAGGTCATTTATGGTTCCATATAAATTTTTGAAGTGTTTGTTCTATGTCTGTGAAATATGCCATTGGTACTTTAATAGGTATTGCACTGAATCTGTAAATTGCTTTGGGTAGTATGGAAATTTTGATAACGTTAATTCTTTTGATCCATGAACACGGTATATGTTTCCATTTGTTTGTGTCTTCCTTGATTTCTTTCTTCAGTGTTGTGTAGTTTTCTGCATACAGGTCTTTTACCTCCTTGGTTAGGTTTATTTCTAGGTATTTTATTTTTCTTTTTGCTATATTGAATGGGATTTTTTCTTGATTTCTGCTTCTGCTGTTTCATTGTTGGTATACAAAAATGCCTTTGATTTCTGGATATTGACTTTGTATCCTGCTGTTTGGCCAAATTCATTTATCAGGTCAAGCAGTTTTGGGGTGGAGTCTATAGGATTTTCTATGTACACTATCATGTCACCTGCAAACAATGATAGTTTTGTTTCCTCCTTTCCAATTTGGATGCCTTTTATTTCCTTTCCTTGTCTAATTGCTGTGGCTAAGACTTCCAATACTATATTGAATAGAAGTGGTAGAAGTGGACAACCTATCTTGTTCCTGATCTTAGTGGAAAAGATTTTAGTTTTTGCCCATTGAGTACGATGGTGGCTGTAGGTCTCTCATATATGGCCTTTATTATGTTGAGGAATGCTCCCTCTATTCCCACTTTGCTGAATGTTTTTATCATAAATGGGTGTTGTACTTTATCAAATGCTTTTTCCGCATCTATTGATATGATCATGTGATTTTTGTCTTTACTTTTGTTTATGTGATGTATTACATTTACTGATTTGCAAATGTTGAACCATCCTTGCATCCCTGGGATGAATCCTACTTGGTCATGGTGTATGATCTTTTTAATGTATTGTTGGATGCAGTTTGCCAATATTTTGTTGAGGATTTTAGCGTCTATGTTCATCAGCAATATTGGCCTGAAGTTCTCTTTCTTTGTTGTGTCTTTATCTAGTTTGGGAATAGGATGATGCTGGCTCCATGAAAAGAGTTTGGGAGTCTTCCATCATTTTGAATTTTTTCAGATAGTCTGTGAAGGATAGGGGTTAGCTCTTCCTTAAATGCTTCGTAAAATTCTCTTGTGAAACCATCTGGTTCAGGGCTTTTGTATGTTGGGAGTTTTTTGATTACTGCTTCAATTTCATCTGCTGTTACTGGTCTGTTCAGGCTTTCTGTTTCTTCTTCATTGAGTTTGGGAAGATTATATTTTTCTAGAAACTTGTCCATTTCACCTAGGTTTTCTAATTTCTTGGCATACAGTTCTTCATACAATCTTACAATCCTTTGTATTTCTGTGGTGTCAGTTGTTATCTCTCCTCTTTCATTTCTGATTGTGTTTATTTGGGTCCTCTCTCTTTTTTTCTTGATGAACCAGCTTGTCAATTTTGTTTATCTTTTCAAAGAACCAGCTCCTGGATTCATTAATCCTTAGAATCGTGCTTTTAGTCTCTATGTCATTTAATTCTGCTCTTATCTTGGTTATTTCCTTCCTTCTACTTGCTCTGGGCTGTCTTTTTGTTGTTCCTCAAGTTCTTGTAGGTATAGGGTTAAATTGTTTGTTTGAAATGTTTCTATCTTTTTTAGGTAGTCCTGTATAGTTATGAACTTCCCTTTCAGAACTGCCTTCTCTGTGTCCCATAAGGTTTGGATCGTTGTGAGTTCATTTTCATTTGTTTCCAGAATTTTTTTTATTTCCTCCCTAATTTCATTCTTGACCCATTCATTGTTTAATAGCATGCTATTCAATCTCCATGATTTTGAGGGTTTTGGGTTTTTCCCCTTAGGGTTGGTTTTTAGTTTCAGTCCCTTGTGGTCAGAGAAAATGCTTGGTATGATTTCAATTTTCTTGAATTTGTTGAGGCTTGTTTTGTGTCCTATCATGTGGTCTATCTTTGAAAATGTTCCATGTGCATTTGAAAAGAATGTGTACTTAGTTTCTTTGGGATGAACTATAGAGAAGGGCTCTATATATATCAGTTAAGTCCATTTCATCTAGAGTGTTGTTCAATGCCACAATATCTTTGTTGATATTTTGTTTGGAATATCTTTCCATTTTTGACAGTGGGGTGTTAAAATCCCCTACTATAATTGTGTTGCTATCAATATCTTTCTTAAAGTCCTCTAAGATTTTCTTGATGTATTTAGGTGACCTTCTGGGTCTCTCTTTATGGCTCTTCTTTTGAAGTCTACTTTGTCTGATATGAGTATTATTATCCTGGCATTTTTTTCCTGTCCATTTGCTTGGAAAATTTGTTTCCAGCCCTTCACTTTGAATCTGTGTCTTTTGTCTGTGTCCTGGCATTTTTTTCCTGTCCATTTGCTTGGAAAATTTGTTTCCAGCCCTTCACTTTGAATCTGTAGGTCTCTTGTAGGCAGCATATGTGTGGGTCATGCTTTCTTATCCATTCAGCTATTCTATGTCTTTTGATTGGAGCATTTAATCCATTTACATTTAAGGTTATTATTGATAGGTATTTATTCATTGCCATTTTCGTACCTGTGTTTCTATCTCTCTCTCTCCCTCTCTCTCTCTCCCCCCGCCATCTGTCTGTCTTTTCCTTCCTTTCCTTAAAGCAGTCCCTTTAGTATCTCTTGCAGAACTGGTTTGGTAGAAGAATATTCTTTTAGACTTCTTTTATCTGGGAAGCTCCTTATTTGGCCTTCTATCTTGATCGAAAGCCTTGCTGGGTAAAGTAATCTTGGTTGCAGGCCTTTGGTTCTCATTACTTGGAATATTTCTTGCCATTCTTTTCTGGCTTTGAGTGTTTCCATTGAGAAGTCAGCTGCTAACCTTATCAGGGCTCCCTTGTATGTTTCTTGCTTTTCATGTATTTAATTTTAGATGAATCAGCGAGGATGTGTACCACATTCATTTCAGCCACATTAGAATTTCTAGCCTACAGACAACATGGAAGAATTTTATTGAATCATATACTTGAGATTTGTTTGTACCAACATGAATAAATGGCCCCAGCGAGAAAATGTCCAATAACTGTGCACAGGGCCAGTTGGGGTTACTGAAAATAAGGGGGGAGCCATGTATAATGTGCATGGTTGTACAACCACTAAGCTACACACCTGAAACCAATACTAAATGAAACTGAATTTAAAAAACCCAGATTTTCATTGTTTACTGAAATTTCCTGAAGACTGGAAAATGGCAAGAATTCTCAAGGGAAAACTTGGAAGGATGCTGTTATGACCAAGAATAAACACTCCACCTGCAAGCAGATTTATTTTTAATGATGTGTGCCCTTAATCCTCTACTCTTTTTGGAAGTTGCTGTTTGTGTTGAAAGGATATTGACAACCAAATGAAACATTTGGCTTTTTTTCACTTAATAATATACTGGAACATCTTTTCCTATTAAGACAAATAAAAGAATTATGCTCCTTTATTTGTAGTTTATTAGTATCTGATAGTAGGGAAATCTCTTATGTTATTTAACTAGCTGTGCCCTTTTGCTATTAGAAATAATGACACAATCAAAAGATCTGTACACATTATTTTGTGCATGCGCTGCTGTATATGAACATGAAGCTCCAGAAGAATTGCTGCCACAGACATGTAAGTATAATAGATTTTTCTGGAACCTCTATTGCCCTCCATTTTTCCTGTACCACTTTATCCTCTCACAATAAGGTATGAGATGCCAGTCCTCATTCCCCCAACCACCACACCTTTGGAGACCTCCCTGCTGCACAACTGGATTACATAGTGAACAACTATTCACTTAGACTACAAGATAAGTTGACATCCTGAAAAACAGCAGCCCATTGACTCTCAATTTTACCAATGTTGACATTATTAAGCTGTTAGGATTTTGTCTGATAGATCAAAATGGCATAGTACTATAGTTTCAACTTATATTTATCTTATGAGTGAGATTTTTAATTTCCTTTTCTATAAGTGGCCTCTTCTTCTCTTTTGCCTATTTTTTATTATTGGCTTTCTTACCTCCTTATAGATTTTCCTTATATATATATGGGAGTGTTTGAATGTAATATTAGTCACAGTATTTTCCCAGTTGGTCTTTGTATTTTGACTGTGCTTTTTCTTTCATCTACAGTAGCTTTTGATACTCACATCAGTAAATTATTTATCATTTTATTGCTCTTGAATATTTGTGTTGAATGTATAAAAATCTCCTACTCTCTGAGTTTATGAAATTTCCCATTTTCTCTACTTTATGTTTCATACATTTAAATCATTACCACATGTGGAATTTATCTTTGTGCAAGCAAGAATTCAGCTTCTTTTATTTTTTTGCCAGAACTTAACATAGTTGTTTCAAAACACATTTGTAGAATAGTGCATCTGCCTGCTTCAGATTTAAAGTCTTGTATTGGATTCACTGTGTACATTTTATTCTATTTTATTCATCTGTGTCTACACAGTTTTCTTAACTTAAGTTTATATGCTATGACAAATATCTTAGGAAAAGGCCTCCTTATTGCTTTTCCTTTCCAGGCTTTTAACTTTATGAATTTGTATGTTAAATTTTCCTTCTCTTGATCAAAATAAGGTAAAGCATAGTTAGAAAGTCACCACAAAGTTATGAAATATGAATATTTCTGAATATATATGTGATATTTTGTGTATTTTCTTTGTTTACTTACTCTGCTCCAAGCTCTAGTAATATCTAGTCTAAAATTCTAAACAAATGGAAATAAAGAATTACATTAGAAAAGCAGAAGAAATTCACTAATCAGAAGGGACAAAAACATTTTTATATTACATTCTAGTCTGAAGACAAGGGGGTAGGAAGTAGTAAGGGCTATTGAAGAGTATAGGTGTGCAGTATACAGATGATGCACCATAGCATTGTGTACTTGAAACCTATATGATTTTATTAATCAATTTCACCCCGGTAAGTTCAATAACAAAATAAGAGTACAGGGACAGTACATTTGGAAGGAAAGTTTCAGTTTTACACTAATGTGACCTGTTAGCCTTAGGTTTTTGGTGCTGAACCAACACATTTATAAGATATGAACATTTGTTAGAGCCAAAGCTTAGTGAATATGTGCCATTATCACCATCACCAAAATGGTTTGTTGTTTGTATAAAAGACACAATATCTACTGCTAACACCTTTATAACTTAGAAAAGAAGACAAACATCTTAAAGTAAACATGGAGGAGGAGTGGTAGGTAAAATAAAGTTGGAAAGTAGAAATATAAATGGTGGTTTTTGTTCTCTGAGAGCATCTACTGGACACTAATGTGCTTTTCTACCTTCTGCCTCCACATCCTCACCTCCATTTCCAAGAATTCAGTCATTTCACAAGCTCTCACTAAGTACTCACAGACTGGAACTTGGTTGAATAAACCTTACCTGTAGATACTTAGGGCATTAACCAGAGATTCCTTTATGTTTGCTTTTTGTCAAGTTTGGCAGAAAACATGTCACTCTCAAATATAAATACTTTGCAGATAATTTTATAAAAGAACCACATATAAAGGTATAAAGCAAAGCATAAAGAAAACAAAAACAATGTTACATGTCTATGATGCTAGGAACAGTAGTTGCTACCCTAGGTATATGAAAGTCAGAGTCCTATAAAAAGGGCCAGTTGAAAAGGAGAAGCCAGAGTAGGTGAATTCAGCTAACTTGTGTGTCATGGGAGCCAGAGGAGTGAGTGGCCAACCTGATTCCATCATCAGTCTCCTGCTGGGCAACCTCATTGGCTAAACCCAACTGGAAATGAGAGGTCAAGGGGGCCCCTTGCTTGGTCCACAGACCAGTCACTAAGGCAGAGAGGAAAGTGGAGAATAATGGAAAACAGATCTAGAGGGATAAAAAAAACAAAAACAAAAAAAACACACCCTGTGTTCCCTTATTTCTATTCCCAGACTAGATAAACAAAAGCTAAGAACAGAACATGGATAACTTAAATAGGCGAGAAAAAGCTTTACAATGATCAACTATAACACAATTTTTTTTTCCTTCTGAAAGAGAAAAATAGATAACTGTAGTGTTGTGAATTATGTGTAATTTTACTTAATGTTTGTTAAGGAAGTGGCTGGCCAAACAAGAGTATACTACTTACAAAAATTCGTTTTCTTTACTTTTTTCCAAATGTGAAAAGTTGCTTCATAGCTCTGTATTTTAGAAACAGTCTATGAATTACCTATGATAATTCGTTTTAAGATATTTGAAGTATAAATACATTTGGAACTTGGCTACAGTGAAAGATTTCACTGCATGTTTTTTTTTCTTAAAAAGCTGTTATTTTTCTTTTAAATAGTTCACCTCATACCTTTACTAGCCTGAAACATAGCTACAAATAGGAAAAAATAAAACTTCTTTTGGCCGCTCCCAATCTATTTCCATGCACATTATGCAGACAAAATATGTAACTGAAAATAAATTTGGTAAAAAGTTGCCCTCAGCATTGTATCATAACTAGTACAAGAAGTCATCCCTCCAAATGCTTTTTAAAAAAGCCTTATTAGTGAATTAGAGAGATAACCAATGGTATATTTGGTTATCTTGTTGGATATACTGATACACAATAAGTATTCAAATTTATTCCTTCAAGTTTGTTTTCTAGTCCCTAGAAGATGTTATGTAAATTTAACCAATTTTAAATGTCAATCTAGTGTTCAAATGCTTCCTGGAAAAAAAACGAGTATCTTTACTATAAAATACTGAAAATATTCAAACATGAAATATAATAACTTTAAAAAATGTGTGATTAATTTGGAAAAAAATCAGTGCACAGCAGGGGTCCCCAGCCTCTGGGCCACAGAGCAGACCCCTAAGGGTCCAGGCCTGTTAGGAACCAAGCCGAACAGCAGGAGGTGAGCTTGAATGTAATGTGCTTGAATCAGGTGGAAAACATCCCCTACACCCACCCCAGTCCATGGGAAAATTTTCTTCTATGAAGCCAGTCCCTGGTGCCAAAAAGGTTGGAGACCACTGGTATACAGAATGAAATAGTAGAGAAACACAGAAACATTAAAAATAAAGCTCCATTGTTGTTTGGGTTTCACTCGAAGCCAAGACATGTCTAAATAGTCTATTGTTTGCACCTCTCCAGCAACAAAGGTGACTTGGACCTATCGAGTGGTCCATTTGAGCAACTCAATGGGATCTTTAAAATTGTTCGACACTAATTTTCAAGAAGGTAAAATCATAACTGTCATTCAAATATAAAATAATAACCCACAAAGGTTTTTTAAATATATTTTATTGATTATGCTATTACAGTTGTCCCATTTCTCCCCTATCATTCCCCTCCACCCTGCACACCCTCTCCCACTCACATTTCCCCCCTTTAGTTCATGTCCATGTGTCATAAGTTCTTTAGCTTCTACATTTCCCACACTATTCCTGCCCTCCCCCTGTCTATTTTCTACCCACCATCTATGCTACTTATTCTCTGTACCTTTTCCCCCTCTCTCCTCCTCCCATGCCCCTGTTGCTAACCCTCCATATGATCTCCATTTCTGTGTTTCTGTTCCTGTTCTAGTTGTTTGCTTAGTTTGCTTTTGTTTTAGCTGTGGTTCTTAATAGCTGTGAGTTTGCTGTCTTTTCACTGTCATATTTTTATCTTCTTTTTCTTAGAGTTCAAGGAGTTCATCATCACCAAGCCCTTATTATATGAAATGTTAAAGGGACTTATCTAAGAAAAAGAACCCACAAAGGTTTTATTCATTTAATTAATGAGAAACTCAGTCCAATGCCAAAAACAGTTCAAATGAAAATTTGATTTATAGGGCTTTATATTCTCTACCAGACACATTTCATTTGCATTGCCGAGAACAAGAATCATTTGCATTGTTAAAGACAAGTAACATTTGCAGTATAATCAGTTTTCTACCATTTGAATTCTATATTATCAAAATCATTAAATAGCCTGGTCATGTAAAGATTCAAAAGCATACTGCTTCAGAAGATCAGCTAATTTCCACTAGATGCTGATGACAACATTCCACTGAGAAGATATCCAGTAATTTTTTAAACACAGTTCCAAGTCTTAGATGATTTTTCCTGAAAAGACATTCCAATGAGGTCAAATCCATTTAACAGAGACTCAATTGCTAAGTCAAACTTAAATTCTTATAATAAAAATTAGTTTTTCCACATTATGGTGTCATTGAAATACTTTCAAATGATTCTGTCTTTTCACATCCAAAAAACATTGACTCCGTCTTCCATAGCTTCTATCAATATTGATCTTAAAAGGACATGCAAGTAGAAAGTTCTCTGCTCTCAGTACTTTATTTTAGGTATTTGCTGGCAGCAGCCCAAAGAAAAGGTGATAGCTCACATCAGAGTGTGGCCTGGGTTCTGTGACTGAGTCCAGTTGCCTATTCAATCAATCTCTAGGCTCTTCTTTATCAATAGGTGAACTTCCATATTGCTCCAATTTTATAAACTGCCTTTGCTTTTTTAGCTGCATTGCAGATCAAGGTGGCCAAAGCAATGGAAATAGAAACCGTTACCTGGGACCTCAAGAATAATCACGTACACATGGGGCTGATGAGCTGGGGACCATTTTCTACTTCCTGCTAAGTGTGTTGACTTGATGGCTGGGTCAGAAAGGTGGAGTTTGGGACATTTGTAATAATGGTGGAGCAGCCATACCATCTGTATTTATACTATCTATCCTTAAATTTTATGAGAGAAAAATAAATCTTTGTATTATTTATGGAAAAGTTATGTTGGCTCTATGTTAGTATTTAAATGTAATTACTAACTGTTCCAGGTTCATATTCTATAAGGTAGCCTAAGTCATTCACACTGAGTCATTTTATCATCACATGTCAACTACTTTTTGGAACAGAAATTCTGCTTTATTCTTAGGTGGTGAATATTGGATGTAAATGAAAACTAAACAGATGGTAGGGTAAGTGACAGATATTTGGAACCGATGCTGAATATTATTTGGCCCTGTTACATTTGTAAATAAGTTTTCTCACTCTCTCACAGACGTGTTGGCCAGTTCTCCTTTTGTCATTGATTTAACCATTGCTCCAAAGCAAAATTCTATGTTCTACAGAGCTATCATAAAAGAATGAAATGTGAACCAACAATTTTTTAAACAAGCTCCTTTCTATAGGCTCCTCACTTTGCCCTAATATTCTTCTCTTTCTCCTTAAAAAAAAAAAAAAAAAAAACTTTTAATGATGGGAAATTTCAAACACAGACAAAATACTATGAAGAACAATCGTATCATGATCCTACAGCTACAAGTATCAGTATCGCTGTACCTATTCCCCCTCCTCTTCATCTTTTCCCTGAGTCATTTTAAAGTAGATTCCAGACATCATTTTATCTCACATTTGTCTCTAAACAAGTATCTCTAAAATAAAATAATAAGCCAGTAATAAATAACTAAATAATAATCATGAATAATTAGCAAGTATCTCTAAAATAAATTTTTTTAAATCTAGCCACATTTTCATATTCCCTCCTAACATTTTAAATAAATTTTAAATATTTCTTTATCATTTTTTCTTATGTCTTAGTTGTTTTAAAAACTAGGTTGTTTTTCCTAGTTTCCCAGAGGCTGAATAGTGCTGATTAAATCCATTTTGTATGGCTTCATATGTTCTCTTACAGTTTCTTTTTGTAAATTAGATCTAAAGGTTTTATCAGATTTAGGGTTGATTTTTTGCAATACTACTGTAGATACAATGCTTTAAATTCTACCAGAAAGCACACAATTTTGGTTGTCTCTTTTTCTAGGGTATTGGCCCCTGATGATCATTATATCATTCATTCCATTCTTTCGTTAGAAGAAAATAGTGATATTCCAATTCTACCATTTCATTTTCATGCATGGGCTAAAATACATCTATAACAAAAATGTCCCCTCATCAACATTGGATAAATTCAAGATAACATTCATAAAGGACAGACAGGATAAATGCTCATTTATTTTCTCTTATTTGTTAGTTTTCAAAAAAAAATGACTACTTAGAAAAAGGATCAGCACATACTGTATCCTTTCCTTTAACTGACAGACCCTAAATTTTGTTCAGTATCCACATCCCATATGCCAAATATAATTGAGCCCCAAATAAAACTGGGTTTCTACTAGTAAGAAAGAATATGAAGATGGGTTTTAGGTGGTTAATAAACAAATTCAGTCCCACTTACTGTGAATCGTAGCTCTGCTTGTTTCTCCACCCTGGCCATCAGTTCATGTGATTAATGACGGTCCTTCTGGCTTCCCATTGTAACTGTTGATTAATTTTTATTTTTCTCATTTCGAATTTGTAAAGAGATTATGTTACATCCAAATCACGTATCACCTACCCCTTTCCCCTGCCAACACTCCTACATTCCTACACACTAAAATCTTCTTTTAATTACTATTAAATTGAAATATCCTAAAACATTGTCACCTTATAACTTTTTGTCTATAGTAAAAACAGAAACAAAGGACTAGATAAAATTCTAAGAGTTTCCTTCATTACACATTTTTACCTGTAAATTTTCCAACTTTTATCCATATTATCTACATTGTACTTTCATTTACATGGCTATTAATAATTAAAGAAAACCAGTTAACAAGAGAAGTTATGCGCCAAATACTGGCCTATACATCATAAAGCATGGATACAATATAATTCCTTTCTCTGGGTTTTGTAATAAAATGTTGGAAATGGACAAAAGTTAGAGTGTGCTCTATAATCTCACTGGTGGCATTATTAACAACTATGCAAGTATTTAAATTTAAAAGAAAATCATTCCTAGATTATAGGAGCCCACGGAACAAAACACTTTAGAGTGACAGCTGTGAAGCTAGGCCCTCTGGACTTAAAGCTGCACCCATCACCTCCTAGATGTGTTACTTTGGATGGGTTACAACTATGGAATGGGTATAATAATTTTATTCTTCCATAGAGCAGTTAGGAGGATTAAATGTAGATATAGATATCATACATACGCACCATATGTAACATCACTCATATCCTATAGGTCATTTTCTTAAACAGTTAATAAACCATAATAGTCTTGCTAATATTCATTTAGTATTCCTACTATGTCAGAAATCCTCTTTTGGGATCTCATTAGAAATATATTAGAAATTTCATTTGATATATTAGATTAGACTTTAAAATGTGTGGTTAGATTGCTCCAATATGTACTAATTACTAATAATATGCTTTTAGGTATATTAATTATTTATTGCTAAGAAAGCACAGATTTTGAACATAAAATATTTTTTACAAATTAAACCTATAGGTAATATTTTAAAAAGCATTTATATATAAGCACAATAAGCTTGTAGTGGTATATTTTGTCACATGTAAGTAATATATTATTTATTAGAATATGAGAAGCTGTTTTAATAGTTATATTGGAGAAATAATAAAACCAGTAAACACTATCTAATCCCTTTTGTGCTATACCAGACATGGTAAGCTACATTTTATTTTTTCTCTGATGTCTTAGAAACTACTAATAGAAATTACCATCAATTTTATATTTATTTTGGGAGACATGACACACACTATTACAGGTACCCTTCTCCTCCCACACCAGCCAACACCAATGTCGACCCATATGACTGGTTTAGCGACAGCTTTAGACCCACATTATACAAAATTTAATGAAGCTATCCAGTATAGGAATAGAAGTCTTACCACCATAGAAGTATCATACTGCTCTCTGAGAAATCTGGGTTGGGGTTAGAAAAAAAACTGTGCTAATTAACTAAATCAAAAATTCAAACACACTCCGGACTAAGTGCTGATGAGTAAGTTTAGCAATCTAATTCAAGGAGATGTGCAGTGAAAAGACATGCTTCTACTTACTAACATTTTTTTGCATTTTTACTTTGTACCTGTAGCATATTTTGTTGATTGACTTGTTTAGCACTCAGTGTGAATACCACCTACTCATTTGTCTTTCACTCCTATAGAAGCAATAAGACTAAAGTAATTATTACCCAGTCTCTCTGAAGCTAGACAGCACATTTAAATCTGTTCTTGCTGAGGAAATACAAACTTCAGTTCCCTATAGAGGATTTTCTTTTGCTGCTTGGCTTCCTCTTTACTTCTCATATATAAAGTCAGACATACAGACATGCATATTAATATACAGTATTCTTTTCGCAATAATAATAACAAAAGCCACATGCCTACAATGGTGGAACAAAAAATCAGAAAAAAATTATTCTTTGTTATCATTATTGTTCACCTCTGACTACTTACTTAACAAAACAAATCAATCACACCACAATGAGATATCACCTCACACCTGTCATGGTTGTCATCAATAAAGCAACAAACAACAAGTGCTGGACAGGATGCGGAGAAAGGGAAACCCTTTTGCACTGTTGGTGGGAATGCAGATTGGTGCAGCTACAGGGGAAAGGAGTATGGAGATATCTCGAAAAATTAAAAATGGACCTGTTTTTTGACCCAGCATTCCCACTTCTGGGAATATATCCGAAGGAACCCAAACACTAATTCGAAAGAACATAAGCACCCCTATGTTCATTGCAGCATCATTTACAATCACCAAGATATAGAGGCAGCCCAAGTGTCCATCAATAGATGAGTAGATAAAACAACTATTGGACATTTACACAATGGAATTCTACTCACCCATAAAATGGAAGAAAATTTTAACCTTTGCAACAGTATGGATGGACCTGGAGAACGTTATGCTAATTGAAATAAGCCAGTCAGAGAAAGGGAAATACCATATCATTTTATTCATATGTGGAATCTAATGAGCAAACTGAACTAACAAGCAAAACAGAGACAAACTCATAGATGAAGAGCAGATGACAGCTAGTATGGGTGGTGGTGGGCATTACGGGGGTAGAGGGATTGAGCAAAAAGGAAAAAGGACCCATGGACATGGGCAACAGTGTGGCAATTGCTGGCGGAGTGGGGGTATAAGGGGACTAAATGGTAATGGAAAAAATACAATAAAGATTAATTTTTTAAAAAAAGTTTTCTGTTACATATAATTTTAATTTATATGGATCCAAGTGCTTTACTGTATAAACTCTAATAATTCATTGAATCCTCCTAACTGCTATTATATGACAAAAATTGTTTTCTCCATCTTACGAATAAAGAAATTTTGCCCTGGAACAATTTTACCACTGTACTAAGGTCACACTTTTAGTATGTAGAAGGGCAAGAGATGAAATCCACATGGTCTGATTCTAAAACTTTAGTCAGCACTATACTGGGCTTTTCCTTATGATGAAAATCCAGGAGGAATAGAGAAACAAGGAGATATGTACAATCTTCTGTGAGACAAAACATCGTAGACTTAATTTCAAGTTTCATGAAGCCCATTGCAGCTTGCTTGTTTTAGGTGTTTGAGATCTCTGAGATATCTTAATTTATGAAACATAATTCTTTATCTGCCAAATAGAGACATGCATGGATACTGTCCAGTGTAGAGTATCTATTCATATCTCTCTAATAGACTCATAGCAAACTATCATGAAATGAGAAAACATAGGTATGGAGGTTAAAATAATACATCTGAATAGCAATGTATTTCTAATGGAATTCCATTACGTTCTCAGTGAAATTGAAAATCATGATAAAACAGAAAGTATACATTTTAAAAAATCTATTAAATCTTTACTAGTCTCACAAATTTACTTTACTAGTAGGGGTCACAAATTCTGACATCACAGTTGGATAACTACTAGACACATTACGATACTTTGAATCTTCGGTTTATCTTCCAAGCTGAACTTTAAATGAAAAAAGATCTAACATATTTGTCCTGAGTTAGTGTTTTGTAACCTAAGTTTCCAATGAATGTCATCCTAGCAAAAAGAATCTGATTTTCTAACTTATTTCTGTGCTAGTTCAGAGTATGATGAAGTGACTTAAGCTGTGGTAGGGCAGACAGAGATCCAACTAATAACAGAAATAATTTAAGTCATTGGCAGTCTCTGATGTGACAAACATTGAAGAATTATTTGCTTACTTGGTGTGGACTAGAAAGCAGTAAATAATCTGGTGATTTCTCAGTGGTATATGTGCTTTTTTTTTGTTCTTTAGATTGGTAGTCTGCCATCTTGAAATTTCTTCAGCAGGTTGCAGGACTTGACCAGTTTACCAATTATGACATCCATAAGCACATACAATCAAGTTCAGAGTTAGATTCCCTGACTAAAATGTGATGAAGTTTACAGTTTATCCCCATCTCAAATATCCAATGGTAGAATATTATTAATGAAGGATTCACATACTACAAAGAAATCACCAAAATGATAAGTCTCATGTTGACTTTATGGGCTAATGTAGCACTACATCCAGTAAACTATAATCTTAAGTAAAAGGCCTGTGCATATGTTATGATTCCTCAATTTAGGTAGTTTACAATTGTATGTGATTATCTTAAGAGTAAGATGGAATATAAAATACTATGCAAATTACCTTCAGATTAAAGTAAAATGCTCAATAAAGTGATTCACTAAATTATGTGAAAGCTCCTAATGTCTTCTATAACTCTTCGTAATATGTTTACCACATAACAGCAAAGCCACAAAGTAGCACTCACTTCTAAATGGTATTTTCCAAGGGAATCAGCCATAAAGACTACCATTTTACAAACAGATGTTCAAACCTCTGATATCTGTTTTGTTAATAACCCCAACGGCTAAGCTTCACTTACAAATAAAATGCTTCTTACACCTGGTCGCCCGCCCCATTCCCTATTAAACTATCTTACAAGCATTTTCCACGTGGAAGAAAATTAAAGTAGCACATCACTTTTTGAATCTCAATTACTTATAATTGTTTTATAAAACATGTAAGATAATTGACTCTATAGTCAATAATAAGATCCTACAAACATCATAGGAAGCTAGTATATAAGACAATTATTTTTAGAGAGAATCTATTTTAACTTATTTATCTTTTATTGAAGTATAGTTAAAATACAATACCATATGAATTTCAAGTATACAACATAGCTATTTAATATTTATATATCTTAGGATGTGATATTCTAATAAGTGATAAATCTAATAACCATCTGTCACTGTACAAAACTGTTACAATACTATTGACTATATTCTCAATGGTGTATATTACATTGCTGTGAATTATTTATTTTATAACTGGAAATTTGTATGTATTATTCCCCTTCACCTTTTTTATTCAACCCCCACCTCCTTCCCCTCCTTGTCTTTTATTTCTTAAATATGACCGGCTTTAAATAATTTTTCAAAAAGTATGCCTTGGGGTGGCAAATTCTGGTCCTCCTCACTTCCGGAAGATCAGATTCAAATGGGAGAAACAGATTTGAAGATACAATGTCAATACAATGCATTAAATGCAAGGATAAAATTAATGTACTGTGTTAGAACAGCATGGTTTTCTGTGGAAAACTTAGATAAAAGATAATCAAATTATCTGTTTAGAATATTGAATGAGATGAGATCACTGATTCATATTTTAAAGCACGGATATGCCAATCATCAGGGTAATTATGTAAAGAATATAATTTTCTCTATATTGTTCAAAGAGAAAGAGATTTGTAATGTACCATTAAAAATCTCATGGTCATTTAGTCATTGCAAGTATTGACGCAATCAGCGGATTAGTCTGAGCTTCCAGAAAATTTTCCCCAAACCATAATATAGGACTGAGCTGTTAAATGAGTTGCTATACCTCCTATCAACAGGAAGGTAATTGCTGATTGAGAAATAATCACTACAGGTATTCACTCTAGAACAATACTGTTCTGCTACCATCAGTAAGCTGCCCAAATCAGGAAGTTGACACCGCCTTATAACAAAATCAACCGTTTATAATCTGCCACTACCACTCTCATTCTCTACAGTTAAGTTCTGGACTCAAGACTTCTATGATTACTAAACTTACATGAGAGGCAAGGAATTTAGAAAAATGTCATTTAAATTTGTACCTTCTGCAATTCAAGAAGGCTTACTAGAGAGAGGTCACACTAGATGTCAAGTAATCACTACACAGTATGAATTGTCCATGGTAAATAGGGAAAGGAAATAGACTGAAGTAGCAGCAAGCAAAGGTACTGGGATATGGAATAACATGGAATATGCAAAAATACAAACACTGACATTATGGCATTAAGTACAAGAGAGTAACTGACTAGAAAGATCAAATAGGTACACAGAGCTGCATGTTATACAGGATCTCTAGTATAAACCTAAAATATTTTGTTCCATGAATGAGCAGAATGTTCTGTTCTCCTAGCTCAGACTGGAATTTTAAGCACACCCACTCCTCTGCATCTTCCTTAGACTCCTGACAGTAGTTTTACTTTTAGAGAAATATTTGACAGAAGGATGAAGCCCTACTTGGACTTGCAATATTTCTAACCAGCAAATACTCCCATATTTTTTTAAATGTTCCAATTTTATTCATATGTTTCAATGAGTTTTAATTGTGAAACTTTGACACATTTCTTAATGGCATGTATGTAATTCATAGGCCAGACCTGCACAAAATATGTTCATGTAACTTTGCAATGTTTCTATTTAGACCTCAAAACTGGAGCCAAGTATTTATACACAGTCTTTCATTTTATTTTAAAAATAAGGTACCAGAAACTGTTCCCAATGTAGTTAGAACATTACAAAAAAAAGCATTGTAAAATATGCAGAATATTTTTTAATTTGTATTTTAATAGGAAAGACTTAGTCTGACTTCCAAGAAATGTTTTTGTCATTTTTTTACATAAAGTATTTTAAATTTTTGTATTTAAATCTATCCATTCATTCAAGTAGTGGTCATTTTGTTTGTTTGTTTTGTTTTGTTGTTTTTTGTTTTTCATTTTTGTTTTGTGCATTTGTTTTAGCAATGACCAAGAGCTGAGGTTTTTGGTGGTGTTGATAACACAAGTATTAGGGTCCTTCAGTGAACAGTCGAAAATTCCTGATGTAATGAGTAGCCTTATGTTCTAAAGGAAAGAAGGAAAGTTATCAAGAACATACATTTAATATATAAGTAGTATGTTAGAAAGCCACATGTGCTTTTGAAACCTAATAAAATGCAGAACAGAGGTAATCAGTACTGGTTGGGAACAGGATGCAATTTTAATAGGGATGGTGGGGTTGGGCGTCAGTGAGAATGCAATACTGGAGCAACACTGAGGGCCAGCAGGGTGGTGGCCACACATGGGGGGAGCATCCAGGTAAAGATGGCAGCCCTTGCACAGACATTAACATGAGGGAAAGCCAGATATATTCTAAGAACAGAAAAAAGGCCAATGTACACAAGATATTATATTTTTAAAAAGTATACTATGGTGATGTACATGATTATACTTTCAGAAATAAGGAATTTTAAAAGGAAGGAGATTCTTCAAATCATTAAACGGCAGGCTTGATGTGCAATAATAGGCATTAGAATATAGTAAAAAAGAAATTAAAGACTTAAAAATATTTTATAAAGAAAAGGGCATAAAATAGTGTTTAATTTCATTTTTAAGATTAACATTTTGTACAACCACTATGGAAAACAGTATGGAATTTTCTAAGAAAACTAAAAATGAATCTACCTTTGGACCCAGCAATTCCACTGCTAGGATTATATCTTAAGAAGCCTGAAACACCAATCCAAAAGAACCTATGCACCCCAATGTTCACAGCAGCACAATTTATAATAGCCAAGTGCTGGAAGCAACCTAGGTGCCCATCAGTAAATGAATGGCTCGAGAAACTATGGTACATTTAGAGAATGGAATTCTATGCAGCAGAAAGAAAGAAGGAGCTCCTACCCTTTGCTGCAGCATGGATGGAACTGGAGAGCATTATGATAAGTGAAATAAGCGAGGCAGTGAGAGACAAATACCATATGATCTCACCTTTAACAGGAACCTAATCAACAAAACAAACAAATAAGCATAATATAATCAAAGATACTGAAATTGAGAATAGGCTGACAGTCACCAGAGGGGAGAGGGGAGAGAATTTCAGGGGAAAAGGGGAAGGGTTTAGAGCAACAAGTATAAAGGACACATGGACAAAAACTAGGGGGGGTGGAAATGGGAGGGATGTGGGGAGGGCTGGGGCAGTGGGCTAGGATGGGAGTAAAAGACAGAAAACTGTACAAGAACAACAATTAAAATAAAAACTAAAAAAAAAAGATTCTTAACATTTAGCTAGGCAGAGAAGTAATGCAGTCCCTATAAAAAGTTAACTTAATAAAGGCTATTTGATAACTTCATGGAATCATTAAACTTCCTTAAAATGAGAAGTTTAATGCGCCTTCATCAATTGATATTAAAAACTTTTATTGCTGTTGGTTGTGATCTTTTTAAAATATATTTCTAATATGGCTTCCATAAAATTCATTTTACATTTTAGAAACTAAGAAATGGGTTGAGCTTTAAGGAGGGTAGAGTCTACTGATTCTTTGTACTTATAAGTATACCTTTCCCTATGGGAGTTGTAAAAATGTATTTTTAACTAACAGTGGAATACAAGATGGGACTGGAGGACAGATGCCAGCGTGAGGCTGCCACAAAACGTAAGATGTAGGAGACTAATGGTCATGAGAGATGTAAGGGGACAATGATTGTGAGTAAAAGATATGGGCAAGGGAACAGAAGCGGAACTGCCGGGACATCTGACACTGTAAAGGGAAAAGAGAAAGACGAAAGGAGTACAACAAAGGAAGGGGATTCTTGCATCTCAGGCCCTGCCTCTCACCTCCCGGCTTGTTATTTCTGTCTCACACTGCTAGCAAAATTTCTAGTAACCCACGTTAGAGAACAAGTTGACCTAGAATTTAAGTTGTTTTGCTTTTTATTTTTAATGGAAATATGAGTCCCTCCTATTCTGCCAGGGGGAGCCCACACTGCTTCAGCACATGGCTGGTTCTTAAAGCACAAAATTTTACTAGAAAAATCATCAGTTCCTTTAAAAGAATCAAAGCAGATGGGGTGGGAAACATTCTATCTAAATTTTACGATGATGTCTGAAGCTTGAAAACAAATTAGTCTCTTAATCCATTACTTACTGTTGTGATGATATACAACATTTATATTATGTCACTGTATATTTAATTCATTTATTACTTTACATATTAAATCTCTTTTCTCATTACCAATATCCTCATGTCATTCATTTTTCCTCTTCTCTGTCTTACACATATTGTATCATTTTCACCTTTCTTTTGAAAAACTGACAAAAAGAGCCCAAATAATAGTGTTTTCACTGGGAAATAATGCACTACAATACTTATTCTGATGCTGGCAGAATTTTCTGCTTGCAAAATGAAATGCTTCCAATAATTTAATGTAACATATGGAGGCTTCAGAAGAAAATAAGTGTTATTTATCTGAATTCTATAGGATACCTATAATGTTTTTCCTTCTGGGTACATAAAATTTAATGATACACACATATGGATAATTATTTAAATACACTTTAGCAACTCTAATCCAGGACTTAATAACTGTAACAGCTAGAGTTAAAACAGTACCAGAACCATACAATGATATACACATGTAAAACCTAGTTAATAGTGATGAAATCCTCTTTATTGAGAAACTGTAATAACTCTTACCCACAGGAAAAACAAGATCATCTTTACAGGAATTCGAAAGCATATTAGCCCTTTGCTTATACCCTTTCTTAAGGCTTTGTGAAGAGTTTTTAGCAAAAAGGGAAGGAAGGAAGGAAGGAAGGAAGGAAGGAAGGAAGGAAGGAAGGAAGGAAGGAAGGAAGGGCAGAAAAAAGATAAAAAGGTAAGCATTGCTTTTTTTTCTACTGTTTCTGCAAATGCTGGGTCTGCCTTCACTATTATCTGTTTTTCCATGTCCATTTAAGAGAACAATATTTTTGTCCTCTCTGGGTATTAATTGCTTTATTGTCCCTGTTTAGAATGTGGTAATCAAAAGAAGTATTTTAAAGGCTTTGGTGAATAGCTCCTTCATTTCTGAGCTGAAAAACAAAACAATCTAAAAAGTAGCTTGCAAAAACAACAACTTGCAAATTTATTGCTATGAAGAACATTTCTTAAGTGTTTTATTATGATTACCTATTTTAGAAAATTAAATAGAAAACTGTAAATTTAGTTTAAGGCTGCAAATCTTCCTTTGCAGATAAAAATTTTAATACCCCATCTACTGAATTTGACCCCTATGTTCAAGTCCCTGACCCATGCTGGGGGAGAAAGGTGGACATAGATTCCAACGGCACATTTAAACAGTGGCTCTACTCCAAACATATCATGAACAAAAATAAGATGTTTTATAGTTAATCCTGTTGCGGACCATTCAGCCTAGTCTCAGGAGTTGTAACCCTCACCCCATGGTGGGCTGAGTAAGAGCCTAGGGACCCATTTCATCTGGGTCTATTCTGTCAAGAGGATGTGAGCTACTAAGGAGACAAAGCTTATCTCCATGGCAGGAGCACCGCTTCTGCCTCATCCATCTCTGGCCCCAATGCTTAGTCGGTTAGTCAATGATGGGTAAGACTCCTCACGGGAGGGGCAACCTAAGCCAGACACGACCACTTGGGAGGCCCCTATGGAAGGACTCGGGGGGCTGGAGCAAAGAGGGGGTGATGGACCCTCACCCCCCAGCTATCCGGACATAGCCTGAGTCCTCATTCTGTCTGCAAGTCTCCCCCTAAGCCTGAAACAATGCCGGAGGTGGGTGAGGCCCTGTGCTGGAAAGGGCAGGTTCCAAGGGGCAATCAGGCCTAAGAAAGAAAGCATAAAATCCTGTGAAACCTACTTCGCTGATACCCTCAATTTAAATGATAAGGGTCCAAGCCTGAAATAAGTTTGTTTCCCCCAAATTTTATGGCCCTTTAGCTATTTGACTCTGACTCAAAATAGGCCCTCAGAATTCTTTGAATGTTAACTATTTGACCATTACTGCCTGACAATGATTGCTTGGGCTTAACTGAGAATGTGGGTCTTTGGAACCACTGGCTGCTTACTGATTATAATAATGCTCTATGTATTTTTATATATTTGCAAATTATTTTCTCAGGGTTGTGTGGGAGACCAGCAAGCTTTGTGGGATCATACCGGTTCTATTAAAACAAAAAGGGGGAGATGTGGCAGACCCTTCTGTGTGGCGTAGGCCCAGCTCCCACTCAGAGATGCACAGGACCCATGCCCACAGATAGGTTCTCTCATGGGGAATCAGATTTGCAATATACCTAGGCTGCTTTGAGCCTTGCTTTTACTGTGACTTCCTAAACTCCATGCTAAACCTCGAAGGGACCAGTGTAATCGGCTCAACCACTTTTGCCTTTTCATTTGCTAATACCCTTCTTCTGTGATGTGATGAGGGGCATTGGCTCCTTTTGTTGTAACTGGGCAGAGTGAGTGAGGACCATCTTGTAATGGGAGGAGATAGAGAATAAAGGCTTGTCATGGCGGAGGCCACAGCTTTTGCTCCCCTTGAGAAAAAAGTCATGCTGTCGTCCTTTTTCCTCCACCGGACTCAGTCGTCTGTGTGTATGTTTTTTTATTTCATCCATAATGATGCAGACACTGCTAGCTGGTGTCCGCATCATAATCCTATTTATCTAAAGGAATTACCTGGTGTGGTGAGCACACAATACAATATACAGATGATCTATTATAGAATTGTACACTTGAAACTTACATAATGTTATTAACCAGTGACACACCAATAAATTTAATGAATTGGCCTGGAATAAGCCAGTCAGAGAAAGGACACCATATAATTTCACTCATATGTAAAATCTAATGAACAAACTGAACAAACAAGCAAAATAGAGACAGACTCATAGATAGAAAGCAGGCTAACAGCTCCAGGGGGTGGGGTGGTTAGGGGCTGAAAGCATTGAGCAAAATGGGAAAAGTACTCATGGACATGGACAACAGTGTGGTGATTACAGGGGGGTGGGTTGGAGGTGGAAGAGGGATAAATAATATTGGGGAAAATGCAATCAAAAGGAGTAAGATGAAAAAACAAAAAAAAAATTATAAACAAAAGAATAACCTGTTTCATAAAGTAAGTTTTCCTAAATAAGACCATCTCTGATCCAGTGTGTTAGAGCACACCCACTCACCTATGAGAATTCTGAGAGAAGAAGCCAATGAGACACACCAAACACTCCCCTCCATCCTGGTTACTGATATAATTGCACTGAGGGTGGTGGTTGTGCTGATCACCGGAGCTGGGGGAAGGACTGTGGCTGCTGCAGGCAGTCATATGCTCTATGTTGACCTCATTAGGAGTTCGTCTTGAAAACAAACTCTTCTCTACCAGTTTTCCTTGGGTTGGAAATGATGGGCCCAAACACTGCTCAGCCATGGTCCGGAAGTGCCTTTAATGTGGTGGTGTCAGTAATCCACATGCATCGAAAGGGTAAGTAAGCTTGGATTCAGGCAGCTTTCTATCTAGAGGTTCTGCAAACTAGTGTCTTTAAAATTAAAATGTGCATATGAATTACTTTGATCTTGCTAAAATACAGGATCAACATGTCTAAGATGTCATCATTTTCTGTGTTTTGAACAAGCTCATGAGTGGTGCTAATACCCCTACTAGGCTCATCATGATGTAAGCATCAAGGTCCACAATGGAGGCAAGAGACAGCTTCACTTTATTTCCCCAATAAATGGTCCTCTTTTCCTTTAGTGAATGAGGGAAACTGTATTGAATTTGCCTTAAACATACTGGTGGACTAATGAGAATGGTAACAGGATGCCTGTCAATTAGTTGGCAATCTTTCAATAGCGATGAGTCACCATGTGCCCCATTATACGGAGAAGAGTATAGAAATCAATTGACTTAGTGTCTAAACTGAGGCATTTTGAGAACAAAAGGAGACACTTTTAAAAATTATGCTGGTACAACAGCAACCTGGGAAATAAAGGTGTGTTCACCCTACTAAGAGTGACAACATGCTAAAGAACTCTTAGTAATTTACTTATGCTTTATCATATAGAAATTAATTTTTAAAAACAACCCATGTAACTATTGTTCTTTCCCATTATTACATGTTTATAAACATTGTTGCTTTCTTTTCTCATATATTTTTTAAAATTTATCCTGAAATAGAAAGGATTTTTTAAAAATACATTCCTTTATAATCCCATCTTTCTGAAAACATGTAAAAAATGTAATTCGACCATGGTTTCTATGGGATTAGTTGCATGAGATCATCACAAAATTTTTAATAGATAGTTGAGTGAAGTGATAACTTTTCTGAAGTTTTGAGTTGAATGGTCAGGTTAAAATGTGATGTGTTTTGTTACGCCCTTGGCAGGTGTAGTTCAGCACAAGTCTGATGATAATTATCTCTTGATGACAATAAATTGCTGTTGTCTTTTAAACATGCAGGTAGGTGGTGTTCTGGTTATATGTTTAGCATTGCTGATGCATTTAATAAATTTTGTGGCCTGTCAGCATGCTGTCTTTCATGGTGAAATTAGCACACATAGGAGATGTCTCTTAATCCCATAGTAAATATTGATTTACATCCTCCCAATTTTAATAGCTTGGCCTTATAGTTAAACTTTATATGCTCATATTTTGCCTTGTGTACCCATAATTTTAAGTTCATGGTTCTTAAACAAGATATGTTTAAAAATCATCTTCATTTTATCTGAAGTGATTTACTTTTAAAACTTCTGAGTGAATTTTATGAGTATGGAAGCGCATGCATTGACTTTAATGTCATACTATAATATATACTTTTCAAACCTTCTAAATCATAGGAGAAAAAGTAGATGAGCTCAATTAACTGCAGGTGGGTTGTCACTTTAAATGAAACAGTCTGTTGTTTTCCAGTAGCATTAATTAGCTTTAAGCTGGCATACAGTAATTTGTCAGCTAGAGGTAACCCTTTATTAACACTTTTAAAGTATAGATTTAAAAAGCTGTGCTACTTAAATTGGTACTAATTTATTTAATGTTTTAGAGCTACGTAGTTCTGTTAAATTTCCAATGACTAGCTTAAGTAAAGCTTCTTAGGATACAACTGCCCCTAAGAAAATATTTCTTTTTATCTTTATAATGTTTGTTTTATAGGCAAGTAAGTAATTAAAACTTTTTAATCATGCCTTCAAATTACCTATTATTACCCCATAAATCACACACCCTCCACCCCCAGAAAAACCAAACCCTAAAATGATATTTTGGCAAGAACTGAAGTCTTTGCACTTTACAAGGCAAGAAATCATTATATGTGTTGATATATTTTAATTATATACAAGTGTTTTTTGAAAATAATAACATAAAAAGTAGATATAAACAAATGATATCAACTTCCATTGGTTAATTAACTGACAAAGAAACCCAGTCTTTATATTTAAAGTTCCTTAAAATATATTTTATCAAATATCTTCATTTTGTTTTCTCATGTGAAGTTATTGCATTCTCTTTATCTATGTGAACATATTCTCATTCTTAAATTATTTTTCCCCTTGACTTATGTCCCAGAAATCAAAGTTCTTTGCCAATCAATATGTTTACCTTATAGTTAAGTTGTTCAATTCTTCAGCTCATCTAGAAAAAATATGGCTTGCCCAAATACAAAATTAATTTATTATTTTTATAAGATTCTAGATTTTAGAAATTTTTTTTTTGCTCAAGTTCAGTTTTTGCTTTTAGTTTTTAACTTTTTGTTTGGAAATAAAATCAGATAGCATATTTGCAAAATAATATTACAAAGCATACTCATATACCCATCACTCTGCTTTCTCAAATCTTAACATCTTCCACAGTCATTGTTCAGTTATCGAAAACAGGAAGTAAACAATAACATGTTTTTAAAAAGTTACATGTACCTTTCAGTTCCTTCACTGTCTTCTGTGTTCTGCTCTGTTGGAACTCAATTGCTGTGTGTTCTCACAACACAGACCTTATCTATGGTGTTATACAGACCCTTGTCCTCTTGTTAGCCTCCTCTTCCTCTCTGCAGTTTTTCTTATTCTGCCTTTGTCCTACACAAAGGTGTGTGGCAAGACAAGTATGTGAGAGGTTGCTTAATGAAATTTGGTGTAATAGTCTCTTTTTTTTAATTATGGATTTTTGAAGTTTGTCATTTTTTGTCTTCACACTATATTGCCTGTGTGCATGTGTGTGTATGTTACCATTTCTTTTCTTTTTTGTTATGGAAACCTATTAGGAGATGTGGACCAAGGTAACTTCCATTGTTCATCTACCTGGAAATCCAATATATCTTGATTCCTAATTTCAATGTGTTATAGTTAGAAATATTGAAGTCTAATGATTGATTTCTATTCAGTGTTTGGAATGACTATTTTTCCTATGATGAATAACTATAATACAAATACTAACAAATTAAATTTCTATTCACTCTGAGAAATATCAGCAGTTATACTTGGAAGTCATAGTACAGAATGATTTCAAAACATATTTAGTTCTGGAGACAGACTGACTGAATTCATATCAAATATTTATAATTGCATTGCCTTGGGCTAGTTCTTCACTTTCTATCATTTTCATTTGTTCCATTAAATGAGAATAGTAATGTTCCTACTTCATGGAGGAGTTGTTAATAAGAATTAAAGAAGATAATTCAAATAAAGCAATTAAAAAAGCATGACATAAAACTACAGGGTTTAAAAACAGTAATAATCTGTATTGTACAAACAGTACTTCCTGCATTTAGAATGTGCTTATCCTTTTGATAGAATTATTTTTGTATATTTTGTAGTATAAAAAATACACAGTAGATATGGAGAAAATTATTTTATTCACCTGAATTTGTATTTATCTATTAAATAAACACTATTACTTGTAAACAATGTACAAAAAATGCTCTAAGATTTATGGGACAACTTCGATTGTTTAGAGCTTATCCTAACAAACACATTTGGGGCTGGAGAATATTCTTACTGACATGATTTAGAGTTGACAATGCATGGTGATAATAAAAACTAGAATCATTTTGGTTGAGTTTATTG
Organism: Glossophaga mutica; assembly: GCA_039655065.1. Lineage (NCBI taxonomy): Eukaryota > Metazoa > Chordata > Mammalia > Chiroptera > Phyllostomidae > Glossophaga > Glossophaga mutica. The sequence continues at coordinate 88,833,820 of CM077311.1, forward strand.
TGTGTTTGAATTGTCTTCATACAATTACCATCCTGATTGCCTGTACTCTGGATGGACTAGCTTCCATCACCTCACCCTTGTTGTGGCCCCGCTGGTGTGGTCAGAAATGTTAGCTCTTATTTGCTAGGAATGCAAGTTCCTTGGAAGGCAGCTCCAAGACAAGGAGGGACTGAATTGTAGAACACCTTGAGTGTCCAACATCTCACAAGTTAACTAGTTTAAAAAAACACAAACAATTTCAAGAATCTAAATAAATGTACTGCTTAAGAGAATCCATGAATACATTTTTTGTGATTATCATTCAGGTAACATAAACATTCACATTAGCTTATTTAACTGTAAAACTAAAGTGGGTATTCAGAACTCTGCTAACAAAGAATGCTGATTTCCTCACTACAGGTATGAAGAGGCAATCTACAAGAGACAATTGGAACATTCCTCAGGTTGGTAATACAGCATGTAGAGTAAGATCAAAATATTCAGTGGGTAATAGTTCTTAAGAATGAAATATCTCAGCATGAAAAATTACAGCATGCCTAATACCAAGATATTAAGGATCTGGTTCTAATCAGTTAACATTTTATCCAAATTAATCTTAATCATGATAATTTTCTGTCCCTTTAGTTTTTAATGTGACAATGTATTAGTAAAAGGCTTTAAACAATGACAAGGTATTTGAATTAATGATTGAGTTGGTGTTTCTTATCTAACATCTTTATATTTATTAAAGAACTTTTAATGATTAGAAAAATGGAGCAAAGTAAAATGCAAAACAAGACCAAAATCTCCACTTATTATTCCAACATCAGTTATTTTAGCTTGTGTAAAATAGTCCATTGGAACTGATTCAGGTCTTACCACCAAAATGTCAGTATTTCATTATAAATAGTAACTTTCCCCCAGAGATAACTGAGGTTTTAAATATAAAGTTTATATTTATTTAAATGGCATCAGGCCAATGAGCTTCTCAGAAGTCTCTTGATCAAGAAATGTGTGAATGCCTTTGCTGATAATTCCACAACGGGCCCTCATTACTCTGTATATTAATTTCCATTCTATTCTATAAAATCCATAAAGATAGATACCTCCCATGTTTATCTTAACAAGCACTTTAATCCATTAAATTACTCAATAAATATTTATGAAATAAAATTGATAAATCAGCCTGATTTACATTGACAACTCTCCAGGAAACAGCACTGAACTAGGACTTCCAAAATTACTTTGGGGGAGCTCACGTTATAAATAATGTTGATAGATAATAATTTAAGCTCTTGCCCTATGCCAGATACTACATGTTTTATATTGTTGACTCATTTAATCCTTACCACAATCTCCAGAGCCAGGTGCTGTTTATCTTACTTTACATAAGAGAAAATTGAGACAAAGAGGTTGAGTAAATTGGCTGTATGTACAATTTCTGCTCTGGGTCTGTTTGCTGATCCAGAAGGAATAGTTGAAAGGCTGAACATTTTTCATTGCCTCACTTGTTTAGAGGAAAAGCAATCTGAGGTCCAGATTCCAGTGAAGGTAAACCTCCTAGAATGTAGATTGGAAACCTTAACAGCTTCACCCTAGGACAGAGGGTAAATGAGAAATACCACCATCCCTTGCCAGATAGCAGCCTACAATCAAACTATGTGAGTAGTCTTGTAAATCTCAAGGACAATCATGGACTAAGATGATACCAGTTTTATAGTCTCTTCAGGTATCTTGCAGAAACAAATATAAATCCTCTCAATTGTTTGTTAAAACAATTACTTTTTAATACAAATTCTGGAACACAGTCAATAATAATCTAGACATTCAATGATATATGATGACATTAAAAAAAAAAAACAAAGTAAATAATAGATAGCAGAAACAGACTATATCTCCACCAAATAATAGAATCACCAAATACAGACACACACACACACACACACAAAAAAAAAAAATACCAAAAAACTCATGGATATAAAAACACTAAACTTCTGTTTCAGCAAGGAAATAGAAAGTATAAAGCATTTTTAGAGTTGAAAAAGACCTGAATAGAAATAATAAAACTAGAAAATCTAAAAATAAATATTATGCATTGATAATGGAGAAAACAATTGGAATAAACATAAAGAAAGTCAGTTAAAATGGAATAGGAGGTCACTGAGGAGGTGGGGTCTATGCACCTCTCATGTCCATGTTCTTACAAGTATTGTTAAGTTGCTAACCTGTCATTAAACCCAGTTCAAGGCCAAACAGCACACATTCTGAATCCATGATTGCTACATGGACATATACGGACTTTACTTCTGCCCCATCATGGTGACCAGACCATCTGCATTCTTCACCTTGAAAGGAACCAATCTATTTTGACAACCAATATCCTCTATTTATATAATAGGCCTGACCAATCCCAACCAACTTAGCCAAAATCATCCTTTTACATGGAGTACCAGAATGAAAACAGCTTTTAAGGTTCTGCCCTTTACAAACCTTGTCTTTCTTTGCTACTTTTGAAGCACAGTTTAGGTTGCTACCTGAATCTGTGTCCTGGATTGCAATGCCTCCTTTGCTCAAATAAATGGTTTTTATTCTTTATTATAGCCTAAACTGTATTCTTGGTTAACAATATTATACTGAAGGCTTTAGAGCATATTAGATGCAAGTAAAAAGAAAATGAATGAACTTAAATATAGATCAGAAGAAACCATCCAAGGTAACAAAGGGAGACCAAACAAGTAAAACACAGAAGGCAAGAAAGATTTATAGAGAACACAATGAGGACTTTTAATATGTGTTCAGTTGGATACCTGATAAATAAGAGAGAAAATTTTTGATAGAACAAAGTTGAAAAAGATATCTGAGAAATACACAAAATTGATGAAAAACACCGAGCCATAAAATTAACAAGCTAAAAATGATGAGTGGATAAAGAAAAAAATCTACACGTAGATGTATTATAGCAATTGTACAAAAGACCAAAGACAAAGAGAAAAGTCTCAAAAGCCACCAGAGGAAATAGACATTAATATCTCAAAAGCACTCTTATTTTAATATAGTATGATATGGTATCTCAGTACTATATTTTTAGTGACTGAAAAAAATGAGTATGTTTTTAGACCCTGAAAAATATTTTTCAAGGACATATTGATAAAGATATACTTGGAATAGCAAAACCTGAGAGAACTCACAACCTGGACAAAACTAAAGCAATATATATGCAATGGGATATTCCTCAGCAACAAAAAGAATGATATCTTGCCATTCCTGACAACATGTATGGACCTACAAGATATTATCTTAAGTGAAATAAGTTAGAGAAAGGCAATACCATGTGATCTCACTTATATATTAAATCTAAAAAACAAAATAAATGAACAAACAAAACAGAAAAAACTCATAGATACAGAGAACAAACTTATAGTTGCCATATGGGAAGAAGACTGGGTGGACAGGTGAAAAAGATGAAGCAATTAAGATGTACAAATTGCCAGTTATAAAAATAGTCCAAACTGTTCTGAAATCTCTGTCTCTAGGGCATTTTTCGTTAGTTTGTTTGCTTTAGCTAATTTTTTTAACCTCAATGTGTATAAGTGTAATATAGGAGTTGGCCAAAGACTTGAGGAGAATTTTTGCATAGATTTTCAGGGCTCCCTTACAGCTCCTTTCTCACCAGCTTCCTTGACCCCAAGTCCCAGCTGCCTTAGAACCCTCACACTCTGGTCAACCTTTCTTTTACTTAAGGAGACTCTCAGTCTCATATCTGTACCATGATTTGGCAGATGCTGTCAGGGATAAAGTCTGTGTAAATACAAGGCTCATCTTATGTGTTCTTCCTCAAATATTATAGACTCACATTTAGTGTCCACAAACTACTAACATTGTTTTTAAACTTGACCAGTTTAAATAATTCCTCATAGTAGGAAGTTAAAACTTACCCAGTTACTCTGTCATGGTTACATCCAAAGACCTTTGCCATGCATTTTAATAAATCTGATTTTTTCCTTAATCTTGAAGTTATGCAAAATAATACAATTTATATTTACACATATTTTATGTTCCTATAGCTAACATAGTGGTTATCATGCATTTGACACTGTGTGAGTGTGAGAGTGTGTGTGTGTGTGTGTGTGTGTGTGTAGGAGAGTGTTGGTAAGTGAATAAATGTATACGTGTGAACTATACTTAATTTTTTTCTACTCAGAATGATTTAAAGAGCTAAATATTAAGGGTTTACAGGAACAACTATAAAGGACACATGGACAAAAACTAGGGGGAGGTGGAAATGGGAGGGAGGTGAGGAGGGTTGGGGTGGTGGGCTGGGATGGGAGTAAAAGACAGAAAACTGTACAAGAACAACAATTAAAATAAAATTTAAAAAATATTTTTAAAAGAGTTCTTTAAAAATGAACTAAAGTAGGGGGATGAGGGTGGGAGGGGGTGTGCAGGGCAGAGGGGAATAAATGGAGGAAATGGGACAACTGTAATAGCATAATCAATAAAATATATTTAAAAATAAAAAATAAAGAGCTAAATATTAAGACAAGACTATTAAAGAGGTAAGAAAAATATTTACCCTAAATTTGAGGGCATCATTATATGGATACTGATTTCATCCAATTATCTGTAAGAAATTCCACATATCTTCCACTGGTAATCCATAGTATCAATGTCAAATTTCTAGAAGACATTATTATCAGTTCCCCAAATTTGTTTTACTTCTCGATGACTTTGTAGATTTGACCTTCAATAACTGAATATTTGGTCCACAACATGATGAAGAAATAATCGAATTTAATTGTCTTTGTGACCAAACAAAATGGAGGTTCGACTGCCTGCCGCCAAAGAAGCTGGTGCCGAAGGAAAGAGGTTTCATTCAGGTGCCGCAAAACCTCAGAGAATGGTTGACTCCCGTCTCAAAGACTATCTCATCTTCCTGCTCAAGCCTGCAGTTATTCCAGGGATAGGGAAGGGAAGGTATTTTTTTCCTATCCAATTACCTTTCTAGCTTTTGATATGCTGGGGACCTATCCATTGATATTTCTAACTGTCTGTGGGCTCAGAGAAAGAAGCTCCCCCATTGCCATCTATGCCAATGGGGGAGACTCCCAGCACTCCAACTGATTGTCTATGGAAACATCTCGAAATCAATTTTGCTGTGCTTGGTGCCATTGGTCCCTGGCATTGCTGACAATATAATCCTGTGCATTCAGAGTAGGCATCCTTAAGAATCTTGAGTAAATTTGGATACGATTTTGGGGGATGGTATCAGATCAAAAGAAGAAACTTTATACCTCATCTCCAAACCTTACATTTTACCAATGAGAAAAATTAAATGCTAAGAATATACTTCACTTAAAGCCAGGGAATTTGTTTTAGTAGTTGTAAGTACTTCTACAGCTGCCGTTCAATAAACATTTTTGAACATCTAAGAAATAAACTAAAAAGTATTTAAGTTTTATATGTCTAAAGGAAAAACATATTTTTTTCTAAAATTTTTACATGACACTTTTATAATACAAAAGTCACAGTTAAAGAGTGATTATTCAGGCATTCTGCTTCGTAACAGTTTTTCACTGCAATGTACCAGATGTCTAAATCCATTCTATTCAGGTTGTCATTTTCATGATTTTAATGAGTGAGCTTCCATGACAGATATACACACTGTCAGTATTTCTGAGGGAATCAGGTCCCATCCAAATTTTCTTTTTTAATTGAGTGTTTTAATTAAAAGTATTAGATTTACTTTTTCTTATTTAAAACAAATTACTAAGTCAAACAAGTCACTGACATTAAGCTTCATTATTCTAATTGTTATTCAAATTTTGGATCTGCGAATTGCTAAGTTGACCTATTTGAACACTATACCTAACATGAGGATTCCCAAACCAAGTGTTTTGGTTGGCCTTCTTATTTCTTGAGAAGGCCAGATTTCTGAATGGATATTTTATAAGAATTAACTTTAAAAGTCTCTTACTCTTTTAATACATAATGACTAGTGTTTATTTCTAGAAACCCTTCTTAGGGTAAAAATAAACTACCCAGTCAACCTATCACAAACACTACCTGAGGCAGCAGGAGTTCAAGGCAGGAGAAACAGAGGACAGATGAGACAGACAGAATGAATGATGAAAGGTGGAACAGAAGGAGAAATGGAGTTAATTTCATACCTGTTTCCTCCATCAGGGCCAGGTTCTTAAGTATAGAGCTACCAACTTGATACACATCTGGCTGAACAAGTTACCTCAGATCACTTAGTAAACCATGGTGGTGAATCATACCATTGTGGAATAATACATTTTGCCCTATTTCAGAGAAATAGATATCTGACTTCTAGTTTCCTTTCTCCAAATTAATTATTCTTTCCTGATAACCTCAGGAAAAGCCTGCCTTCCTCTCCCACAAAATAAATTACATTAAGAAATCATATGGTATCATACATGTAAAGCATGTTGCACAAGTCCTGGTCCATAGTTATTGCTCAGTAAAAAATTATTCAATTCTGTACACCTGAAACTAGTGCAAAATAATATTGAATATAAGCTGTAACTGAAACTATAAAAAATTGGAAAGAATATAATATATAGATATAACAGTAAAAATGACCCTTTACAATAGATGCTCATCATCCAGAGAATTATTTTCCATTTTGCATGATTCTTCCTACTTTTCTCATTACTGAATAACTTCCTAGATAAATCATGATTTACATACATTTTTGTTTTGCTTTCTCTGACTTCTACAATAAAAAATATCCATACTTCTAAAAAGATTATTTGACTTCCATTGGCTACTTCCCATAACCACTAGTGGCAGTGGGAATGGTAGCTATGGGAGGAAGAAAGCGGTGCGTAGCTCATTCCAGCCGTTTCCTTCCTCTCAATTGTGTGCCTGGAAACCAACTTTTAAAGGTCTTTTCGTCTTCTTCCTGTTTGCTGCTAGCCAGTCCCATTCCCATTCAGATGTGAATATAAGAAGGGAACTCTATCATCAGCTCTCTCTTCTGGAAACAGTAACCCTAAAATTAACTAGACTAATTATTCAAACAAAGTCCAATATTAGTATCCTCAAAAAATAATCTGACCAGTAAGTATGTTCCCTATATTATGCTAAATGAAAGGGCCTTTATAAAAGAACTTAGGAAGCATTTATCAGATACAAGATACCTCCAGTTTCTGTTTATGAAGAAAAATCTCTTCAGTATGAAAAGTACAGTGTGCTCTCAGCTGCAACTGCATCTATGACAAGGACTTGGGTGGTAGGAACAGAGCCAGTGCCGTCTGAGCTCATGACAAGTCTAACAAAGATTTACCATCGCTCTTCAAAGCAACAGTCTGTACTCAACTAATGGGAATACTGCACAATGGCAAAGCCTTGCTGAATTATACATTTCCACTCTTGGCACTTAAAAACAATCATAACTATAGTCCAAATACAAATCTCAGACCAGCCTTATCGCCTTTCAGTTTAAGGGGAAGTTTGTCTGGTGAAACAAGGGTAAGTGTGAAGCTGAAAATCAAACAGCACAAAACAAAACAAAGAACTGAATTTAAGTATAGGAAACAAATCTGTGGAAAGATCATAAAACGTACATTTACCCTGCCATGTAGAATTCTTATAGTCTGTGTGGCATAATGAAGTTTGAATATTTTTTCAACCTTCCTGCTCAAGTTATTCATAAAACAGGCAAGACAGAGCTTAACTGCTTGAAAAAAATTTCTTTTGCTTTGAACTATCTAGATTGTTATATGAATTTCTGAAACTCTCTGGAGCCACTCAATACATATTCACGTCATCACACATCAACTTCCATGTTAGTATTACTTTAAGGCTTAATAGCCACTGGCAAATTTGCAAAGGATTGCATTATACTGTTTGTAAAGCATCTATTTGTTTGCTACTACCTACAAGCTATCAAAAGCCAAAGCAAAGATGAATGAATAAATTAAATAAAAATATTTTACCAACTTTAATATATTTGATGTAGAAAACAAACATTTAAATTACATGAAACTTTGTCAGCCAATTTCCAGTACTTTCCATCTTCAAGGAGGCTACAAGTACTTTTTAAAAATTATTGTCTTTCCAAACATAAATCTATAGAATATACAAAATCATATTGAAATTCTTTGCTAATTAAAAATTAAAACAAAACCTTTAAAAACATTTATTCCTAAAAATCTGAGATTGAATCATATTGCATTTTTAGAATATCTACAAGATCCTCAAAACTGTAACATATTCTTATATACAGAAGGGTGAAATGACAATTGCGTCTCTCTAGCTATGCTTTGTTTTTCTAATCAAATGCATACACCTGTGTAAATATTTAGCCACTAGAATTTATTTTAAAAGTAAATACTGTGTTTCATGTAGAGTTTTTTTGAAAAAAAAAAAAGTCCTCAATCAAGGACATAAAAATTGCAGAATTTGGAGTTGTGTTTCATTGAACCTTCTGTAGGGCACATGATAGGGAATGGGAAACAGGTGGGCCTCCGTTGGAATCCTGGCTTTTTCATTATGCTCTGGGAATACTGAAAAATTCACATAAAAGGAGAACCACAGCTCTTTCTTAACAAAAACAGACATATCTACCCAGATTTACTGCTGAGAGAATTAAATAACAACAACAATAATAGAATTGTGGCTTAACAACTGTATTTAAGGCTTATGATATGCCAGATTCTTTGATAAATATTTTCAATCTTTCAATTCTCAGAGAACTCTATGTGTAGATTTCATAAAACCTATTTTATAAGTTAAGAAATTTAGACCATAAGAAAGTTGAAAATATCAGTAATTTTGTACCAGGTAATAATGATCTCAACAAACTTCATATATAGGAAGCTGTAATTAAATAATAATTATGAAAAAAGTTTCTGCTCTCACAGGAGCTAGAACACGATAGGCACTCACCGAGTACCATTGCTCCTCTGTTTTTTCCCCATCTTAATAACTTCCTCTTTTTTTAATTGTGGGGAAGGAGTTATGACGATGGGTATTGGAGACCCTGAAACCAAGGTTTGGTCCCTCTTTTGCTACTTTAGCTGTGACACATCAGACAAGACATCTAAGCTTCATATTCCAAAGCTATTAAAGCAGAAGGAAGAACATACATTATAAAATAGTTAATAAAATAATTATTAGGAGTTAATTATTATGATGGAGAGACATGTCTACTTCAAAATATTGGAATTGTGACCCTTTCCCAAAATAATAAATAAAATGATTTGGTTCTCTACAATATGATAGTGTCAATCTATTTCTAACAGCTTAAGCCATGGAAATAATGTGTATTTCTCCAAGAGATTTGGGAAGAATCAGCACATTTTGTATATTTAAAAATCTGGAAAAGCAATAAAAATTGCTATTGTACAGTGATTTATTTTTGTCTTCCCACAAATGGGTCTAGGGGCCAAATACATGTCTTATTATTTGAAGATGGGTGCTGTATTAATATCTTAGTATTTGAAGATAGTCTATTTCTAAATTTTGACCAAATATAAATACTTTGCATCTGTTATTTCAAAGTCTGCTCATTTTGCATTTATATTGATACTCTAAATACTTCAGATTTATATTCTTGGTTTTATAAATATTTTTGTTGCTTAGATATGATACTAAGATTGAAATCTTAAATTGTTTTCAAAATATTTTCCAATTTATTACCAATCAAATAATTTAAATCTTACTCAGTTTTTACCTTACCTATCAAATAATTATACCTCTATTATGACAATATTAGTTCTTAATTTCAAATTTCTAATAAATAAAAGTAAATGCTGAGGCTATTTAAGTAGAGGACTCATGGTCATGGACAATGGGGGGACTGACTGTGGGAGTGGGGCACACAGGGTAGGGGAAAGCAATGGGGAAAAGGTGGGACAACTGTAACTGAACAACAAAAAATATAAAAAAGAAAAAAGAAAGTAAATGAAATCATTTTATTGATTACATATGAGTTACTGTCTTATTGTTTGTTTCCCTATCAATAAGTTCATGTAATTACTTGATAAATCTTTATAAAACAGATGTAGTATGATGAAAACATACAATGAAAAGGAAGAGGTTAAAAGTACTCAGCACACTTAGAGGGATGAAAAACAGAATGAATGGAAGGAGGGAATCACACACCCATAAGACATTTGTTTTTGGAAAACATGAGACCACACATATGGAAAAATAAACCATTATGTAAATGATTTCTAGAGTCCACTTCATGGCATTATCTTTAATTAAAAAAATAAAATAATGATACAGAGTTAAAAGTAGCTACATACCAAGTACATACCAAGAGGTGAAACTGCTGGATCACATGGTAGTTCTATTTTTAATTTTATGAGGAACCTCCATGACTGCACCACTTTACATGCCCACTAACACTGTACATGGTAATTATCTGCGACAATACTGGCTATCTTTTGGCCTTTTATTCTTTTCAATTATTTATTTAGTTTTTAGAGACAGGGAAAGGGAGAAAGAGAGGGAGAGAAACATCAATGTGTGGTTGCCCTCCTGCACCCCCTTCTGGAGACCTGGCCTGCAACCCAGACATGTGCCCTGACTGGGAATCAAACTGGTGACCCTTTGCTTCACAGTTGGCGCTCAATCCACTGAGCCACACCAGCCAGGGCATGACCTTTTAAAAGTAGCCATTCTAACAGGTATAGGTGATATCTCATTGTAATTTGTGATTTGCAATCCCCTGATCAGTTGTGTCAAACACCTTTTCAGTATACATGTAGGCCATCTGTATGTCTTTTTCTTTGAGAGATGTCTATTCAGGTTCTTTGCCCTTTCTAAAAATCAGTCTGTGCTTTTAATACTGAATTGCATAAGTTCCTTAACATATTTTGGGTATGAACCCCTTTATCAAATATATGATTTGGGAATACAGGGTGGGGAAAAAGTAGATTTACAGATGTCCATGTGGAAAATAATGCAATAATTAATAAATAGTTAAATAAGAATAAACTGTGTTGCATACTCACAACTGTAAACCTAGCTGTGCCCCACCCTGTACTTTCTCCCATTCTGTAGCTTGCCTCTTCACTCTGACAACCATTTCCTTCGTTGCACAGAAGCTTTTCGGTTTTATGCAGCCCCACTTGTCTATTTTCACTTCTTTTACATGTGCACTTGGTGTCATACCTAAAAAAATTGTCACCAAGACAAATGCTAAGGAGCTTTTCACCTATGTTTCCTTTCAGTAGTTTTATATTTTCAGGACTTACATTTAAGTATGTAATCCATTTTGAGTTGGCTTTTGTATATGGTGTCTGATAACGGTCCAATTTCATTCTTCTGCATTTAAATATCAAACTTTCTCAACACTGTTTACTGAAGAGACCAACCTTTCCCTTTGTGTGTTCTTGGAAAATTAGTTGGCCATAAACACATGGGTCTCAAAGAGATATCTGCATTTCCATGTTCATCGAAGTGTTATTCACAATAACCAAGATAAAGGAATAGTCTAAATGATGTCCATCAGCAAATGAATGGATAAAGAGAATGTGTAATCTATTTAATGGAATAGTAGTCAGCCTTTAAAAATAAGGGAATTCTGTCATTTACAAAAATATGGATGAAACTGGAGGACATTATGCTCAGTGAAATAAGCCAGATAGAGAAAGACAAATACTGCATGATCTCACTTATATGTGAATCTAAAATAGACAAATTCAGAGAAGCAGAGAGTAGAATGGTGGTTTCCATGAGTGGTGGGCAATAAATAGGGAGATGTGGAAATACTGGTCAAAGGGTACAAAGTTTCAGGTATGCAAGATAAATTCATTTGAAGGTCTATCGTGCATCATGATGACTATACCTAACATTATTGTACTGCATACTTGAAATTTGCAAAGAAGATAGATAAGAGTCCTTAACACACACAAAATAAGAAAGAAAATGGTAACTATGTGAGGTGATGGATATGTTAATTATCTTGATTGTGGTGCTCATATCACAATGTATGCGTATATCAAAACATCAACTCGTGTACCTTAAATATTTACAATTCCCATTTGTCAACTAGATTTCAATTTAAAAAGTAGCTTGGCAATGAACTCCACTGTGTTGAATTAAAATTTGTATAATAAAACATATTGCAATAGCATAAAAATAATTAATGATACAGCCAATCTTTCTGACTTTGACCCTTATCAACCATGAAACTGCATAAGAAATTCCACATTTACCTGCACTCTCTTCACTCTAATTAATAGAGAGGGTATAACCAACTGGAACATTTTTAGTGACTGTTTAAATGCATAGTGAGATTTAAATAACAAGCAGCACAGCAAAAGAGCACACATTTGAACTTGGGAAATATCAGTAAGAAGCTTCAGTGACTGGAGACCAAACTTGAAATTTTGGATGCATATAGGACATTCAAGAGAAGAGATTTTTACATAAATTTCAACTTTATTATTCGCCGAGCACTTTTTTACCATGACCCAAATGGAAGTTAGGGCATTTAAGGACTGATATCTTAACAACCTAATTCTGCAGCTAAATAAAACCCTGCAGGCACAATTGTGCTCACTCATCTAGGTTACCTGATGAAAACAAAAAGAAATAAAATAACTTGTATGGGTTGTAGGTTAATATAACCACATAAAACTATTTGAAGAATGATCAATAACATCTAAAACTTTATAGATTATTAAATACTTGTTATAAGTTAGAATCTCTTAATACTATACCACCAGAGGCAGAAATTTAAAGGATTTTAGATTTTGTTCATAAATATTATAAACTGAATACTGAAAATACATTATTCTAGATGTGGTTCTCAGTTAAGGTGTTTCATCAGAATCATCTAGGACTTTTTAAAAATATTATGTCTGGCACAGCCTCTTGGGATGTCTGATAATTAAAATGGTGGGTCCTAAAAGCATTGGAATAATGTCAACACATTCCTTAGAGGTTCTAATGCATAGCTAAGCTTGACAGTCACTGAACTAGACATGGTGGAGAGCATCTCTCTGAAAAAAGACAAAAAGGTTCATATCCAGTATGCTCATATCAGTTGATAATCCTAATTATTCATTTACCAAAAATTTATTCAACACCTACAGTATGAAGTTATTGAGCTAGGTTCAGAGAGCAAAAGAGAAAAAATGGAACTTATTTTCTGCCCTCAAGCCTCTTATGGTCTAATGGAAGAGCCATGCAAACAAAGAGATAATTTCAATATAGTGCTAGGAAAGGATTAAGAAACTGGTGTCAACCTATGATGGAGATAGGCTAAAAAGGGTAAAGATGGTGGGGAAAAAGGATGTCGAGAACAGAAACAAAGATTCACAAAAACCTGGAGCAAGAAAGATCATTTGAGAACCGAAAGTTGCTGCAAGATCATAATATTGTTTGCAGGGCATACTCGGGAATAAAAACTCTATCCAGGAAGCAATAAAATACCATTAAACAATGTTAAGAATAGCAAGGAAATGAAATATAATGAAGAATCACACAATGAAGAATGAGAGACTTGCTTGCCTAAAAGGAATGAACCTCATGAAGTTATTTAGTTAATTTCTCCAAATAGAATGATCAAACTCATAGTAGTAAATAACAGGTGTTGTTCTCACGTGTTGATGCATGTCCCTGATACACTTTTACAGCGACTCAGTGGCCTCGGGTCAATGTTTAAACTTTCCAGAATGGTTGAAGACGGTTTTTTTGTTTTTTGTTTTTGTTTTTGTTTTTTTTTAATGAAATGCTGTGGTGGGAGGAACTGAGAAGATCAGAAATGCAGAGAGTAAATTATCACCATAAATGCTTCCTTGAAATACAACAGAAATTTTGGGGTTTCCCAAGAAATTACAATAGAAGCTAAACTATTCATTGAACTGAATTAACACTTACAACAAAACTTTCCCCCCAATAATTATTTATCACTAATTCTGATCACTGCAATAGCCATTGAGAAAACCTCTTATAAGCATGTGCTACTCACATTTTCCACATGCATATACTATTTTAAGGAGAGCAGTTATATTTTGAATTGCTTCCTAAATAGAGTTTAATGCTCAAGTTACAGGCAATATTTATATATACAGAGAGATATTAGCATCTGTGTGTGTGTTTTGCAATTTCACTTAATTACTTAGAAATGTTCTAAAATGTAAAAGTATAAGCTAATGAATAAAAAGGAAAAATGAATAAGCTGATGGTGACAGCGACCAAATTTTTAGACAGGGCAGATACTTTTTAAATCATGTGAAATTGTAAGGTCTATTTGAATAATACTGAACTGCACCATTGCTAATTGTGTTAGTCTGTGACTTGGCTGACAAGAAAATCTGCCATTAGTTATTCTTTTAATAGAATAAATTGTGAATTAGTATTTTGAATGAAAAACAGAAAAGAAATACAACAGTTGGAAGAAAAGAAGTACTCAGTTTACTTCTCAGTGATATTTTTCCATCTACAAATCTCATCTTTATTATATGTACTTTTGCTGATATGAATTATGGTAAGTGGAAGAAAATTTATTGATGAAGAATGACTCTGCTAAATAGAGTGCAAGAAAATCAAGATTTGGCCTCATTTATAATGTGCCAGTGTAAGTAGGAATTGTCAAGAGCCTTCACAGGTCAAGACAAGGGCCAAGACTTGCTGAGAACACATACTTTCTTTCCAGAATGCAAGTGAAAAAAGTGAGAACTGGAGCTTCCCACAGCGTATCAAAAAAGGAAACCAAGCTTTGGGGGGTTGGAGAGCTATATTTGACAGTATTGCTATTTATCTTACACACCTGTTTTGAATATTTGCACTTATTAAGGCAAATTATCATTGTTGTTAAAATGATCACTGTTATTATTAACCATGGCATAGTAAAATTGTGTTCTGAGTAATACACTACCAAAGGACACAGAGGAAGCTTGATGCTAAAGATGAAAGAGCAGGCACGCTTGAGTTCTTGTCCTAATCATCCTATTTTTTCCATGTATATAACTATGTTTTAAATTTGCATTCATAACAGAAAACCTGTGACAGGATCTACTTCCATATTAGAATAAAAAGATTGCACAGTACTTGGCAAAGGAGTGCTTAATGTACTGTTTATTTATAGATCATTCAGGGTGCTACTTCCACTTTTTTCTTATATGTAAAAACTACCAGCCAGCCATCTGCTGTACGAAACACAGAGTGCAATTAAGCTGTTTGGCATACCCAGTTTGCAGTATTCCAGAAATGGTGACACTAGCTCAGACGAGCTGCAAGTGGTGTATGTAGGCAGAAATAAATTCAACTTGCCTAGCAACAGACCGTGGCATACAGCATATTGAACGCACACGTGCCTCAAATTCACCCTGCTGGCAATGGACTCCCGACCAGAAGCATTTTAACTGTCAATGTTATTTACTATACAGTATTCAGCAGTGTAAATGTTAACTAAGAACAAAAGTCGTAATCAATAAGCTAGACTGAAATGTGATCTGAACAAAAAACAGCTGTGCGAGACAGACAGAAGTCTCTACAGAAGGGTTGTGGAAGGGATGGACTAGATAACCGTTTGTTGTGAGATAGCCCAGGAAAGAATCCTGAGTGAATTTACAGGGCTTTGCAAATGAAAACATGCTACAGTATCTCGAGCTCTGTTTACGCAGGTAAGCTATAGTAAAGCAGATCTTCTGACCTGATTACAAGGTCTCTGCAGTTTTGCATCTTGGAATGTTTGTACAGTGCCTAAAACTGGTCCCAACCAAATTTATTTCAGAAAGAAATATTGGCTGAAAAATAATATCTTGGTAACATTTAAAAAAATGAATGACTGCTCAGTGTAATTAAATGTAAGCTCCTGGTGAACTTAGGTTTTTGAAAAGATTCTGGTCCTTAGTAGACATTTATATGTTTATTTTAAGATATTTGATACAAATATCTGCTAGTGTGCAGCTTATGTTTTTATATTTTTTATTGGTGTGCCTTCTGAACAGAAAATTTTGTTTTAATTATCCAAATTTATTAATCATTTTTTCTATGGTTTATTTTAATCACAAGTGTTTTCTGAGACCATTTCTTACTCTGATTTTATATAGTCCCATCTTTATTCAAGTAACCTATTGAGCACCACTTATATGCCAGACATTTTCTAGTACCTTAAGAATATTGCTAAATAAAATTTTTGAATGTTTTTTCCTTTTCCACATGTAAATGTTGACCTTATCTGAAATTGAAGTTTTGTTTAGGGTGTGGAATACATATTGATCTATTTTGTTTGTTTATTTTTGATAAATATAAGCAGTTATCAGATCACTATTTAAACTCGAAAACTATATCCTTTTCTCAATGAACTGCAGTGTCACCTCTATAAGAAATTTATACATATGCAGAAATGTCTCTGTGTTCATTCTATTCAGCTTATCTCCTTTTTTATGCTTATATTTACCTCAATTTAATTTTAACTTTTATTCTCTTCTGACATTAATGATGTATCTTTTTTACCTCTATTGCTAATATATCTGTATCATCCAATTTGATATATATCCATCATTGTTAGTAGTTTTGAATCATTTAAAATCTTCCTATTACTTCTTTTTTTTTAAGATTTTATTTATTTATTGTAGACAGAGGGGAAGGGAGGAAGAAAGAGAGAGAGAGAAACATCAATGTGTACTTGCCTCTCATGTGCCCCTTCTTGGGACCTGACCTGGCCCACACCCCAGGCATGTGCCCTGACTGGGAATCAAACCAGTGACCCTTTGGTTTGCAGGCCGGCACTCAATCCACTGAGCCATGTCAGCCAGGGCTTCTATTACTTCTTATTTGATCCATATATATTGTATTTTTATAAAAATAAATATTGAAATTTTATTTTTCTGATTATTACTGATACAGAACTTAATTGCATTGTAATCTTAGTCCATGGTCTCTGTTATACTAATTCTTTGAAATTTGTTCTACATCATAGTTTAAGTAACTTAAAAAATATTTTGTCTTGGAGAAAAAATGTGTTATATAATTGCTGCACATTTCTATCTATGTCTGGTAAGCTATTTTTTAATTTTTTTATTGTTTTTAAATTATAGTTGCCCCCATTTCCCCCCATTACTCTCCCCTGCCCTACCCACCCCCCCCACCTCCCACATTCATTCCCCCCATTGTCTTTGGCCATAGATCCTTTATACATGTTCCTTAACTTGACCCTTTCCCTTCTTTTTAATTATGTTTATTGATTTGTATATAATTTTTAGTGTTTTATTTTTTCTTTAGTTTTTTATTGTCTTTTAGTCTTTTGTTTTTCTGACTTATTCTTGTGGTTATATCACTTGTTTGTTCATATATTTTTTATTTTAAATACATATTTAAGTATACATAATGTCAACAATTAAAGTAAACTACAATGTACAATAAAATGAGACGATAGTAAAATTTATGAGTTGTGCTTTTTTTTACATCCAAGCCCAAAATAAATTGCTCATTCCAATACAGATATTTGTCACATTTATTTATTTATTTATTTATTTATTTATTTTAAAGATTTTATTTATTTATCTTTAGAGGGGAAGGGAAGGAGAGATGGAGAGAAATATCAATGTATGGTTGCCTCTCGTGCATCCCCTGCTGGGAACTCTCACTGGGAACTGGCCTGCAACCCAGGCATGTGCCCTGACTGGGAATTGAACTGCGATCCTTTGGTTCGCAGGCCCGCGCTCAATCCATTGAGCTACACCAGCCAGGGCGATATTTGTCACATTTAAATGTAACAGTATTAGAAACTTTTTGCCCTTAATATAAATTTCTGAATTTCCAGGGAAGAGCTAACATTAACAAAAAAATTCCTGTGTTTAGCACCTACTTATATTAGTTTGGATTAATATTATTACTGTGGAGTTTATGTGATATGCCTTGATATATTTTAGATCAAAGTCCGTCTTACCAGTTGAGCATCCTCAGTTTTGGAAGGCAGCTATGCTCACCACTATACCACCAACGCATCACTTTTGAACATGCCAGTTGCAATGCTAATCTATGACTCACTATTTCCTGTATTTTTGCCTTTAAGGGAATTTACTTTGTTTTTATGTATAATCTATGATATTCCAGTGGGTATAAAATAACTTATAAAATGAATATGATATAGCAAAATAACAAGTTAATAATAAGTGAGAAACAAAATAAATGTAAGAATGAAAAAATAACATGTGATAAGTCTTAGATTTCAGTAGGAAAGTCTAAAAATTTATGAAAGATGATAAAAATATCAATAACAACTCTGTAGAGCTTATTATGTCTGCTCTTTTCCAAGTGTTTAATATATTTATACAGATTTTTATATTTACAACAACCTGACAAGAGAGGTACTATATTCCCATTTTTCAAATGAGAAAACTTAGAGGTAAAGTCAAGCCATCCAGGATCTCACAGCCTTTAAGAGCTATTAAGAGTCTCCAGAATCCATTTTCTTAATCACATTTCCCAACTCAATAAAGATATTTTGCTAATCCATACACGCAGTTCATATAAATAAAAAACTATCAAGAACCAACTAGCATAAAGACGAAAGTATATGAAAACATATAAAAGGAAATTTAAAGTTCTTTTACAAACTGCATTTGACCTTTATAAACCTAAGGTTTCAATTTCAAATGCAAATATATGTTCATTCTGTGTCTTAAACAAATTAAAACTTGAAAGCTTCACTCACAGCACAACTATGTGTGATGAAAGTTCCTGTTTTTCAATAAGTAAAGAGGAAAATAGACCTGATTCCTCATTATTTGCCAACCATTCAGAAAGTCCCAAGCCTTTGTCATGAATAAATACATAAAGATTGCTCAGATTGAGACAGAATAAATAAGGTGATAATAACAGAGAGCTGAGAACCATTTATACACATTTTAAAAGCAAATGTATAAAAAAGACACATTCACAAAAATTCAACATTCTAGTATAGGTTTGGCCATTAGTTAGCTGTGAAACTTTCTGCTAGTTATATATGCTATGTAGAACTCAACTTTTCTCATTTGTAACACTGAGGAACTAAATTAAATCATTATTTCCAAATTTCACTTACTTCTCAATGACTTGCTAGACTCAAGGCATGGAGAGGAGGCTCACCTCCATGTGAGGCATGAGAGCCTCACCGGTGTGAGGGGAGAGGAGCAGGAAAGGCACATTTCCGAGTGCACTTCAATACTTCAGTGACCCGTTTTCAAACCCAAGTAATCAGTAAGGTGAACATCAGATTTCTTGACTTGTTATATTGTCTTTTTCTTTAACTAACTGTTTTCTTTCTTGGTAGTTTTGAATACTATTTTAGGTACTTACTCATACCAACCCAATCATTGGTCAATTATAGGTATTTTTTACCCACACATGATGGATTTAGGATCTGAATTAGCAGAGTAAAGGAGGACTGTAAAATTTCTCCCTGTCTTCTCTCACATTTAATTATGTATAATCTCTTTAGCGAGACACTTTATATTTCTAGACACAAAATCACACAAGAAGAAAACATCTACTTCTGGATGCAAACATATGAAAGCCTGATTTCTGCAAATGTGACCATCTCTAGCGCACTGCGTGGTTCTGGCTCACTGAATAACAGATTCTCCTTCATAGACAAGCTTTATACTCTCTGAGAACATTTCTGTAGGCCATTTGTTATATTTAAACCAGATTATTTCCTGGAAAATGCTTCTTTCTTTTTTCTTCTTCCCTTATTAAAAATGGAAATTACTACACATCCATTTTCCCAAAGCTAAACAACTTTCCTTATGCTACACCTTACTTCATTGTCTTATTTTGGTCTAAAAAATGGTTTTATATACATACATTTAAACTAAGATCAACTACTCTGACTTTTCAGGTTGTAATTACATATAGAGGTCAAATATACTTATCACACTGAAGAAAATAGAGAAGAAGCTACCAGGTCTCATAGACTTTTGGTCCCAATTTCAATTGATTCAGTATGTAAAGAATGACTTTCTGTACTTTCCTTATCTTTATGTTAATTTGAATTTTTGCCTGGAATTATTAGGAAACCAAAGCATGATTATAATAAGTTCTGTTAAAGGTAAACACATGCTTTAGATAACTTTCTTAATATAATACAGTAACTTATTTTTCTTTATGTGCATGTGTTTATTCAGGGAGTTCCATCTAGTCCCTGGTCCCCAACTGTAAGCATTAAAATTAACACTTTTTTTTCAGAACCAACAGGAAGTGTAGTTATCTTTCTTTTTTCCACATATTTTTTATTGTTGTTCAAGTACAGTTGTCTCCATTTTCCCCCCACCAAACACATTTTATCCCTAGTAAGCACTTCTTTAATTGGATTTTTATTTGGAATTCTTAGGTTTATTCTCATTTGACTTGATCTTCTCTCTTTTAATTTTTCCCATTAGCATTCCACACTGGCTGACATCTATCTGCCTTCATATTCACTATGATGCTTTCATTTCCTTTAATGCTAACATTATTACCTGAGTCTGTGCTTTACGAGCCTACTGGGTAGACACAATTCTGTTAGCTAGAACTACCTTTCTTCAATACACCCTTGGCTATCTGATCATTTCTACTTTAGTGCTTCGGGTTCATCAGAGAAGGTGACAATAAAAAAACTAGAGCACTGAGATGAGCTTACAACATAATTACAATTGTCCCTGAGGACTGGTTTAATGATATAAAACTTTAGAAATACATTATCCCATTACATTTGGAGATGTTACAAAGAACACTTCTTTTTTAAATGAGTGTTGCTGTTATTGGTATTATTGAGATGGGAGATTTGAAATCATATACAAAACTTAATCCATGCACCTTATGAATTTAAAAATCTATTTGCTGGCCAGTAAACATTAATCAATATCAAATACATAATCTGAGTCTCATAATAAATAAAGTATTACACAGAAAGTGCTGTTGGGTTGTGCTGTTCTTTGAGCTTAGAATCCAATCAGAAGGATTTTCTAAGAGAGAGTGGAATATTACCTCCAGTCATCACAGCAGAGAATGCTCATATTGTCAAAAGCAGTACATGCAGAATCGTTCTGAGAGAAAGGTACAACAATGCCACACAGTCTGATAATGTGGTTCTCGGGGGTTAACACATCAAGCAGGCTCCCCACACTCAGTAAAAAAATATATAGAAAATAAAACAAAGTATGGAAATCAATGCATTAAAAACTCAGTTCTTGAGGTGAATTTTGGAAAATCAATTCAAAGCAAAGTATGAAAAATCTGCAAATACTAGGAGATGCCAGAGAAAAGCTTGCCTCAATTTTTGTAATAAGAACAGTGTAACCAAGCGATGACGATGAGGAAACCTGAGGAACCCAGAGCAGCTGATTTCTTAGCTGCTCTGGGGATAGGGCCCATCGTCATAAAGAGAACCTGAAAGATGATATGAGAACACTTGAAGTGATAGGACTCTTTTAAAAATCTTGTTACCATTAAAATTATAATGGTTAGGAGAATGAAGTTTGGCTCTCAATGCATGTTCAAGCATTTTTAACAAATATTTTTTTAATCTCCGTTAGGTTCAGTATTAAAGACTCCTTCTTTTTGCTACATCATGACTTTATCACAGAATGATGTATTAACTAGACTTTATTTTTCTAAGTGCATGTGCTACAATTAGAAGAACATGAACCTTTTTTCTATCCACTATTGACAATTCCTCATCAGATATATATATACCCTACACTTAACTTCTTTGTCATCTGAAACAATACCTGTCCTTTAATAAAATTACTTCTAAAATACCACTTAAATCTCAAGAGAACTTCTCCATGCTCTCTGGAAATGCTTGTTCCCACCCTCCTCTCAGACACACACACACACACACACACACATACACACACACACTCTGGCATACACCATTTTAAGACATATTCCCATTTGTCAGCAGAAACAAATTCTAAGAGACATGATTTCTTTTCACATTATTCAGAAAATTCTGTATATCTACAGCATAGTCACAGATTTAGTTATGCATTTGTTTAACTACTATACCTATATTTTTGAAATAATATAAAATACCACAGTTAAAGTAGGAAAACTTGGATTTGGCTTATGAAAGACCTTGGAGTGATTGCTATTGTACCAGCTATGTGCCTCCTTCACCCCCATGGTTCAAAGTTCACTCACTTGTGTAAAAATGATCATTGATAATGCCTGACTTATAGATGTACTTAACATTTTTAATTTACTTAGTACAGTGAAGTGGCTATTCAATGATCTCTTCAAGAAATGGTACTAGTCTAATAGGATATCTATCTGAACAAAAATGAACCAGGAATCTTACTCTTACTACATTAATTTTAAATATCTCATAGACTTCAATGTGGTAGGTAAAACAATAAGGTTCCTAGAGAAAATAAAAACACTGGAAGATACATTTATGACATTGGATTCAGCATTCTTTTTTAAAGAGGACATAAAATAAAAGACCCTGGGCCTAATTTTCACCTCAAATTGTCCTGTGACTGCAAAGGAAAAGACTCCTGTTAAAACTCTCCATACAGGTCCTATGTCTTTTAGAGAATCCATCTGAACCTGGTGGTTGACATGGGTTTGGGGTTCATCTTGGCTGGGGCGTAAGTAAGCTAGGCCTTTAAAACTCTAAATCAGTTATTGGATAAAGGCCGCCAAGACAGAAGAGGTGGGAAGGGGCTACATCTTATCTGATTTCAGAATTCAAGGCACAGGAGGACCTTGTGGTCCTGTGTTTTAGTATGCAGATTTTCTCTTAGTACCCCTATTTAGCCCCGTGTTTTATCCTTTTGTATGATGGTGCTAGTTCCAGAACCTCACTGGTATAACATCCCTAGAAAGCAAGTCTCTCTTCTGTGTGGCCACATCATTTACCCAGCCACGTGCATTTGGGTAGCAGGGACCTTCTCTCCGAACTTCACAATCAAAATAAAAAGAATAGCACATGTCATGAAAGTCCTCCATATCAATGTCTAGTCAAATGCAAATACTTAAGTGACATTTCATTAGAGTGAATTTCCCTCAGAAAATAATAACAATCACTACCTATTCAAATATTATTTAGCTTACTGCTTTTGACTATGATAAAATAAAGGCTTATTTGCTCCATTTTTTTATCTAGTTGGAGTTCAAAATCAAGAAAATGCAGTACGAATATTATTATTCCACACGTTTCAAAACTATTAACCTAAAGGTAATGCATCTAACCTTAGAAATACACACACACACACACACACACACACACACACACACACACACACACCTGTCAGGACTTCTAAAACATACTCCAGCCTCGCTCTTAACTATTGTCAGTATCTTCAGTAGAAAAAAAATTATTAAAAAACTTTACACCTCAATGTTAGAAAAATTGTGATAATAAAGTGGAATCTCACTTTCTACATGTGAAGGTTATATAGAGACCACCACAGTTATCACAATACTTCTCAAGTGTTTTCACAGGATACTGAAAAGACAGTTTGCTAAAACACTGGGTGAGAATTCATGTCTCCAAAGCCACGGGATATCTAGACCAGTACCATATGGTTGATGCCTAGAATACCAGCATGGTGCTTTTGTGGAGGAAGAAATACATCACTATTTTAAAAGTGCAGGCTCCAATAGACATTAATACTTCAAAGAGAATTAATTTCATATACATACAAAATCTTTTTACTTAATAGATTGTAAAATTTCCTGAGTTATTAATTTGTCAGGTGATCTCATTATTTTTTACTTATATAATGGAAGAGATATTTTCAATTGTACCTTTGGGAACATAAAGGATTTTTTAAAAACTATTGGTTTCAAAATTATAGAGAATTATTTTTTATTTATATGGTTTATCATTTCAACCAAGCTATCCAGACTTAATTTTATAAAGTGCAAATAATTAATATATTTAAGACATTCTTTAAAATTCATAAGAAATACAGATAAGACACTATATATAAATTCCCTGATAGCTGTTTTAGTCAGCTTGGGCTGCTATAACAAAATATGTTGTTATATCGACTTTGTGGCTTAAACAATAGAAATTTTTTTCTTATGGTTCTGGAGACTAGGAAGTCTGAGACCAGGCTGCCGCATGTCAAATTCTGGTGAAGGCCCTCCTCTTGGCTCGCACTTGACAGACAGAGAGCAAGCTCCTTGATCTCTCTTTATAAGTGCAGTAAACCCAGCATGAAGACCCCATCTTCATGATGTCACCTAAACCTAACTGGCTCCCAAAGGCCCATCTCCCAATCCGATCACCTTGGTGGTTAGGGTTCAATATGTAATCATGAGGGGACACAAATATTCAGTCTTTAACAGTAGGACAACAGGCAAAGAATTGCAGAGTATAATTCTGAAACTGGTACAAATTTCCCAAGGGGTGTTGCATCATTCTATAGTGGGAATGATGAGGTTTTCACACTCTGGTGCTGTGGTCTCAGGTGTGGTGGGCTCCTACGGTGCAACTGTGATGTATGCATCTCTGGCCACACCTCTACTTAATAGCAGGAGGAGCCTGTGGCCAGAGCTAAGAAACCTAATAAAAAGTGTGAGAAAAGATATATCATCCATTTGACTTCATTTCTATTTTATAATAGTATGGTCTTCTATTACTACTAAAAATCACCTAAATATGTTGTTGCACTGGACTACCCATGCATATTCAAAGATTTTGGACTTTTAATTTTATAGAAAAGAAAATAAAACTCTGAGAATTTAGTGGCTTATTTGTAATGAATTAGTAAATGGCAAAAATAAGACAATTATTTGGACTCAGGTTTTTGTTTAGGGTTTCTTTTTACTTTAACATTCTGCTTTTCTCTGTGCACAGGAATAATCAAAAGATATGAGATATTAGAAATCATGGGTTCATATTGATATTTCCAATTATAATCAAATTTTTCTAGGGTTCTTCTTTAACTACCTCCTTTCTTCATATATCCTTTTTATAGTGAAATTTCTGGTTCCCTACTGTACTAATACATATATTTATTTGCTGAATATCATGATTTATATAAAACAGTTTAAGAACTGCTATTTTCATATCACTGTGCCAAACCAAACCATGAAAAGAATTTGAGATTTATTAGTAGTTCTATGTTAATTTTCTCTCTACGCCTAGAGTATAAAGTGAAAATATTGTTTAAATGTTACTTTCATAGCAATATATGTTTCTTTAGCTTGTGAAATACTGTTTCATTTGTTTGATTCACAATCTTCATTATTTTCCAACACCTTTTGTGCTTTTTAAAATATACTTAGAATATAAACATGCTTTCAAACATCTAAAGTAAAATCTAAAGTATTAAAAACTGATGAAGTATAAAATTTTATAATATTAAAAGTATCTAGCATTTTTCTTTAACAAGGTATATCAAAATTGGTGCATGTTCCTCCCCCACAACTTCACCTGCTCTCCCTGGGACCCTCTAAAAGTAACCAAATGTATTGTTTGGTTGTTTATCTTCCTTATGCTTCCTAGATATAGATGATGATATTTTAATTTGCTTTTATTTTTCCTTTTTTACATAAAACATCAATACCATTATGTATACATAATCTCTTGTACTTCATTATCATTATTTTTATACTTAATGAACCCAGCAAATAATTACCTCAGTCTTTTTTATGGCTGTGAAGTATTCTACTTTGTGATATAAGTATGACTCATAGGTATTATAACACCTTGAATTTTTGCCATCAGTGAATGAAAGTGACTATTTCCCCAGAGCCTCATCAATAAAGCGTATTGTTAAGCTTTTGCTTTGTTACTGATAATGAAGGACCATAAGTAGTCTGTTATAGAAGATTGAATTTGATTTCTCCTATTCTGTTTGAAGTTAGGACATTTTTATGTAAATTGTCCATTCATGCCTGTTGTCCAATTCTCTAAATTCTTGGAATTTTTCTCAAGTTTT
This sequence comes from Glossophaga mutica, assembly GCA_039655065.1. Taxonomy (NCBI): domain Eukaryota; kingdom Metazoa; phylum Chordata; class Mammalia; order Chiroptera; family Phyllostomidae; genus Glossophaga; species Glossophaga mutica. The sequence goes on from CM077311.1 coordinate 88,859,652, forward strand.
CTAATTTTTTCAAATGGCTATAGAGCTGTCCAACACCATTTACAAGATCCACATATTGATGCTAAAACCAAATAATGAGCATTCGAGAAGAACAAAAATCTCCTTCAAGATATCCAGTAACTTCAGGAGGGAAGATAAAAACTCTACAATGAGCAGACACGGTCTACAGCTGGCAAAAACTTGACAGTGCAGAGAGCCAGGCAATGACAATCAATGTGCAAAAATAAGGCACTGACATCATGAACCTAATAACATGATGCGCTGAGGACACAATACCACGTCTCTCAACATTTGCAAAATAGCATGACCTCAGTCCAACTAAACCACCAGATAAACCCAAAATAAGGCATATTAAGCAAAACAGGTGACAAACACACTTCAAAGTTATCAAGACTGTAATACCTTTCCGGAACAATCTTTAAATTAACTATTAGTCTCATGCTAAACACACATAATTCTTAAGATACAGACACATATGTGCACACACATGCCCACACACTCCACCAACTAATACAGAGCTCATTTCAAGGAAATGTCATTGCTTTTTGTAAATCCTCATTTGGCTCAATCAAAAATGGTATAAACAGAGAATTTCCATAAGTATTGGCCATTATGAAACTTACCTTATTTAGAAATGTGAAAATATACTTTCCTAAAGTGTTTTCTAAATATATTGATCTAAAATGCCAAGTACTAAAATAAGAGAATTAAAAGGCATCAGATACTTAAATTTAGGAAGTAGACACCTCCTCAAGAACTTACAAGAAAACTTCCAAGTGCTTTTACAACATGCCCCCATGTCCAGACGCTCTCTCCCTGGTGTGCATAAGAAGATCAGGGAGAAGGACCATCCCCAGAATCATGAGGAGAATACCACAGTTCCAATATAAAAAGAGGACTTCATCTTCCCTAAAAGTTCAATTTAGAAAGTCTCCAAATAACAACATGCAAGGATGCTGCCATGTCTGAAGCCAAAAGAGATGCTTCTTTTTCATTTCGTTAGCTATGTGCTTTTTCCACATGCTATGATGTACTTCTTTTGTCTCTGTGACTAAAGTTAGAGAAAATGCGAGGGAGCAGGGTAGAGAGCAGTGCAGTGCGAATCATTCTGCCTGCCCGCCGTGTGGCATGGGTTGTTAGTTCCCCATGGATTGAGTGGCCATGAAAACTAGCTGAGCATGAGATGGCCTGCTGGTACCCTGCCTAACAGCACCAAGTAGCAGAAGATTGTGTGGGAGGCAGCGAAAGGCAGGAGCTGGCAAAGAGGGAAAAATTTCAGTGGGCGTGATCTGACTGCAGGAAAGAACTGTGCTGTGTGGAGGCAACTCTTAGTTCACCCTGAAAGAACTCACATCTGACCTGACAAGGAAGCTGTCCTGTGGGCACCAGCCACACACGGGACATTGGGACAGCCAGTTCAGCTAGGAGCACACTAAACACACACCAGCTAGAAACACACGCATCATTTTTATATCTTCTCTCTCCCCTGCTTCCTCTGAACCAGAACAACTAAGAGTTTATTTTTTGTACGTATTAGGTTTCAACATATGCTTTTGTTTTGGGAAAAGCTTCCATAGATTCATTTTTTAAAATATATTAAAAATTACAGAATAAATTTTCTCTAAGCAACAATTCTTTACAGTTAGAAATCAGAGTTGGAGATGCATAAGAATTCAACATGAATAAAAAGAGGAATGATTGTTAGAAGGGGAGACTCACCTTGTGTATTCTTGAAAGCAAACATTAAGTACATATCTGTAGGGGAAAATAGTAAAATAAAATTACTATTTGAAAATAATGTGTTCAGGTTTTATAAATATTTCACATCGCTTTGTGGCTCATCTGTTTCCTACACAGGTACAAAGGTATATCTTACTTTTTAATTAAATTACGCATCCTCCTATGCGGCATGTGGAACAGCTGCAGATTTCCCATCATGTGATTTCTTTGCATCACTATACTATCTCTTCCTCACCAATTTTACTTACATAATGGAGAATATGGGCACCACTCTACACAACTACCCAGGATCAAGAAAACTCGCTCTTTAATAAGTCATATTTGAAAAATGTTTTACCACAGTGGAAAAACTGCCTTATTACACATCTGTAGAGTAGATAAGCCCATTTTTATTTACAGAAAAATAAAACATAATGGTAAGGGGTGAAACAAAGGAAATTTTATTAAGAAATTTATGCAGTATAAAATAAAGTTACTAACCTAAGAAAATGTGTATTAGAAAAAGAAACAAGTACTATCTCTTTTAAATGACTCTAATGGCTTCAAATGAGGGAAATAATGTAAACTAGAATTGGGCTGCATGGTTGACATAAAGTATAATTTAAGCAAAAAAAAAATCTAGAGAAACTAGTAGACAGAGGATGTTATACAAAATTCTTATACTTTTAATATTTCCTTTGTTAAACTCAAAGTCAGAATATATTGAGACTGCTAAAAATTTAGGGATAAAAGAGAATTCTCATTGACATTCATTTGAAAAATAGAACTTTTTCACAAACAAGATGTACAGTACCTAATGAGTAATTTTCTATCCTCCACTTTCTATTTCTGTCAAAACTATATAGAAATACATGCTATCTCTCCCACAAGCCTCCTTTTCCTTTCACACTCAGCCAGAAGCAAAGCATAATAAAGCAGCCACCTCACTGGGTGACAATGGGGAACAAACAGAAGCAAACAGGTTCAATTACAGACTCAATGCAAACTGCAGGGACATTTCAGGGATATGTAGCGCATTCAGTACCTATTTGCCTAGCTTATTAATTTCATAATATTTATTTTTCTATTTAATCTTTATCATATGTTTTCCATTACCATTTAGTCCTCTTATACCCCCCTCCTCCCAGCAGTCACCAGCCTGTTGACCATGTCCATGAGTCCCTTTGCCTTGTTGCTCGGTCCCTCAGGTTTATTACCTTAATTATATAGACTAGAGTTTGATTTCATTACTGGAATTTTAGTGAGCTTAGCTTTATTATTTTCTTCATGGTCACAGAAATAGATTTTTGTACTCTCAAAAGTCTTTTTGACTGAACGTGTTTGAACCTCAGTTACTTCTTTTTTACAAATGAAGATCAGATGTGTACTATTGATACAGCTTCAACCCATATGTTTGGCTCAAACTACTACGACCCCCTACACTAGTTATGTATGTCTGAAAGGGACAGGATCATCTGAGCCATTCTCATTGCCATAGAAAAAGCATTAAAAAAACCTTTAAATTTTGCAGAATGATATCTAATGGGCATTATGCTCAATTAGCTGACCCAATTTATAAGCCTTATCATATTTAAACCAAATATAAGAATAATTTGGCTTAATCCCCAACAATGTTTGACCTTAGTCATTTAAACATTCCAGACCTCAGGGATGTGTGTGTATATATAAAATATATAATCTATAATGTGTAATGTGTAATATACATATAATGTTATATATACCCATACATATATATAGTTATAAAACTTTTTCAAAATAAAACAATGTCATATAATGTGAAAACTTTTATAATTCAATTTTCAAGTACTAATGTTTTATGCAAAACTTTATATAAGGTGGTAACAATGAGCTTTATTTAAGATTGCTACTCTGCTATACCTTCAACTAATTATTGTATTTCAAATACTTTTTTGATAAAATATTAAGATATTTATAAATAAGAGATTTGAAACCCAAATATTGCAGAGAGTGTCCTATCACTCCAGCAATGACCGCATATCTTCTCTCCCTTAATTGTTTCTCTTTGACTGTCATGGAAAAAGCTGATTAGTGAAGTATTTTATATCTCACTTTTTTACTAGACTGGAGGTTTTTGCCTTACTTATAGCAAGCATCAAAATATCTCCTCGGGAAAAAATATGACAGCTTCCCTTATACTGTATTTTTGAGAAAAAAATATTTAACCCAGAAACTCAAGACAAAGATCCAAATACTGAGGAAAGAAATTTTGTATGTAATTAAATATCTGGTTGGGAATATTGGAAATGTTTAAATTGCATTTGAGCAGTCTCGAGAAATAGATAGGACTTTGACTGATAGAGCTTGGAAAAGGTTTGGAGGGGAAGAGATAGCTTAGGTGCATAAAGACTGAAAGTGTAGTGTTTATGAAAGCAACAGCATTATATACAAATATGTATCATATATGTGTGTGTATGTATACAGGAGGCTCCCCACAAAACCAGAGTTATCTTATCTTCTGGAGGACAGGTTCCTCGCAGTGCAGGCTAGGTGAGTGTTTAGAACCCCCGCTGCATCAGGGTACCAGCTGGAGTTATGAGAGGCTCCATTCAGCTTCGGCGAATTTTATTGAAAACTCTTTTAACATGTTTGCTCATTTCATGATGGGCAATTTATGAGTGCACCTGCCCACACTGCGCTGAGTGTTTAGCAGTTTTTGATCAAAAACAGCATGACCCACATGTCGAACCCTCCCAATCTGCCCCCAGCAACTTATGTTTGTTTCCCTGGAAGAAAAAAGTCCTCAAAGAGAAAGATTTTGCTGTTGTGGAAGAGGTGAAACAAACAAAAAACAAAAACAAAAAACAAAACAAAAAAAAAAAAAAACAATAGAAGCAGTAAAAAGCATCAAAATTGATATCTTCAAAAAACTGTTTTGAGCAGTGGAAAAAAACATCTCAATAGGTGTACAGTCAAATGGAGAGTACTTTGAAGGTGACTGAAGTTTAAACGTGTAAGAATGAATACACAATTTTTTATAAATAAATTTTTGGTTGGTTGGGTCACCCCTCGTATGTGTCTATGTGTACATATATATACACATGTATATACATACTCATACTTTCTTTAATAAATACTAAAAAATTATTGAAATGGTCTGAGCAAAGGACTCTTAAGAAGGAAATTCTAGCAGCATTATATGAAGAGTTATAAAGAGTGACCTGGAAATGAGAATGTTAAAAAGCAGTGATTTATCTCAGCACTGGAAGGGTTAGGCATGCTGATCATTACTAGATGTCAGAATACTAGAACTGATCAAGTTTATGGACTTTATGGGAGACTGGTACAAGATGAGGCTAAACCAAAATCATATAGAGGATTTTGTCATTCATTCTTAATAGCAACAGAAAAATATGGACAAATTTAAATAGAAATAGGCATATAAGCCAGAGTCAAATCAAGAAAGTAGAAAACAGTTTATGTATTTCAAGCCAAAGATATTTCATACAGGAGAATGGACACAATAAATCTGTTGGAAAATCTGAGAGTCAAATCCTAAAACCACTAGTTTCCAGTTGCTCTTCTCCAGCTTTATCACACAGGCAAGAGCAGCACCATAACATAAAGTCAGGAAAGTTCAGGAAGCTGCTGCCAATGCCCCATCTGCCTCGTGGCCCTAATAAAACTAAAGTCCAGCTAATCACTGCAAAACTCCTTCTTGCTAAGCCCCACTTATCTATTACCTCTACCATAAAAAAGTATGTCTTCTACTGCTCTGCTACAACCACCCTGTAACACTGAATCACATTGATGGAACTTAAAAAATATTTAAAACCTCATTAGCAAGGGCATCTAGGATGTTCTCAGTTCTGCACAGGTTTGGAAAGGATGAGGACCAACAGCTAGTACAGTGGAGGAGGGATGTCATGACCTGAGTTACACTCTAAACTGTTTACTCTACTTGATGTGTGGAAATAAAAGCAGGAAAAGGACAATATCAGTCTAAATAATAAGTAAGTTAAGATGAATAGGTAGGCAACTGAACTGCAGTGGTGGTGTTGAAAATCAAAAAGTAATTAAGATTGATGGATATTTAAAATATAAAAGGGACAGGTTTTAGAAATGTATTGCATTATTCTTCATGTTATAATTCCACAGATTTCTCTACATTCTTCTTTATCCCAGTTTATAACTCAATTAAGATCGTATAAAGGGAACAGTCTAAACACATGAAATATTCTATGTGTAAATTATCAGAGGATGCAAATAATTATTTTAAGTTTATTATTTAGAGATATTTGAATATTATAATAGGATTAAAAACTAAATCATAGAGACATTCAATATAATTAAAGATTGTATTAGCCTTTCAGAACATAAATACACATATTACATGCCCAAGAATTAGGGAAAATCCATGGAGCACTTTTTTTATTTTAGTTGTTGTTCTTGTACAGTTTTCTGTCTTTTGCTCCCATCCCAGCCCACCACCCCAGCCCTTCCCACCTCCCTCCCATTTCCATGGAGCACTTTCGATTTAGATTATCTGCCTACAGAATTAAAATAATATAGAGAATTACATTTTAACATTTCCATTTTGAAAATGATCCATAAACTGGCTCTTAAATTTTGGGAAATGGATTTTAGCAGCAGTTTAAGTGTCCTCACAGGAGCAGATTGCATCCCAGGGCGTGATATGGGAAGTCAAAGGGTGGAGTGGATGGGGAAATTTTTGCAGCACAAACAGATAAAATCTCCTTTTCAATTTTAATTCATGTCATGAGGATATCAGAAGCTAGAGTAGCATGTTGTGATGCTTCAAGGGTATTTCCAGCAGGAAAAAGTGGAATATGTCAGCATAGCATTTGTAGGGTGGCAGTTAGTTACATGTGTTAGGCAGATTTCTGAGTATGGATCTATAAAATAAACACATAAACTATGAATGAGATAAGTAACAAACTGCAATGTCTAATGTTCTACTCCATCCCAATTATTCTCATATGCACTAAAGGAAGTTTTGTGGAAAAGAAACGTCAACTGCTTACCGATTCCCCACGTATCTGAGGCTCTGAATGGTTCTCTTTTGTCATGATAGCGTAAACCAGGCCTTTCATTTAGCTGATTTATTCTTAATCATTTGATGGTGGCCTATACCTCTTATTTCTATTCTCTGCCACAAATGAGCTGATCTGCACATACCACATCTCCTGGAGGTTCCTGTCCATTTTTAGAATTCAGAATTCTTAGTTGTGCCACAATCTCAGATCTCTGATGGGTTCCAAGTAAGTTATAATTTCTTAGTTTTTAAGTCTTTTCTCATTTTCCTCATAGGAGTAATGGACCCTGTTTCCAGCTTTTTACTTTTAGGACAGAAGTAGAACTCCCCAGATTTAATGTATAATTGCACGTTTCTGAATGCTTGTGAATTCTACAAGAAAATTTAACACAGATTCACATATAAATCCTATTAGATGTGGCTACTCCGAGAGCTCACTGGCTAAAACCAAACCTTGGAATCCTTAGCAAGTTCTGCGTACTTGCCGCCTGGCCTCCCCTTGCTGGAAACTGTTCCCACTCCTCTGCTGCAGTGCGCTCCCCGAGTCCACACCAGCTACCACCAGCGGGAACTCACAGCTGTCCAGAATATCTACACATTTCTCATATGTAACCCAGGGACCCTACACCTGTAGAAAGAAAAGACCACTTCCCCTTCAGCAAGTAATCTCTTCCCCGGATCACTGACTGGAGAACCATTAACTCCGTACCTTCTGAGGTACCCCATTTCATCCACAACGATGCCATCTGCTCCTGTCAGGGGCATTACATTGCTGCTAACTCCATTTCTCACATGCTGGGGGATCCATTTTTAAACCGCACCCTCCCTGTGAAAAACCGCAGCCAGTTTAAGTGTTCTTGCCCAAAGTTCTAGTTCTTTTCATAATCTTTCCTTCATCTTGAGACAACAGGAAGACAGAGCCTGTGTCTGCCTCTGGAAGTAATCTAGTCCAAACAATCTCCTGTGAGCTGATGTTGAGACAATAGCTCACACACGTTCACACACACACAGCCCTATCCAAACACACACATCTACACCATTCTCATTAAACTTGAGCAATTTAGCAATTTTCATAACAGATATACAAATACAGATTAGAAAAAGTCTGACTTTAAGATACAGCTAGACTATATGTTTGATTAGTAATTCGTGTACTTTATTTTAACAATAAGTAAAATCTTTAAGATATTTATTTATTTATTCATTTATTTATTTATTTATTTTAGACAGAGGGGAAGGGAAAGAGAAAGACAGGGAGAGAAACATCAATGTGTGGTTGCCCTTCATGTGCCCCCAACTGGGGACCTGGCCTGCAACCCAGGCAGATACCCTGACTGGGAATTGAACTGACAACCCTTTGGTTTGCAGACCCACACTCAATCTACTGAGCTACAACAGCCAGGGCCAATAATAGCTAAAATCTTAATCAGAAGTTTCTCATTTGTGCCCTGGCTGGTGTGGCTCAGTGGACTGAGCACTGGCCTGAGAACAAAAGGATCGCTGGTTTGGTTCCCAGTCAGGACACATGCCTGGGTTGCAGGCCAGGTTCCCAGTTTGAGGTGCATGAGAGACAACCACACATTGGTGTTTCCCTCCCTTTCTTTCTTGCTCCCTTCCCCTCTCTCTAAAAATAAATAAAATAAAATCTTTTTTCTAAAGTTTCTCATTTGTACTTTTTTACCTAACTTTCTCTAGAACCTGATATAGTTAAACTTGAGGGTCTCACTGTAATAGCTTGTCCCGTACCTGCTCCCCATCTTCTGATAAAAACAGTCCTCTGCCTCAAAGACAAATCTGAATTTTCAAATCAAAGGATTTATACAGTTAAAATATAAAAACTTTAAAGTTTACCCTCAAAGACAATGTACTACATTTCTGGCAAAGGTTAAAGTTGAGGTAACATATATTGATCTGTTTATAAGAGGAAACAGTATTTAGAAAGTTTTTAGACTATAATGAAAAAAAAACAAGTTCTCTGAAATCTATTTTTCTCCTAGATTACATTGTTTTTTGCACTTCTGAGTTGCAGCCTATTCGTGTAATCACTTTTTTCATTTTCTCACATTGACACTTCTAAGAATCAAGCCATAACTTCTGTTCTAACACCTCGTATTACAAATTAGAGCTAAGAAAGTTGTGTCATGTTGGGAATTCCCATATCAAGATGAACTTGAGCATTGCACAGCCTGAAGAGAGGACAATATAAAATCTCCTGTCAGGATTTGATAAATAAATGTTTCTTGGGAGCCAGAGAAGCTGGACTTTTATATTTTAGATTTATAACACTGTATGTATATTAGCTTTGGGAAGCATTTAAATAATTTCATTAAAAGGTGGCTTTAATATATCTATAAACATGAAGTTTTGAGGATAATAATATAATGCATAATTTGCATGTTTTAATTATGGAATATTTCGAGTACACACAATAATATAGAAAATGATACACTAGATCCTTTGTATGTGCTAGAGAAATTTAAAAGATGTTAATACAGTCATATCTTGGTATTTGTCAGTTGCGGTACTCATAACAAGTTCCGGAACAAATTAACAATGAGTACTGAGGTACCACTGAGTTTTCAATGTTTGATTTACACTGCTTTTTTTTTCATTTCAAGAACATAAAAATGTAACAATGCAGTGCCAACCTAACATTCTTACTAATGTCTATATACATACTATCCTGAAGTTGGTGTCTAAATAAGTCTCATATGTCTTTATAGATTTACTCTATATGTAGGTATGCATAGAAATGTGCATACTATTAATTTTCATCTTTAAGTTTTATATTAGCAGCAACATACAGTTCCTACCTTTTGGTAGATTTGTTTAAGACTCAATATTATTTTTTAAGATTCATTCATGTTGATACAAGTAAACCTTTTCATTTTAACTGTAGTAGAGTATTTCAAGTAGAAAAAATACAGTTCATCTGAAAATCTGGGAAAGGATAGTTACATTTATCCTACGTTTTCCCTCACAATCTGTGACAAAGTGAAAAGCCTTGTAAGTGTCTATGCACAAGAGTGACAGTGTTCCAAAGGTAAACATTTTTAAGTAAAATTTCTGAGGTGCACATTCTAAGTTTTATTAGATACTATTAAATAAAATACGTTCCCCGAAATACGTATTCTTATTTGCATTATTACAGCCACGCAGCAGCGCTTCTATCCCCTCACATCCGTACCAGTGCTGGCGAAGCCAGAACGATTCTGTCCATCTGAGAATTGAGAGATGGTATCTTGTGTCCATTTTAATTAATCTGATTACTGATGACATAGAATATATCTTATTTTTAATTCCATTTTTATGTTTTGTTTTGTCAGTTATTTGTTTCTGTCTTTTCCCCAGTTTCATTGGGTTTTGTTATTTCTCCTCCAGTGTTTGCTAATTCTTGTGTATCAGGGACTGTAGTCTGTGACTGTGATCTGGGTTGGAAATATCTTCTACCTACCTTTATTTTTTTTAAGTTTTTATTTTATTTTATTGTTGTTCAAGTACAATTAGTTGTCTGCCTTTTCCCCTGCCACTCCCCTCCCACCCCAGCCACCCCCACCTCCCTCCCCTGATCCCACCCCTGCTGAGTTTTGTCCATGTGTCTTTTATAGTTGTTCCTGTAAACCCTTCCCCCTTTTCCCTCCATTATCCCCTCCCTCTTCCCCTCTAGTTACTGTGTTTGTTCTTAATTTCAATGTCTCTGGTTATATTTTGCTTGCTTGTTTGTTTTGTTGATTAGGTTCCACCTATAGGCTAGATCATATGGTATTTGTCTTTCACCACCTGGCTTATTTCACCTACCTTTTGGCATTCATCTTTTGACATTGTGGTTTTTCTTTTCTTTTCTTTTCTTGTTATTTTTTTATGATGCAGTGCATTGCTAGTGTTTTTTTTTTACATACTCAAATATACGTATCTTTCCTCTTAATCTGAATTTTAAGTAATATCTCATTTTTCAAAAGAAGTCAAAATCATTTTCTTTTAAAACTTGTATTATTTATTTATTTTTAAATTTATATCTCTCATCTGTCTGGATTAATTACTGTTTGTGATGTGAAGTATGGGTATAATTTCACATATTTCTCTGAATGTCTATCCAGTGTTCCAGCACAATGTGAAAATAGTGTCTATCCTTGCCCTAGTGGCCTGAGACACCCACTTTATCATATGGTAAATTCCTGTTAAGTTCTCTGGACTTTCTATTCTAGTCCATTGGTTTGTGAACTCATGTTGTTTTAATTAAAGAAGCATTTGATTACATGCTAATATGTAATAGAGTCCTAATTTATAGCCCCTTTTATGAAAAAAAGTTTTGTTAAAATTTGGGAAGCTATTCTCTGTATGGTTTTTAACATGCATTTTAACTGGTTAGCTCTATAAATTAGCTTAGTATGTGTATTACAGTAGTGTTAAATTTATATATTAGTAAAAACTTTCAGTTTTATGTTAGGTCATCTAGTCCAAAAAGAAGCAAGTTTCTGCCATTTTTTTATGTCAATTTTTGTGTCTTTAGTGTTTTAAAACATTTCTCATATTACATGACAAAGTTTAAATGTTTCTAGTATTCTTTGTTGCCATTGTAATTAGATAACTATCTAATATTATAATCTCTATATATTTTGCTTGTATACGTGAGACTTATTTATTTCTGAATATAAATCCCATCTCAAACCCATTAAATTATTTTGTTGCTTAAATTATTATCATTGTTATTATTAATATATATTCCTTCATATAATTTTCTTAGAATTTCCTGCACTAGGGGGGAAAAGATAACTTTTAAAAGTTAATAACTACTACAAAAAAAAATAATGTTCCAAGGAATATATCTACAAAAAGCACAATAGATCAGTTTTAGTTATAGATGCATGAATCCTAAATAAAATATTAGCAATGGAATTCATCTGTGTTATTAAAAACTAATATACCATGACCAAATTTGGTTTAGTTTAGCATGCAAGAGTGATTTCATAATGTGAAATTCATTTATGGAATTCATTATAATAATTAGCTAAAGAGAAAAATACATGATAACCTCAATCGAATCCAAAATGTCTTTTGATAAAATTCAATATCCATAAATAATGAAGAGAAAATATACTGCTCAAAAATAAATGGATAAACTACAACTCTCTCAATATACTATAACAGAAAACTTTTTCTTTATATAGAACCAAACAATATATCTACTTAAAAATAACAGAAAAATGCACATTAATTTCTAAAGAAAAAGCTACGTCTCAAGAGTATATATTATCAAACATTTTTGAAGCATCTTATTTGTGAAACGTAATAAAAGATGAAATTAGTGAAATAATACATATATTATTTGCAAACATGTCTGTCTACACAGTAAATTCAAGAAATCAAGGAGGAAAAACAAAACTAACACAAATGAGAACATTCAGAAATATGGACTGATTTAACATTAATATAGATAAGTAATCCAACAGATGCCTAAATTTATTTACATAGCAAAATTATTAACATAAATTTTATAATGAAAGAATCCACTTCCTCCTGGTATTTTTATTTTCCCAAATCTTTGGTAATGCTCTGCTTACCAAAATTCGAGGAAAGATTAAGTATTCCCCCAATTCAAATGAGAATCTCTGCTGTCTTGGACATAAAAGCAGGCCTTGCCCTTAAAACCCAGCCTTCATGTGTGAGTACATGCACGTATTTGCATGGGAATGTCATTATAGATGGGCATGTGGCTCAGGAAGGTGTGCAGATAACTGCTGTCTGGGCATTCAGACTCACTATATCTGGTAAAAATCTCACCTGATGCTCTCACCTCTACTTCCCAAGCCATAGCACCTGCTCTGTCTCTCTCTAGGGTTGAAACTCCCACATCAGAAGTTGTACTTGCAGGCCCCAGCTGGTGTGGTTCAGTGGATTAAGCACCAGCCTGACAACCAAAGGGTCACCGGTTTGATTCCCAGTCAGGGGACATGCCTGGGTTGCGGGCCAGGTCCCCAGTTGGGGGCGCGTGAGAAGCAACCACACATTGATGTTTCTCTCCCTCTATTTCTCCCTCCTTCCCCCTCTCTCTAAAAAATAAATAAATAAATACAGTTTTAAAAAAGTTATACTTGTAGAAGATTTATTCTTGGTCCAATCACCAGAATCTACTGCTCCTAATATTTACTTACTTTAATTCTATCAATATTTTTAATCACCCCAGACTCTGCTGACATTTTTTGCAAGTACCAGCTATGTGGCTGGAGTTCTACCTGAGGAGACTGTTCTATTAGACAGTTATTCTTAGGTCTTAAGCCTTGGAGAAAGTGCCCCTCTGCACCTCTTATAGTATTTATAAAGGTATGCCCCAATGGATGCAGCTATTCAGAATGTAGTCTTTCAATTAGTTGCTCTGATAATTGCGAAAATGGCTCCCTCATGCTCCTGAAATTTTTCCTTTGTAATTGACATTCCCCTGAGATTTTGTAGTGTAAAAGTTCTTCATTACTGAGTTTATATTTCAGGTTTTCTCTGCTCTGGTTTATTCTTCAATCTTACTCCACTTTTTCTATGTTTTGGAAACTTAAAAAATTTTAATACACTAGTAGAACATGATCTCATTATGTTTTTCATAGTTTGTTCTGGATTTTTCATATACTATATATATCATTTTGAATATATCCCTCTACATATATATTCAGTTGAAATACAACTATATCCGAGGAAACACAAAACACTGATTTGGATATATGTACCCCTATGTTCATAGTGTCATTATATGTAATACCTAAGATCTGGAAACTGCCCAAAAGCAGATGAGTGGATAAAAAAGCTGTGGACATTTACACAATGGAATATTACCTAGCAGTAAAAAAAGAAGAAGAAGAAGAAAATCTTACATTTTGCAATAGCATAGCTGAACCTGGAGATTATTGTAGTAACTGAAGTAAATAGTCAGAGAAAGACAAATACCATATGGTAGAAACAGAGGCATGGATACATGGTACAGACTGACCATAGTCAGCGGGGGTCAGGGCAGGGGCTAGAGGAAAGAAGGTGAAGAGATCAGCCAAAGAACATATATGTAACCTATGGATACAAACAACAGTGTGGTGATGGCCAGAGGGAATGGGGGGGCTGGGTGGAGGTGGGCAAATAGGAGGAAAAAGAGGACCTCTGTAATAGTGTCAACAATAAAAGTAAAGTTTAAAAAAGCAAAAGAAAGCTCCAATGGCAATATTAATATAATTTAAGGTAAATCTTGTAATCAAAACAGTATCAAGAAGAAGGAAGGCCACTTCATTTTATTACACTCATATGTCAATTTATCAAGAGTACATATAACCATCCTAATCTTTTATGCACCAAAAAAACAGATCTTCAATATGCATGCCAACTCAATAAAACTGTTAGAATTTCAAGAAGAAATAAAAACATCCAAACTTATAGCTGGAAATTCTAGTACCCCTCACTATTTAGTAGAAAAAGTAAAGAAAACATATCAGTAAGGATGTAGAATATTTGAGCAACACTATCGACTAAATGATCTAATCAACAGTTATAGATTTATATGCTTCATCCAGTGGGAGCAGAAAATACACTCCTTTCAAGTGCACATGGAACATTTACCCCAATGGACTATCTTCTGGGACTGAAAAAAGTCTCAGTATACTGTCAAATATTCAAGGCACACAAACTCTAATATCAATTTAGAATCAAATCAGTCAGAAAAGTAGCTGGAGCACAAAGCCCAAAAAAGAAAATTTCCTCAATCTGATAAAGAACATTTATAAAATCTACAAATGATGTAACACTTCATTATAAAAGACTAATAAAGCAAAGATGCCCACTTTCACCAATTCTTCCACACAGTACTAGATGCTTAGCTAATGCAATCAAGCACAGAGAAATGACATAAAAGTTGTACGGGTGGGAAAGAAGATGATATGTCTTCTATGTAGACAATCTCAAAGGATCTATCAAATGATTCCTAGAACCAATAAGTGAGTTTGTGCATAGTGTCAATAAAGTCTGTGTGTATGTGTGAGCACATGTGCACACACGTGGAACAGAACAAATACAAACATAGTGTCATAACCAATGAAAACAAGAGCTTAGTCATAAGTCTAATCAAATGTATACAGGATTTTTATGCTGTGAATTACAGAACACTAACAAAAAATGAAACAAAACTGAAATCAGTGGGGAGATATACCTTGTTCATGTAATGGGCAACTCAACAGAGAAAAGATGCTAATTCTTCCTAAATTGCTCTACAGAGGTAATGAAATCCCTATGAAATCTCAGCAAGCTTTTTTTGTAGACATTAATAATTGCATTGTAAAACTGGTATAGAAAGGCAAAGTAACTAACATAGCTGAAATAATTTTGGAAAAGAACAACAGAATTGGAAAAATCATACTGCCTTTTATTGTTTAGCTACAAGAATCAAGACACTGTGGTGTTCGCAAAGGGATAAAGAAATATATCAATGGAACAGAGTAGAGTGTATAAACAGACTCATGTGATAAAAACCAAAACATTTTTTGATGCAGGTGTAAAAGAAATTCACTAAAATAAATAATTTTAAATAGCTGATGCTGGTTGTATATCCAAACACACACACACACACACAAAATGAACCTCAACTCACATCTCACACCTTATGCAAAAATAAAGTTGGCCATTTATATCAATTCACAGAAAAAAAGTATTGATTTAAAGTTAGAAGAAGAAATCACAGATATGACACCAAAAGCACAATTTATAAAAGAAAAAATCAATAAATTGGACTTACTCAAAATTAGTAACTTCTCTGTGCAAAATATTAAGAGACTGAAAAGTCAAGGTGAATATATATGACACTGGTGAAAATATTTGCAAATCATATTTCTGACAAAGGCCTCATATTTGGAAAATACAATATCTGGAACAAATAAAGCCCCTTTTTATTATGAAATCTTGTATTACAAAGTCATAAGCATGTAATTCTGTAACATAACAACATCACATTCAAGCACACCAAAAACATTTTAGGTAAAATGTTCAAATTAAAACTATAAATTATTACACCCATATATTATCCTACCAACCACACTCAAGCAGGTGTTACTTCTGCTTGACCCTGTATAAAGAATACCCTAAACCAAATAATAAGGCAATTAAAAAATCTAATTAAATAATTAGGAAATCTTGAACATACTTTTCACCACAGAGAAGACATGGATAACACATAAGCACATGAAAGACATTCAACATCCTAGCTGTTGGAAAATTGAAATTAATGCCACCATGAGATATTACTATACCTAGTAAAATGATTAAAATTAAAAAAATATCTTGACAATATCAAATTGTGTTGGAAATACTATGTAATTTTACAGTTACTCTGATAAACAATGCTTCAGTTTCATATAAGGTTGAAAATATACTTACCATATGACCAAACAATATCATTATTGAGAATGTACCTTCAAGAAATGAAAACCTATGTTCACACAAAAATTGGTACATGAGTGTTCAAAGCAACTTTCTGTGTTATTCCCACAAACAGCAAATAACTCAAATGTCTTTTAATGGATAAAAGAAACAAAGCCACCATGATATGTTCACCCAATGGAACACTACTAAGCAATATAAAGTAATACATTATTCATACATGTCTATCTTGGATGGATTTCAAAGCATAAGGATGAGCAAAAAGAAGTCAATCTCCAAAGAATTACATAGGATTGAATGTATATAATATTATTAAAACTATAAAAATAAAGTTATGGAGGACAGATTAGTACAGGAGATGAGACAGAGTTGAGAGAGACTTTCACTGTCACAGGGTAGCATGTAAGAGTATTTCTCAGGGTGATGGAAAATTCTGTACCCTGAAATGCAATGACGGTTACACAAATCTATAAATGTGATAAAATTTCATACAAAATTACATACAAAAAAGAGTGCATAAAATAGGTGTAATACACAGAAAAAAAGAATAATGCAGATCTAAATCCAAAAACAGTTTTATAAAAAACAGTGGCTATAAAATGTGAGTTCATATTCTTACCTTTTATAATCTATACTTAAAATTTTGTCCAATATTGTAAAAAAGTGGCCCTATATAATTTAATGAATGTTCTGTATTTAATATCATAGTCTTTAGTTTTCAAAAAAATTAAAGTAATATGTGATCTGTTTAACAGGTTGATCATTATCATACTTTTTGTGTGTAATTAAATATATAGTGTATCAATTCATGACATACATGTAGATAACTTCATTGTCATTGAGAGGAATTATTTGTTTCCCTATTTTTAGTAAGGAAAATCTCTAGATGGCTAATAATTCCTGATTTTGATTGTTGTATAGTCCTAAGATCTGGTAGACAAAAATCACAAAAGGAAGTAGGATTAAAGGGATGACAGAGTCACTGTACTTAATGAGTGCACGTGGTGTTCTGTCACAATAAATTACCCCGAGATGCTTATGATTGACTACACTGCCACTTGTTCAGTGAGTTTAGAGTACCACGAGCCAAGTGAGCATAACAGGAAAGTGTCTACAAAATTAGAAGGCTGTTATAATTTCATATTTTTCACCATCTTGTCATCTGTAACAACACTTCATCATATATATGCTCATGCCTGAAGTGATCAAAATTATAATATACTTAAATACAAGTAGTGCAGCTCAGAGGAGGACCCGTGAGGCTATTCAGTGTAACAAAGAATTGTACAAATTAGAATGAATTGGTTTCAGTTCAAAAACAACATCACAATAATCTCAAAGGGTTACCTTTCTTCAATACTGTCCAATTATTCCCATTACAAGGGAATATATACCATTAAGTCTATTGGTAGTGATGCATGATAATAATCTTTGGGACACATTGAACTTTTTACTCGTGTAATTGCAGCCTAGCCTCAACTTAGAAAAAAAGCCCTAGGTAAATGTCTTTTTGCAAAGGTATTATGAGGATAGACTATTTACTGTCAAAGCACTCACAATAAAAATGCAACTAAATAATGCAGAAACATCATCAATTATACCATAGCAGTGTATCAAATTCAGAACCAAGAAGAGAGTGTATATCTCACTTCATGTCTCATGTTTATAATAAACATAATTCTGTATTTTGATAACTATCTCTGACAGGGAATTAAAGCTTAATCCACTGCATTCAGGCAAGGGTTGTCCGTCTCTCCAGAACAATCACCCACACCTCATTAATTGTGATTCTGTAATTCCATTCAACCTAGAAAATGCTCCCTCTACTCTTTCTCTATGTCAGTCTTCTCTAAGTCACCTAAAAAACTAAATAAAATGCTCCATCTAAAAATGCCTCATCTTCTCTAAATTCTTGTTGCATTCATAATCCTTCAACCTCTATTCACTTCATACATATTAGCTTTTATTTTTCAAAATTTTAAGTGATGTGAGGTCATGAAATATTATCTACCTTATTTTATCCCCACAGTATCTAGGGTAATAATGACTATATCACAAATGTTTATATATTCTCACCGAAAATGTTTTACTCTGTTATGAAATTTGAGGAGCCTTAAAATATAACACTCACCTTTTCTACCCAAGTTCTGAACTAATTGATTTTAAAAATCACATGTAGGACAATATCTCATCTTAATTGCCAATTATTCAATAATGTTATCTGTAATTTAGAATATTATTAAATTATTATTTTATTTATGGACATATAAACAAATACAAGACTAACAAATGAAAGAAGCTGAAAATGGTTACTGAAAATTTTTACAACAGCAAAAAATATCTTTTAAATAAAGCATATTTGCTCCCTCTATATTAACAGTTTGAAATTTTCTGAGAGTCTACTACTGGCACAATACATGTGCGCACGTTTGTGTGTTTGAAGAGTCTACACAAAACCCTAAGACACGTGCCTTTTTTGGGAAAGTGCTTTTCGTCTGTAGTTAACACATCAATTGGTCCTCTATGTGATCAACTGGCTTTAACTTTTTGTTAAATCATGCTAGCCTATGTGTCAGTTAACTATTCCTTTAAAGGTTGAACACAAGGGTGTAAAAATAATTTCCTGCCCAAAACATTTAGGTCATCTAGTTTATCATATTAATAAAGTTTATGTGAAAAGTATCAGTCTCATCATAAGCTGGTTATTATGATGATTCCATAAGAAACAGATCAAATATCATTTTTATCTTATAGTTGATTTGTTAATGTATCAAGTTAGGAATATATGCCTAATTCTTAAAATTATAACTATAAGCCAAGATTTTAATAAAAATAGAGCATAAAAATTAAAATAAATCTTCAAATGTAAAATGAAATCAATATAAAACTAATGCAAAAAAAAATGTAAGCCACAAGATTATGCCTACTTGTTAGAAAAGAGTCTACAAATTTTGTTTCAAGATACCCATCTGTTTATATTAGGAAAAAAGACAATTGGTAAATTCATCAGAAGAAGCCCAATTATTCCTAGCATTAAAAAAAGCAATTAAATTTCCCACATGGATTCTTATAAAGTAGTAACAATGGTCCGCTAAGAGCACCTACCTCTTCCTTCATTAAATAACAGGTTTCCTTTAGTTGTTGTTTTATAATGCTCTGTTGTAAATTGACAACACTACGCCGAAGCAGAATTTAGTAAGAATAATATCTACATTGTATCAGAATAGAATCAAGACATACTATACAGTTATTTATAAATTAAAGATAAAAATATTTTATGAATTAGTAAATTATATATTGGTGTCTATAAATATAAACACACCCATATAAGAGAAACAGCCTATACTCTTACTGTGTAAGATATCCTCTGACATTTTCTATTCTATTCTAATATCATTCAATATTTCAAAGTTGGCCAGGAATTATTAATCTCCTGGCCCACAAATGGCTGGTGACCTATGGAGTGAATAATACTGACCTTGAAAAATTTGAATCTCACATTATCTGTTATGTTTCTTAAATAAAAATTTGATATTGAACAGAAGTGAATTTGAGTTTTCATTTCCTAAAATAGTAGATGAGCACATAGATACCATACTTGAATGATTAAAATAAATACTTTCACAGTTAGCAAAAGTAGAGATTATGGGGGAAAGTTCCTATTACCTTATGTAGATGCAGAAGGCTGAGAAGACTCTCTGAAAAATCATGTGGTTACTCAAGTTTCACACGAAAGTAGCCATGGGAACCGGTCTGGCTCAGAAAATCACTGTTAGCTCACCCTACCCCTAGGAAAATGGGCAAGGGAGCCCCAGGGTTTTAGACTATTGACTATAACCGCAAATATTTTATTCAAAAAAATTAAAACTCTAACAAAGAACACTGATAATGTCTAACTTTCCTCAGCATGATCTTTGTAAACTCTCTAAAATAAAGTGAGTTTCAAAAAATGCCATATAGTTTTGGGAAGGAAATGTTAATTCAAAGTAGGACAGGGAAAATGATACATTTGCATTTTATAAGTGCGACCCATCCAAGTGAGACTGGCTAACTCTGAAGTACTTGTTAGTACTTCATACAAAATAGGAAGTTCTTGACAGGGAACCAAAAACATGCCACTGTAATAAATAAATTAATTAAAAAGTTAGAAATTATCAGTTGCTATGTCTAATAAGTATTAAAACATGTATTTTCATAAAGTATCACTCTAAGAGAAGTGAATCATATTTGCCATAATTTCTGTCTTTTAGTAGAAAAACATGGTTTTATCTGTACATTTTTCTAGTAATCAAAAAAGTAATAATTAGCAGGTAGTGAAATTGGCAAATATATTTTTAACTTAGTAAAATATGAACACCCTTACATAAAGTTTACACAAGAATTTGAAACTCTTTGCAATGTCTAGTGCTGAATTTTTTTTGAAACTATTTTCTGATATTTATGCTTTTATTAATCCACTTCCTTCTCAATCTTCCTTCCTTCTCAGGTGATGATGGAAACAAATGAGATCTATGTAACTGATAAATTCTATCATTGCTATCTGCATCACTTCATCTTTCCCTCCACAAATCAATACTATGAATAAATGATTTATTATTGACATTGTAAACCATGAAAGTGCTAGACATAAATGTTAACAAATAAATATAAAATTATGAATACAAAACAATTTTTTTCTCAGCGATCTGAATTAGAAAGTACCATTGTTTACAAACAGCCTATTAAGCACACAGATTCCATGTTCTTTAAAGATGGACACTATGGTACTTCATCTTAAAAACTAAGAATTTATTATTTACAGAAAAGAAGATTGTAATAAATATACTCCATTTTTCTGGTGAAATTGTAAAACTAATGAGAGTTATTTATCATTTCCTCATGTATAAATATCGAATGCCTAGAAATAAAATTTGTAAGAGCAGCATTTTAAATTATATTGGCAATTCAATATTTCCCTCAACATTATTAGAAGAACTTAAACTGATGTTTACTTAGTTATTACTATCCTTACAAGTTCTCATTTTTCATGACTTCCTAATGTCTTGCATTTCATAAGAATATCTAAGTAAAAAAGAAAAAAATGTCTTATGTTTTTAAAAAGTTGTTTTTCATATCTTTTTAAGTTTAGATATTAATCTCTAACAGTTGTGAGCAGTCAACTGCATATATTTATTCTGACCAATTTACTTCATTAGGATTCATTTTTTAAAAGCCTCTAGATACATGTATTTTTCTTGAAGCAGGATTAGATCGTGGGTCAGCTTTAGCTCAAGCGGTTACTTCATCGTGGCAGACACTAGGATTAGATTGCTATTTTATCCCTAGTAGATGTAGGTCAAGCCAAAATACATTTTCCTTCAAAATAGAAAAATTTTAAATGCTATTCATAACTTAAATTTAATAGGTGTATATCACTATACACATATTGAATACTAAATTATGTAATAATACCATAATAGGTGTCCTGAATAATCAGAGTGTATATATACAATGGACACCCTTTCTGTCATGCATATAAGAATGATTCTGTTGCAAGTTTTCATTTACTAAATATTTAAGAAACTGTCTGTTTTTCTCACCATCATTTGGGATATTTCCAGAATACTAGTCTGTGAATAAAGCAAAAATTGTTGCTGAAAATGAATTAGCACCATCTCCAAAAGAGGCAGAATTCACATAGGTGCCAAATGAAAGGTGTGATGACTCTCATCAACACCTTGTGTGAGTTAATAAGAGCAAAAGTTCATTTCCATTATGACTCCATATTTGCATCTGCTGCACAGCACTTAGGGCACACCATAATATAGGTTGTGCATGGTACAAGCTGGCAAAAGTCGACTGGGAATCAGACAGGTTGTGAATCTCATCACTTCAGTAATAAAAATGGCCAAGCAGACTTCCTTTCTGGTCCAGTGCCCAAGTACCAACCATTAAAAAGGCTTAACCACGCAGCCTTTGAGGCACACCATCTGCTAGTCATCTTAGTTGTTACTTCCTCCTTTTCATAACTACATAAACATCAATTTGCCATCATGTACCCACCTAGGACAAGGTGAAAAAACAAATTTTCTCACTGTTTTCTTCTTCCACCACCAGTATTCTCTAAGTAAAATGAATAAGATAGCAGGAAACAAGTTTGATTATACAAAATACAAAGGGCAAACAATAAAAATGTGAGGGGAAATGAGAAAATGCAGCGGGGAAAAGTTGACAGCTTCAATCTCTGCTTAAGAGAAAGTGTCTACGTCAACTCGGTCAGTGTGAAACTAAAGATGTTGTGAGGAAAGGACATCCAGAAGAGAATAAAAATGGAGAAAGTCATAGATGGAAATAACAATGAGAACTCATGTGGTGGTACCTAATTTTTGAGGGAGGAACCCATTAACCATCAGACAGTTGGAGCAGTCCTTCAAAAGCTCTTTCCTTCGGGCTCGATAACTGCACTTTCTTACTCAGAGAGCTCATTCTATTTTATAACTTCAACTTTTATTTTACTGCTGATGGTCTTCATATCTGTGAGATCAGTCCTGTTCTCTCCTTCCAACTCCAGCTATTACTTTCAATTATATTTTTGATACTTTTATTCAGATATCTTCCTGCCTTTTGAAACCCAACATTAACCAAAGCTTCTTTTCTCCTCCTAAGAACCAAGGCAGCCTAGAAGAGTCACAAAGATTTGTAAATTTTTTTAAATCTCTTTCATCTGTTCTATTATTTGTATTTCCATACTTTTATTTTTAAACTTATATTACTATATAAGTATTATATATTATTATATAAGTACATAAGAATTATATTATTATATTATTTGTAGTACTATACTTTTTCAAGCCTGAATTGGTGAAATATTCAATTTAATGGTCTTTCAAACTCTAAATTCTCTCTACCTTTATTCTGTGTTTTACTACTGGACTAAATTAACTCAAATATGGTTCCCTCATTTGCAGCTTTTAGGGAGAACTAGTTTCTAACCATATCAAATGTATTACTTCTTTGTTTGGCTTTATTTAACCTTAGCCAATAATTATTGAGCACAGATACTGAGTTAAGAACTTGATTACCTTATTTACTACCTAGAATATAGGCATTGTAGTAATGTTTCTATTTCCATAATATGGAAACAGGTTTACCAATTTAAATTACTTAACCATGATCAGTCTTAGCTAGAAAGAATAGAGGGGGAATTTAAACCTACATCAAAAAAAAAAAAAAGAGATAATTATGTGATGTGATACAAGTGTTAATTCTACCATGGTAATCATATTGCCATATGTACATGTACTCAATAAATACATTGTATGCCTTAAACTTGTACAAGTCAATTACATATCAATTTTTTTAATAACAAAAAAATAAATAAACCCACATCAACCTGACTTCAAAACTGGTACATTTAACCACTCTATTCCTTCCACGCCACTGACTTAGTTTCATTTCTGCCTCAGGTCAACGCATTCTCCTTCCACTTAAATCTCTCTGCCCCCTTCCCCATTTATTTCCATTTTTCTCTTCCTCACTCTCTCCATCTACCTCCCTCTTCTCTCACCTCATTGTCCACACATGCACATACATCTCCTTAAACCATCATCCTCTTATTGAACACCTTCAGTGTTTTCATATTCTTTATCTCAGTATTTCAACACAAAGTTCAAGTCATTTTCAAGTTCTCCTCTTTTATGAAGGCTTTCATAAATACTTGTCATTATCAATTTTCCTGTGCTTTCAACTCTATACACCCATAGTTTATTATAGAAATTAGTGTACAGCTTGCTTTCTATTACTCACTTTTTTGTATTCTTACCTCTACAACTCATTTAGAAGTCCTTCAAGAAAAGGAACTTGTTGTTCTCTACAATACAATATATAAATGTAAGCTGTCATTATTATTTCTATTTTACACTCCTGCATACTCTGCTGGTACCAGTGTACTAAACATATAAATGGGTACTCATTGGGATCCATGTTCATTTACTAATGGTAGGGTTGGGACTTAAACACTAACTTGATTTTCTAATTCAGTTGAATGAAACTGAACCATTTAGCTATAAGCCTTTGGAACTAGAAGCCTGATAAAGGGAAGCTTTCTGTCCTTCACAGTTTGAAGGGCAGAACATTCACACCTTGATGAAATGCAAAAAGGAGCAGGCATGTTTATTATAAATAACAATGAAATAATTCAAAATGCATATCAGTGAAAAATATTTAATATTGATGTTAGGTGGTTAAAGACACTAAGTATTCACACGGAAGTTATAAAAATATAAGACTAAAAAATTATTTAATCTCAACCATCTTCAAAAAATGGAATTATAAAAGATCATTGGAACAAAAATAAAAACTACTTTGGCTTAGACTAAGAAAAAATTGAAGTAGTCAGAAAAATAATGGTAATGAACTACCAACACTGGATGAGTTCCTATTAGAAATGTAATAAGACAGATTCCTGTCTTAGGAGAAAAATAAACTAATGGATTCTAATCTGATATCCAAACTTTTTATTCCTGATTCTAGATTTATTTTCTCTTAGCATCTGAAAATGCACACAGTTGAAACCACAGAGCTTCTTTACCCTGGGTGCATATTCAATAGACAGCTTTTTTTAAAACATCAGTGCTTAATTAAGTACAACTAGAGACTAAGCAAGTCGCAATCTCTAGGGACAGAGTCTGAATGGTCATATGATTTTAAATGCTGCCCACATGCCTCCATTGTGCATCCAGAACTAAGGACAGTGCCATGGAGGAGGGTCTGAACATTATGAAGGTAGAGAATCATGAGATGGTTGCATGAATCAGAGAAAAACTGTAAGATGATTCCAATTAAAGATCAGACATTGATAAGAACCATATCATAATACTGTGACACAGAGGAATATGAATAGGTAAAAATATGAATTTTGAAAACTCATTTCCAAATCAAGAGAAAATCTGTTAAATTAGGCTAAATCCAATCAAAATTGTGTCATTTTTCTCACTTATTTTTGTAAACAGTTTGTAGAATATGAGCAGCTAAGTCATTTATTACTTCTGAGCCTCATTTGCCAGATTATTCTCACTTGAATTGGCCAGTGGGACTGAGTTTTCCCTTAACCAGCCTTACAGCTGCTAAATGTTGCATTCAGATATGGCCCATTTACATGTTATTAACACAGAATCTGTTGATATCAAATCCTTCAGTCTCTGAATGAGACGCAGGGTATTTTCAACTAAACTGTTGGATAGTTCCATGGCACACATTCCAAAATTACAGTAATATTCAATTAAAAAATAGTAATAATACAAAATAGAGCCAGAAATAAAAGTTATTTACTGTGAACAAATTTCTGCCTTCATGCATGTTTTCCAGGCAGTTCTGAGATTATTGTTCTTGAGATAAATTCAGATGAGTGTATGAGAGGACTAATTTGATAAAAGTTGACCCCTAAAAGTTAAAAATAAAACTACTAAAATAATCTCTATTGTGTATGCTTGAAACACACACACAAACATGTTACATAAATAATATGATATGACCTCAGCAATAAAGACTAAACTGAAAATACTTGACGTTCTAGCCTAAATTTCTAATATTTTAAACTGTAAGTTCAGGGCAAATTAATAAGACTGTGAAATAGACCTAAAAAAAAAAAAAAAAAAACCTATGAGCACTAGTTGCTATGAATTCATCAAATAAAATGTTTGCCTTTAAATGATTATACAATTTATCATAAACTTGTTTGATTAACAAAAATTTTTAATGAATATGTACTATGATAAAGTATAAAATATATTTCATGGTGCTATTGAGAAAACACATTTCCAAACCAAGAGAAAATCTGTTAAATTAGGCTAAATCCAATCAAAAGCTTAATGTCAAGTATTTGCATCATAATCAAAAAGGCCAACACTCACAGTATTAGAGGACTAAGGATGATGGGGAGATATTGGGCACATGTGATAAACAAGGTATGGAATGATTAAAATATATTAGTATACAAAGGATACCTAATGAAACAATTGAAATGATTTATCATCAAATCCTGTGTTAATACATAATATTCTATTTCCAAAGCACTCTTAGTGAATTATTCTTCTTCCCAGAGATATACCCATCATTTTCTCTATAAAATT
The DNA here is from genome assembly GCA_039655065.1 of Glossophaga mutica. Lineage (NCBI taxonomy): Eukaryota > Metazoa > Chordata > Mammalia > Chiroptera > Phyllostomidae > Glossophaga > Glossophaga mutica. Next base: position 88,885,914 of record CM077311.1, read on the forward strand.
GACTTTTGGACGTGACATCTTAAAGGTTGTAGATCATCCTAAATGGAAACTAAAAGAGTGGCTTCATATTGAGTTCCTGGGGTTGGTAAGAACACTAGACTGTATGTTTTTGTTTGTAATTCCAGCTGTTTTTCTGGAATTTCTTGATCATTTTTTATTTGAATATGCCACTAAGAGCTACTACCACTCACTGACCTCATTATTTTAATGTTTATGTGCCCAGCAAAACCCTAAAACCATGCTTTGCTTCAATAATTTGAAAGAGAAATTTGGAGAATCTTCTTCACTAAACTCAATCAAAAGAAGTACTGAATCCATAATTATTTCATTTTACTTACTGGACAGATTTCAAAAAACACAAAACATTCTAAAGAGGAAGTCTGGCTTTGAACTGATGTTACACATTATTTTATCCACTATACAAGATGAGCTCTCTCTTTTAACTAATGTCAAGAGAGTAAATGAGTGTATTTACACATAACACTGATAATTCTATGCAGCTAAGACAATTGACTCAAATTGATGGGGTTTTTTACACTTTTAAAAAATATTCGCTGAGAGCCAGTGCTCCTTCTGTATGAATTCCAGATTCCACAGATTGACAACAAATTCAAACTAAAACAAATTATCTTATTTTCCTAACTACTCCATCATTGTTCCAGGATCTTTTTAGTGCTGTTTGTGGAATACCCTACAGAGTTCTGATTGATATCTCACTCCATTCCCACCTTTGTAGGGCAAGGAAGGGCAGGGACTAGTGGAGATGTCTGCTTGTTTTGTAATAAGAGCACACATCATCCATCTCTTTCACTGCAGTAAGAATCTCAAAGTTATATGAAAAAGAAACCATTTGACCTACTTCCTATTGCGCTTAGCCAAAATATTTTGGGGGAAAAGTTATTTTTGATTAATAATGAGAGAGGAATAGCAGAAATAATTGAAGGACAAGGAAATGATAAAAAAGTTATTCAATAAAATATAATGAGAGGTAATCTTCTAGATTAAAGTGGCCAACGGAGTGTCCAGAATAAAGGATAAAATAAACCCAGACTGAGGTGTATCATGTGATATTTCAGGACATGGAAGACCAAGAGAAATTTCACTTAGTTCCAGAAATTAAAGGGCAAAAGAATGCCTGCTAATGTGCAACAAATCAACATTCAAATGGCAAAACAGCTTCAGGCTTCCAAGAAGCTACAAGATACTAGAGTAAAGCCTTCAAAATACTGAAGGAAATTCTTTTCAATCTTGAATTTCATTGTCAGCCAAACTATAAATAAAATGTAAGAATAGAATATAAAACAAAGTCATTTTTAGACAGTCCCCAAAAATTAACTTTCCCATGTCAACTAAAAGAAGCTGCTGGCAAATTTGCTCTTAAGGTGATTTCAATAGCCACCCATGAGGACAGAGAACCCTCTAAGCAGAGACTCCAGTTTATGAGACATATGAAAGAAATATCAGAATGACAATGAAGGGAGATTCTAGAGTAACGAACATAAACCAGTTGGTGGGAGGATTGCTTTGTGCCTCTCAGCCTGTTGACAGTAATGCCATAGCCTACAAATGTCTGAGGGCACTCACCTGGGCCCCCTCAGAGCCCCCACAGACATTTCTCCTTCGGAAGACCCTGTCCTGTTATAGCTGAATCAGCCAGAGACACCTCAGCAACAACCATCTAGATACTTCAAAAAACAGTGATAAACCTTATTACTTCAAGGCCTGAAGAGTACATGGCATGCCTGGGACCACAGAGTGAGGCTGCGAGGAGAGAGAAAGCAAGAGAGAGACAGGCAAAGGGAGGGAGGGAAAGCCCTGAGGTCTGCTTTTATTGGAGTCAAGGGTGGGGTGCCTAAGGTTTTACAGGATCATTCTTTATTGATGGATTTAAAGCATAAGATCTTAGGAGAATTAAAGTGAGGAAGGGAAACACAGGAAGCACAAGTAATCAGATGGTTAGTTATCTAGGTCAACCACAGATCCCTAAAACAAAGGAAACTTCAGGGGTGGGTGGACTGGCTCTTAATCTAGTCCTATAGCTGGCAATGTATTTATTGGAGATAGTTATCTTTGAAGTGGATGCCTAGGCAATCAATAGCTTATTGTCAGGCCTTGCATTACAATCAAAAAGTCAAACTTGCAGGTTTTTATGTGATAAAAAAAAGGTATGGAATGATTAAAATATATTATTATTATTATATGAAAGAAACTGAAAATGATGAGGCAACTAAGCATATTTTAATTAAATGATTAGAATGATTTATGATAAAATTGTGTGTTTAAATGTGTGTGGTTGTAAGAGAAGTGTGTTTACTATTCAAATTAGAATTTCAGGGCATTTTACTTGGAGTTATGAGATGATCAATAAGGCATCAGATCATCCCATCTTCATTATTGGCCAGTTGATTCCCAACACAAAAGTAATTAACAGACGGGTGTTATATTTCTCATTCTGCATGAGTCAAACATACATTTTCTTTTATTTACACATGCATCTTCTTCATTTGCCATTAATTCTTCATCTCCCTCCAGTTAATCTGCTTTATCTGCTTGACTAAAATTGCTCTGATTAAAAATGTAAACAAACTGACACTAAATTCAATAGATACTGTTTAATGCCCATCTGACTTGATGCTTCAGAAACAGGATGGCTGACAATTCACCACATATTCTCTTAATGGTAGTAGCATCCTTTGCCTTTCTTAGTCAATATGGAGTGAGATTGGGGGTTGCTCAATTCTAGAAGACATATAGCCAAGGCCTGATTAATCAGAGTTTGTAATTATAATATTCTTAGCATCAAAAATTGGTTTATGCCCTGGCTGGTGTAGCTCAGTGGATTGAGCGCGGGCCTGCGAACCAGAGGATCGAGGTTCGATTCCCAGTCAGGGCACATGCCTGGGTTGCAGGCCAGTTCCCGGCAGGGGACACACGAGAGGCAACCGTACATTGATATTTCTCTCCCTCTCCCTCTCCCCTACCCTTCCCTCTAAAGATAAATAGAAATAAAAATCTTTAAAAAAAATTAAAAAAAAATAATTGGTTTATAAGATTGACATATGAACTGACTGAATGGCATCACCACTAATTCCCAGAATTTTGACCTAGTAACCAGGCAGGAGACACTCCCTTGTCTAAGACCTTGGGGAAAAGAGAATGTAAATCTGGAGAATGGATCAAATAATCAAGGGCAAACATTTCAGTAAGACCTTCATGAACTTGTCTTCTGCCTTTTGTGTCCCTATGCAAACTTACTGATTGCTTTGTTTGCCACTGTCATGAAGGCTGGAGCTGAAACACAGAAAGGGGGCTAGATTCTGTTTTTTGATTTTGGTTTTTAAGCCCCGAGATACCACCACCCTTGAAACTGTAATACATGTATTTCCAAACAAATCTCCTATATTCTTAGATTTTTGTTTTTTTAACTCACAAATGAAAGTTCCTTCAGAACATAACCATTTATCACATTTGAATGCTTAGTAAAGTATGTAAGTATGAGTTGCAAAGTCCAACTTTCTGTGTGACTTTGGGTAAGGTAGTTAACTTTTTGAAGCTTAATCACAGCATACGTAAAATACTGAAAATAATGAAACTAATCTTACATGATTGGAGAGGATTAAATAAGGTAACATTTGTAAAGTTCACAATAAAGAGCTTGGAACATAATGAATAATATAATTTTACTAGTATTGTTCCAATTACTATATTATTATTTTTCCCTTCTGCTTCAAACATTCTCTTCATTTTGTCTTTCTTGCTCCACATCCAGGTGGGTTTTTCTGTGACCTGGCTTACACTTCTTCTCAGCTCCTATAGAATTTATCCTACCTTACCTGAAACTACATATTGATATTTCTGAGGGCTCAATCCATCTCTCCTTCTCCGTGAACTCTATACTCTCTTCCTAGGTCACCTCATTTATTCCCATGACATTAAATGTTGTTCGTGTGTGTATATATATATATGCGCAATAATGTCATGAAGTCAAATATATCTATATACATATGTGTGTGTGTGTGTGTATCCAGAACCACTTACTCAGTACTAAATTCATATATTTTTATCCAAAGGAACTTCTACTTTATGTCTCACAGTGAACTTGAACTTTTTCACTATATCACTTTCGTGATCTGTTTCACTCTTAACACTTTCTCCTATATGGTTTCATCTCAGCTAGTGGTGTTTCCTTGTAATTCCTCAAAAAATTTATTAGGTTAAAAGCACAAGAATCATTATTGACACCTTTCTTTTCCTTGCCTTAAATCCAATCAGTTGTTGAGTGCTATCAGTTCTTCCTTCATTTGTATATTTATTCAGTTCTCTATATCTCTGCTGCCGTTCAGATCACCATTGTCTTTCACAACCATACTTCACTTCCCCAATTTTTACCTCATCCCTATCTCATCTATTTTTCTACATAGCGGATAGAATGACCTTTCGAAAATGAAAGTGAGATATGTTACTTTCCTGCTTAAAAGCTGTCAGTCTCTTCTCATTTTCCCAATGGAGTCACAAGCCTTTACTTCGCTCTACACTGTGATTCACCGCATTGGCTTTCTTTCTGTTTATTGAATGATCAAGCTCTCTGTCCACCTGTGAGATGTTGACAGGCCATTCCCTCTGCCTACAACTTTCCTCCAGGCTTAGTCATGTCTAATCATATCCCATGACTGACTCTTTAATATCACACAGTATTGTGTAACTTTTCAGTACTAGTCACAAAGTTGGGACTTAATCGCCTCAAAAAATGTTTTCAAATACATTAATAACATTTATACAATGATTCTTTGCTACATGTTATGGCAAACAAAAATAAACAGAAAGCAAAATACTGTGACTAATGGTTACCATCTACTTGCAGGCTGAGAGTTACATGTATGTGTCAACATGTCTGAGCCACAGGGTTCCTAGATATTTGCTCACACAGTATTCTGGGTGTTTCTGTGGTGGTGTTTTGAATGTGGTTAACATTTAAACTGGTAGGTTGTGTAAAGCAGACTGTCCTTCCTAAGGTGGATGGGCCTCTATCGATCAGTTGACAACGTGAATAAAATAAAAAGGCTGACCATTCCCTGAATTACAGTTCTTTCTTGCCTGTCTTCAACCAAGACATTGGCTTTTTCTTACCTTCAGACTCAAACTAAAACATCAGCTCTTCTTAGGTCTGAAGCTTGGCTAGCCTTCAGATGAGAACTACACTCTCCACTCTCCTGGGTCTCAGGCCTTTGGACCTTGTCTGGAGCCACGCCACTGACTACCCTGGGTCTCCAGCTTGTGACTTACCCGGCAGACCTCCAGACTTGTCCACCTCCATCATCACATGAGCATGTAACTTGTTTTAAATGTTTCTACAGATAGATAGGCAGATACAGACATAGAGATACATCTCCCCAATGGTTTTGACTAATACAGAGGCATTGTGCAAATACAACCAAAGTGACTTCTTAATTAACAATATCTCTGAAGAGATGAACTTCAGTCATATGGCATTGCCTTAGAACTCAGGTGTTCTGAATCAGCACAATGCACCTCAAAAATGCAGCTGTATTCTCTGCTGTAGTCTGCACAGTGACTGGCATAACAGGCACCCCCACAAATGTAATCTAAATAAATATTTAAAAATACTTGCTCTATTAAATATGTAATACTTCTTATACATATTTAAGCAGAATTATACAAATACTCTGTGCATTATTTAATAAATAGCTTGCTCAAACAATTCCTTGTTTTGTGAGGAAAAAAATATATCCAAATAGAAACATACACAAAAATCAATTTTAGTTCAATATAGATTTAAAGTAAAAAAAGTCATTTAAATATATACATATATACAAGAAAAAATAGTAAAATGTCTTTGTGACTGCACAGATTAAATTTCCTTTAAAAAGACATAAAAACTCTGAAAAAAAAATTACCGACAGCAGATTTTAAAACATCTATAACAAAAAAAATCTGTAATTTAGGCATGATAGAATAGCTGGTATCAAAATAACCTTCCCTTTAAAAAGTTATTAAAATGGGGCAAAATGAATTTCTGTAAAGGAATTGAAAAAATAAGGGAAGTACCTGAAAGACTACTGAGAAAAAAAATTCATGACAAAAGAGAAGTACAAGAGGTGAAATCCACATAAATCTGGCTTTTCCTTGAGGCCGTCCACAGGCTCTCCTGCAAGGGTGGAGGGCCCGTGAAGGCTGTGATCTCCCTGGCAGGGAAGACAAAGGTCAGAGATCTCAGAGGCAAACAGATGAAAAGTAAGGACAGCATACTCAACATAAGGGAATTAAATAGAAGGAAGCCCAAAGCTCTGCATTCTACCACACCCTAAGTCATTGCCTATCTCCTAAACTGCCATATCAATAAAAACTCCAGCTACATGCAACTATATGGGTAAATCTCACAAAGCTGAATGGAAGAAGCTAGACACGGAATAATATATACTGTAAGATTCAAGTTACATGAAGTTCAAGGACAGGGAAATCTGTAGTGATACTACCTTGAACTTTAAGTGAACATAGTACAAGGACATATATCAACACTACTTAGTCCAAAAAAATATAAACAAAGCAAGTTGTCAAAAATATATATGAGAGCATTCCGTTAAAACTTAAAAATCTCAAAAGAATGTTTTACTGAGTTTATGAATATATACACTTGAAATCTGAAGTTAATTTTGACAAAATTTGGTTGAGGATACATTATTTATGTTATTCTATAGCTAAAGAATTTTTTGCAAAAAAGGTAATGCCTTAAAAAGGTAAAAGGCTTCTCTTTAAACACTTTTATCCTGTAAATTATGTTCTCAGTTGAAAAGTTGCTTCAATGAAAGCATTACCTCAGGTCAAAAAAACTGTGTGCTTTTGACAGAATTATTACTTTAAAAATGTATTTCTCAGAAGGATGCCTTAATTAGGCATCCTTCTGAGAAATTTTAAAGTAATAATTCTGTCATGGTTTAGATTTATTTCTAAAAAACATATTATTCAAAAAAGTTTGATATTAACTTTTATATTAAAACATTAGTCATATTCCATTTCATACTAGGAATATTTAATAATGAAAACTCAAATATTTATGACTTAAGAATTTATATAATATTTTTACAATAAAATACAGCAGTGTATGTCAAATACAATTTTTCCTCAAGAAGTACATAGTTTAATAAGAAAGAGATAGCAATACTTTTGGTACTACAGTTACATATGATTCCAAATCCAAATTTCTCAATTGACCAAAGAAAAGCATCAAATAGTTCATCATACAAAAACATAGGGGCACTTACAAATTATTAAATTTGTTTTTAGTCTATATTGGGCCTAAACTCAATGACAGGATGTCTGTGGGTCTAATATATGCCGGTTTTTGCATTTTCAATATTGATTACCTGACATGCCTTTAAGCCCCAAAAGAGACCTTTTCTCGGTTTGAGGGAACATATTTTAAAATATACTTTTAGAACATAATGAAGAACTTAAAGTGCATAATAAAAATTTTTATATAGGTCTTAAGTGGTCACCTTGAACAAATCATCCATCTTTGCCATGAATATAGCTTTCTGTGGCCTTTCTGAAACCTAAATTTACCTGTGATAGTAACGAATCACTTATTTTTTTACTGGATTTTGATTTAGGCTATGTAGGCATAGTAAGACAAAAAAAATATTCCAGTTGATAACCAAAAAAGAGGGGAGAAAATTTTGTATTATTCCCAGAAAGGCCAAAAATAACAAGCTTTTGCAAAGTTTTAAAAGTAATCATTATTCATAGAAATATTTTTAAAAGAAGTCAAATACATTTTCTTATTTTTATCTATATCAGAAATAAAAAATTTGAAGGTCGTGGCAAAATTTTAATTCCTCAGTGTCGAATTTGATTATTTTCACTTGTCCAAAAAAATACGTACCAACAAGATACACTCAGTACAATACCAGGCAAGTCCCATTCAATTACCATATATATTTCTATAAATATGTAAATATATTTGATATGTATTCATTCAAGAGAATAAAAACTGATGAGAATTTCTTTCTTGGGCTGGTTTGCCTTCAAAAGGACATAATTACTTCTTAAGAAATGGTTTGGTTGTGTTTCCCCCTTCATAATCCATGTAATAGGAAGCTCTCTTAGAGTTTTAAACCTAGTTGACTGCAGCATTCTGGTCATCAATAAAAACAGACTTTCTCACTTGGCAATTTTTTAGAATAATAAGAAACAGATTTCTCTCAGAGTACTACTGTATGTATGCTTTTAGATATTAAAGTAAAGCAATAATATCAAATTTTGACATGTTTTGACCAGGCAATTTTAACCATCACAATGAAACTAGGTAGAGAAAATACAGTATAGTAAAAATTTCTGGTTCTCAGCTTGGAGAAGTAGATACTACAAGGTCATAAATACAGTTGACTTGATACACCTATAACTTTGTAGCTCAATAGGCAAAATTTTATTGAAATTTTTGGGAAATATTGAAAGAGGATAAGAACATTCAAATGAAACTTCTTCAAAATAATTTTTGGAATTAAAAATCTGACAATTTATTTTATTTTATATATTTTAAATAATATGGCTTCAGTGCAAGATAAATTTGTAAAAACAAATCAATAGATACATTATTCATATGGCAGAAAGTTTAAAATTTTGTACAAAACAAAGTAGAAAACTTATAAATCTACTCCATGTGAACAAGGAGGCAGAGGAAAGAATGAAGATGATAAGGAAGTACATGACATAGTTTTTTTTAAAGTGACCCAAACTGAACACCTAGAGATGCAAAAGACAATACAACAAAATAAAAACACTTAAAATGGGACTAATATCTGACTGAACATTGCAGGTGAAAAGAACAACTAGACACAAAGCAGGAGAAAGCAAGGACAAACATAGTTACCAAACAGGAACATGTTTGAGGATAATCTGGTACTTATAAATACAAACTGGAATCCAAGATGGAAAACAGTCATCTGTGGAGACACACTAAAACTCAGCTTTCTCTGACTGCATCTAACTTCAGTGATACAAGTGACCTGCAAAAGAAGCTAGTGCCTTTCACACAGTGCTTGGCCCAGGTAAAAAAGGTCTGCTAAAAGCTAAGGATAGGGGCATGAATGCCATCCCACAAGTCACCCAACAAATCAGGAATAATACAGCAAGCAGCACTGGTGCCTAGAAACAGGTACAGACCTGCTGCTTCACTGCTGCCTTCCAAATCTCATGCAAAGTTTTCTTGCAGCCATAACCTGGGACTGTAGAGAGAAGAGAATCCTGGGAAAGACAGTTCTACCTTAGCTACATTGACAAAGCACAAATTCACCACAGTCCTCTTCTTTACAATTTGGCAGCTACATATCACCCTTTAGAACACATTTAATTTTCAAACAAAAACACAACTGTGCTTCCATCTATGCAACAATATCTTCTATGATTGAAAATAATTAACTTTCATGCTAAAATAACACAAAGTCTCTTTGCCCATCTTTGAATGATGTTTATTCCTCTTCTAGCTGTCTCAATCACTCTTTGATATAATTTAACATAATGCTGATTATTTATACACACACACATGCACATAAACACAGTGTCTAGCAGAAGTAATGACTGCTTGAGTGTGGTTTGTAGGTAAATAATATGGATGTAATAATTTATAGTTTTAATTTGAACATTTCATCTAAAAGGTCATATGGTGTGCTTGAGCATGATATTGTTATGTTATAGAATTATATGCTTGTGATTTTGTAATGAAAGATTTTATAATAAAACAGGGACATTATTTCTGCCAGACCCCGTATATAACATAATATACATAATATATAATAAATTATCTATGTATATAAAACAGCCACATATGTATATATAAATATAAATAATAGCACAAAATTGAGAATAATTTTCACCTACAGAAAGAATGGTAGAGAAATGGGTACAGATAGGACACTGAAGCTATATCTTGAATATAACAAGTATATATATAATGATATGAGGAGAATGATAAAACATATAGATTTTTAAAGACCTACTTTAAAAACATGTTTTTACAACCTAATTGTAAAAACAACTATTTTTAAATATAATAATGCTTTGTTAGAAACTAAATTCAAGTTCTTTGAATGCTTGGAAATGTTTTATGATAAAAATATGCTGGGGCAAACCTAAAGGTAAAGCCAATCGGTTTTGTCATTCGATTAAAAGAAAACTTAATGATCTGATTTACATTTTTAATTATTTCAACAACTTACATGCTGAATATACTTGGAGGATAATTAAGGCATTTTTGCCCTAAGAAGCAAAATATTTGTCATTATAAAACCATCACAATTTGTGTGTCATCTTCCTCCTAGCAACTCTCCTGCAGAGAAAAGGCTACAGCTCTTCTGACCCAAGGCCTTCTTGGTCAGTCCCTCACTCGGAACAGATGCCATGATGTGATGCACAGCGGTGGTGTACGCCAGTTCCGGAATCTGAATTTAAAATGCAGGCAAGGATCTCTTCATCATATATAATAAGGAGAATGGGTTCTTCATTAATAACTGTAGCAGATGTTAAAATTAAAAAGAAATACTCAGTGTTTTATATGGAAGTAATCTCAGGATGTCTATTTTCTTTATTTCTTTTAAATATTTAATTAAATTATGTTGTTCCCATGGTAAAGCCCTGTAACTGGCTAAAAATACACTTGAAAACGATGGTCTGTATTTTTCTGGCGCTAACAGAAAATTGTCAAGGGATAAAGACTTGTTCATGACTAAATGTTTTAGTCTTATTTTCTGAGTTCCCACAATTATGTTTGCTCCTGAAGCAGGACATCACAGTGCTGATTCTATCCTAGACAATGCACAGGTGATCAACAGAAAACAGGCAGATTAAAAATATGTGACTTTTGTCATTTCTCATTCATTCTCACTCTTGATGCATGCATTATCCTTTTCCCCCTTGATTAACTCAATTTAATACTTCCTCGGGTCATATTTTCAATTATTATCTTCACAATCAGCAAGCTAATGTAATTTAACTCTCCATTTTATATAAACTATAAGCAAAACATTTTGCTAATATCTGGGGCTATAAAGAAATACAATGTGTATGTTCTTTGTGCTCAAGAAATTTATAATTCACTGGGAGAGAATAATCTAATTGTAAAAACAACTATTTTTTAAATATAATAATGCTTTGTTAGAAACTAAACAGTATAGGAAAGAAATATCCAATTACTTACAATATAGTTTCCAGCAATTTTATGATCTTAACATTTTCTGAAGACCACACTTGTCTATCATATTATAGCATAATGTGGCAGACCACATGCGTAGGAAGTAGCCAGTACTATGAGTGCTTTTAAAACACATGCATGATACAGGTAAGAGGACAAATCTGTAGGTTCAGGGGCCTGTCACACATGTAACATGTTTAGGATTACAAACATTGTGAATGGATTCAAGTGAAGCCAGAATGGACCATATAAACATCATTTTTACTGACTCATGTCCTCTGAATCCAGCCACTGGGTCTGAGTAGGCTTCAACCTACTTCACACTCATGGTGACTAGAGTAACCTGTGTGCCATATCTAAGCATCCAGACTCCTCTTCGGCAGAGACACAAGACACCTAGAAGAGATGCTTGGCATTTGTATACAAACACCACACACATGTGGGGAACTTACATTCTAGATGGTAGATCTCAATCAATAAGAGAATGGAGCTAACAGACAAATCTTCTGCTTCATCCATCAGGCCCACAATTACATGGCTCCTCAGAAGGAGTCAAGTACTTAGAGACCGCAGAAGTTGCCAACTCAGTAATGCATTTTTATCTTGGCTTTCATTCCTTGTCTCATGTTCCTTATTCCTTATGCATCTCCTCAGTTTGGTTACATGATATCCAAGCAAGTAACTTAACTTCTCTATTTCTGGGTGCCTTTATAAGATTTGGGCAGTAATAATAATACTTTTCTCATCTAATTGTCATAAAGATTAAATGAGTTACTAATTACAAACTACTTAGGGCAGTGCCTGTAACAGATTAAGCACTTTGTATGTCATTACCAACTAAAGAACAGTGAGGGTGACGTTTCAAAAGATCAGACAGAATGGCCTCCAATAAATATATATTATATAATATAAACAAGAAATAGAATTTTCCAGAACAATGTAGTATTCTTATTTGTACTGCCTTCAATGCCCAAACTTTCCCCATTCCCATGCCATCAGAATTGATTTTACTGTATTTTGAATCTACTCACACCATGAAATTCTGATAATAATGTAAAACATGAGCCCTCAGATCACCAAACATGATGAAAACTGTCCACCAAGAATAATAATAGAATTCCCAAGTGAACAAGTTAAAGATGCTGCTAACAAAATCTGAGAAGTATTTATCAAACACAGTCAAGGCAAAGACTTACAGAATAAGCTTTCCAAATTACTAAGTAGATAAATAATAGATAGATAAGTAGATAAAAGATAGATAGATAGATAGATAGATAAATCTATTTTCTATCTTCCTGCTGTCATAAGTGTTATTATTACCATGGAAGCAGCCTCATGCTCAGCTATCATCAGAGACATGAACAGCCACTCTATGTACTCATTTTACTATATTTAATAAAATCTAAGGTTGAAATACTTCACACAATGAAATGATGTTACAGAAATTTTTATCAATAAGTAGACTTGGACCCTGCCTGGGTAGCACAGTTGGTGAAGAGTTGTTCTGTACCCCCAAAGGCTGTGGGTTCGATCCCCAGTCATAGCACACATGGGGTGCAACCGATCTATGTTTCTCTGTCACATGAATGTGATGTCCCCTCCCTGCTCTCTTTTTCTCTCTCTCTCCTGCCCTTCTCTAAAATCAGTAAAACATATCCTCAGATGAGGATCAAAACTAAGTGGATTTGGTAAGAAATATTAAGGGATTTATCTAAGCATAAAAAAATCACTTGAGAATCATTCTTGCTGCTAATGGCCATCTAAGTAAAATACTGCCTCTCCTCCATTATATTTTTGGAGAGAGAGTTGTTATTCTCAACTACATACTCATTTTTCAGAGAACAATGTTAAATGCATCTGCTCTGGATCTATTATTCAACCCCTCCCTCTATCACATCAGTTTATTGATATTCAGAGAAAGAGAAAGAATGTATAATAAATGAGTACTTTATTATTCTATAGCAAAACCTGATGTGGTTGTTATTTTTAAAAAATACCTGCATGGAAGTTTTATTTTGAAGACATGACAATGTCCTCTTACAGAATCAAAGTTTCTGAGTAACTCAAAAGATACAGATTGCAAAGAATACAGTGGAGGCATCTAATCATGTCTGAAAGTACAAGCACTGTATATGTACACACCACTCCATGCTGGGACAATGACAATTTTCTTTTACCTTTTACTTTAACTACCATTGAGCTAGGCTTACTTTACCTTAAATGATACTGCAAATCAAATGAGATGTATAAACAGATTCCAGAAGTCAAAAGGCCCCCTTTCTAAACTTCTTGCATTGTTTTTACATATTTTTCTAGATTATTTTATTTCCATATTAGATTAAAAAATAAGAAAAAGAGCTTTATCTACTAACAAGCTAGTTTTTTCTTTCTGCCTCAGATGAGATCTTAATATTTCGTCCTTCCCAATTGTACAAAAGAAGACATTCTCATTTCCCTGTCTTTGCATCCATCTTGTCATCTCATGATGCCAAAGGGTCCTCCTTCCAACCTCCTGGCCAATATCAGAGCTTCTAAATACATCCACAAAAGAGCATGCAAGCATAATGCTAACTTTCCATTTCTATAGCTAGATAGCTCTATGTGGGGTCAGGGAAAGGCACAGAATTCCAGTAGTAAAATTATAAAAATATAGTTCACATTCCTGACATCACTGAGTTTATAAGCAAATAACCAAGAAAGACACTGGAGAGTAAGAAAGATGATAGAGGGAACTCAAATCATAAAATCATTGCCCCCAGTGACTAATAAAATGAGTATAAAGCAACCAATCATAAAGAGGGAAATTCATAGTGGTAACCAAGAAGGAAGGGATACAACTTCATTCCAAAAAATTAATGATGATTCTAATAATTTAATCCACCCTTCATTCCCATCATGCCAAAAACACAGTCACACCCACACACATATGTACACCACTTTCAGAATTAACACCAAGAAAGATGAGAGACTGAGTAACCAACTCTGAGCCTTCCCATCATTACACTTGAAATTAGAAAGAAGTGAACTAAGGAAATAAAGAGACATTCCTGGGAAAAGTTTTTTTTTTTAAATAATGGAGAGTAGAAACTTCTACATTAGACATAAGATTTTAGCAGAGGCAAGAAAAGTATAAAATTCTGAAATTTTCCAGTATTCCTCACAGAAATGTGGTAACAACTAGAAGCCTAGAGTCATTCATCTCTTTAAAATAATATGTATCTTAAATCCTGGTAGAGGATATTTGCCAGAATCTTAGAAGAAAGAACAGAATACCAAACGGAGCCACCCCCATGCACTTAAATTGCAAGAACATGATAAAACACCCCTCTGACTGGAGCTCACAAGGAAGACAAACAGTCCCACGTAGGTATGGAAGTACTTACCATCCAGGAAAATTGTTTTCAAGATGGAGTAAGCTGAAGGCTGACCACCTTGAATATGAGCAAATGACAAGTCCTACAGCACAGCAATGTGGTATCGGTAATAAAGAGTATAGTGTAGAAGGAAGGAAGGAGGAAAGAAATGAAGGTAGAGGAAGAGAAATAAAAGAAGAAATATAATAAACAATGAAAAAGAAACAAAATAAGGAGCTTATTTTGGAAGAGAACATAATGAAATGATCAGAAGAAACTGAAAAGACAAGACAATAAGAACACAAATTCAAAAATGTAAGACCACATGGTAAGATTAAAAGGTGTTTATTACCTGAAAAGGAGGGGTTTAGGAAATAAAACAGGAATCAAAACAGTTGTTTGAGAGAAATATATTACAGTCCCATAATAGAACAAATGTGGGTGAAAATCTGATCATTTTTCCAAAAGAAGAACTTGTGCTAATCAGAGCGTACAGAGAAAAGAGAAAGACTAAAGAAATCAGAGCCATAGCTTTTATCCGGCTGATCAAGAAGAGGTTCTGTGCCTTCAAACAAGAAAAGAAATACTAAACATCTTTGAAAATCGAAAATATGCCTGAATTTCAAAATGTGCTTTTATGTCTATTTCCAGAATACAAAGCTTTGTTAATGTCCCTTATCTCATTGCACCCTCACTAATAATCTCATGAGGTTAGATCTACTTTTTTCCTACTTAATAGGTAATTAAACTGAGGCACGGAGAAATTGGCCTGCCCAAGACCAAATGTCAAGGAAGTTAAGGAAAAAGAAATAGCTTAAATGTTCTTGACTCGGGGTCTCCATTCCCTCCTTTATTCTGATTGATTAGAGACGACCAGTTAAGGGAAAGATCAGTGATGAGGAGGGGAAAAAGTAAGCATAAAATCTTGACAGCTGGATTAGAGTATGGTCATTTATTTGTCATTTTTCAATCTCTATCTTTGTCCTAGATCATGAGCAGCTTCATATCATTTATACCAAATGACATCTCCAGAGACCGGA
Organism: Glossophaga mutica; assembly: GCA_039655065.1. Taxonomy (NCBI): domain Eukaryota; kingdom Metazoa; phylum Chordata; class Mammalia; order Chiroptera; family Phyllostomidae; genus Glossophaga; species Glossophaga mutica. The sequence continues at coordinate 88,901,510 of CM077311.1, forward strand.
TGAAAATAACTCAAATTGGATGAAATGCAGCAATAGCTCCTATAGGGACCAATTACAAATAAACAGCCTCATTAAACCTGTAAATGCTTATAAAGTACATCAGAGCAGGAACAGCCAAGAGTGAAGCACAGGTGTACACAGTTACTACCAATATTTAGCACCATTTAAATTTGGAATATAATTTAGAGTAATTTATGGGAAAATTTAGGCATATGAGGATTTCCCAGGCAAATAATGATGGGAGAAAGAGCAGTGCAAGATTGCAACTTCTACTGTGTGCAGCATTCTGTTCCCCTAATTTGCCTTCTCTCTCTCCCTGTCTCTCCCCCACCCCATTTTCTCTTCGTGTTACAAACTACCTCCTGCTTTCTGTGATTCATTGATCTGCCCTACATTGGCCTTCCTCCTTTGAAAGTCACTCCATGAGTTCAGACCTTCTTTACATTCTTTCTTCCTCCTGGATTTCTAGAACTAAGTTTCAGTAACATGACTAAAACCATATTGACCAATACATGTCTTACAGTGAAAACGCTTTTAATAAAATGAATTCTGTAAAGAGAGAAGAGAAACAAGGAATAGTTATTTGGAAGTGACAGTGCAAAAAGTATGATTATAAAAATGCCTAGAATTATAATTCCCATGTTTGCTTTTTAATTCTAGAAAACTGAATTTAGTATGATTGGTTAATTCCTACCACACCCTGAATACAGAATAGCATTTTCAGCAATATGAGTTAATGCAATTTATATTGAGACTAAAATGGAATGCAACTAGCAGAATTAATTCTAATGACTTCAAAGTCAGTAGTAAGTAGCTCCATAAATAAAAATGATGTCTATGTAAAAAGTTAATTTATTCTCAAATTAAATTTACAAACTGAATTTACTGACTGATCTTTACATTTGCATTAGAGTCAAAAGCTATCATAGAATAAATTATTTGAAAATCACATTACCAGTTTGCCTAGAACCTAATCCAAAGGGACTTTAAAATTGTTGAAAACTGAAAATATATGTTGTCTGTATGTATGACTTTAGTTAAAATATTAACACTCTAGGCAACAGTTTCCTCATCTATAAAATGAATATAATATAGACAAAAATAGGTTCTTTTCCCTTGGGAACAACAAATCTTTTTTGAAGAAACTATATATGGGCTTTGGCCTTGAAACAATTTCTGTATGTCTCATAATTTTATGCAAAAGTATGTACAGGTTCCTGTGTGCATTATTCTGGAGAGAAACTCAGAAAGTTTCATCATACTCTTTGTAAAGCAGACTGCATGTTTATTTGCCTTTCTAATATTCTACTAATGTCATGATGGCCTTTCAGTGATTTATTAACTTGAGTGCATAATAATAATCTATGAAGTCTGTTGAAAAGATGGATCATTGGAACACACCATTCATGATGGCTGGGGTCCAGCCTATGTAAGAAACACTGTTATATATCACAGGCCCCATCACGATGTAGATGTGATAACCAAAAAGTTGTTCAAAGCTTTCAAAAAGAAAAAAACAAAATATTATTTTATTGTCTGTGCTGATTAGCATAACCAGGTTTCTAAGAATCAAAGCCCTTTAAATTTCCTTGGTTGATAGGTGACTCTCACTCAGATGGCTCTGGCTCTGTACTTTTACCAGCAAGGAAAAGAATGGAGGTGAAGTTCAGTTAAACCGATTCAGTCCATGTAGAATGCTTGCAAAAAGTTTAGACATATAGAAGAACAAACCATGAGTTAAAATAGGACTGGCGCTCCATGTGCCCACACCCCCTACCTATGGACTGAATGTAGTTGTGCTGGTTCTGTTCTTGTGTATTACTCTAACTTGCAAGGATCCAACTTTCTTCTTATTAAGGGGATAATTTTCCTCATTGCTTTTAATTCTACAGAGATTTATATATTAAAGGAACTCTAAAAGCAACCAAGTCACTATGGAATCAAAGCCATCAGTTTAAATTTTTTTATTCCACTGCTTACCCCGGCTACAAAGTCATGCCCATACAAAGTCATACAAAGTCAGTGAAGTAATCTGGAGAATTTTCAAAGGGCCATGAGATAACACTGGCTATATTATACATTTCTAATTATTGCTGATAAGAAATGGAAATTTCTATAGTATTTTATCTAGATGAGGCTATTAGCTAAAAGCTAAGGAAAATGACTACAACACAACAGAAAATTCATGTAAATTACTTTTTAAACACTATTGCCAGGTTGAAAAATGAGGAATTTAATAAACCATAAATATTCTCTTGAAGCCCTATACATTAAGTTGTAGCAAATTAGGACATTTTCTTTAAAAAATAAAATAAATAAACTCCTATCCTCTAACCCTAGTCCTAGAAAGCAATCATATGTCAAATAAAGAGCAAATCTGAACTTAGTAAGAAGAGACTTTATTCTAAAGGATAACTGCCAAGCAGTGAAGAGACTATTGCAGTAGGGAAAAGTCCATTGGAGTAGAGGGAAAACTCTGACTGTAAAATCAGCAACATCTCAGGGATTAGTCAAAAAGATTTCATTTCTAGAGAGGGGTGAGAAAGGTGAGAAAAAGCAGGGTGTAAGGAACTGGGATGCAGGGCTGATGTGATAGGGTAGTAGAGCTGCGAATGTTTTACTCCAGGTCAGACTATTCTCAGGTGGGGCTTTTGAGAAGAGACTGTATGTGGGTTCAGGCTGAAGGTGGGCCAAAGGGGAGAGGAGGGCTTAGGGGGATCTAAATGGTCCGTGGGCACAAACGGATCATCTAATCTTTTACGAGACAAAGAACAGGAATTGGTTGGGTCTGTGTCTGGCCATGTCACAGGTAAACAAGGGGCATCCATGAGTCGTAGCTAAGTTTATGGGGACGAGTGGTTCCTTGCAGTAAGTTGTACCCTAGAATGCAAAAGGCCAGGGGATTTCCTACCGTATTTTTTTCCAGGCTTAGAGGACTCAGATAAAAGTTCACATTGTTACAGGTTTTCCAAACATCCCCACAAAATACCACATGCACTTTGTACTTTTACTTCATTGAGTATTCTTCGTAGACAGAAACAGATCTCTCATTGATGTGGAGAGGCCATCCTCTTGAGGATGGGGTGGGGCAGTTAGAACAGGAGGTTCAGATGTGATAGGTAAGTGCAGAGTAGAAAGGGCTGCTCTTGCCTGTGGGAGTGCTGAAGAGGGAGACTAAACTGCAAAGGAGCCATCCAGAGATGTCTGTTGTGCCACCACTGAAACAGATGTTTTGTCAAGGCCACTGAATACAGATACGGTTTCTCCCTGAGAATGTAGCAGGAAAAGATGACTCCGGCAGCCAAATAGACTCATGGAATCCTGTATCTGGACTATTAATTGAACTCAGAGTAAAGACTCTTTTTTTCTATAAAAGAAATTGCTATTGCTTACTATGCTGGGCTACCAGACATGAAGGCATCATTCATATCTAATTTAAACCTTTACGAGTAACAACTCCTTGGCTACTTTCAAAGTTTATATGTGACTTAATGCTTCTAAATCAAATTTAGCATTCTTAAAAAGTAGATTCTTAAGCATTTCCATTTAATAAATGATCTAAATTCAATTATCATTTTTAAAATATCTCTGTACCTCCTCTTACCCCCTTTCCTTATCACCATCAATATTGAAATCATAAATGACACAAGATTCAGAGAAGTTGGACTATTTCCATAAGCTGTGCACCATCTGCCCACACTCTTTCCTGGCTGCCTTTCTCTGCTTCCTCCATGGGAAGTCTGATAAACCTCAAAGTACCAATGCACACTTATCCACTGGTGGAAGTGGAGTTCCATTAGACTTCATGAAGAGTCATGGAGTTTTATAAGACAGCAAAGGGAAGACAGATTGAAGCAAGTCTCCAAAGGCCAGAATAGGTGGACTGCAACTCTTTCTATACCAAGACTAGGTAGACCTTTGCCTTAGGCCTGGTGCTTTTATTTCAGTGATTCTCATGAGTGGGGGAAACAGGTAGGTATTTTAAGAGCTGGTGCTAAAAAAGTAAGAGACATAAAATATTTAAAGCTGTTTTCATGGTGCCATATGGAACTACTATTATTTTAATCATCCTTCTATTTATTTACTCGCAGATTTTTTTAAAGAAAGTATTCTCTGTAATCAGTCCTTAAATTTTAAGCTGCCCTTTGTGACTAATATTTCTAATTCAATGTGCTCCTACTACCTATTTAAACATGATTCTAATTTGTGAAGATATTGACTTAAGAGGAAAAATACCCAGATTACAATGCAATGTGCTCAAGAAACACAGCCCTAGAGCTTGGCCAGGTATTGTGCCATGATGACAGCATGTAATAATTTTACATGTATTGCCACATGTTAAAGGTATATATGATTAGGATGATCAAACATTATAGGTAGATACCAATATTTTATTATTTAAGATAATAAGTCTCAAATGTAATGCTTATCAATAATGGTCCATAGAATTTTCATGACTTATACCACTAATATATACATAAAACATATGTCTGAGATAAAAAATATAAACAAATATGATTATATATCTAATTGCTTTGAGCTGCAGACATCAGTAGAAAATGATGTATACACATCCATACCAAAGAAGAGGAGGAAGAACAGGTCAAGTGCACCTGCTTTGGGATTTAGCTGTCTGGGCTTGACAGCCAGCTTCACCACTAACCTTGGGCAAGCTGCTCTCAACCTCATTTCCTCAACTTTACTGTGAATACTAAAATAGTATTGAGCTCAAAGGTTGTTCTAACAATAAAATGAGCTAATTCATTATTATAAAGCTCATAGAAAAATCCCTGGCATATTTTTAGGTACTCAATAAATGTTAGCTATTATAGGGCACATGACCACAGTGAAGACTCATTTATCTTTGTTCTAAATTAATCAGTTTTTTATTATTGCATAGTCTTTACCATGTAATGGTTATTGCTAACTGATTGAAGATGGGGGTTATGCCAAATGTCGTACACTCACAGAAACACACATGTATAACCATAAATCTCATTTGCTATTTTTCACATCCAAGGGTTTATAATTACTATTATTATGCCCATGATGCCAAACAGGAGAGACAGAATTGCAGAGTAACTTCTCCAAGATCACAGACCATTTAAACAAAGGGGAAAAAATACTACCTCAAGAATCAATAAAATCTAGATTCTGATTAAAGTTATATCATTTACTACCTGTGTTATCTAAAGGAAATTAAGTATCTGAGCTTGTTTCTTCCCTGTAAAATGGGAATAACACTGTGTACCTCTTCCTCATTCTTGAATTAGTGGAGAGAATCAAACGATGTGATAATGATGAAAACAGCCCACAAAGTGGAATAGGAACAATCAAAGATTTCTCAGCATGTAGTAGACATGTCTCTTTAAAAGTGCTTTAGGTTCCCATGCTTTTGCACATCTGCTTAATTTAGCACGGAACCTGGTTTTCCTTTGATACACAACTCCATTATCCCCTCCAGGAATGCCTGAAGGAAACAAGGATCTTATTTATAATTTTAGCTGATGTCTGAACACAAAAGTATGGGGCTTCTCCTCTCTGCCTTGAGGTCACCAGGTTGGCTGGAGATGTAACTGCCTGTGGTTGCTACAGGCAACTCATTTGAAATGATAAACTCCAGTAAATTTCTCCTTCTCTGGACTGAAGATAAATTTGCTTTGCTTCTCAAAACTGCTTGCAGGGGTGGGGGGTGGTCCCAAAATGGAGCTACTGAGATCCTAATGACACCATTTGTCTTACAGAACACAACCATCTTCTCAAAGTAGTGACTGTCAGAAACACAGATGCAGGGACTAAGGCTAACCCCCACCTCACGTTCTTATACCAAGAGACATTAAGTCCTCTACTACATAGGCCTAGTTACTACTCATCCTTACCCCCACCTGCCCAGAATTCTCCTCGAATGTCTGTATAGCCAGGAGTCCCACTGCGTCTGGTTTCTTTAAAGGATCCACAGATTACCAAACAGGTATGAATCTGTCCAAAAACTTTGACTATGACAGCCATATACCTTTCAATTTTGCAAAAACATGTTTTTAAAATTGTCATTGCTATTCTGATTACAATAATCTGAAAGAAAAAGTATGCGTATTACTATGGCAAATATAATGGAATCATAACTATGGTTATATTGTTTGAGTTATCACTTTAAAATACGATAAATCTAAAATAAATATACAGAATTTTAGTCATTATCCCAGAAATATATTAAAAGCTATTTTAGGAGTCTATCAGTAATTAATGGGTATCTGTTATATATTTAATACACTGCTAAGAGGTTCTCAAAAAAATAAGATTTCTAGTGCTAAAGTACTTGATTGTTTAATAATAATACAGAGAATTTACTTTAAACATGAGAATAAGATAGAAAATATTTTTAAATATATAGGCATAAATAATGTGGGCAAGGAAAAGAACTATAGACTACAAAAAGGGCTTCTTGAAGAAGAGGGAATTAAGTTGGCCTTTTGCATTCTTCCTGGATAAGAAAACTTTGTAAACTAGAAACAGAAGGTAAATTGTTTAATCTCATAGAAGTTATTGCCACAGAACCCACTCCATTTATCATACTCAGTGGTGAATGCTGAAAGGTCTTCCTCCTCCACATCACTTTGAAGGCCCTTGCTTATAACTGTAGGATGTTTCAAGAAAACAAAATAAAAATTAAAAAATTTAAAACAAAGATGAAACTGTCATGATTCACTATTATTTTTAAGAAAATAAAAAAATCTATATAAATCATTACGATAAGTGAGTTTAGCAAATTCGCTCATTATCATCTTACAAGTCAGTTTTATTTCTATATAAGAGAAGCAAACATTAAATTTGATTTTAAAAAATAAAAGTAATCATAAATTTAACAATGGCCTCTAAATTTTTAAATGCCAAAAAGTAAATCTCATGGAAGTTATACAAGATCTCTATATAGGAAGCAATGAGGCATGATTGAAAGAAATTAAAGAAGATTTAAAGAAGTGAACATCATGGGGTGGAAGACAAAATCACAAAGATTTCCATTTTTTCCCCCCTTAATACACGATTCAATGAAATACCAATTAAAATCTCAGTAGACTTATTATTTGTGAAAATTAATAAGTAGGCTCTACATTTGTATGAAAATTTAAGAACAGTGAGGATGCTTTTAAAAAAGAAAAGGTGAATAAGTTGTTTCACTAGAAATAAAATCTTATCCTAAAATTACTATAATAAAAAGGGGTAGTGTTGGAGCAAGAAAGAATAAACAGACCAATGGACTGGAGAGTCCAGGAGAAGAAACACTCACAGTGACACTGAATTAAGGAAAGATAGGACAGGAAACAAAGGGAGAAACAGCGCTTGGCTCAGTGTAAATCCACAAGGAAAAACACTGAAACTTGACATGAGCCATACACAAAATCAATTCCAGATACATTATTGGTTTAAATTTAAAAGTCAAGATGATAAAGCTTCTGGAAGATAATATGTACAGGAGAATATATTCCTGATTTGGCATAAGGAAAAATCTGTTATACAGAAAGCATTAGCCATAAAGGGGGAAAAGGTCTGAACTGGACTACACTACGATTAAGACATCCCATATTTTCAAAAGAAAGCATAAGTAAGCGAAAGGTGAGCCAATGACCAGACAAAGATATTTACAATTATAACCAACAAACACCTGAAATTCTAACAATATGAAGAAGACCCCTTACAAATGAAAAAGAAAAGGAAACAAAACCCAAGGCAAATAGGCAAAAAACTTAAACAGGTGACATTTGTCTTATCATTATACCCTCGGATATGAGCCATATTCAAACAGCCACAAACTTATAAAGATTCTCAAGTACACGGATCATAAGGAAAGGAAAATTAAAACCGAGTTGGCTTAAATAAAATATGACTGTCAATATTAAGTGCAGTGACTTGGCAGAATAATAAAAAAGCTGATAAACCATTAGTAGGAGTACAAGTTGAAAAAATCACTTTGGAAAATAGTTTGAAATTATCTACTAAAGTTGGAAAAAGACTTACTATTCAGCATTTCCACTTCAAGATATATACAGCAAAGGAGTGTGAGTAGTTGTGTATCAAGACACATGTAAGAATGGCACTATTATCGGTAACGGCCAGAAACTGAGGAGGGGGAAGGAGGACCCAAAAAACTACTGCCCACTAGAAGTAAAAGGCATAAGTGAATTGTAGAATACTTACATTATAAAATACCCTATAGCAGTAAACATAAATGAACTACAGCAAAAACATAAATGAAACTTATAAAGGTGATGATGAGAAAGAGTTCTATACATTAATTTATATAAATTTTAAAAACAACAGAAATTAAACTATATTATTTAGGAATGCACGGTTATATAGTAAAGCTATAAAAATAGCAAGAATGTACATTTCCTAACAACCGGGGCAATGGTTATTTGTGAGGGGAGGGAGAAAGTACTGACTCAGAGAGGTGTCACTAAGGTTTCTGAGATAATGTCAGAGTTGAACTTCTTGAACTGAGTAGAAGTAACACTGGTACTTCCTTCGTGATAATTTATTAAATGATACATTTATGTTTTGTGCTCATCTCTCTGCATGCTATATTTTTAAAAGTTAACAAATTAGAAAATTATGATTTTGATTATTCCTGGAGGATAACAACAGCCAGATTCTGATCTTCTAGGTGTGGTTTTGGCATTTAATACTGCCATCTTTTTTGAAAGGCTTTCACCTAAGTTCTGCTCAGCCTCAGCGAACCCTCACTGCTATCATTGAACAAAGAACCCTTAATGTAACTTAGAGCTCAATGGTCTGGTGAGGCTGGTCAGCCCATTGTTTTTCTTTGATGGATTAGACAGACAGCTGGACACAGGTCTTGGAGCTTCTTAAACACCAGTTATTTATAACTTAATAAATAATAAACTGCAAGTCAATGTTTCTATTTTTCTGCATTTCTCAGATCACAGACACCCTGCTGAAATATACATTAAGTGTTTATCAGAAATTTAGTTTCAAAATCAATTCAATTACAGTTTTGAGAGGTAGAAACCCAGGCGAATACATTTAAAAAATTTTTATCTAATTCTTTTACACACAGAAGATTGGCTCAGTTACAATGAGCAATGTGATACCATGAAAGATTTTTTATAAATTGAGCAACACATTCACAGGGATGAGCCACATTGAAAATCTAGAGATGTAGGTGGAGCTATTTTGTCTATTTTTAACTTATAATGAAGCTGAAGAAAACAAGGTTATGCAGAACATTAATCAGCAAGTTTTTTCCAATGACAAGCAATGCTAAATAAGTTGCCTGTAAATTATCTGTTAATCAGAAATAACTCTGGGTGATAGATGGGCAGCATTTTTTAAATACAGAAGGTTGTACTTGAACCACCTGGTCTCCTAAAATAGAAAGCCAGGGTTGAGAAACCTTCCTCCTTTCATGATGCGTTTCGTAGTTAGACGGTAAGCCATCTGGTAACCAGTTATTTCTGTTATCTTCCCAGTGACTAGTGAAGGGAGGCATGTGTGAAAGGGTGGGGCAATTATGATTGGGATGGAGTTAATTATTTCTATAACTAGGTGTACAAAAATTTAATTAAAAATTTTATTAAAATGCTAAAAGCCACATTACTTCCAGGTTTATTTTGTAAACCTCATGTGCACATATTACTTTATATTCTCCAAGTTCGATATGCAAGTAGCCTCACTGGTGGTGGGTCAACCCACTTCCTCCCAAAATCTGATGTTATTTTAGCACCCAGGTTTGGGACCCACTGAGCGAGAAGGGCAGGAGAATATGAAGATAAAAGAATATTTAAAAACAGGTATGATTTCAAAAATGCCCATGGTAAAGCTAAAAGAATAGTAGAGGCAAACAAAAAAGGTACTATTGGCTATCTTAACCATTGTCAGTTACAATGGTTCCTCAACAGCAACAATTTTTCCACCCAAAAGATACTGCAAGGTCTGAAGACACTTTTGGTTGTCACAACTTGGAGTGGTGCTACTGGCATCTAATAGGTAGAGGCTCAGGGTGCTGCTACACATCCTACAACACACGGAGCAGCCCTCCCCTGCACACACACACACACAAATTTACAGTCAGTGGTGCTGAGATTGAGAAACTCTGATCAAATGAAACAAATTCAGTCTATAAACAGACTCCAAAAGGGCGGAACTGCATAATTTTTTTAAAAGGTAGTTGCATGCAAAAGAGGAGTCATTTAATGCAATGCTTTTATGTTAGTTTTAGTGAGAGGGTTGACATATGTGAATGTGCTAATCTTAGGGTTTTATTAAGAATACACATGATATTTATTATTTGTTAGTTAGCTACATGATGGACAGGAAAAAAAAGAGTTATGAGTGAGCCACAGTACACCTGAAAACTAAGAACTGTATCATGAACAAGAAGGGTAGTCAGCAGAAATGGCAATACTAAATAACCAGGTAAAGACAGGTTTCAATGGTGGATTGCAAAACCGATGTTCAACCAAATGTTCATAAGAGAGAGTTGATTGTGCAAAATAAGTTGTCCTAGGAGGGGAAATCTCCATGACTCCACTAATTACAATGATATATTAATAAGATACAGTGAAGTAAATAACTGTCTGTATAATAAGATATCTGTAGCCAAAACTTAATGGATAAGGCAGCAAAAAAAAAAAAAAAAAAAAAAAGGGGGGGTACAAGAAAAGAAATGCATTTATAGTTTTGTGAAATAGCAGGTAAACCTGTAATTAGATAGGAAGACACACCACCTAGTGTAAGCTTGAAATTGATTTTTACCACTGGGATAAAACCAGGTCTTGTTTTCAGACCAAGAATCAATTAGTTAAAAAAATAGGGACTTAATATATTGGCTTGAGAGAATATTACTCTCTGGGGTTACTATTCAAGGTGATGGATACAACTGCTAATTTTGTAACCCCCCAAATCTAGAGTATCAATATCTTTGTAATGATTTGTAAGATGTGTAATCATTCAGCATTTTTGTATATATTTGATTAAGAGGTTGAAGCATTGAAAATATTCCTTATATTAGATTATTATTCTTATTGACCTTCAGAATTTGCCTAGGGTTTAACCAACTTTTAAATGGTTAAATATTAGATTTATAAATGTGTATTCTTGTTCATTAGAAATACAAAGAGATGGGTCATTTGCTTAGTGACAGAGAAGCTTAATAAACTGAGTGTTAAACAAAGGAAAGGCAGCAGGGAGTGCTCCTTCCCACACACGACAGTCCCCAAACCCTACTGATGGGAAGCAAAATAAGGAACGGTCCGGATCCTGGCAGTCTATAGTCCACAAGTCGAACCTTGCCTGCTGCCTGTATTTGTGAAACCCGTGTGCTAGAATAGTTAAAACATTTTTAAATAGTTGAAAAAACTCAAAATAAGAACAGCATTTTGTAATATTAAATTACATGACACTAAATAACATTACACTAAAATCGGATTTTAGTGTCTAGAAGTGTGTTGTTTGGTGAGTTATCAGAACACTGCCATGCTTGTTCATTGACATATGGCCTCTGATTTTGCATCCAGTTGTGATAGAGACGTATGTTGACAAAGCCTAAAATATTTATCATGTGGCCCTTTCCAGAAAGTTTGCTGATTCTTGGGTAGCAGTTATAAGCTTGGACCCCTTAACAAGACATGTTGGCTTTGAATGCCAGGTCTGCATACTGGCCATGATACAGGCAGGTTTCTTAAATTCTGAGGACCCCAGTATCTCCACCTGTGAAATGGCAACAAAAGTATTGGCTACTATATAGGATGGCTGTAAAGGGTAAACATAACACATGTAGAACACCTCGAAGCATGCCTGGAAGTAAGGAATCCTTACTAAAGGTTCTCATGAGCACTGACTAGTATTAGGTTTACTTATTGCTACTTCTGGAGTGATGGTAGAGGAGTACATTTGCTATCAACTTGGAAATGTGTGATTTTAAAAGTCAAACATTTATTTAGAGTCCTAATTTAAAATTTATACACCTTCTAAATTTCAGGTTTCTGACCCAAAGCCAATTAAACTTCTCTTGAACTTGCCCCCGGTTATCAGGAGTTGTTACTGGGGAGATTCAGGGTATGACAGAAGCACATGAGCTTTGGAACCACACAGACTTGGGATGAACTGTAACTTTTCCCCTAGTAATGTGGTTTAAAGCAGCTCAGTGTAACTTTATGAGCATTGTTCTCATCTCCATTATACAAAATATTATACCAGCAACACAAACGTGAATACAGATACCTGAACCTGCTGAATTTCAAAGGATGAGACCTGGGTATTTCCAATTTTAAAAAAGATGCATATGAGCTTTAGGTGGACACACAGGCAGAGCTGAGAATCACAAAATTAAAATGTTTATGTGAGATCTAAATGAAATCAAGTGTCAAACTAACAGAGGACCTTAGGCAACTAATCTCTACAAACCTGATACTTTCTAACTAATATTCTGGATATCATCCATTTACAGGTAACGAAAAACTTGAAGTTGGACTGGTTATCTTTATCTCAGGAAATTAGAAAGAATCACTTCTGTGCACTAACAACAGATAATAAACACATCTCGCATACTATAGTTCTCCAACCTCTGGAGGGGAAAAAAAAGCCTCTATCCAATAGTCAGAGTATCCTCAAACTCTCCCTATTGAAAAACAAGACTATTTCCAGAACTTACCAAAGAATGTTAATAATTGATAACATTAGAAGTTTGAATATAAAGGGCACATTCTCTTTAAAGGTGACATTTGTATCAAAATTAAGGCCCTTTCCCCTTAAGTACTGTTGTAAGCTTATTAACACTTTAAAAATCACTGGAGAACCTGTAAGGCAGTGCTTACACAGCCCTGCTCTACTCTAAATGGTTCAACATCAATACAAAGTCTCATTAACCTTATCACTTTCTAGTCCTTGAGCACAATGGGATATGTCAGGCAGCTGCCACTGTCTGTGTGCTCTAATGCATAAACTTAATGGGCTTGGAGAACAAGACTTCCAGCAGAGCCACCAGCTATTCAGAGGTACTGTTCAGCTAGCAAATATGTTATTCTGAACCATCCAGCTATTATTGGAATGTATGGAGCCTTTAATTTTGGTTTAATGATGTTTTTGTAAGGGAGACTTTAATAAAATTTAGACCACATTTCAAAAGTCCAAGTAATACAAAAATGGCTCTCATTCCCACCCAGCCTAGTGACATCAAACACTGCCATGTGATAACGTCCTCAGCTTCTTCCCAGCTGTGACACAACTGGGTTTGAAAGATACCTTCACCTTGTGGATTCAACTGTGCAAAGTCTAAGGACAAGTTCTTAAATAAACTTATTTCTCTGAGAACTATTGTAGAGAAAGAAACCATTTTTAACTGGACTTAATAGCCAGAGATGTCAAAATGTTTTTTAATAAATAAATAAAAATTGAAAAATAGAATAAAAGTTGAGAACTAGATACAAACAATGAAGAAGGAATAAATGAAGATAAAATAAAATCTTTTGATTTTCTTATTCTTAGTTGATCTCATAGATAACTGTTCAAAGTAATAGGAGCCATGAGTGTTGGGTAATTATAGCACACAGATACATTAAAACAATGACAGGAATGTTATTTACATTTCTTCTGTAAAGGGACAGGAGGGATTTGGTATCCTTCTCAATGCCTCTTAAGGTTTATAATGTGCATATTACTGGTGATGCTAACTTTGTTCACCTGGGTCAGGATGTATCTGCCATGTTTCTCCTCCAAAAAGTACTATATATCCTTTGTAATTAATAATTGTCTTCTGGGGGAGATACTTTAAGAGGGTGCAAATCCTCTTTCTCTTTATACTTTAGCCCACCAGTTTTAGCATCTATCGAAATCCTCAATTAATATCTGGTGTTTTTCTAATGGTTATTTTCTATTTTCACTATTCTTTTTACATTCATTCATTGGAATTCTATTGTGAGAAAAAGATGTCCCTGGGATGGGAACTGGGTGGAGGTGGATGAAGGGGGAAATGGGGAACATATGTAATAATATCAACAATAAAAAAAGAAAAAATGAAATAAGTGTAAAAATAGGGCAAAATGTTCAGAGCAAAATCATCTAAATACTAGAATATGAAGAGGAGGAGGAAGAGGAATAATAATAATATTAAGAAGAAGAAAGAAGAGGAGGAGGAGAAGGGGGAGAAGGAGAAGGAAAAGGAGAAAGGAAAAAGAACCATGTCATACGCTAAAACGTCAAAGCTTGTCTCCAACCCCAGTGTCTCTTCTCTGACTCTGATATCCAGCTGCCTACTCAATCGTCACTTGGGTGTCAAGCCAGTGCCTTAGACTTTACAGGTCTAAAGCTGAACCCCTGTTACGTTGCCCAGACCTGCTCCTCATACAATCTCCCCCATCTCAGTAACTCTGTCGTTCTTTTATTAGATGAGACCAAAATTCTTAAAGTTAGTCTCTTTTTTTCACTCTCTCTCCTTAATATTCTACAGGGTAGTTAAAATGCTCCTGTCAAAAGCTGTCAGATTGTGTTACCCCCCTGCCATTCATTATAGTAGTTGTGTTTATATTTATCTTTACAGCTTCAATAAGAGGTCTCTGAGTGTAAGGTCATGCTTTATTCACATTTGTGTGGCCAGATCCTAGCATAGAACTTGGTATTTAATAAGTAAGATGTATTGATGTTTAATCCTCCTTTTCTGACTTTATTTTTATTTTGTGGGAAGAAAGTAAGCAATAGAACTTAAATGTTCAAAGCTCCCACCACCATGGAGTACAGGAAAGTTGAATGAATCAAGTTCCTGGTGCTGTGCTAATGACATTCACACCACTGGGTGGAAAGGTCGCTTCTGTTCTTTCCTCTGTTGTAGATCTGTGACTACTATGGGCAATTCCTCCATCTCACTCTAGACCTTTCTGATATGATTCCATTTCTCCTATCAAAAGACAAATAGAAAAGAGAGATACATATAGGAACAAGAGAGAAAAGCAGAATAGGGATAAAGCAAGGAAAGAAAGATGGAAGAGAAGTCAGTGCAGAGGAGGGAGCAGGAAAACCTGGGTCTGTGGGACATTGCACAGGCAGTTACATCACATAGCCTTGCAGAAGCAAGGAAATCAGTGAGCAGTCGGCTCTAGAAGTAGATCACATTTAAACTGAGATGCAGGGAAGGAATCAAAGGGAGCTATACCACAGGGAAGAAGAATACTATAAAACAGAGAGATTAATTCACACCTTTTGGTTTCACAAAATCTTAAATATTGAGAGGCATAAATTTTTGATGCATGTTTCTCAAGCTCGAGTGACTGAATGGTGATGGTTTGATTAACACTGTCACATTTTTCTTTTCTGCATGCTAAGTAGTTCTGTTTTGAAATATTACTCTTTTAAATTCCTGCCTTTCTAAAAAGTAAGCTAAAATGTTCATTTGATTGATGTTTCATTTGGGAAGGGCTTTAAGGGACACCAAAAGCTTGTTTTAAGAAAGATCATTTTATTCATTAGTCTTATATTTCCCTTATTTTGATCTATAAAACTTTTTCACATTAAATATTTAGCCAATGACCTTGAAAAAAGACCCAACTTCAACTCAAATGTCAGCAGAAACAAATGCCAGTTTTTATGGAAATTTTGCTTATGAATTTTAAATGTGAGAATACTGTTCTTTGGTTTTTAAAAATATTCCATTCTCTTTTCAGTTGTTTAAATTACTTAAATTCAGGCAGAGAGATCTTATGAATATTGATCATCAAAATTTTATCGCTTGGCAATACTAAAATAATTTCTAAAACTAATTCTGTGACATTTAACAAAAATTTCAGGTGCACTCTGTGTTTTTAGCATATTCTCTTTTGAGATTATTTTCAATATTGTTTTATTAACAGTTACAATTATATAATAATTGTTTGGTGCCATAGGGAGTGACTTTAGATTGAGAACATATATCTAGGTTAAAAAAATTATCTCAGATTGGTAGAACTAGAAGAATAGAAAGAAGAACTTTGGTCATAAAATTATTATAGAGGTATAAAATAAAGGTGTGTGGTCATCAGCTAATTTAAAGTTAGAATGTATTATAATGAATAAATTAGAATATTTCTTTTGATTTTGTTATAAGAAAGACATTGCATGCTATCTCTTTCCAAGTCCCTTCCTCTGCTCCTGCTAAAATATGAAGCATAAAGAAGTATTATATGAATTGCTATTGTGGATTTCAAACTAATAGTTTCTATTAGTCACTTGAAAATATTTAGAATTTTATTACAATATTAAGGAAACCAAAGTATCAAAAACCTTTAAACAGTGCTTGACTATAATAATAGCTATAATAATAAAATACAGTGTTTATGTGTCAGACAATATGCTATCATTTTGTATGCATTATCTTGTTGGAATATTACAATAACTCTATGAAATAAGTACTACAGAATAGAATAAAGACTTAGAGAGCTCCATGAACATGTCAACAGTTAGTTGCTGGTCTGAGATTTGAATTCCAATTTGTCTGATTCCAGCAGCTAAGCTTTTGGCCAGTGTGGTAGATGGAAACTTTTCCAGTGTGTTACCTGGAAAATACCTACTGCTCTTCTTACAGGGCCCCTGGCTATGGAGGACTACACCTTCCTACCTCACTGACTTTAGGCTTCATTATGCAACTGGCTTTGGCAAATAAAAGATAAGAATTGACACATGCCACTACTAAACAGAAGTTTCATAAGCCATCACATGGATCTCCACCTTCTTATTTTCCCCTTTCCCTCGAGCTTGGCACTGTCCCCAGGGGAGCTATTTCTCCAGTCTAGGCCTCAGGTGATGGCGACACCCGAGCAGTGACCGCAAGTAGGTTATGAACATGCAACTAAATAGTCATTGTTACCTGCCAATGAGACCTACAGGTCAATCTTTGTTACAGTACAATTGAGCCAGGCTTGACTGATATCAACACTATTCTGTTTGTGCCTCTCTTTGCTTACTCCTCCCTCCATGGAAATTTATTTGTAATGGAAATATTTTCCTTTGCTGCAAATAAACTAGAATCAAAATTTCCTTCCCTGCAAAACACTGAATACATCATAACATCCTTTGGTAGGCTCTGTAAATCCATAATATAATTAAATCATGAGGACATGAAAATTATAAAGTGCCGACTCTGGTTGGATGCTGTACGACAGGCATATCAAGTAGAAAAGCAAACACTTACCACAGATTATTTTCCATTACCCACTGTTAATAAGACCTCTCTTGATAGTGGCTAAACTATTGGAGCTCTGTCTGCAAGTACATTTTAAAACAGAATCTGTTGACAGGTTCAGCTCCAAGGACTACTTCATCTTTAGTAAAATTTCATTTCTCTCCCACTCATAACTCCATCCTTAAAATGGTACTCACACCCACTGCCACCTGATGCTTTTATTGTAAAGACTACAGAGTGCTTCATTTGGTTTGTAATCTTTTGCCCTTTTCAGTGGATCGTAGAACCATAGGAATTAGTAATGAAAATGATCAGTCGCTTTTTCACTTACATTTGTATACCCATAGTCAGCATCTTTCCAGCAATGTATTTGAGTCAAAAAGGATAGGCAAGCTAAATTCCTCTACTATAGATAAGCAGCATCCTGCATGTACTTTCCTTAGAAGGGGGTGCTCATGTACTTTACTTAGAAAGTGTACCTGATAGATGTCACCTTATTTTAAATTCAGTCTCTCTGGCTCAGCCTGTGTCCATCGATTTTTATTTGGGTTGAAATCTGTTAAAAAAAAAAAAAAAAAAAAAAAACGAGATAAGCAACCATGAATTTCTCATTTGCAACCATTTGTGTGTATGGAAAGTGACTTATTGATTTTCTAATTCATTGCTCAATCTTCATCAGACCTGCCCTGCTACTGCCACTGTCCAGGCCCTGACTGCCTGAACAATTTTGTAGACAATGGTGCTGCATCCTCGATTAGTGCAGCCATACATGGCATGCCTGTATGACGACTAAATGGGGACGTTAGGCACAATGTAAATACATTTTAATAATTACTGTAGCTTCTTCTTTATGGGCTAAACCTAGCAAAAGCAGTTTGTCACCTCCTGAGCCATGGCCTCTGGCCCCAATACCAATTTTTGCCAAGATGTTTTTAATACAGTTGAAACCAGTATCTGTAAGGTCTAGTTAACACAGGTAAATGAAGTTATGTACTTCCCTTGGATCAGCAGATGTGTGACATTTTTCAAGGGTTACTTTCTGGTTAAAGGCAAATATATTTTAGGAAATTTCATTAGAAGGAATATAAATTACAATTAAAAAGGAAGTTAGCATATATTCCAATCATCTACTCTTTATATAGGTTGTAACGTGAAGTGCACTATTGAGTCTTCCCTGCAACTTTATCTTCTGCTCTACTGTTCATCTTATTTAATGTTTAAAAAAAATCTATCCAGACCAGCGCTGTCCAATATAGCTTTCCGTAAGGATGGAATTGTTCTATGATTTTGCATAATCTGATATGCAGCCACTACTTGCAAGTGTCAAATGAACAGCTGAAGTCTGGCAAGTAAAACTGAGAAAATGATTTTTTAAGTTATTTTTAATTTTAATTGACTTAAGTATCTACAGGTGCTTAGTGACTATCACATTGGACAGTCAAGTCTAGGTCATGTATACCTTAAATACTTAGAATCATGGAACTTTAGTGTGAAAAGCATTTTGCAGAGAATCTAACCTAAGCTCTCTGTTCAGGTATTCGCCTGTCGGAGAGACGGTTTCTGATGTTATGTTTGGAAAGACTCTGCTGTCAACTATGGTCACTTGCTTCATCTATTTACTGCAGGTGAGGCTAGAGTACCACAGCTTTGGGTTCCATTCTTGCTAAACTTAAAACTGTATTTGTCAAACATTAAACAGTTCAATCTACTTTTTATTACTTGATTTAAAATTTTTGTAAGTAAATCATATTATTAAAATGGTGAATGATAAATATCTCAGAATACTACAAATCATCTGGATTAGAGGTGCTTGCTCTTAGAACTCATATAGAAGTAAACACAGAAAACAAAGTTGTATGCCCATGTCTATTTGGGGGGAAATGAAAGCAGAAACCATTATTTCCACGGATGCATTAAGAATATTCTTTCTTTTTTGCTAGAAATCATGCCTTGTTTACCTTTGCCTCTTCAGTCCTGACCACAGTGATTTCAATTTGGGAGATGATCAATAAATGTCATATGGACTTACTGAACTTAAGTAACTGCATTGAAGAAGTTGAATTATATTCCAATGATTTGTATCTTGTCCACAACAGAGGGACCAGCGAGTTTATTATTTCACTGGTTCTTGATTCTGATTTTATATTAGGATCACTTGGGAAACTCAAAAAATGTCTAGCCCCAAATCCAGAAAGCCTGGAAGCCAACACATTTGTAGCTTTAAAGCTTCCTAGATGATTCTAATGAGAACTCAGTCTTGGGAAAAATGATTTGTTTAGTAAATAATGGTAATAAGGAAACATTCAGATACATTTCAAAGTCAGATACATTTTAAAGTTCAGATATATTTTGAAGTCTAATCTATGATCTTAGAATACACCTAAGAAGTCTATAAATGAACTAATAATAACACATTATCACTACTAAAAATAGGAAAATAAAGCTCTACTAATTTTTTTTTTAAATCCAGCAAAAGATAAAGGCAAAAGCAGTTAATTCCATTCTCATCAGGGCTTCACATTATCACAGACATGCCTGAGTGGCTGGGAAACCCTATGTGACAGAATAAATTTTAATGGCATAGAATGGAGGTCCTGAGAGAGCGATCACTCTTGAGAGTAAAACAGGAGTTTAGCCCAAAGAACTGGATTTCCCAACAGGGCTCTGGCAGAATGGGGAAAAGGCATGCATTGGTATGGAGCTGAATTTGAGTAGTAGCTGTATGGCTACTCCTGTGCCACATCTTATGAAGCTATTTTCCTCCTTATTTCATAGAGAACTGCTGGATTTTTCAGTGCTGGGATTGAAAAGGACTGAGCTAGACAGCCATGAAAATCAGAAGGAGTCTATAGTTTGAAAAGGCCAATTTTGGAGATGGTAATACAGTTAGAGTGATTTGATTGTTTCAGTGAAAGTCTTTCTTCCATTTCTACTTATCAAAATCCTTTCTATTTACTGAGGACAACTGTAGAAAAATATTCTCAAATAAATTAATAAAACTTTAGTTTTAATTTGAAACCATGGGCCTCAACTTCCAAATGTAGTTCATGAGAATATTTGAGTTTAAAAAATGTTGATAGTCAAGAACCACACCTAAAACAAAAGCAAACTAAGCAAACAGCTAGAACAGGAACAGAACCACAGAAATGGAGATCATATGGAGGGTTAGCAACAGGGGCGTGGGAGGAGGAGAGGGGGGAAAAGGTACAGAGAATGAGTAGCATAGATAATGGGGAAAAAATAGACGGGGAGGGCAAGAATAGTATGGGAAATGTAGAAGCTAGAAAACTTATGACCCATGGACATGAACTAAAGGGGGGAATGTGGGTGGGAGAGGGTGGGTAGGGTGGAGGGGAATAATGAGGGAGAAATGGGACAACTGTAATAGCATAATCAATAAAATATATTAAAAAAAAAAAACAAAAACAAACAAACAAACAAAAAATGTTGATAGTGACTGAAAAGCACAAATATAGCCATTATCCTTTATTTGTAAAGAAAAAAATAGAAAATATCTATTTACCACTTATCACAAAATTTAAGTAGAGACTATATTTATACTATATCTATTCATGGCAAAGCTGAATTTCTGACTTGGTCTCTTTTCCAAAAGATTTACTGTAATTTACAGATATATGTTAAGAGTCTCCCACCATAGACCTTTACTTGTTACACTGAGGTTATATTTTTTATATAAAACTATATTTTTGGTAGAAAGTTGTATTTGTTCACTTAAAATCAAAGTAAGTATATTCCCAAAACCTAGCTTAAAATTTTAAATAGATAGTGCATAGAATATTTGCTGAGTTACTGATTTAGATGAAAAATAGAAAGAACATCATATGGTACTTGAAATTTAAGGTGGCTTAGTAACTCAGGAATATAATTTACATATAAAAACAGGAGATATTATATGTGTATATGTGTTTTGGGGCTTGAGATTCAAAAAGTTCTTTGTTTTATGTGTAGAGTGGAGGGGAATGATGGAGGAGAAATGGGACAACTGTAATCGCATAATCAATAAAATATATTTTAAAAAAAGTTCTTTGTTTTGAATGTAAGAAATCATATATATGACACCTTTTTCCTAGGAGCGAAGTAAACAGATTCAGAACAAAAGTCTTACAGAATATGATTATGATCTCTACTGAAACATTTCAGTCAATAGGAAAAATTAAAAGAAACGTGCCAGATATAGACCTCAGAATTCTGAAAGTAAAACTAAAGGTTAAAATTGCTATTTACAATCACTAATCTTTTCATCCTTTATGAAAGAAAAAATTCTTAAAATATGGTCAATTAGCTTCCTTTCTGACAGACTGCAGTCCTTGGCACTGGTTCGAATACTGCATACCAAACAGAAGCATTATTTCCCACGAAGAGAAGTGAATTTAATGAACAATTGTGGAATAAATCACTCCATACTCCAGATTCAGGAAACAAACTTAATGACATAAATTTAGATAAATGCATGTAATTTTAATTTTAGAATTTTATTATCAATGCAATATAATGTAAGATTTTGTGTCTTCACAACTAAAAATGAGTAAAAATACTTAAAAGGAAACAATAGTTGAATTCTCTATATATAGATTAGAAATTACAGGGTTCCATTTAAAACCATGCAAGTGTTTTCATTTTCAGATAATTAAAATAATGCAATCTTTCATGTCTGATGAACAATAGTGTCACTCTGTTTGTATTTTGGATTACAGATGGAATAGGAAAGCATATATTTGCCTAAGGTCTTCCAAAGAGTAAATGAAGAGCCAGGAATGAAATATCTCTTATTCTTGGTTCCAAATCTCTTACTTCCTCTGCTTGATAAGATGACAGCCTCCTTCTGCTGAAGAGTAATTACATAACTCTCATCAGTTCAAATAATGGTCTATGAATGCATATACCCTACAAATTAAGAGTAGCATTGTTCCAAAACCTGTGTTCTTTATTTTTTTAGAAATAACTTATTGGTAAAAACAAAAAAAGATACAGAAAATAATATACTAGCCCTCGCTGGTGTGGTTCAGTGGATTGAGTGCCAGCCTTCGCATCAAAGGGTTGCAGGTTCAGTTCCCAGACTAGGGCACATGCCTGGATTGCAGGCCAGGTCCCCAGTAGGGGGCACGCAAGAGGCAACCACAATTGATGTTTCTCTTCCTCTCTTTCTCCCTCCCTTCCCCTCTCTAAAATAAATAAATAAAATATTTTAAAAAATGAAAATAATACAGTAAATTAGGTTTTTCTGAATAACCAAATGATTCCAGATGCAGTAAGCACAGACTTGATTAAAGAAAACACTCTAGACTTCAAACTTTCATTGTTCTTAAATAAACTTCCTGGCAATAAACATTATGTAAATAACCAGCAATAAGGGAAAACCACTTCTGAAAACTGTAATATGCATTTAAGTAAACAGATAATGAACACAGAAATGTGCTTTTCTCATTCTATTAAGTGATTTCTTTCTAGAAACTCCAAAGTCAGGATGCTGATACACTTAAGAACATTGACCGCAATGCCAAATAAACTAAGATAGAAAAGTGGGGTTTTATACATAATGTACAGATTATAATCTAATAATTTACTGTCATTTTAAAATATTTTTTTGGATTTTCCTACTTTGGGGAAAAATTTAGAGAATGACCTCTTTGTTGTTTTGGTTTTTCTTTTTGTTTTCTTGGGTAGTAAGTCCCTATACAGGCCATTCCTCACTCATTAAACACAAAAAGGTAGACCTCCCACCTGTAGAAAATAAAGGAGCTGCTGAGAAAGCTGAAGTCCTATGGGAAGAATCTCCTACATTAACCATAAAAATTATAGTGGAGATTCTCCCCAAACAAATTACCAGCATGTAAGTGTGTGCTTAGCTCCTCAACTTGCAGTTTTGGCTCAAGGAGCTGTGTTTGGCTTTTGAGTGACAGCTCCATTAAGGAAAATCTTTGCATCTGAAAAAAGAATCCCTTCTTTTTTTTTGAGACTATAAAAACTGATTGTTCCTTTCACAATGCAAAGGCAGAATCCTCTTCTCCCCACAGTGAAAGTCAAGTAGAAACAGAAAATAGGCAGGTAAAAAAAAAAAAAAATGAAGCAGGAAAGTGTACTCCTTCTAAAAGTGGTGGTTACTGTGTCCATTTGTATTTGGAAAAATATAAACATTTTCAATCAGCATATTAATTCTTACAAAGTTTAATTAAAAATTTTAGGTAAGACAGATATAAATGGAAGTTTCCATAATTCCTTTCAAATCCAAGTGCACACCATCTCCACTTCCCAGTGCTTGCATACCCACCTACCAGGGAGAACTGGGATGCAAATTACTCGGTAAGGCTAGATGTGCTAAATGCGGCTCCTTCTTCTTCTGAGTAAGCCATTCTATTTGGAGGCTCTACCCCAAAGGGATACACAGGCTAATACAGGCATTTTCAAGTTTTGGCCCCAGGTAACATAACACAATTTAAAAATCAATATTTGACTTCATGCCACAGACCCAAACAATGATTCCCTTTCTTACCTGTCCCAATTCAGAGATTTTTGAGCAATATATCATCTGTGGCAGACACACATAATACAACCTTCTTTCTTTTTTTCACTCATTTTATTTCACTATTTTCCCTTTATTTCTTTTATTCCTTGCTACATTTGGGCACAGGAGAGAAAATCACGTTTACTAAATTTTCATTTTTCTATATGGTGTTTGTGGTGAAGGAAACATCTACTGATCTTCACATCTAATACATTGTAAGCTCAAAAAGATTTAGGATTGTGGTCTTGTTTCTGACAGGTTTCATATTCTTTATTCTTAAAGTTGATATATTATTTTTGAAATATTAAAATATTAGAAAACAGACAATCTTATGGAAATTTGTTTCTTTTTCATGTATTTACTTCATTCTGCTGAGGAATAGTTTATACACAGCAAAGCACATGCAGTTTACGTGTGCGGGCTGATGGGTTTTGATATTGGATACACAACAAACAAGATACAGAACATGTTCCTTATACGCATTGGCAGTAAACATCCACACCCTGCAACCCTGACTCCAGGGAAGCATGGTCTTCTGTTACAGAACTTCACATAAATGAAATTATATACCATGTACTCTTTTGTGTCAGCCACATTTCTTTTAGCATAATGCTTTTAGGATTCATGATTTTGTTGTTTGTATCTTTATATCCACAGACAGTATTCCATTATACATACCAAAGTTTGTTTATCCATGCACTTATCGATGGCTATGGCTATTTTGGTTTGTTTGCATTTGGGGGTTAATATGGGTAAAACTGTTGATTTCAAATTCTAGGTTGGAACATATGTTGTCATTTCTCTTGGATCAACACCTAGGAGTGAAATGGCTGGACTGTATGGTAAGCATATGTTGCCAAATTGTTCTCCATAAGGTCGCACCACATAATCTTCCACCAGCAATGCATGAGAATTGCAACTGTTCCATGTTCTCTCCAATGCACAGTATCATCAATCTTTTTAATTGCAACCATTCTACTGGCTGTGTATTGCTATTCCATAATGGTTGTACTTTATATTCCCTAATAAATAATGCTGCTAAACATTAATTACATATATGGTAGCATACATATTATTCTGCCTAGGAAGTCAGTAAATACAATCTTAAAATATTAACACAGAGATATGGCAATTAACCATATGTCAAAAAGATTTTAACCTTCTACTATTTTTCCATGATGCAATATAATTCAGAATTTATTAATTACCTTGTATTAATAAATCATTTAGACAATAATCAGGTCTGAAATTTGTCTTTCTAATAATTTTTAAAGTTTATATGACTAAAATTTATTGGCACAAAGTGATTCATAATATTACCCTTGTTTCTTGTTAATATATATAAAATCTGGAGCTCTCTCTTTTCTTCCTGGTATTGATCATTTATGTCCTCACTCGTTTGTTCTCTATCAGTCCAAGTATATCTGGAATGGACCCAAAGATCAACGAAGACTCTGAAGTCTGGGCAGTCAGATTCCAACATCTCCCGGACCTGAATGAAGTCTGGGAATTGTTTAGTTTACAGATTCCTGAACAATCTTTGCCTGACTGTGCAGACTTAATTCTTCTGCAAGTTTTACTTAATAAATAGCAACAGGCTCCAGGGGACCCACATACAGATTTCAGGAGCTCTGTATCTGCGTAACTCCACTCTCTTTGACAGCACGTCCTCTAACCTGAGGCCACCTCAGCCTCCCGGAGCTCTGCCCTCTGTCTCTTTCACTCAGTTTGAGTTTAGTTAAGTTCTGCTTTCCCTTCCTGCCCTGCAGTCTGGAGAGTGCCTCTCAGCAGAAAGCTGGCCTCATTATAAGACACGCCTCATTTGTTTACCTTATTTCAGGGGTCATGGTTCATGCTACCTGTTGTCCCACATTCGAGCACAGACGTGTCATCTGTTATGCTTGGTTTTGAAAATGTTTATGAGAAAATTGCAAATCTGGTCTCAATGACCCCATTGCGGCCAGAAACAGAAATCTTCCAGGAATTCTGAACCATCTTATTCTTCCTCAGGTAATTTACATAGTATAATTAGACTATCTTTTTGCTTATGTTAGCCCTATGTAAACAAATAATAAAATAAGGCTTAGGGGTTGAAAATAAATAAATAGGAGTGTAAGTACCTTACAGAAGTGATTTCTAGAGTTCCTCAATATAGCAAAGTATGTTTAAAATACAAATTTTAAAATTTTCAAGATCACACATTTTCTCTATTTTAAAAAGTGACTGGATGTATGTTAACCTAACTATATTATAATTCATCAGAAGTTATTAACCATAAAAATTTAATAGGGCTTCAAACTTTTAGTTAATGTTGTCCATCTTTATTCACTTTAAAATCCTAAAAATGTCTTCAACGGAAAACGTTTCCCATGCTTCACTTTATGGTAACAGTACTTTCAAAGGTTACAAATGAAAACAGTTCATCGGTTTAATATTTGATGCTGGACTCTGCTAAACTTCCTAACATTTTCCTGTTACTGACATACATTTCTCATATGGCTTCCTATCAGGTCTAAAAGATTTGAAGCTAATTAGGCAAAAAAGAGCAAATTTTCTTTCTGCACTTATTTGTTCCTTGCCTTTATGTCTAGGAGAACATGTACAGTGCTCTTCACCCAGCTCCCAGCTGAGGCTGCGAGAAGAGGACAGGCCTGCTCCCTCTGCTTCTGTAGAACAGAAAACCGTTGCAGGAAATCACACAGCGCTCGAATCTCTACACTGCCCACCTCAGAGAATATCTCCCAGTACTTTTAACACTGTTTTGTGTTCCTTTACACGATGCATAAACAAAAGAGCAACACATGCCAGGAAAAAAGTACATACACTCTACGTGCCATAACATGTGCAAATGACTTCCGCCCTGGGCGGTGGTATTTACAGTGAGCCCATAGGCCCCTGAACCCCCCTTTTTTGTGTACGGTGCTTTCTGCCTCCCCTCCGGTGTTTGCTCTGTGCCACATCTGTTTACTGACCCATGTCCTGCTGGTGGAAAGAGTTCTCTAACATTGAACTTTTTGGTAAGAAGGCTAACTTTTAGATTGGGTCTCAGATAAAAAAAATGGTAACCAAATTCCACTAAAGATATGACTGTCAGGTGCTTCTAAGATAATAGTTTTTAATTTTTTCAATTACAGTTTACATTCAATATCATTTTCGTTAGTGTCAGCTGTACAGCACAGTGGTTAGACATTCACCTATTTTACAAAATGTTCCCCCTTCTACTTCCAGTACCCACCCAGCGTCACATCTAACGTAATATTTTTAAGCATGCCCCTGGGCTAGCACCGCTAAAAGTTTAACTGCAAAATCCGTTTTTATCACTATCTAGGAAAGTTCTGCAGTCCAAGGCATAATTTAAATGAGAAGACACCATGTCCAAATGGTAAAGGTGAAAAGATTAGCAAGATTTTCCCACTGATTAAAAATACGTACTATGTTTGAAGACTGGTTTTGGTTAATAAATTCTGATTCAGTTATTAATAAAGGTAATATCTTTAGTTAATGAGTTTGACCAGTACAGCTAACATGCTAAATAAAACCTGTTCAACTTCTATATTTTCACTGTGATTTGTAAATAGAAATGTGGGCATATTTTACACATCTCAACATTTTCATATTCCAAAGTGAAATATTTAAAAAAAAAATCTGCAGCATAGAATGAGGCCACTGTGTTTGACAGTGAGTATCTAATGCAGTCTATTGGGTGAGTTATTGGATCCCCTGCTGAAAGCAGAGGGAGCAGACAGCTGCTTCTGTTGTTTCTCTTTCCACGGCACAGCAATAAATTTAAACTTGATGGTGGCATTTGAATGCTAACGCATATTCATCCTTCTCCTGACTAAAACGGAAGTATTAGCAAAGGTATAATATTATATGACTTCATATATTTAGTTAATTAACATATCATTATTCAAACTGGAAAGTATCTGTTTTCAAAGATAGAGTTAAATCACTTTTTAAAACTCATTTCTAATAGGATTTGAACTAAAACAATTTTTATCTCTACACAGAAAACTGGTATTCTAAGGCTTAAGTTTGCTTTTCAGTTGTGATCATTTAAA
Source organism: Glossophaga mutica (assembly GCA_039655065.1). Lineage (NCBI taxonomy): Eukaryota > Metazoa > Chordata > Mammalia > Chiroptera > Phyllostomidae > Glossophaga > Glossophaga mutica. Next base: position 88,929,255 of record CM077311.1, read on the forward strand.
AAAACAAGTGCCAACAAAATATTTTAGTCTAATGAATACTGCTGAATTTCCAAATTTACTCAGAAGTTCTAAATATATATTCATTGCTCAAATGAAGAATAAAATTGTTCTGGATATTCATATTCATAATGGGAATCGAAAGAAGCTGATTTCATCATGAAAAGTTTCTTATTCATCTTGTTATTTTAGATAAAATCTTGGCAAGAAAAAATAAAACATAATAATAGTTTATAAAAATGCATTTTTAGCATCATTCTGGTAAATAAAAATTGAAAAGTTAGCTCTTTTCCAAAATAAACATCTTCAGGTAGTAGTAAAATTGTAAACTGTTTCTTTATAGTAAAATATAGGATCTCTTTATCGTACCGCTATAGTGATACCCAGGTGACAACTTATTCTGCTCTTCTATATTTATTAGGATATTTGCCAGAATATTTTTAAAAGCACAGATTCTGACCGTGCCCACAAGAGATCTCCAACATGTTCACTTCACGTAGTTCTCTCTACACAACGCAATGAGCAATTTCAATGTGTCTTGTTTGTTTGCCCAGTGTTTTTCATTTGGGTTTCTGGAATCAAGACCCTTGGAGCCCAAGAGCGGGGAAGTCATCAAATGATGTCTAACTCATGCTGCTCTGAAACAGTCCAGTCCAGCTCATGCCCACTAGAGTGACCTGCACTGACCCATTCCTCCTGCAATGAACCCCACCTACTCTCTCCATCTTGTAGAACTTTGCAATTGCATATGCTTGGGCTTCTTCATGTTTGTAACTGGAATATTCACAGATGGCCCCACATCCAACATTAATTAACCTGTGTTATTCTAGCTTTCTGATAAAGTGACTAGTAGTTGATTAGTTTATTTTTTATTTGTGTCCTGCTTTGTTCAAAAAAAAGATTATAAAGTGAGTGTAAAAATGCATTATATAATACTTAATATATTATATACATGTATTACATATGTGTGTACATACATGTAAAAATACACACGTTGCAAATTGAAATATATTAAAACGAGAAAATAATGGGAAAAAGAGGTAGTGATAGTAAAAGCAGGAAAGCAATATGGAACCATGAATTAACGTAGTCAAGGAATTCCTGAAAATAATTTAATTTGGTAAAGGTGAGTCACAATTATAGTTTAAAGTTTATTTGATAAGCAATATAGAAAAGGAATAGAGTAAATTGCATAATTCCCAGTGTTTCTAGGGGCAAAACCAACAACTGGGGCAGCTGTGGCTAAGTTGCTCCCTCAAGAAAAAGTCACACACTTAACATGCTTTGGAAGTTAGCACTCTGAATTCAAATTCTGCCATGTCACTCATCAACTATGTCACTCTGGACATGTTACTATACCTATCTGTGTCTCTTATTCTCCATATATGAAACAGAAATAATAATAGCAACAATGCAATTATTATTTGGTTGCACCGAGAATTAAATGAGTTAATTTACAAGTACTTTGCATAGTTACTTGACATATAATAAAATCAATATACACAATAAATGGGATGAATTACAACATTTAGTAATTTTCATAACTAAAAATAGAGAAATATAGTTCTGAGAAGGACTTCTTAACATCTGTAAGTGTACATCTTAAAATTATAAACAGCATTGAACCAAGAGTTAAGAAACCTAGTTCTAATCCTGTTTCTTCTAGAGTCTGAGGGACGCCGTTGGCACTAAGTAAATGGCTTGTTCATTTACTATCTCAGATTTTCATTTCCTCATCCCCAAAGACTGACTGGACAATCTCAGGATTTGTGCCAGCTCTAGTGTTTTCTTATTGAGACAAAGCTTGTTTGCTGCTGCTGTGTTGCAAACAAATATTTTAACAAATATAATGTAGATCAAAATCAATCTAAGAAGAGATAGCAAAATAAAGATTACTCTTAAAATATTACTGAGACAGAGAACCTCAAGTTTAGTTTTATACAGGGAGCAAATTACTGGAAACCAAGAAAAGGAAATGAAGAAAATGGGAGCATCAGCCCAATGGAAGACACTGGCCTCACATTAGCAAACCCAGACAGCATCTCAATTATTATTTCTGTCTTCACATTTAGGGAAAACTCATAAATAAGGGATTATTTTAACATTGCAGACAACTTTATTCATGACAACCTGTCAGAGAAAAATGAATTTGGTGGAATGATGTGACTCAAAAATGAAAGACTTCAGCTTATGATGTTATAAAGGCAAAGATTAGTTTGCTTCTTGACAAGTGCTTACGGCTTATTAAATGCAGTTGACAAGAGGGTATGCAACATATGTTTCTTATTATATTTTATTTTTGAAGTTTGTTACAATAGTCATTTTGTTCAAGGAGAATATTCATTAATATCTAGTAAAACGTGCATCCACATAGAAAGTCCTAAATTTTACATATTCACTAAATCCTTCACTGCATTAGTGTTCTATTGTGTATTTCAGAAATATGAATCCTATATGTGACTATCCTCAAATCACATTTTTAATATACTTTAGCCACACCATTTCAAACGACCTCCCTTTTCTCAGTACATTTTGCAAGGATTCAGCCGTTTCCCTATCACATCAAGCAGAATGAAGGCAGGCGTGGCCGGTGCCCACCAGGAGGCCTTCTGAGGGCCTGAGAGCATGGTAGCTGCAATGGGATCATTGCATGAGGGCGGGGCATGAACCATAGATGGGTGTAGCAAAGACTTGGGGAAAACAGGAAAGGGACCAAGTCCCAAGGAGTCACTGGCTGACCCTGACCATACTGAGAGTGGATGCACAAGTGCACCTGCCAGACACTAGCAGCAAATGTATATAAGGCACTCAGTGACAAGGAACAACAGATGGCCTCTGTCTCCTCAGAAACAGACTGAAGGAATCCTCTCTTAATGGCAATGGAGAGACAGGGAGCTCCCGAAATCCAGATGTCATCTTGGGAAGTACATGAGGAAAGAAACAACTAGAGTGAGAGCTGGACTTTTACTTGACTGAGTATTTATCCCCAAAGAAACCAGAAAACTTGGAAGAATCAAAAACATTTTTACAGGCAAGGTTAAGCCATTCTTCTACAACCCGACCCCAACTAAAAGCCTGTGGACTCTCAAACTCCTTATGCATTCAAGTCAGTAACGTCTTCATTTTCAACCACTTCATGTTATTTTCAAATTATATCTAGAAAATACGTACCATTAAACTAGAGTTAGCTGCTGAAAAACAATTTAGTCTAACATATTTCCAAATTCAAAAAGTAGAGAGGCAGTAGTTACTGTCGATGACGCTGGTGAGATGGCAATTCCAGTGCTGTCACCACCTTGCCTTAGTCAGCTAGGGCTGCTGTAATAAAACACCCTAGACCGGGTTCCTTAAACAACCAAAGTTTATTTTCTCACAGTTCTGGAGGCTGGGAAGTTCAAGACCAGGGCACCAATACAGTTGGTCTCTGCTGAGTTCCCACTTCATGGCTTGTAGATGACCACCCTCTCTGTGTTGTCCACATAACACAGGGAACAAGATAGCAACTCTCTGGTATCTCTTCTAATAAGGACATTATGACTTCTTGAAAGCCCCACTGGCAGAACCCCATCTAAACCTAATTACCGCCCAAAGGCACATCTCTAAATACCATCACAGTGGGGGTTAGGGCTTCAACATATGAATTGGGAGAACATAATTCAGTCAAAACAGGGACTATTCAAAAAGATACAGAAATTGCTACATTTCTGTGTTATAAGTAAAAATAAGTAAAGGAGACTAATAATTTATAAATGAGGGTTAAAAGAAGTTAAATATTAGGGACCCTGAAGTATAGACACATAACTGCCCAAAAGTCATACTGCTGTGTAAATCCCCATGTGAATCTATCTGGCAAGGGACCACTGAAGTCAGTGTATAAGAATCAGTTCCACTCACCCACGTCAAAGCCCACAGTCTCTTTAAGACATCTCGGGACACGCTATGACCCGCTTTATAAATGACAGCATTAGTTTCAGCAGAATCAAAATTAATACTTGACTGGTTTCCAGATTCTCAAAGACTATATATAGGAATTTTTACAGTGCCATTTTAGGAACTTTGTCCTGTATCTTGAAAAGACTAAGAAACACATTCTGGGAAGCATTCAGGAAATCTTGTGAGTCATATTGTACTGGCATTTTTTTATATATTTTCTTACTTGTTACCACAATATTTGTAGAATACCTAGAATGGTTTTTATATAATCTCTATTTCCAAAAAGAAATATCTTAGGGGTAGTCCTAGTCAACCAACAAAAGTTAAGTTACAGAGTCATTGTCATATAGGGGAAAATTCACCTAGCTAAGAATCTAGACTTCAGAGAACAGTCCCTCAGCTATCACGAAATAGCTGAATGATGATGTACTAATTTCGAATACCATAAGTTTCACCAAATAACCTCTAGAACCATTAGTTTCCTTTACTTTCTTCTCTACTTGTTTTGTGTGAATACTTAATATGATAATGTTAGTAAAACAATATTAAAGCCAGGAGATAGTATACAAGTGCACAGTGGAGTATATGTTTCTCTCTTCTTATTAAGGCATCCTGAAATGCTCTGACTGTTCTAAAACTAGGATAGGAACAGGTAAAAGTTAGAAATAGAATATAGCTGTGTCAAAGAATAGTTGAGTATATATTAGTTTAAGATTACTTTAGTTTTACTGTTTCAGCAGTTCCTAGAATGAACCTGTCACCCCTGAGAACTCTACCTTGTATTTCTTCCTTCTAAAATGCCAGACTTGATTAGGAAGGGCATACCATCCTGGATAGTAGTATTTCTGATTGAATCATATTATGATTTCTGATGGTCTTCCTCTTTCCAAATAAGAAAACCTAATTCTAGAACAGATGTCTTGATATCTTGGTATCAGCGCCCTTAACTGAAAGTGTATTTGTTTCTAGCTCTCTCCCTCCAATGATTACAGCCTTAGTTACTGGAACATGAGCAAGCCCACTTTTAGCCAGAAATGCTCTAGAATTTAGACTTTTTAGATTAAGAGAGAGGAACACATTATATAAGTTGTATAATGTGTTAACTCAGAATGGTAAGTTTAAAAAAATAAAGTATCAGTAAAATATTTTTCCTTGGCCTTATCTTTGGAAAACAACATTCCATAATGACTGGGACAAAACATAAGAGACTACCTATTCTAGAGGGAAACAGCAACAGACTAAGGCAATACACACTCTTCTGGCTCCCTACATGAGGCTGCATCCAGAATAAACTATAGTTATAGCTACCAATTCCATAGAGCTAAACATAAAGGGAGTCCAAATGGGAAAGTGTAGCCTGAATCAAACATAGTAAGTCATAACTCTAGAAACCCAATAAGATGATATTTATTGATATACATGTATAGTTTCTTAAAGTGTTGGTAAATATTAATGTTAGAGAAATTCTGCAAATATCTGTCATTGTAATTCCCCAATTTGATGTAAACCTTTTATGATGTAAAAACATTTATAAGATATTTCAGGTGTAATAACAACATCCCTTTTCTCTCCTTTGTCTATGGTGGGGGTAGTGGCAATAAGAGAAAGTAGCTAGGTAACGTCAACCTAGTCTTTTCATACTAAAGAATGTTACTTACAGATTTCAATAAAAATACCTACGTGAAATTTTTAAAATTTATGTTACAAATTAATAGGTTTTTTTCTTGGTGAGAGAATATTTTGAGCATGAAAATCAACCTCTCTTAATAATTATTCGCAAGGTCAGAGAGTTATATTTAATAAAGTTGCATAAAACTCTATAAAGAGCTCTCTAGTTATTCTGAAAATCAAATAAGTAGTTTGAACTACAAACAGAATCAATATTGTTATTTTCACATATTCCAGAATACAATTTACGGTTGTGTGAGACTCTGCTTTAATGTACAAATTCATCTTGTCAAACAAACCCCAAATTTATTATATTAATATATAGTTATTTTTTTCTCTTTCAGTCTTTCAAAGTCATACCAGCCACACATAGGAAAGCATATAACAAGAGAAAATTGCTCAGCTTTTCAAAGGCATAACTTCCAACATTAACAGGCTATAGTAGGAAACTAGAGTGAACCATTCCCATTAATGACACAAACACCCCAAGGTACATAAATAGCAGCAGAACCACTAGATTATTAATGACAAAAGCAAAATTATTATTTTCTGAAAACATGAAAGGAAAGCAAGTCTGGGAGAAGGAGGTCAGACTCATTATTCAAGTCTGCTTAGTGATACTTAACAGGCCAGAGAAAAATAAAACAGTCTGTCTCCAAGGATCAGAACTGGGCACAGAGACCTAATTAGAATCTAGGTGACAGCACTGAAGATGCAGAAATGTAGCAGTCACTTTTACTGCAAGACTTCATTTTTCTTTGAGAATTTACACCAAAGGACTGAACAGTCCAGTGCTCAACTTCTCATTCTATGTAAGGGACTGGTCTTGAAGTTAGTAAATTATTCCAAGAGATAAAAATGACCTTCTAGGTGCTCATAATTTTTTTAAAAAAAGCAAATGTTAAACATTGATTCAGAGGGATATTCAACATAGTGTTGGAAGTCCTGGCCACAGAGATCAGACAAGAAAAATAAATAAAAAACATCCAAATTGGAAAGGAAGAAGTAAACCTGTCATTGTTTGCAGATGACATTAGAGTGTACATAGAAAACCCTATAGAATCCACCAAAAATCTACTTGACCTAATAAGTGAATTTGGCAAAACAGTTGGCCACAAAGTCAATATTCAGAAATTGAAGGCATTTTTGTATACCAACAACAAAATATCAGAAACGCCCCATTTCCTATAACAACACAAAAAATAAAGTACCTAGGAATAAACCTAACCAAGGAGGTAAAAAAACCTGTGCTCAGAAAACTACACAACACGGAAGAAATTAAGGAAGACACAAATAAATGGAAGCATATACTGTGTTCATGGACTGGAAGAATTAACATCCATACTACCCAAAGCAATTTACAGATTCAATGCAATCCCTATTAAAATACCAAAGACGTATTTCACAGACATAGAACAAACATTTCAAAAATTTAAGTGGAATCATAAATGACCCTGAATAGCTGCAGCAATTTTGAAAAACAACAACAAAGTGGGAGGGATCACAATACCTGACATCAGACTATATTACAAGGCCACTGTAATCAAAACAGTCTGCTATTGGCATAAGAACAGACACAGAGATCAAAGGAACAGAATAGAGAGCCCAGAAATAAACCCATGTCTCTATGGTTAATCAATATTCAACAAAGCAGACAGAAACATAAAATGGAGTAAAAATAGCCTCTTCAACAAATGGTCTTGGGAGATATGGACAACTACATGAAAAAAAAAAAGAAACTTGACTACCAACTTACACCATACACAAAAATAAACTCAAGATGGATAAAATTGACTTAAATATAAGTTGTGATACCATAAAAGTCCTAGAGGAACAAAGGCAGGAAAATCTCAGATATTCCATGCAGTAATATTTTCACCAATACACCCCCTAGAGCAAGGAACATAAAGGAAAGAACAAACAAATGGGACTTCATCAAAATAAAAAGCTTCTGCATGGGTAAAGCAAACATCAGCAAAATGAAAAGGGAACCAACCATAGGGGAAAATATATTTGCAAATGATACCTCAGACAAGGGTTTGATCTCCAAAATATATAAAGAACTCACATGACTCCACTCCAGGAAGACAAACAACCAATTAAGAAATGGGCAAAGGACCTGAACAGACACTTCTCCAAAAAGGACATACAGAGGGCAGAGACATATGAAAGGATGCTCAGAATCACTAGCTATCGTAGAGATGCAAATTAAAACCACAATGTGATACAGCTTCACACCAGTCAAAATGGTCATCGTAAACAAATCAACAAACAATACATGCTGGCAAGGTTGTGGAGAAAAGGGAACCCTAGTGCACTGTTGATGGGAATGCAGACTGGTGCAGCCACTGTGGAAAAGTATGGAATTTCCTCAGAAAACTAAAAATGGAACTGCCTTTTGACTCAACAATTCCACTGCTAGGATTATATCCTAAGAACCCTGAAACACCATTCAAAAGAACCTATGCACCCCAATGTTCATAGCAGCATAATTTACAATAGCCAAGTGCTGGAAGCAACCTAAGTGCCCCTCAGTAAATGAATGGATCAAGACACTATGGTACATTTACACAATAGAATACTACACAGCAGAAAGAAAGAAGGAGCTCCTACCCTTCGCAACAGCATGGATGGAACCAGAGAGCACTATGCTAAGAGAAATAAGTCAGGTGGTGAAAGACAAATACCATATGATCTCACCTATAAGTGGAACCTAATCAACAAAACAAACAAGCAAGCAAAATATAACCAGAGACATGGAAAGAACAAACTGACATAAACAGAAGTGGGGGGAAGAAGGATAACAGGGGAAAGAAGGGGAAGGGTCATTAAGGAACATGTATAAAAGACCGTGGACAAAGCCAAATGGGGGGAGGTCTGAGAGTGGGAGGCAGGGGTGGTGGGGCAAGGGAAAGTGGTAGGGTGAAGATGGAGACAACTGTACTTGAACAACAATTAAAAAATTAAAAATTAAGAAGTCCATAGAGACTCCTTTCTCTGATCTCTTAATGCTGAGCACTACTAGAAAACAAATGGTCAACTGCTTATGACCCTGTTACTCCAAGAAGATCTGAGAGGAGATCCATTCTCTTAAAAAGCCCAACTAGGAGCTGTATGCAAATATTTGTGTTTTTAATAATGTTTCTGTCATATGAAAATGAGCAATAAGCAAAGTTTGAAATGTCAACAAAAGATATCATTTAATGTGGTAATTAATTACAATAAAGACAACAGATTTATTAGTACACTAAAGAAAATTATAGAGATTAAGGAAACAGTTCTAGATACTGTTGATAAATAACTGAAATGTGTCATCTTTGGCCACAGATATAGTCTGCAGTAGAAGTTTTCTACTTTCATAGCACATTAAAAGTACATGAGCAGCTTTAATACAAATGAGTAGGTCACATGGTATAATTTTTTGAATATGGGAACCTGGTGTCAGTATTTATTAAAAGTCCTCCAGGTGGTTGGAATTTGTGCCGTGGTTTGAGAATGATTGGTCTAAACTGAGAATTTCTCTTTTACTCAGTTCTATATATTTACCTTTTTTGTTCCTGAATCAAAGTGTAAAACCATAGTGTCTGTAATTAGTCTTATGTTTGATGAAGTATCTAGCTAATATTTCTTCCCATCTTAACTTTTTCATTAGTATTTTCTCAAAAAAATGGCTGACAAATATATCAAACAAAAAATTCCACCATACAATTAACTAATTGTAAATGAAACAAGTTATTTTTCACCTATGATACTTGCAAACATATTAGAGAAATTATTACATTTAGTGTTTTATAGATTCGGAAAAATCTAAGTTCAAAAAGCACTTTTCAAAATAGATTATACCTAATATGATGTGATATTTATTCATCAAAATCAGTCACTTTTCAAAATAGATTATACCTAATATGATGTGATATTTATTCATCAAAATCAGTCCATTCATTGATAAATTTTCTTTAAATATAGATTTGTCGACAAGGAGGGAAGATTCTAAGAAACAAATACAAGTAGAGTCAGTCTCCTCATTACTCCAAGATTCCATAATTGTGAATTCACCCACTTACTAAAATGTATTTGTAACCCCCAAATCAACACACAGGTCGTCACTTGGGGACGTGTCTAGGGTGGCAAAGAGCTGACTCCTTGGCACTCTCAACTGAGGCCTAACAAAGTGACACTCTGCTTTCTTGTTGCAGCTCCCATACTCACTGTAAACAAGTGTCCTTTTAATGGTCTACTTTGCCATATTTTTCTCATTTGTATGCTTTTTGTTGGTGATTGAGCTGTATAAAATGGCCCCCAAGCACAGCATAAAAGCGCTTTCCAGTGTTCCTAACACGAACAAGTTATGAAGTCCCTTATGAAGAAAATACACATGTTGAATAAGCTTCTTTCAGGCACAAGTTACAGTACCGATGGTTGTGAATTCAAGGTTGATGAATCAACAATATGCTACAACCAGAAAAAGAGAAAAGAAAATTTGCCATTCTGTACATCAAGGGTCAAGATGATTCAAAAAGTGGGAAATATCATTTCAGGAAATGGGACTTCTAAAAGAAACATCTGTACTAAAAAATCAAACTTCAATGCATTTCTCACACATGAAAATTTTCCTGAAGTGTGCCATAGAATTCAATGTTAAAATTAAAAGTATATAATTTCTAGGAATAAATTAAAAATATTTTTAAGTAATAGGTAGATAAATATTTCTTGGATGAGCTACCAGAAGCATAAACCCAAAAAGAAAAATAATAATAATAAACTGAACTTGAGCAAAATAAAAACTACCATTATAATTAAACATGATTAATGAAATAAAAATGCAAAACACAAAAACATAAAATAGGAGAGAATATATATGTATATATTAATATATACATTAGATAAAGCACTTGTATCTAGAATATATAAAGAACTTTTACAACTCAGTAAGAGTAATGCAATTTTAAAAATAGTAAAAATTTACAGTCACTTAAGACATATAAAAAGTCATTAATTATTAAAAAGAGGTTTAGCATCATTATCAGGAAAGTAAAAGACATCATTAGTTGGAAAGTAAAGTTTCAAGGAGATTTAACTGTACACATACACTAATGGCTATGATTAAAAATCGTGAGGAAGAATGTTGTTAATTACATGGACAAATGCACTGCTGGTGGGAAAATAAAATCATACAACCATTTTGCAAAATAGTCTGGCAGTTTCTTATAAAGGTAAATACACATTTACATATGACCCAGTAATTTTACTCCAAGGTGTTTATTTAAGTGAAATGAAAACATATCCACACAAAGACATATAAAAATGCTCATAGCATTTTTGATCAACAGGGAAATAAATAAGCATAATATAATATGCAGTGTAATGGAATACTACTCAGCTACAAAAAACAAACTAATGAAACATGCAACTTTATGCTGAATGAAGTCAGAAAAGTGATGCTAAGTGAAAGAAGCTAGACAAAAGAGAAAGTATTCTATGGATACAGTTATATGAAGTTCTAAAAATTTCAAAATAATCTATGATGATACTGCTAAGAGGCATAAGAGAACTTTTAAGGGCAATGAAAATGTTATTTTCTTCATTGGGAAAGTGGTTTACAAGGCGTACCTCTGTCATAACTCATTGAATTACACACTATAAATGGATACCAATTATTCTAAAGTTGACAAAAAAGACTAAAAATGTGAAGCTTCATTTGTTACTACCTATTTCATATCTTAAGTAATTTTGTAATAATTAATAAATTAATGTGTCAAACATTGTAATAAGTGCTGTGCAGGTATAAATATTTAATAAAGCTGATAGAGAATTGTATGACTTGAGAATATAACAAGTACTTCCCTGAGTATTCTTTTGGGTTATCGTAATCCTCAAACCAACACTGAAATAAAGACTAGGCAAAGTTTTTATCCTCATTTGAATAGTTTTAAAAAAAACCTGAAATACAGTGAAGATAAGTAAAATAATTTATTAAACAAAGTCATCAACCATTGTGTAAATGTACCACAGCTTTTTTTAATCTATTCATCCACTGATGGGCACTTGGGTTGCTTCCAAATTTTGGCTATTGTAAATAATTCTGCAATGAACACAAGGGATTATTACGCTAAGTGAAATCAGCCAGTGAGAGAAAGACAAATGCCATATGATTTCACTTATATGTAGAATCTAATGAACAAAATAAACTAACAAAGTGCAGACAGACTCATGAATACAGAGAACAGACTGACAGCTGTCAGAGGGGAGGGGTTTGGGGGCTGGGTAAGAAGGGTGAAGGGATTTAGCAGAGGAAAAAAAGAAAGAAAAACTCATGGGCACAGACAACAGTATGGCAACTGCCAGAGGGAAGAGGGGGTCAGGAGGTTAGAAGAGGGTGTATAGGGGATGAACAGTGATGAAAGGAGACTTGACTTGGAGTGGTGAACACACAATACAATATATAGAGGATGTATTATAGAATTGTACACCTGATACCTATATAATTTTATTAACCAATGTCACCCCAATAAATACAATAAAAAATACTTTTCCAAATCCACTCCTTAGTAGATTCAGAAATATAATCCTACATTCTGCCTGCTCATTATTCTAAATAATTCACCTGTAAATTTTTTTGAACTGGAGAAATGTACATTTCTGAGCAATTTTCAAATTCAGAAATTGATGTTATTGTATTTGTCCTTGCACTTTTAGAGAAAGAGGCTTGTGGAGTTGACTCATTGCTACTCTAACTCTTATTCACATTTAACTGCAGCCACTGTAAATAATAGTTCCATTTGCAACCCACACAGGGAGAGAACACTACCTCCCATGGACTGTGTTTATCTTGAGCGGTTAATGATCCTGAATCCAACACCTACCAAGGTTATATAGCTCAAGGAACCTTTCCAAAGCACCCATTAAAGAGGGAGTTTTTTCCCTTCTCAGAAGTTCCCTATGAATTTCTGCCCTCTGACTCATCTGCCAAGTCTAGCACATTACATTATGCCCCAAAGGCACCAGAGGAGTGAGCCAACCCATCAAATTCTTGCCATAAATTTAGCTTAAACCACGAGATTATCTCTCCTGGGAAGGATGTTTCACACCCCTCAAGCAATCTTCTGGACATTTTAAATATTTTTTCCTTCTATGAGTGTTTTCTATTTAAAAGACAACAAAATATATTTCTGAACTAAATATTTTCTTTGCCACTGTGCATTTGCTGTCAGTAATAAGTAGAGACAATGTAGCTGTGTTTGTATGCATGAGTGTTTTAAAGAGAGATGAGACTGGAGGATAGTGAAAAAGAGAGACAAAGTGGAAGAACAGGAGATGGAGAGAGGAAGAGAGTTAATGAAGCTGGTAAAAATATATCATTCATCATTCCGATTTGGGGCAGTCATGTGATCTTCCTAAAAATTACTTTTTCATATAAAATATGGTAGTTATAAATAAGTTATCTTATAGAACATTTGTGAGAATTCAACCTGATAATATATGTAAAGCCTCGGAAAGAGTTCCCTGCACATAATACAAGTTTAGTAAATGCCCGGTTATTATTATGAAATGCTGTATAGATTCTATTACATATGTATGTGTGTTGTAACAATTTCTGAATATCTTTTAAGAAAATTAAAAATATAATTTTCACTTTCTCTTGAGAGAAAAAGTTTGTTCACTTATTTACACTACACCCCACATTTTTTTGGACAGAAGAGAAATATGCCATGCAACAGTGGAAAAATGTGATCATAATTATGTTCTGACTGGATAAGCAATAGAACTGAATCATGCCGTTACCTAATTAGCCATGATCATCAAAACTATAGTTGCTATCTTGCATAATCGTTCATTTTTTGTTGTTGCTGTTGTTGGAACATATGGAGTAACTGTTGACAGCACTGGCTGACAATTAAAATCAGAATGATCATAGTGCTTCAAGGTGTCTACCCACTAATTAGAAATGTGATTGAAGAGGTATAATTTGCAAGTTTGTCAGTGTTAGGAATTAACTAGTATTTTGCTTTTACATATTAAAGCTTATAGATATTCCTTTTCTCTCAAAACTTATTACTGTTTCATCATCTGTTTCATGGGAATAAATTTTAGAACATAAATCCAAGACAATTATTCTGTTCATGAAGAACTTAACTGCAAAAAATGGCTTCAGAATTTTTATCGTGCTTCAAGCAATGTAAGTTCTTAGGAAAACTTATTTCCAACAATGTCAGGGCTGCATCACACACATTTTTCTGTGTTTTGCCTTTTCTTACACCTTCCCTTCCTTCCCTAACTATTCCAGAACAATTAAAATAGCAGGAACATCTTAGATTTCTTGGGTTTTCTTTTATCCCTTGAAGTCCTTATGAGGTTCCAAAGATATAATTGCTGGGAATATATATTTGATAAATTCCTTAGATTACTGTATTTTGGATTTATCCTTTGTCTCACCATTTTCCCCTTTGGAAATTCTTCAATTTTCTTCATATCCTCTCTTTCTACCTCCAACTTAATTCTCCTTTGAGTTCTCAGTTTGCTCTCCTTGAAGGCCAAATCTAAGTCTATGGTTTTTAATGCTTTCCTCAAAAGCTCTTGACAGCTAACCAATACATTGGGCATGTTCATTATTCAGTCAGTCGGTCAGTCACTGGAATCATCATAATGAATGAATTCCAACTAATTGGCAGACGCTATTTCAGCATCTGAGAACACTTCAGGAAATAAAACAAATAAGGTTCCTGTTCTCATATTGTGAGGAAGATGTGAAAATACATAAACAAGTAAACCAGCTAAACATCAGATGTGCTAGAGATCACTGGATAGAAGTGAGGAATGGTGAGGATGGCTTCTTTGAAAGGAGGGTGTTAGAACACAGTTCCAAAGACAAGAAGAGTCAACTCTGAGAATGTCTGTATTCCAGACAGAAGAAACATCAAATGAAGATCCCTGAGCGGGGCAGGGGTGGGGGGGGGCAGACAAGAGGGAGTTTTTGAAAAGGCAGTAAGAAAATCAAAATGTCTGGAATGTAGTTAGCAAGTGTGAGGGTATGTTCGAGTTCAGACTTCTTTCCTACAGAAATGAGAATCCATTCTATATGAATTTAACAAATAATTATGTAATAGTAGAAAACTCAGGAGATCTCTAACAAAGCTGAAGAACATCTCTAAAGAGCAGGAACCAGCTTACCCCACACAGGGGTTTGCTTCAATGAGAACATCGCTGCCACTGCTGCTGAGCCCAAGAACTGCCCCTCGTGCCTTCAAGGTCGGATGCTGGGTTTTCCAAACACTACCACCATCCCCACCACACAGTTGATTCTGCACTGCACCTGCTTTCCCTCATTGCTTACTTGCAAGTCCAAAATCTCATACAACTTTTGATTGCCAGAACCAAGGTCACGTAGGCTAGAGGAAGGCTGAGAGACGGTGTTCTAGCTTCTAAGCTGAGAACAATTGACTCATTATATCCTATTGGAAGGGTGTTCAAAAGACCTCACCTCATCAAACAAGTGATAAACACACACTAGATCATAGGGGAAAAAGTGATATTTAAATGTTAATATAATTTCAAGTGTGTTATATATAGTTTTATATTCTTCTCCAAAGTCTGCATCATATATATAAGGAAACTGAAAAATACAAAATGTATTTGACTTCTACAGAATCACCAATTTAGTGTGAGAGAAAGAGATGCAATGATCATTAGCACCGATGTGTGGCTTAATTTATGGAGTGCCTCTGAAGGACATTTAATCAGCAGGGTTATCTCTGCCAACACGAGCAAGGGCTGCTTGCCACCATGTCGAATCTCATTAATGTGATCAACTAGAAGTGACGCCTGTCCCTTGAGAATAAGTACATCATTTCTGTAGGACTCTGAGGTAGAGATAATTGACCAGTGAAAATAAGCAAGGATTATTAAGAGTTTGGCAGAAAATGAATGATTCTCACAAATGTCATTCAAATCTTACATGCCTATAGTTAAAACTACCACATTGCTAATGAAGCCAAAATCGCCTTTAAAAAGGGACTTAAAAAAGAAGACATTTAAAAGTCATCAAACACACCAAAAATATTTTCTCTTTGGAAATTTAAAATGTATTACATTTGCAAATTAACTGAACATGTTCACAACCCATCTTCTTCTGTGATTAGTCAAGAGCTTACCAAGTATTTGTTATCAGAAAACATAATGAAGTAAAAATCTGAATCTTTTAGACTTCATTTAATACCTTAGATTAGAAAATAAAATTTTTTTTCCAAGCTCCATTTTGCATATAGTTAAGGTTGCATTTACCCCACATAAATGCTTACTAATTACAAGCAAAACAGTTCGGTGTTTCAAGAGGGTGGGAAGGATATCTATGCATCTGAACAACCCAACGAAATGTGCTAAAATAAAGACTTGGTGTTTCAGTGTAGGATTCTGATTCACTATTATTTGTCATGAACTCAGGGACCCATTACATCTAATGCGTGTATCAGCGCTTGAATATTACTGCAACCAGTCCACAGGCAGGTGTCTTAGTGTAATCATGCTATTTTCATCTCCTCAGAGAGATAGAGAGGATAAACTTTATAGAAATAGGACCCAAACATTGTGCAAGAGCCATTTAAAGAGGTAGTAAGTATAGGACATAGTAAAAGTTTTTCTTTCTGGGAAAATCTATAGAAAAGTTGTCCCTTTTCTCTGCTAAAGTTTGCATTCCTCTAATAATCTAAACACTTAGGAAATGTTCCAAAAAATCCTTTAAGGGATTATATAACAATAATAATAAAACAGCACAAAATGTAAATAAAAATATAAACTGATTGAAAAAATAATACATTATGTAAATAAAAACGAGAATTAATATCTGAAAACCAGAAAAGCAGACCAATCTCTGGGACATGTAGCAAAAAATATAAACAAAATAAAAACAAACTTGGAACAAAGATGGGACTATAACAATAGGGAAGACTTTTATAATAAGAGGATACTGTTTATAATTATAGTTAATAAATAATAAATTCTATATTTTTAACAAAATGAATTACCCACCCCAAAGCTGTGGAAAACTTAAGTCCAATAAGCACACAAGAAATAGAGCAAGTTATCAATGACTTTCATTCTTAAAAGAATTCTGGTTAATGTGCTTTTATATCTGTAATAATAAAGCTTTCTATGCTTTAGAATCTAGTTTTGAGAATAGAAATTAATTATCAATGATCCCTATGTAATAATCAGTGGAAATGATTGGTAAAGGTTATTAAGGTGGCAAACACAAAACCAAAAAGACAAGTAAAGGAAAAAAGACAAAGGAAAAAAAGACAAAGTCCCAGAGAAAGTATGCAAAATGGCATGTAACTGTAGAGACTGTTCAGGGTCATAGGAGATTATTATGAACAACCTCATTACAAAGAATTGAAAACTTTAAAAATGAATACAAGTTTTACATAAAAATACAAATACAAAGAAGGCTCAAGAAAGCATACACTATATCTAAGTGTCATTGAGGATTAGATTTTCAGCTAAAAAGAGAAAAAAAAGAATCTCCCAAATAGGGCTAACGCAAAGGGAACTTCCTGGGCCTCTCATATAAAAGTTCGGACCCTTGAGAGCTGTGAGGTGGCTCAGCTCCACCCATGTCGCTGTGTGTCACCTCTAATGTCGGGTCCTACTCTCTGTCTTCATCTGCAGCCATCAAGCAAAACCAGTCAAAACAGACAGGAACAGTTTTAGTAATGAAAATTGCATGCAAATCTTACAAACTTAGGTACAAATACCTTAAATAAAATGTTAATAAACTGAAAAGGGATAAATCTGTGCGTACAGAAATATCCATGCGTGGAATACAACAGAAGTTACACTAAAATCAGTAGAGGGGAAAAGATATTATAAACTATGAAATGCTTATAATAAAAATTTTGTCTGTATGAATTTAGGGCAGAAAATGATTTCCTGATTGAGACATATAATCTAAAAATCATAAACCATATTACTCTGCAATAAAAATGTCTATATTACCAAAGATAGCTGAAACAATGCATATTAAGCCACAGATTTGGAGAAGGAAAGTGCAATAGAAAAAGACAGTAACAAAGGAATAATATCTTGAATATATAAAGAATTTCTTCAAAGTAATAAGGAAAAAGAACAATTAAAAAACAGGGCAAAAGACTTGAGAAGACATTTTATGGAAATAAATTTAAATTGCCAATAGGCATGTAAAGATTACCAATTGCATTACTGAAATTCAAATTAAAACACAGGTGAGACTGACAAAACCTTTTGGATTGTCAATTCTGATTCCAGGTGCCATTGAGAACAAGTTTATACAACTTGCTAATGTTGTATAAAGTGGTATAAGCATTTTTAAAAGAAATAGTCACAATTTAGTAAAGTTGAAGATGCACAGACTTTACAACCTAACAATTCTATTTTTCTACCATAGAGAAAAGTCTTGTTTATGTTGTCTAGAAATTGACAAGCCTGTTCTAAAATACTTTTATAGAAAGGAAAATGACATTGAATACCCAAAACAATTCGAATAGCCAAGACAATTTTGATTTACTACTAGTTATATAATAAAGACAGTGTGTTTTGTTGGCACAGATATAGACAAAGAGATCAGTGAAAAGGAATAGACTCCAGAAATATGCCCTGGACAATGATTTAAATCCTTTCCTTAAATATAGGTATTTCCAGAGCAACTAGATATTGATGGGGGGGGGTGTAGACTTTGATTCTCGTTTAATTCCATGCACAAAAATTAGATCAAGATAAAACTTAGACCTAGGCATAAAACTGTAAAGCTTCTAAAGACAACAGGATATTTGTACAACCTAAAGAAAAATAAAGATATCTGGGAGAGACAAAAAGCAAATTCCAAAAGAAAAAAATGGTACATTAGAAATCATTAAAATTTAAAATTGTTCTGCCCTGATCATCAAAGACACCAATAAGTAAATGATATACAAACCACAAACTGGGAAAACCATTTACAGTACAAAAGGTCTAAAAAAGCACTTGTTTCCAGAACATACAAAGAACAATTTCAAACTGATAAATTAAAAATTAAAAACATGACAAAAGTGAGCAAAAGACTTGAATAGACACTTTATAAAAGAAGATCCATGAATGTACAATAACTGCATGGAAAGATATTCAAGATCATCAGTTACCAGAAAAATATGAATTGCAACCGTAATGAAATACAACTTTATACCAACTAGATAGACTAAAATCAAAAAGACTGACAAAATCAACTACTGGTCAGAACGTGCAGCAAATGGTATTTTCATACATTATTGTTGGGAGTAGAAAGGATTCAACCCTTTTGGAGAACTGTTGATATTTACTTATAAAGTTAATCATGCATCTAGTCTGTGACCCAGGCATTCAAGAGAAAGGTTATACATGATAAAGAATGTTAAACTCAGTGACATGCTGAGTGGGGAAAAAAGCTAGACTCAACTTACTATATGATTTTACTTATATTTAAAAACAAATTATTCTAAAGTGATAGAAATTAAATTATGTTTGAAGAAGTGGAGAATAGAAAAGGGGATTAAGAGACTTTCTGAATGGAAAGAAATGTTCTGAATCTTCTTATAAGAGGTGTTTACAGGGTAAATCTTATTGCCAAAGCTCCTTGCACTGAGGAGTTAATATCTGTGCATTGTTTTGGAATATATGTATATGTACATATATACATATATGTGTGTGTGTGTGTGTGTGTGTGTATACGTATATATATATATAGAGAGAGAGAATTTCAAACATTTAATGTGAGGCTGAACTGGGGCAATTTATATAACTTACAACCAATTAATAAAACAAACCTGTACTTTTGAATTACAACATTTTTAGTTGTAGTTGTATGCACTACATTTATAAATGCCCTCCAAATATTTGCAAAGAACATCTATTACAAAGACGTGAGAAATATAAATGTGATTCAGGGAGCACCATGAATGGGAAGGGTGTATATTATAATAACAGAAATCACTGATGATGTCTTTGAGAAAAATTTTTAAAAGTCTCTCATGGAAAATATTCACTATAAATAATTGTGTTTCTCAAATATAAGCTTATTCAGAGATATTTAAAATTACCAAAGTAAAGGCATATTTATACTTCTAAAGAATAACCACACAACTCCCTTTTTGCTGTGAGAATTTGTATTCTAAGGTATATCACTGAATATCATTTTTGGTTGATTTATTACAAGCCTTTGAGATTAAAGATTTACAAAGAAAATGCTGACAGTCTTGGTTCTGAAAGTCACATTGTTCGCATTATAATTATATAAGAATTTAATAATATTAACTGCAGCTAAGCACAAAAGCACCAAGAATAAATTAGACAAATAGGATTTATGAGACTTCATTTCTAATACATAACTACAACATTAGTAATATGACCAGTCCTTCAAAATCAGCCTAACAATGAGGACTTGTTATCCATTTGGGGCAAGAATTTTTAAAAGATGGACTCTAAAATTCTAGAAATAACCATTGCTTTGCAAAAGAATACAGATTTAAAATGAGTTTGTTTTTATATCAGTGATCACACAACCCTTGGGACTGTACTGAGGAACATGGAACTTGTTAAATGAAAGACCAATGAGTCACTCCCCAGTGGAATAAAACGAGGACGAGACTGACAAACACAATCTATAAGAAAATCAGTTCAGCAGTAGGTAGCAGTAAAGAAAAAGTAGCAATTTTCAAGTATACACAAAAGTAATAAAAACTGAAGTGGAAGTAGTTTTATGGATTCAAAATAGCTAAATTCACTAACACATTGACAGCGCATTATAAAATAAAAAATAATTTTAAAAAAGAAAAATTAGATTGCAATTTTTAAAAAGTAATTTAATTGTGCAGAAATGAATGATCTCCCTTGTGGTACTGATAGGTGCCTTGATTATCTTCCTCTAATGAGAATTCAAAAAACAAAAAACAGGAACCAGTAGCTAAAACTAAAATATGCTTATTTTTATGTTGATTCTTCTATTTTGTCCAATTATACAAATATGCTCAAAGTTCATCTAATTTTTACACTCTTGAAATAATATGTAAAATTCATGTGTGTAGCTAACATATTTCATAAAAATAAATAAATTTTCTGCACTGATACCTAACTTTCTTGTTCTATCATACCTATGCTTATGGAAAATCCCAAACCCATTGCTCTAATACATTAGAGCATTATTTTATTGTCATACCAATGGTCTACCTTTAGGAGAACCTTGTTCATGGCCAATATTTATTGTTCTTTAAGTTTCTTATTGTAACAAATATTGATTAACTAACTGTGCATACCCAAAATTGTTGAAGGAATAAAGTCTATGCCACCTAAGACCTCCCATTCTGGTCATAGTGTCATGAGGAGAGATACATACCTAACATTAGAGCGACAAAATAATGATGAAGTCAAATTATGGACACAAAGGAGTCTAACACGCTAGAGGGTGCCAATAAATACAAATGCTCTTTTGTTTCCTCTTTTGTCTTTTTTTTTTCCTAGAAAAGTGTTTACTAAGGAGATTGGAAAGGGAGAGAGAGTTGAGGAAAAGGATCTCCAAGCAGAGGAAACATACTTATAAACAAGATTGACAAGATTGACACAGGGCAGTGATGAATGGTGACTCTGTCATGATGGAAAAGGGCAATAGAGCCTCATGTACTATATTTAAGACACTGAATTTCATCTAGAAACACATAGGCAGAACCATTGATCAGAGAAGAATGGTGTAGTAAAATCTTTAAGAAGAAGCATTCTAAGATACGCTGGAGTGGTCAGGAAAATCAAATCTTACAGAGAGGTCAAGTAAAAAGTGTGTTAAGAAGGGTCTTTTTCATTTGCAGCTGAGTAACAGAGTAGGCTTTCCTTCAAAACTGAAAAGTGAACTAGACACAGCCTGGTGACTTGCACTCTGAATTCAACCCTGGATGTCAGAGAAAGAGAAAGGGAGTAATACATCACAGAACTCTCTCACAGTCATACACATATGTATGACTGTGTATATTTAGAAAACTCTTGGGGAGCCAGAAGAGGTGGTGGTATCCCTCTTGTGTAGGGGGTGAGGAGGCGGATGCTGGATGCAGAAAGAAGCCAGGGACTTGGCAGGAGAATAGACAAGGAAAGGATGCTACAACGCCACATTGCTGCAGTCAGATTATTGTCTGTCTTGAGCCAGTGGAGTTTGAAGCAAATAGTTTATCTGAGCTTTCCTTCCAGCGCCATTCCTTCCCCACAGATAAGGTCAGTTCAAAGGGGCAAAGATATGGGGAAGCATATAGTCACCTGCTATGTGTGTGCATGTGTGTGTGTGCACGTGTGTGTATGGTGGTGGTGGTGGTGGTGGTGGTGGTGGTGGTGGTGGTGGTTGGGGAGCAAGACAGATGATAAACAAGAAATTACAGGGCAAAGCTTAACAACAGGAGCTCTGTCCTGAGGCACACTGTCACAGCCCTATCCCCACTCCTTAAAGTCACTTGGAGACTCGCAGGCTGAGGCTCAGGCCATTAATGCAAGTCTCTTAGTCTCTTGACTATTTGAAAATAACCCATTAATTTATTTTCTTGTTTATTGATGATATATGGTCAGGAGACTGCTGCCACATAACATCCGGGGCTTTTTATGTGTTGCTTAACAGTACAGTCTCAGAGCCCGGAACAGGGTAAGAACTCATTAACTATTTTAAATGAATGTGTAAATTAGCGGAATAAGTCTTAGGAAAAAGATGGGGAATGACCTGGTGGGCAACAGTGGAAAAGGTTAGAAAGTAATGTAGCTGGTTATCATTGCTCAAAAGAGCAGAGAATTTACAAAGGCCTAGAAAAATCTTTATTTTAGAACAAGACTCCCTTAACTCAGTTAAAATTGTCCTTGGAAGATTCCAAGATCTAAGAGAAGCAGCAACAAGGCAAATAGGTAGAAGAAGTTATCTGAAGAGGTTAAGAGTAGAGGAATGTATATTAGAAAAGTAAGCTAATGAGGAAAAAGTAAGGTAAGAGAGGGTTTGGTGCTGGGAGGATAGTGGGTAAGAAAGTTTAGAAGTATAAATAAGGATACTGCAAAAGTATGGAGAAACTTGCATTTTGGCTATAGCTTTAGTGACAAAAATGTTTCATTCAATATAAAGAAACGTGTGTTGACTACCTAGAAATAACAGATTCAGTTATAAGCAAAAATTAATCTACTTTCAACTTTCATGGGCCTGACATTACAGTGGGACAGGAAATTACTCCAATATCACATTTATAAATGTGTAAGTACAAACTGAGAGAGGTATGACACCAAATGAGGAAAGAAACAGAAAAGCACAAAAAATATGGTTCTGTGAGAGCATAACGAGGAAAATATCTTGCCCTTAGAACTGCAGGGTAAGTGGGAGCTGCCTACGAGAGGAGACAATGTGCTCCGCGATGCTGTTAGCATTGCAGGAAACGCTGGTGTTTTCACCTTCTGGAAACTGAGAGATAGACGACTCAACTGGTGACAAGAGAATGAGTAGGTAGAATCATGGCAGATAAGGCCTAAATATTAAGCCAGGACCAGGCCATACAAAAATGTTTTGTTTTGTTTTAAACTATATTTAAAATTATGGGTTTCTTTACCCTGCACGGAAGAGCAATTAAAGAGTTTTACAATCAAAGGAAGCAAAGATGTGTATTTTTAAAATGCACCCTGCCTGAATTGGAAGGTCTGTGGGGTAGATGCAGGAACACTTTTCAGGAGGCTAAGTGGAAATAGAAAAATAAAAGATGGATTCCACTGATTTGTGAATAAAGTGTCAATGGATTACTGACAGAAGGAAAACATCAAAACTTTTATTTTTGCTTTGGCCTCTTTAAGAAAATGTTAACCATTTTTTCAAGTGAGAAAGGTGAAATGAACAACATATGGAGTGACTTAAAGTCCAAAAAGACAATGGGATAGTGAGACCTGGCTAGGCCAAGAGAATTAAAATCTAATCTCAGATGGAAAGCAACTAAAGATAGAAGCAAAACATATTTTTGTTGTTGTGATTTTCATCCTCACAACAACTCCCTGAGAATGATGAAGTGGAAACAGTTTCTTATTGTCAATCCCCACCTGCCTCTCAGTGCACCTGTCATCTCTGAACAACAGGCTCCCAGGGCTGGCATGGGTCTTACAGATCATTTTTATAAATTCTCCTATTTCACTGACAGTGCAACTGACAACCTGAGAGATAAGGGAGCTGCTGAAGGACGGCAGTTGATGTGAGTCAAAGTCATTGAAGAACCCAGAGGTCCTTACACTGAATGAAAAACACTTAATTGCAACTCGGTATTTATTTATGAAAACTGTTCTGATTGTGATAAACTAAAGTATTCCATTCCCATTTTTCAATTTCTGTAACAGTTCGACATAAGTGAAACCATATAAAACTGAAGACTGGAAAATATTGTCCTTATTTAATGTTGATAAAAATTTAGATTATATTGATAAACATGCATCGTAAACACAAAAATGAATAAATTTTGATATGATTAAGTAAAAGTTTAACTTCAAGAAATCACCACTGTAGTCATTTTATTTACATAAAATGAAATAAACTTTACATCAAAATTGTTAAAGATATTAATTGCTATATTGATTTTCTATTACTGCTACACAAATAGCACAAATTTAGCACCTTTAGGTGCATTGTTTTCCCATAGTTCCGTAGGACAGAGTCTTGGTTGGCTCAGCTGGTTCTTCTGCTTTGGGTTTCACAAGGATGAAATCAAAGAGTTACCCTACTGACTTTTTATCTAGAGGCTCCATACAAGAATCTGCCCCCTAGCTCATTCAGGTGGTTGGCAAAATTCAACTCCTTGTGGTTGTAGGACTGGGGTCTGTATTTCCTTGCTGACTGTCAGCTAGAGATCTCCCTTAGCTCCTAGAAGAAGCCTCTCCCCATCAGTGCAAGTGAGTCCCTACATCTCAGAGCCAGCAACACAATGTTAAATCCATTTTATGATCAAAATGTCTCCGATATGCTTTCTGATATGTTTCTCTTCTGCCGCCTTCTCCCAGCTGAAGATTGTTCTCTGCTTTAAAGGCTCATGTGACTAGATTAAGCCCACTCCAATAATCCAGGATAATTTTCCTACTTTAAACTATACAATGCTAATTCCATCTTCAGAGTCCCTTTTGCTATGTAAATTAACCTTGTCACAGACACCAGAGATTAGTGCACTGACATCTTCAGAGGACCACTATTTGGCCAACAACAACTATCTAATTTCAAAAGGAAATTTACCATTCCTTCCCAAACTGCTTTGTTGTGTAAGATCATATGTATTGGAGTCTAAAGCCTGGTTCTATTCTCTGCCTCTTTAGTTCTTATTTGTGGATTTCTGCTAATTCTAGAGATTAATTAGTCCCCCAGCCCAATCTTATGGAAACATGTTGTGACTCTTTTAACAGATATGTTTGCATAAAATAGTGAATGATCACACTATTTTTGAATGAAACTGGAACTCATTATGCACCTGAGTCCAGTAAGAATTGATTATTGACACCTAGTCAACAGGAAGGAAATTCCAATGAAATGTTAGAAAGATTGGGCTCCCCCTGTGCTACTGAAGTGAAGAGAATGAGGGTATTCATGACATGCCCTCCATATCTGCACATCACCAAATACTGGGCATGCAAAATACTGAAAGAACACTTCATATAAGAGTTCATCTTAACAGGCTGTGTTAATGAACTGAAACTAAATAAAATTCATCAGAAATGGATATGATGCTGCTCTGCTACCACACAAGAGAATATGATTGAATAATAAAACTTGTGAAAATTTTCAAAGTTTTATTCTATTCCATATTTTAACCTTAAAAACCTTTAAAAATGGTTTCCCATGAAAAATTTCAATGGCTCTTCAGTAATATATTTCTCTTTAAATGAAACTGAACAAGAAAGAGAAAATGTTACTTTATCATTCCAGAGGAATGAAGGTAATAAATTCAAAAAGTATTTGCTTTTCAAAGAGGTTTATTATGTGTCTAATAATAATTAGAGAGAATTGAGTGGAGAGCTGTTCTTCACACCCTCTCTAATTACCACTACTTGAAGCAAATTAGCATAAATCCAACTGTTTCTTATCTTGTCAAAGGCAATGTTGAGGACAGGAATAATTAATTTTCAAATAGAATGGATTTCTACAGATTTCACATGGGTTGAATGCAAATTATGTCTCAAAATATGTGTTATAACATTTTTTATCAAAAATGCCATTTTCAGGCCCTGACAGGTGTAGTTCAGTGGATTGAATGTTGGCCTGCAGACCAAAGGGTCACCAGTTCGATTCCCAGTCAGGACACATGCCTGAGTTATGGGCCAGGTCCCCAGTAGGAGGCATGCAAGAGATAACCCACATTGCTATTTCTCTCCCTCTCTTTCTCCCTCCCTTCTCCTCTCTTTAAAGATAAATAAATAAAATATTTTTTAAATGTCATTTTCAGGACATTTTAGAGATCCTATTTGTACATATATGTAATTTTATATCTTTTTCTTTGCTTCTATACACTACAAACAGGAATGATAAATCAATCTGTAAACATATACCCCAAAAAATATATAGTAATTAAAAATCTTCTCTCAGTTAACATTTTCCATGGCAAGTATGACCTATTTTAAAAAGATATGCTCACTATAGAAAAGTCCATATTTATAAAAATGTATTAAATGACGATTATTTAGATTATAAGACTTTTTTGCTTTACAAAGTGATGATCAAAAAAGTATCACTGCATAATCAGCTTCTCCAATTAATGTAAAATATCATTGGGCTTACTTTAATTTATTCCATTTTAGGACAAGAATCTACTTTTTAAAAACAATGCTGTATATCTCTTTGGGCTTACTGTTCAAGTACAGAGATAATGAAATAATGAACATTTGTGACTGTGTTTAAAAATGCGTATTCATATTTAACCCCAGAAGTACTTAAAAATCATTCAAAATTTAAACTTTTTTTCTGGAAGTGTGGTTCAGAACATTGGCAAACTATCCCCTGACTTATAGTTGGTCAAGTCTCTTGCCTAATTCTTCTCAATGGCTATTCTAAAGTTTCACTACTTTTTTTTTTAATCCCTAACCTCCCTCCCTCCCCTAACCTATATATTTCTCTTCATTTGCATGCCATATTGTTCCCCTAAGACTCTTAAGGATAATTGTTTATCTTCCCAGATAAGTGTTACCTTCCCTCATTCTCCTTGCTCTAAACATTGTTCAGAAGTGAAAGAGTAGGGAAAGAAAAGGTCACGCAAACCCACATTCAATTCCTGTCTATACTATATATTAGTTGCCTGAATGTAGGTAATTAAGTTAAGGATTCTGAACATCTGTTTTCTTATCAGTTAATGGGAATACCTTGCAGAGTTTCTATAAGAGTCAATACTTAGCATCTAGACTCGCTGGCACATAGTAGACCTGAATAAAAATCAACTATCAGTTGATTTTCCCGCCCCAACCACCTCTTCAATGTTGTTGGGTTTTTTGTTCTTAGGGTTTTTTTTGCATAAATCATTCATTCCCTCTCTACAGAGAATCTACCTCTCTCTCTCTTTCTTATATTCAGCTCCAAAACCCTTATGTAAACAAGCCCCTTTCCAATTGTAAATGATAACCAGCCACCCCTTGATCTTGTTTATCATTTCGTGTAATCTCCATTTTCCCTCTCTGCCTTCATAGCCAAGTCTACACATTTCGACAACATTGATTCACCACCTGACAAAATTGGGATTCCACAGGATTCTGTCTTCAGTGCTCTTTTTGTTCAGTACATATGCATGAGTCCTGATACTGAGAGTCTCTAAAAATGCTTTCCACACTTATTTTATTAGAAATACCTATTAATTATATAAAATGTAAATTCTCAGTTCCTGGCCCACATCCACTGGTTTATAATGTCTGGTGAGAGACTCTCAGAATTTGTGTATTTTTAAGGATACTCAGTTGATCCTGATAGTAGCAGGCACAAGTTTAGCAACAATTAACCTAGGTATGCCAATAATTTCCGAAGCCTTCTTTTCAATACTGCCCTCTCCCAAACTCCATATCTATATATTTAATTGCCCTGTAAGATCAATATTTATAGTTTGTAGGGTTGATAGTAAGGCATCCCGTAAGACTTGAAAACACTGGAAATAATGCTGCCTTCTGTGAACTAAATTAAATGCATCAATGTATATTGGGACCACTTACTGGTTATTTTCTGAAATAGGAATATGAGCAGTCTATATGCCAGAAAGGGATAACCTGCCCTGTACTGATGTTCCATAAGTGGCTGATCACCTTTGGATACATGATAAAGACAAATTTCTAAACCTATAAGGCAAAGACCCTAGGGTTTGATGTTCTCCTAGAAATAACATTAGGCTCACTTATGACTGTCACTGCAAGATACCAAAAATCTTCATCTGTATCAATCTCAGTAGCACTAAACTCATACTCATTCAGCTTTCTCCCAAAAATGTCCCCCTACTATGCCTGACCTCTGTGGTTCCCAGTTCTTAGAAAATTTGCTTATTATAATCTCTAATCCACCTCCTAGACTCACTTTCCCCCTACTGTTATCCATTTCTCACAGAGCAACACCTTCACCACTTTTTTTGATCACGAGTTCAGCATTCCTATCTCCTTGTTTATGAGTTGTTAAATGTACTATACCTATTCTTACATCTCTTGTTTCCATAGGAGAGCGTTTTTTCTCTCTACCAAAGACTAATTATCCAGCTGTGTTACTAATGTCACCTTTATTCTTTTATATGACCATGTTCCATCAATTATTGTCTCTCTTGTGTAGTTAAAACCTTCTTTTTTTTCACTTTATTATGATATCTTCCTACAAATTTAACATGCTCAAGACCTTTTGATTTCAAAAGAAGTAACAAATAAAACCAACAGTAATAACAACTGTCTTATCTCCCTGGATACTGTTCTGAGTCTCCCATTCCTTTATAGCTAAGCTTTTTCAGATGATCGTTCATTTCTCAACCAAGTCTCATAAGGATTGCATCATTACCACTTCAACAAAACCACCTTCTCTTACCCCCAAGAATTGTGAAATCTAAAGTCTCTTCATAATCTCTTAACTTTATAGAAAATGTCAAAAAGGGCTAAGAGTGAAAATATTAAACACTTGGGAGTCAGACAACTTGGGTATAATCCTGGTTCTATCACACATTATGCATGTGACTTGGAGCAAGTAACTTGCATTTATGAGCGTATATTCCTTACCAGGAAAATGCACGTGAATAGAGTATTCCATAGAGTTATTGTGAAGGTATGAGACTCAAATAACGTCACTTAATCACCTAATGCTACTATTGTTGAACCTCTGTTTTTTTTCATACATGCACTAATATATGTATTGTACCATGTGCTGTACCTTGCTACATGTGTTAGGGTGTTAAGATAGTTTATTTTGCCTTCAGCAGATTATCTTCCTACTTTCCTCAATTCTCTACTTAAATATTTAAGTACTCTTGTGTTATAGCACCATGAATCTTCTCTTCCATTCTTATACGGCAGGTCATTATTTCATTCACTAAGTATTAGTGCATGTTCATCAAGTACCAGAGACTATTAGGCCTGCTGGAAATAATGATACAAGAGAGACAAAGTACTTTATCTCATTGTTGGTACAGGCTAGTAGTAGGAGAGGGAAAATAAGTAAGTAAATTAATAAATATTACCATATCATATTAAGATGTTATGAAGTAAATAAAGCAACACGCTGTTATATCACAGTGACTAAATAAACAAGTCAGTCTACCAGAAAAGGCCACACTGAGCTGATATTTCATGATAAGTAATTACCAACCAAGAAAATAATGAATGGCAAAGTATTCTAGATAAAGGAACCAGCCAATACAAAGGCTGTAGGGAACAATGATTTTGGTATATAGACAAACAAAGAAAAAGCTAAAGAAGTTGGAGCTACTAGATAAAGAGAGAGTAATGAACAAAATATGTTAGGACTGGAATTCATTCTGAGTGAATAATGGAAAACTAAGAAGATTTTAGGTCATGTAAACGTTCAAGATTAGATTCATTTTGACATTACACTTGCCTGCTTGCTGAAGAATAGAATGTGTAAGGGCAAGAAGAAGAACTGGAAGTCCAAGTAGGAGGATATGACAATAACTCATTTAAGAATTAATGTTTACTTGGAATTAGGATGTGTCAGTGAGGATACAGAAAAGTGGACAGATGCTGAATCTGTTTTTGAACAGAGCTGTAATGTCTTGCTAAGAACTCAGAATTAGGACATTTAGAAATGGAAGGTATCAAAGATGAGTCCCAGGTTTTGGGTTTGAGCCTTTGGGAAAATGATGTTGCCTAAAGGAACATGTTGAGGCAGTAGTCATCAAAACTTTTATTTTGTTCATGTTAAATATAAAGGGCATATCACACATCCAGTCAAAATATCCTGCGGACAGCAAGCATGTGAGTTTAGTAATCAGTGAGGTTACCCTAATGGAAATAAATATGTAATAAGTCATCAACCTACAAAGCCACATAATAGGTAAGATTACAAGTTATAAAGCACAGGGAGAAGAGTAGTACTGAGACCTGGGGCACCACATCACTAATCAGAGTCAACCAAGAAGGCAGAGATGTAATTGTTCAAGTTGTAAGAAGCCAACCCTCCTCTGA
The DNA here is from genome assembly GCA_039655065.1 of Glossophaga mutica. Lineage (NCBI taxonomy): Eukaryota > Metazoa > Chordata > Mammalia > Chiroptera > Phyllostomidae > Glossophaga > Glossophaga mutica. The sequence goes on from CM077311.1 coordinate 88,959,501, forward strand.
TAGTCAGATCCACATCAACCTCAATTTATGTAAAATTAAGCCCATCTTCCTCTGAACCAAATGAGGATCATCCTTCATTATGTCCTCTCCCTCATAATTTATGTTCAATATATTCCCTAATCTGATCAGTTTTATCTCCCAATCTCTCTGTCTTTCCCTCCCTCTCTCTATTTCTATCTTTATCTCTCTGCCTCTGCTTTAGTTACTACCCACATAAAGTATCATGAGGATTAAAACTCATCTTCAGGCTTCAATCCTTGTTCCTCTGCTGTCATAATAATGTTTTAACATGCAAATTGGCTTCTACCATTTCCTTTTTTTACTTTGATGGGCCCATTGCCCTTACATTTGAAATTTCAAACTCTCTTGCATAGTTTTATAATCCTCTATGACTTGAAGAAAGATGCTCCTTTCCCAAAGCATCTTATTACATCATATTTATACCAATAGAGTTCAAACTTACATGTTCCTTTGTATGCTTTTATTCCTCCTCCAGAGCTTCACTAACAGAATAGTTATTGGCACATATGGTTATATAAATTTAAATTAAAGTTAAAAATTCAGTTCCTCAGTCACACTACCCACAATTAAATTGCTTAATTAGCCACATGTGGCTAGTGTCTACTATATTAGATGAGGCAAATATGGAACATTTTCATCATTACACACACGATTCTATGGGATAATAATTATTAATGCAACCTCTGGCCTTTTTTCCACTAACTAATTCTCTACAAAGTGAAGGTAAAATGTCACTGGAAGCAGTACTTTATACTTTCCCACTCTTAAACTCAGAAGACTAAATCAGATGTCTCTCTCCAGTGTTACCATAATGCCATGAACACCCTGCTTTTACAGCATTCAAATTACTAAATTAACTAAGTAAATAACTTAACTCATAAGTTATAAATGTTTTATTTTATTTTCTGTGTTTACTTCATAAAAATAAACCATGATATATATGATATCACTCTTGTGTCTATCATGTTTTCATTGAACATTAAATATAGTAAGGATTCAATAAACATTTGTCAAATAAAATGAATAAATGGAAGGAATGAAGGAATATGGAGTTGAAACTTCTTTATTTGTGATGTATTCCTACCAGTGTAAAATAGATTTTTCAAGAAGATGTAAAGTAATACCCTGGCTGGTGTAGCTCACTGGATTGAGTGTGGGCCTGTGAACCAAAGGACCACGGCTCGATTCCCAGCCAGGGCACATGCCTGGGTTGCAGGACAGTTCCCAGTGGGGGGCGCCCAAGAGTCAATCACACATTGATATTTCTCTCCCTCTCTCCTTCCCTTCTCCTCTAAAGATAAATAAATAAATTAAAAAAAAATAAAGTAATAAAATGTAAAAAGGAAAGATGAAAAATAGTTCATTTATAGTTTTAAAAAAATTCATTGAAAATAACTGGCCATGGAGTTTATAAGGCTACAAACAATACAGATAGTAGTTGGAATATGAAGTGCCTATTAAGACAACAGAGAAAAAGTCTCAAGGGAAGGCAGTGGATCTTACAATCTCAGAACCATTTAAGGATCAGTTTAAAAAGCCAAAAAGCAACAGAGATGACACACATTATGCTATCAGTCTCCAACAAAGTACATCTCTAGTCCAGTTGATTCAAATAAACTTTTATATTTAGATCAGTATACAAATCCAAATAAAACTAGTCAAAATAAAAAGCCAAAATTATACTGAAACTAGTATGCTATTAAAGGCATAAATACTAGCATTTATAGCTATTTTAATGAATATATGTCATTGAAAAAATATAATAGCAATATTTAGTGGATTAGGTACTATACATGAATAAAAATTAAAGTAAAAAAAACATTTTTATTTCACAGCTTTTTCAACTTTAGAGGAGTGGGATATTAAATATCTAGATATATTATTTCCCTATGCTCTCCATATTGACTATGTAGCCCAAAATACAACCGGACACTTTGTGAAGCCCTGATAGTGTTATTCTTAAATAGAAATCTTTATGTTCTTTGCTGGAAGTAATGGGATTCACAAGGATTGGTTAAGAAAAAGAGATAGTCAAAAATCACGATGCCTGGAGATAGGTCATTTAAGGTTTAGTTCAACCACGAACAACTATATCCTTTTGTTACACTCAAAGATTTGGCCATTCTGACTCAACTCCTCAGAATGCCTGCTGCAACTGTGAACAACATGGTTCGAACTGAAGTGCCCCACGTGGGAATGAAAGGCAGAGAACAAAAGGTTTCTTTGTACAGAACTCTTACATCTAAAGACAATTGCTTTGCCAGAAAAGAAAAACAAGCTCTGTATCTATTTTCATCATCAGAAAAATTACACTGGATTGCTCTTACTGACTTAGACTTATCATGATTTATCCTCTGGATGAACTATATTGTCATCCAAGCAAAATCAGCATTCTAAGAGCATGAAAGAATTCAGAAATGACTATTATGCAGACAATCAGATTGTCTGCCATAATCATAAAAATCCTAAAAGAAAGCAATGGCAATTACTAAAATTGATAAGCAATTATAGGTATAGGTACTATGAGAATAATACTGGGTTTTAAATAAAAAAGAAACAAATATCCTATTTTTCCTCTTGAAGTATTAAATACTTCTTAGCTTTTCTACAATGAACTTCATAATGAAGTTCATTGTCTTCAAGTTACAGTGTCTTCAAGTTATAATGTCTTCATAATGAAAGTTTACTATCATGAAATGTCACTTTATATCTGGTAATAGTTCTCCTCTTGAAATTTGTTTCATCCAATATTAATATAGCTACTCAAGTTATCTTATGATTAGGGTGAATATATTTTATCCTTTCATTCTCAATCCATAAGTGCCTATACACGCACACGCACACTAAAAAACTATGTATATTTAGCATGTACAACATGATGTGTGGTGTTGTGGACCGTTCAGCCTGTTTTCAGGAGTTGTAACCCTCACCCCATGGTGGGCTGTGTAAGAGCCCAAGGGACCCACTTCATCTGGGTCTGTTCTGTCACAAGGACGTGACCTACTAAGGAGACAAAGCTTATTTCCCTGGCAGGAGCACTGCTTCTGCCTTACCCATCTCTGGCCCAATTGTTTGGTTGGCAGTCAATGACGGGTAAGACTCCTCATGGGAGGGGCAACCTAAGCCAGACGCAACCACTTGGGAGGACTCATGGAAGGACTCGGGGGGTTGCAGCAAAGAGGATGTGATGGACCCTCACCCCCCCACCTCCCCCCCCCCGGCTATTCAGACATAGCCCGAGTCCTCATTTCCATCTGGGAGATGTCTCCTGCTTCCTAATAGGCTTAAAGCCTGAAACTGTGGGGGTGAGCGGCGCAGCCCTGTGCTGGCCAGGACAGTTCCCTGGGTGATCGGCATAAGAATGAATTCCTAAAGTCCTGTGAAACCTGCTTTGCTAAGAGTGCTCTCCCTTAGGTGATAAGTGTCCCAGGAGGAAATGAGTATGTCTCCCAAAGTCTGGCAACCCCCTTTCCTGACAAACACTGGCTCAGATTAAGCCCTCAGATTGCTTTGAAATGTTAACCATTGTTTGATCCTTGTCGCCTGACATACCTGTATTCCCATGTATTTGAGCCCAATAAAAGCCTAGTGAGGATGGGGCTCTAGGTCATTCTCCTCTGAGAGTTTGACCCCTTTCCTCCCCAAGCAGATCTTGTCTTGGTAGTTTTTATTTTCATCCGTGACGAACGGGGGGGTTCTATGGGCGGAGCCCCCCACAGTGTGGTATGATTATCACAATCAATCTAATATCTATCACCTCACAGTGGCCTTTGTGTGTGCATGTGTAGTAAGAATATACAAGATCTACTCACTTAGAAAATTTTAAGTAAAAATAAATTATTATTAACTATAGCCACTATGCTCTATGTTAGGTTTCCAGAACATATTCATCTTACAACTAAAAATTTGTACTCTTCAGCCAGCATCTCCCCATTTCCCACATATCACAGCTCCTGGTAACCACCATTCTATTCTCTCTTATGAAATCTACTCGTATGGATCACACAGATAAGTAAAATCATGCTGTATTTGTCTTTCTGTCTCTAGCTTATTTCACTTAGTACAATGTTCTCCAGATTTATCTGTGTTGTCATAAATGGCAAGATTTCCTTTTCTTCTATCACTGAATAGTATTCCATTCTGTACACATACCACATTTCCTTTTATCCATTCATAAAAAACACTTAGGTAGTTTCCATATCTTAGCTATTGTGGATATTGCTGCAATAAACATGGAAGTGCAGGTAGCTCTTTGATATCCTGATTCATTTTGTATATACCTCCAGAGATAAGACTGCTGGACCACATGGTAGCTCCAATTTTAATTTTTTGAGGAATCTCCATATTGTTTTCCATAAGGACTATGATAATCTGCCCTCTGAGATCAACAGTGTAAGTGTTCCTTTTTCTCTACATCTTTACCAGTACTCATTTTCTTTTAACTTCAGGATAAAAGCTAACATAACAGGTCTGAGGTGATATCTAATTATGGTTTTGATTTACATTTCCCAGATGAATAGTGATATTGAGCACCTTTTCATTCACCCAATAGCCATTTATATGTATTCTTTGGAAAAGTGCCTATTCAGATCCTTTATCCATTTTTAAATAAAGTTACTATGTGTTATGCTATAGAATTGTGTGAGTTCTGTATATATTTTATATATCAATCACTATCAGATATATGGTCAGTAAATATCGCCTTACATTCATCAGGTTTCTTTTTCATTTTTTTTTTTGACAAGTTCCTTTATTTGGGCAGAATATTTTAACTTTGATGCAATCTGCTTGTTTATTTTTACTTCTGTTGCCTTTGCTTTTGATATTAAATCCAAAACAATCATCACCACAACCAATATCGAGAAAACTTTTTCCTACATTTTTTTCTGTGAGTTTTACGGTCTCAAGAATTACACTAAAGTCTTTAATTCCTTTTGATTTTTGTATATGGTACAAGACAGTGATCCAGTTTCAGTCTTTTGCATGTGGCTGTACAGTTTTCCCAACATCATTATTAAAAAGGCGATCTTTCACCATCATATATTCTTGGCTCCTTTCATTGTAAATTAATTGACTATTTTTGTATGCATATATTTCTGATCTCTTCATTCTGTTTCACTGTTTCGAGTGTCTGTTTGTATGCCAATACATACTGTTTTGATTATAAGCTTTGTAATGTAATTTTATATCAGAAAGCACGATGCCTCCATCTTCATTCTTTTTGCACAAAATTACTTTAGCTTTGCAGGCTCTTCTGTGATTCTATGTGAATTTTAGGATTGTTTATTTTATTTTTGTCAAAAAGGTAATTAGAATTTTGATAGGGATTGCATAGAATCTATAGATTGCTTTCAGTAATATGAACATTTTAAAAATATTAATTCTTCCAAACCATAAACACAAGATATCTTTCCATATATTTGTGTCTTCTTCATTTTCTTTCAGCAAATATTTACAGTTTTCAGTATACCTGTCTTTCATCATTTGATTAAATTTATTCCTAGGTATATTATCCTTTTTGATATAATTCCTTACTTTTTATTCCCAACAATTTGACCATGATGTACCTAAGTGTTCTTTGTTTTTGAATCTTGCTTGGGGAATATTGAACATTCCATCAGATTTGGAAACATTTGGACAATCATATATTCACATAAATTTTTGTTTCTCAACTTCTCAGTCATTTTCTTCTGAGACTCCCATTGCTAAACAGTGGACCACTTGACATTGCTCCATGAGTGACTATGGGTCTTCCTTTTTCTCTCTCAATGCTGTGGTTTCCATAGTTTCTACTGGTCAGTCTTTAAGTTGCCTGATCTTTACATCTGTTAAATTTATCTAATGACTTAAAACTCAAAGAGTATTGCTGTTTTGTAGTTTTAGAATTTCCATTTAGTTCTTTTTTATTGTGTTTCTCTAATGACACCCCCCATTTCTTTGTCCATTATGTCCATGTTTTCCTTTAAATTATTGCAATTTTTATCATGGCTATTTCAACATCCTTCTAATATCTGGGTTTGTTTCTATCAACTGTATTTTTCTCCTGGTTATAGTTTATATTTTCTTGCTTCTTTGTAAGTATGTTATTTTTATTGTATGATGAACTTGTGAGTGTTAAGAGTCTGTTTTTCCCATTAGATAATGCTGAGTTTTATGCTGACAGTAGGTGAATTTGACTTTTTACTGATGTTTATAATTATACATGTATATTATTCAATCACAAAAACAAATGAGGGTTGAAGGACAGATAGTTTTTTAGAATAGCTAAAGGAAAGGTATAGTGATTGATTTCTATTTTTACTGAAATTATTGTCTTTGATGTTCAGATATAAATAGTTTTTTTAATTTATTGAAATTAAGGTGGTTTGAATTTTTAAAAATTATATATGAAGGGACTATCTTTGAATATATGTTAATTAACTATAAAGTGAATAATGACTTAACTAGTGTGAAATGTAGTCAAGTAAACTGTAATATTTTGGTGAAGATAAAATACATAGATGTGAAAAAAACAGGGTTTTTCTTAAGCTTTGTGTAGACAAGTCTAGAGTAGCTCTTGCCCTAAGGCAAAAGTAACCCTATTCCTAAAGTCTGGTCTTTCTAGGGTCTTATTTAAATATTTAAAATGTCACCCAAGACCTCTCCATTCTGGCTGGTACTTTCCAACACTGCTTGATTTCTGAGATTTCTGTTCAGCTCAGAGTATTCTGGAGAGTATTTTGGTTTTTGTTTTTTACCTACCAGGCTTCATGAAGTCTCATCCTGACAATATCAGCTTAGTTTTGGGCCAAAGGCTCAAGGAAACACCTTTGCAGATTTCTGGGCATTTTTTCTTGCAGAACTAACTCTGATACCTGCTCCATAAATCCAGACACCTCCACAACCCTGAAATCTGATCTCCGCTTCCTCTCCCAGAAAGTCCGGTGCTCTGTTTTGGCTCTACTTCCTGTGTCACAGTTTGAAAATTCCTCCAGGCAAAAATCTGGAGTAACTGTGGAGCTCACCTCTCATATTTTCTCTCAAGGATCATTTCCTTATAGTCTCAGTTTTCCAATGCCTAAAAGGAGTTGCTTTATATATTTTGTCAAGTTTTATAGTTTCTTACTTTGGAAGGGTAAATATAAAACCTTTACTTGGTAATAGCCAGTCCAATGCACTTTTTCAATGGGTTTATAAATAATACAATTCCTCTGTCTCACGTTTAGCAGCTTGTCCCTGTCATTGGACTCAAGTGAAAAAAAAAAATCTGCTTTCCATTGTACTCTAGCCACTCACCTCTAACTTAGTTTGATCTTAAAATAACAGACTAAAAATCAGAATTGACAAGGTCTATACTTGAAGATTCTTTAGAGGATTACCATCTCAGGGGAAAAAAAAAAAAACACCATGTGGAATAAATGGAAACATACATTGCAGCTATTGTCTTCAGTGGCATCATTTCTAAATACTATCACTTCACCAGTTTCGAGGCCCACCGGTGGGGAGCCTCCCCAGTGACGAGGGTGCGCAGTGAAAAGCACCGCACTTATTAGCTGGGGAGCCATGATTTGTTTCAACACTAATCCCCACAGCCAGGCATGCCCAAGGTGCCCTCTTTGTGCTTCCTTTACATTCTCACACCTCTCCTGTTCCACAGTGACAGGGTTCAGCTCCACACTCTGCAGTTGGTGTTCAGCAGCAAACAGTCAACGCAATGAAAAACAGCTAACTTATAATTATTCTCAAAGAAAACAATTCACCACTGAGATAATGGGGAGAATAATGACCTTTAGGAACTTACATAATGCATTACTCCTTATTTTAACCTATAATTCTACGTAGACTGCCTTTGGTTCCATATTGATTTGTGACTGTAAGGTAGTTGCCTAGCAGGAGTGACAGGGAGAACAAAGGGAAAAAATTGGAAGGGTAGCCTTTACAAACAGGACTAAAACCACTTATTCTGTTACCTCCATGTTTCTTTTTTTATTTCCCAAAGGTGCAGCGCATGTTTCTTTTGCTTTTGTACCTATAATTCATCTGCTAGCGGGTAACTGGGGGAGTGGAAGGGGCTTCAATTTACCTCTTCCCTGCTGGCCATATCACTACATATTTGTGTGAGTTGTTCCTGTTTTCAGTCACACTTTCAAAACCTTCAACAGCAATTCTGACTGGATGAGAATAGTTTGGAGGATATTAGGAATACAACTTAAACTAAAAACTTCTAATTAAATGATAGTTCTCAGTTGTAGAGGGCTAAGAATTTAAACCATAAAGATTTGTTATATAACAATTTAACTTACTGTTAGTCTCATATTTCAAATGTCAATTAAATAAATAATATATAACCATTGAAGATAACACATACATTTATTATTTATTACATATTCATAACATATATAAAAACTCATGAGTTACTAAATGTTCCTTCACTACATTTTCTTTCTGTTAAAAACAGCTTAGTTCTTTATTCATTCAATCTCATGTTCTCTTTGTTCCAATCAATCACAACCTTTTAAATTCCTTGAATGTCCAGTACACTCTTCATCTTGTTTCTGTTTAGAAATCTTTTCCCACATTTCCCATAGCCATTTCCTATTCATCTTCCAACTGTCAATCTAAAACATCTACTTGTTCATAGAATCATTTCCTGATTCACCTAGAATAAGGTCTATTTTTAGTAGACCATATAAGGTAAGATTGTCTAAATGATCCAGTTTAGTGAACACCACCCAAACACACCAACCTAACTCTCATTAAGGGCATAATCTGCCTTCCCATCTTTATTCAGGAGAAGAATTGTTTCCCATAAAATATTTTGCCAAGTAGCTTAGTTCAAAAAGTTACAAGGATGCATGTGGAAAATTGGAAACTCAAGTACTGTTGATTCTTTTTACATTAACTTTCAAATAGCCAATATACATATTGCACTTAGTAAAGTCAAGATTTAATTGTTTTATTGGTTGAATTAAAATAATTTTTATCCAAAGATATACTAGCAACAATATGGAAATTAACTACAAATGCTGAGTATCACAAAACAGCATGATCTTTCATTCAAAATCACAGCTCCTTGCCCAATTAAATAATGAAGCAGCAGGGAAACGTCACAATTCAGGACTTAGGCAATGTAGTAGCAGCTATGGGCCTTTTCATCTTATCTTACTTGTGAAATGACCATGGACAAGCCACCTAATACTAGTTCAACTATCTGTTGTGCAGAAGTAGATGTTGAATCTGTGTATTACTGTTGGGAATGAAATCTGAGACTTTGCAAAATTAAACAACCATAGTGTTCTCACAACAAAAAGTAACAACAAAAATATCACTATTTTTTAACAAAAGTAATGGCCACTTTTCCACTGAGGAAATTTTAACTATAGGTTATTTGTCATTCATCTCTGTACATTGGCCTAATTCATTCCTGGTATTCACAAAATATTTTAAATATTCACAGATAATATCTATAACAATTACACTATGCCATGAGTTAGTGGAAAAGTGTACATGACAGTATAATGTCATGAAGAACGTCCAGTACTTGCACAGGTAAGTCTGGTTTCAAACTGAGCTCTGTTACTGGTTTGATGATTGATCATAGGCAGCTCACTGAAAATTTGCTTTCATATCTTTATGAATATGATATACAAAACAATGTGCCTCATATATCTCATGAGAGAATCCAATAAGAGAATATCTGTAAATAGCAAATCACTATTGAAATTTAAATCGCCATTATTATCATCCTGTATCATTTGACCTATGGATGGTAACTAAAGGTATCAGGGTTCCAGTTATGCCTAAACCAAGGATTCATTCTAACTCTAGAGTTCAATTATATTATAGCCAACTTATGAAACATGCTCGTAAGTGGTTGTCTCATCTATGGTGGACAAATATAGTTTGAGAACTGGATATGTGAGGGTAGGAACAGAAAATAGATAGAAAGATTATTTCTTCTTTTTAAATCTGAGATTGTCACAGCATAGAAAATGGTCTATCTTTATTTGCTGGAGACTCTAAGAGTTGGTGTGTTTGTGTGTGACCCTTTCAGGAGAGATGTCATCTCATCTCAGTCTAGTTAGAGTCATTTGAATTGGATTCCAGTGTGGATCCCAAGGCAAGCACAGAACTTTTCCTAGTTTTCCTAGTTATAGTAGTTTCTATACTAGACACCGCTCATAATCAGAACCAATTTTCAGCAGACATAGGAATAATACCAGAAAAAGGACTGTTAGTTTTTTGAGTTAAATGAATTCTGAAGAGAGATACAGTATCCTGTGACTAGATCTTTTTCAAATTGTCAGACTAAACTACTATGAAAGAATAAACATTATTTCAGTTTTAGCTCTATTTTGTTGCTTTTCAAAAGATATATTTATAATCTGTGTAAGAGAACATACTTCAGCAACCTAGCACTTGTTTCCATTCTCCAGAACAATGCAGAGACCATGGCAAGCACTCCCCAAAACATACTCAGTGAGTCACTAATCTAAGTTCAGTCTTCCAGTTTTTTCTGTTTGTTTGGTCATGAAGACTTACGGCTCTTCTACATCGCTACCATTCTCTCATTTGCCTTGGAGATTGTTTTCAAAATTTCTCTCTTCCCTAATAGTTGTACCAAATACCCATATTCTAGAAGTTCCTCTGAACTTCTTCAGCTACTGACTTGTTTATATCTTTCATACCTAAATTATAGACAATATGATAGTACATTATATCTACTAGCAGATTTAAAATCAATGAAAAAACTATATTATTTCAGCTTCTGTAATATGAAGCAGTGTATCAGAATATTTTTTATGGGCAGTCAGAAAAAATTTTTAAATAATAAGTGGATTAATAGATAAAACCAGCTATTTAGTATTTCTTTCTAGGTGTTAGAGTGTTTCTGAGAAATTTTAGGCACACATCAAAATGAATCATTTTAATGTGCATGCTTTTAAGCATGAAAGCTTCAAAACTTTAAAAAAACAAACAAACAAACAGGTATTTAGGGCAAATACTTGTTACCATAAAATCTGCTTGCATTAAAATGTATTATCATAAAGTAAACATTAATTAAACAATATGTTTACAGGCCAATTTGAAGTCAATGCATAGAAATATTTAAATGTTACTATTACTAGCAACATCTCTTTATAAAACAAAATGTTCTTTATCGTAATAAAAATGAGGCAGGTGTTTCTTTCCAAATTTAATCTGCATCTATTTAAATTATTTTTAGCTATTTCTATATACATAATAAAAAATAAAGCACAAACAATCAATATAGCAGCAGAATTCACTATCTACAAGAGGAAGCGTGAAGGGGAAGTAGGAAGGAAGGAGGAAAGGACAGAGGGAGGGAGGGGAGGAGGAAGGGAGGGAAGAAGGAAGGAAGGAATAAGAGAGAGAACTTTCCAGGGGAAGAAGCAACAGCCCTAATTTTAACTCCCTATTAAAACAAAAAGAAACTCCCATAAATGAAGTAATTCTCAAACCTGAATCCTCTGCATGTTAATGAAAAAAAATATTTCAATTTTACCAGTGTATTACACACTGGATATTACCTAACTCTTTACTATTTCAAAAATAGTCACTAGAGTTTAATATTACTGTCTGTTGCATTCACAGCCTGAATATTTTAATATATAGGAGGAAATGATTCGGCAAGAGAAAATGCTTGAAAATGCTGTATTTAATTAATGCCCAAGGGAAACCATGAATAAGAAAAAAATTGTATTTGTCACATACTAATTTTAAACACTGTTTAGCAGATTTACTTACATGTACTGTTCTAGACTCCCACTCAGCAGTTTGATAATAGCAGAGCAGTTCCATGCTGAACAGATCCTCGGTCTCTAAAATTTAGCGTGAAAAGTAGGATACAAAGGAAATACGAAGAAGCTGCATTTTAATGCAGCTAAATTCTAAGGCTCGGGAGATCCTTCGTTATAAACACCTGCTTATGTACAAGCAGATGTAAGAAAGACTATATGCTTAACACTGGCAGAGCAGGTATTTATATCCTTGCAAGGCAGTGAACTATTTGGTTAATGTAACACAGTGTATATTGTTACACTGGTCTACTTCTAGTCTACTACTTCTACTTTTTCTACTTTCATTATATAGAAATATACAAATTTATAACATATAATTATATGTAATATATGTTATATATTATACATAATACAGACTTTATCAGACATTTTAATCAAATTCATCTAAAAATAGTTTATAAGTTTTTCTTTTCAAAATGAAGATGCATGCCTATGAAGAAAATGAAAATTAAAAATAAGATAATTTAATATTACTACATGGCTAGAAAAGGCAGGTCTTATTTCCAACCTGAATTAAATAAATGTAAACCTCTACTCACAAGAGGCAGAAACCTGTGATATTGGACCACACCAATGAGTCACTGTGCCACCTGTGCACCATTACACAATCAAATGGTGGTTATATACTTTAACAGCCCCCCTTTCCCTCCAGGTCACTCTCTGAACAACCCTGAGTCCTGGCTCTTGGCATGTTCTGCAAATATCCCCAGCTCTTTCCAAAATTTTGCCATAGGGTTTAAATATGGAGATATGGGAGAGACAACCAGTTATACTGTTTGAATACTGTGCCCCCTAATTCATGACCCTCCCACAACCTCAGAATTTGATGAGATTAGGGCATACCTAATCCATTGTAAGTGGTGTCCTTACAAGAAAGGCAGTAGCACAGAGACGGACACACAGGGATGTAGGCCCTGTGAAGATGGAGGCAGAGGCTGGAGTGATGCCTCTACAAGCCAAGGGAGGCCAAAGACGGTGGTCCATCACCAGAAGCTGTGAAGAGGCAAAGAAAGATCCCCCCACAGAGCCTTCCATGAAGGCATGGCCCTGCTGACACCTCAGTTTCAAACTTGTAGCTTCCAGGACTGTGGGACAATAGATTTCTATTGGTACTGTAGCTCTGGAAACACACCAGGTAACTGGTTATGCTGACTGACTTATTCCATATGTCTTCTGTGGCAGACCCTTCTGCGTAGCGTGGGCCCAGCTCCCACTCAGAGATGCACAGGATCCACACCCACAGATAGGTTCTCTCTTGGGGAATCAGATTTGCAATATACCTAAGCTGCTTTTTGCAGAAAACTCCCTCGCCCTGCAAATGCTTGTTGTAACTTCCTCAAATCCATGCTAAACCTTGCAGGGACCAGTGTAACCAGTTTAACCACTTTTGCCTTTTCATTTGCTAATATCCTTCTTCTGTGATGTAATTAGGAGCATTGGCTCCTTTTGTTGTAACTGGAGATAGTGAGTGAGGACCATCTTGTAGTGTCAGGAGGAGATACAGAATAAAGGCCTGTCATGGCGGAGGCCGTGGCTTTTGCTCCCCTTGAGAGAAAAGTCATGCTGTCGTCCTTTTTCTTCCACCAGACTCGGTAATCCGTGTGTATGTTTTATTTCATCCATAATGACGTGGACACTGCTAGCCGGTGTCCACATCAGCCTTCCTTTAATATATCCTGTCCTCTACTTGTGCCTATCCAAAACCATAATTTTCCTTCTGTGTCACAGTCCGTCTCTATTCTATTCTAAGCCATGTCCTGTCTTTTCTATGACAGACTTTCAAGCAGTCTGTTCTTTGTCTTCTTGTCCCTCAAACCTCCTGAAAACCTTGATGTATAGATAATTTTTTCATGAAATCGATATAATTTTCCAAAATCATCAGAGTCAGAAGAGAGGAGAGGAACTGGGATTCCTTTAAAATCAGGGCCTCAGGACCAGAGGAGAACAAGGAATGTGGTCTCAACCCTACCTGGCATAACTCTCTGACTATGGGTAGTCAGGTGATGGATTTGAATTTCAACTAGATGAGCTCCAGACTGATTGTTCTGATATTTTATTCTTCTCTCAGGACAGGCAGCATAGAGCAGAAAGAGGGTCATTCCTCATGTTATTTTATACTGCAATCACTGAGGATATTTGTAGGACCAGACTTAATAGTAGATGTTCAACTTGAACCATATAACAGATTTGGCTGTCAATTATTTAGTTTGTTGATGACTTGGCCTTTTTGCCCTTTTCACAGAAACAAATAAAAAGAACAGTCACCTGCTGTCGTCCGAAGCTTCTTGTCAGTAGGTTGGCATCGTGGGGCTCTGTGTTTGTGGCAGCTCAATGACCCTGCTGAGGTGCCATCTGCACTCCAAGACCTGGAGTCGTGATTAGGATTACCTGCCGGTGCCAAAGTCAGACACAGTACAAGCCTCACATTTACAATGATAATATTTTTAAGCTTTGAATCAGGACGCAGTGCCTCACAAGCAGAGCCATATCTATGGGATAGCAGTGAAACAGGATACTTATACTCAAGACTGTCCTAGAAAATCCGAGCTATAGCTCAGCCCAAAGTTAGTTAATCTGCCGGATGCCATTACAATTATGAGAGAAAAGTAAAATAGGGATTCATTCATCTTAATGGAAAGGACAAATGAGTGATTAAAATAACAGTTATATCAAGTATTCTATCTATTTTATTAAGTTATGATGTAATGCATATTATATAATTATATTTCATATGAACCTTTAATTATATTATAAAATATTTAAAATAATAAAAACATATTTTGAGATTATATATATATGCCAATGCCAGTAACTTTTCCCCTCTTTGTTCAAGTCAGATTTATGATCATGATAATGAAAGCTGCCATTAGCAACTGAGTCCATTCTATGCACTAGGCATTGTTAGGTGAGATAACACATATATTAAGCCTCAATAACCCATGATGTAGGCATTTTAACTCCACTTTTCAAATGAGAAAATTTAAACCCAAAGTCACATAGCTAGAAAATCACAGAGCCAGATCCTACCTAAATACAAAGCATGTGGCCTTTGCTACAATAGTAAATAAGAAATTAGACTTCACCAGGATATCACTTAAACGAAACTGCTCTCCACTTTTTCTCCTAGACAGATAATGTAAACATGGCAACCACTCCCATTTCAATTCCCAGAATTTGAACTGTAGTTCATCTCTTTACTCCCATATTAAGAAGAGCCATTAGAAAGCAAGTAAATGATAATAAAAGAAACAAAAAAGTTAATTCTGAATCTGCTTAACATGATGAACAAAAAAGCTTATTTTAAATGAAACAGGATAAAAGAAATTAGTTTAAAACTTAAGACACATTTAGCATGATTAGACATTACTATTTATAAAAGAGAATTAAAGAATAAAATAGTTTTGGACATTTTCATGATAAAGATTTTATTTAAATATCATCAAAATATAAGAAATACACACATTTGATGTTTAGTTAGAGCTATGTAATGAATTGGCATGTGTATATATAATGGAGATTTTTATTTCATGTACAAAAAGCTAACTATTAAAAAGAGGTAATCAATTTTGTTTTCATTTTTGTGAGAATCTATTTTACTTTATTCATTTATCATACCTTCCAAATGTACATAATTATATTGGTAGCAATGTGTGGTTGCTTTTTGACGAAGGATCATTTTACTGATTAAAACCCAAGCTGCTGTATTTAAATATGTAGCAGTTACCATGGAAACAATTTTACTTTGACTCAGAGCATATCTTCTTTTAGGGAGAGAAGCCCGTTGTTATGGTAATGGAAACTTGAGTATTTTTCCCAAAAGAAGACAACACAGGAGGAATAGGATTGCCAGTTATTAAGCATATAGAAATCAAGTGTCTTTCCTTTAAATAGCTTACAGAGATCACAACTGGTAAAGACAAGAGATCCCATTCTACTTTTGTTAGGAAAATCTCGAGTCCCATGGGCCTCCTATCCTTGTTTTATTTTTAACTGTAACAAATAATAATAATGTCATGTTATGCTTAAATTTTACTCACTGAAGGCAATAAAATCAAATTGCATTGTGTAGCAATCATACGTGATGTGTTATTAAAACTTTAGCACGAAATACTAGTATATTTGAAATACTAGAAGAATCATAATTCACCATTTGTCATCTCTTTCATGACATGGCAATGAGGATGACAATGCAGACAGTCAACATTATAGAATGTCTGCCATGTTCTGAGACTTTCTCTTAGACTAACACATTAAAATTCTCATATACCTCTCTTTGGGTCATTATTAATATCTCTATTTTATAGAAAAGAACCCTGAAGCACAAAGGTGTTAATTAATTTACCCAAGGTCACAGCAAAGAAGTACCAGAGCCAGGAATCAAACCTGTGAAGTCCATGCTCTGTACTTCCTTATCACACCATTTCCTACTGGCTTAATAGTTTTTCTTTTCTTATGTTAATATTAAATCTCAATTCAAATTTAAACATTTTTAAAGTACTTTAAACACTAAATTATGTTTAGTATCTAAAATTTTTCCAAGAATGAGTTCAAATTTCACATAGGAATTGATAACATAAACTTTAGTTTAATTGAACCAAATACAAATATAGTGACTTATCTCAAGAATGACCCTATAACGTTAGCATGTTTAATCATAGAATTAAGGAATATTTAAGTAATGTGGGGTCCTAAATATGAAAGCCTTATTCAGAGTGAAGAGAGTGAGATTCCTTGAGGAATTATTCTGAATATATTTGTAAGTCTGAAATATATATATATGTATGCGAATATGAAAATGGCAACTAAGGATTTAATGTGATAGAACTCTACTTAGAATTGCAAAATATTTCATTTTAGGGACATGCCATTTCTCATCAAAAATTTTCAGCATTTTTAAATCAAAGCCCTTTTTCTTACTAATTTATATGTTGCAGACAAATCTTGAATTCATCGTATTTTAATCCCTTAGACAATGATTACATAAGTATTTCAATAACACAAAATGTTCACTCCTCTCTGTGTTACTGAAAAAAAAATGTGCTATTGAAAATAAAATTGCTTTCCCTGCTACGTTGTTCTCATGTAGGCAGGTGATTTTTCGATAAATAAGTAGTCTCTAAAAGATAATGGTTGTCTGATAAAAGTTATAAACAGTGCAATAAGTATCTTATAAAAGTAATGATATTAAAAGGATTCCCTTTTGAATCAGAAGTAGGACAAGAATGCTACTATTACCATCTCTATCACTACTGCGCCGCAGACCCTTGCCAGACAACTAACAGAAGCAAGAGTGGTTAGCAGAGGGTCACAAGATGTTACTTTTATATTATCATTGGAAACCCTTAATACTTGATATTAAGATGTTCTTAAATGAAGAGCATTGCAAACAGTAATTTGCTTAAATAGCAATGTGGCTTAGTAAAAAGCTAGTGCATTAGCTAATGGCTCTTTCCAAGCCAGTGCTTTAACTGTGCATGTCACAAGCAAATCCAGGCATGCCTACCTCTTCCACGACCAAAATTCTACACCTTCATTCCCCAGCTCAACCTATGCCTCAATCATTAGTTGATCACACAATGCTTGTCCCCTGTTTTCACTCTAGTGTCTAGTCTCATGCTCACATACAATCGGATCTAACTGATAAAATGTATCCAGCTATGATCTTAATGCTTCAAACGGCAGAGGCAAAGGGAGTTTACTTCTAGGCGTGCTCATTTCCTGATAATTATTTTTTAATTTCTTTTTTTAAGATTTTATTTATTTATTTTTAGAGAGAGGAAGGGAGGAAGAAAGAGGAGAGAAACATCAGTGTGTGGTTGCCTCTCGTGCGCCCCCTACTGGGAACCTGGCCCACAACCCAGGCATGTGCCCTGACTGGGAATTGAGCTGGCAGCTCTTTGGTTTGCAGGCTGGTGTTCAATCCACTGAGCTACACTAGCCAGGGCCATTTCCTGATAATTATAATGATGAGATGGTTGGTAATATGGACTTGGACCATAGGGGGTGTGCAAAGCTGGAGACTCAAATAAATAAGAATTATTGACAAATGTGTATATGTATTAATGCAATAGTAAGTAAATGTACATAATGTTCTAATGTTATACTGACAGTAACTGCAATTTATTAAATATCAATTTAGCATACATATTGCTACACCTAGATATCAGTTTTCAAGGAAACTATCTTTGTTGAATAGATAATAACTGAAGTCTAGAGGGGAAAATGTAACATGCCCAAAGTGATACAATTAGTCAGTCACTAAGTGATGGAGCTGAGATATGAAAATAGTCTTCATCAGAAAACCTCATTCAATTCCCTATAGAACAATAGCACTAAAAAAGCTTTACAGTATTTTAAGAAGAGAATTCTTAACTACATTGAAGGAAGAATGTTTTGTCTGTGAAACAGATTGTTATGTTAGAAACCATGTGTTTATTTTTCTTCCTTTTCCCACAAGACAATTATAACATTTCATAGCAGTTTCATCATTTTCAATAGATCCTAGGACTTTATTGAGAGGCTTCACAATTTTCTCTATATCTTATATCATACTTCTTTATTTACATCAAATCTCTCCATGCTTTTTTAATGTTATTTCTGAGGGAAACAAAAGCTTTATTCTAACCTTGAACACATTTACTCTGTCTTCATCCTTAATTCTGCTTTTCCTTTTTCTGTTTTCTTTCTTTCTTTGTATCTGTTTGCTTCACCATCACTTAAAGAACAATGAAAACAGATAGAACACACTGGGTATTAGTCATACACAGTCTCCATTGCCTGATGCAGAATCTCGTTTTACTTCATTTAAAAGTATTGTGTGTCTAGGTTAACAGATTGATCAATTTTTTTAAATCAAATGTATTTGTTCTACAATACAATACACATCTGCGTATTATATCTCATAAATATTACATATAACAGTTTCTGGAATACAGCTTTTGTAATCATTCTTTCACTTACCCCACCAGCATTTATTAGAGCCTTTTACTAGAAAAGCACCATGCTAGGGTCTGGGTGTAGAAGATGATGGCCCAAGTCTGTGCTGGTAGGGAGCTCATATCCTGAGAAGGTAAAGAGATACAAAATAAAATAACTAGTTCTTCTAATAGAATATAGGTGCCACTATACAGACAGCTAAGACTTCTGGTTATAGTTCTCCACGTAAGGAGCTTTAAAGCCGCCACTTCATCCCAACAAGTAGAGAGTTGGACAGGTTGAAAAATCAACAACCTGTCTAGAATACATAACATAGGGGAGTACAAGGGGAAAACTGAGGCCCCCAAAATTAGGAAAGCGAATAAAGGGAGTCTCAGCTTACCAGAGCAAAGACTCACAAGCAGAAACAGCTACTGGAAAAGGTGCTTGGGTAGGAAAGCTGAACTGTAATTGATGAATTAATTACTAGAAGCTTATTCTGGGCAAGTCGGACAGTTAAAAACTCCAGGGACTTAGTCATGGGTGGCCCCCACAATTTGTGAGTTTTACTTCCAGGAGCTCAACCAGGTTTCATAGTCATGCTGATCCCTGAACAACAGGGACTTGAACTGGGTGGGTCTTTTATGCACTTCCTGGCTTTGCTGCAGGGATTCAACCAGCTATGGATGGAAAACAATATTTTCCCAACCACAGGTTCCCAGCCAGAGCTCAAAAATACTGTTTTTGATCCGAAGTCAGTTGAATCTGCAATGCAAAGGGTCTACTGTAGGTCAAAAACATGTGTGGATTTTTGACTGTGCTGAGGTTAAGGCCCCTAAACCTGAGGGTCATTCAAGAGTCAAACTGTAAATATCAAAGAGAAACCCCCTCCTGCCTCCAGCGAGGGGAGGAGAAAAGGAGCCCCTTTGAAATATGCTGAAGCACTCTCTACCAAACAAGGCCTGCCCTCAGGAGATATTAAGTAACCAAAGCCTACACTGCTCAGGTTTTATCAGAGCCTAACTAACCCAGGAAATGGGAAATACCCAACTTCAGCTGGCTCTGACCATTCTTCCCCACCTAAGACAACAAAAAAGGCTGAGCCCTGACCAGTATGGCTCAGTTGGTTGGGCATTGTCCTAAAAAGCAAAAGGTCACCAGTTCGATTCCTGATCAGGGCACATGCCTAGGCTGTGGGCCCTGTCCCCAGCTGGGGCGCTTAGAGAGCCAAACTTGATGTTTCTCTCACACATCAATGTTTCTCTCCCTCTTTCTCCCTCTCACTATAAATAAATAAATAAATAAATAAATAAATAAATAAATAAATAACTCACTCTAAAAATAAAATAAATATGGAAATAATTTATAAATAAAATCTGAAATAAATAAATAAAATCTCTAAAAATAAACAAATAAAATATGAAAGAAAGACAAAAGAAAGAGAAAGAAAGTAAGAAAGAAGGAAAGAAAGAAAGAAAGAAAGAAAGAAAGAAAGAAAGAAAGAAAGAAAGAAAGAAAGAAAGAGAAACACTTGTAAAGTCCACAGTCCAGAGGCACATGCTCACTAAAAGGCTGAGACCTAATCACAAGACTAAGAAATGCTTCCCTCTCCTCACACCTTACCATCACTTAATAAAGGCCTACAGTTGCCTTTACAAATCCATCAAGAAAAAATTAGTAGGTATAGCAAAAGGCAAAAAACACAATTTGAAGCAACAGGGCAAGCATCAGAACTGGACTTAGATATGGTAGCCATGGTGAAATTATCAAACCAGAAATTTAAAATAACAATGAATAATATGCTTTAAAGGCTCTAATGGATAATGTAGAGAATGAGCAAGGAAAAGAGAAATCTTAAGAAAAAAAGCAATAAGAAACTCCATAGATCAAAAACACTATAACAAAAATGAAGAATGCCTCTAATGGGCTCATTAGGACACCGAACATGGCAGAAGAAAGAGTCCCTGAGCTTGAAGAGATCTCTATGGAAACTGCCAAACTGAACAGGCAAAACAATAAAGACTAAAAAAAAAAAATCCAGAATATTCAGTAACTGCAGGACAACTACAAAAAGTAAAATATATGCATAATGGGAATTCCAGAAGAAGAAACAGAGAAGGGAATAAAAGAAATATTTGAAAAGTGACATAATTTTGCCAAAATAAAGTTGAACACCAAATCACAGATTCAGGAAGTTCAGAGAATACTGATCAGGACAAAGGTCAATGGAAAACTTCATCTGGGCAGAAAACTTCAACTAGAGAGAAGCAAAGATAAAGAACAATCCTGAAAGAATCCAAACCAAAAACAAAATAAAACAAAACAAAAACAGAAAAATTCCTTACCTATAGAGAAGCAAACATAAGAATTACATTCAACTTGTCCTCAAAAATTGTGCAAACAAGAACAGAGTGGAGTGAAATGCTGACAGTAATGAGATTTAAAAAAAAAAAAAAAACAAAACAAAACCCAGCAACCCAAAATTGTGTATCCAATATAATTATTCTTTAAAAGTGAAGGAGATATTATAGCTAGTGCTGCTACAAAGATAGAGGTGCATAAGTTCACTTGAATTGGTAATTCAGGATTCTTAGGTATATTCCCAGTGGCAGAATCACTGGGTTGAAATGCAGTTCCATTTTTAGTTTTTCTGGGGAAATTCCATACTGTTTTCCACAGTGGCTGCACCAGTCTGCATTCCCACCAGTAATGTACTAGGGTTCCCTTTTCTCTGCATTTTTACCAGTACTTGTTGTTTGTAGGTTTATTAATGATGGCCATTCTGACCAATGTGAGGTGATCTCATTGTGGTTTTAATTTGCATCTCTCTGATGCCTAGAGATGTTGAGCATCTTTGCATACGTCTATAGGCCATTTGTAGGTCCTCCTTGGAGAAGTGGCTGGAAACAGCCTAAGTGCCCATCAATAAATAAGTGGATCAAAAAGTATGATACATTTACTGTAAAACATTGAATTTGTTCCTTTAACATTGTAATTTATTATTGCTATAGGAAGTTAATTTTATTCACCAATCTTGTGATAATTAACCTGTGACCATGGCCTCATTGATTGATTAAATTACAATGAACTCAAGAATGCAAAAAAAAAAGTATGATACATTTACATAATGGAAAACTACACAGCAGAAAGAAAGAAGGAGCTCCTACCTTTTGTGACAGCATGGATAGAAATGGAAAATATTATGCTAAGTGAAATTAACCAGTCGGTGAAAGACAATTATGATATGATCTCACCTATAAAAGGAGTCTAATGAACAAAATAAACTAACAGACAAAATAGAACTACAGGCGTGGAAACATGGAACAGACTGACAGTGACCAGAGGAAGGAGGGGAGGGGGATAATGGTGACCAGAGGAAGGAAGGGGAAGGGATTAGTCAAAGAACATGTATGAATGACCACAGACATGGACAAGAGTGTGGGAACTGACTGCGAGAGTGGGGACTAGGATGGGTGGAGGAGGACAAAGAGAAAAAAAATTAAATAACTGTAATAGAATAACAATAAAAAATCTCTAAATAGAATTGATGGGGAAATGAAGATTTCCTCAAAAAGAAAAATGAAATAATGTGTTCCTTTGCAAGGGATGAGAAGTTTTGGGGGCAAGAAGAAAAGTGATATAGTTCAGAAACTAGCATTTATATGAAGAAAAGAAGAGCATCTAAGAAGGAAAATGTGAAGGTAAAGAAAAAACCTTGTTTTATTCTAAACTGATCTAACAGGTAACAGTTTGTTCAAAATAATTGCAATAATATGTTTAATTATGTATGCTTATATATGTCTTTGCTTATGTATAAGAGTAAAGAAATGACAAAAATAATACAGGGATGGCAGGTAGTCATCAAAATTATTTGGTTACAAGGTACTCACACTTTGTATAGTGCTATGTATAGTAACTCTTGATAGAGTTATTTGAAAGTGGACTTGGATTAGTTATAAATGTATATTGCAAACTCTAGGGCAACCACTAAAAAATAACTATAACTGGTAAAACTAAGAAGGGAGAGAAAATGAAATCATATAAAATGCTCAATTAAATCCACAAAAAGCAGAAAAAAAGAATGAAAGACAGAAATAGGAACAAAGAACAAGGGCAATAAATGGAAAACAGTAACAAATATAGTAGATGTTAATCCAACTATATCAATAATCATTTTTAATATCAATGGTCTAAATGCACCAGTTAAAGACTAGAGATTATCAGACTGAATCAAAAAGCAAGACTCAACTATATGTTGTCTACAAGCAACTCATCTTAAATATAAAAACATAGACTACAAGTGAATACATGGAGAGTATATACCTTGTTCGCATTAATGAAAGAAGCAGCTACTTAAATTTTAGACAGAGGAGGCTTTGAAGCAAGAAAAGTTATCAGAGATAAGGAGCTGCATTACATATGATTAAGGGGTCAATCCTTCAAGAAGATATGACATTCATTATCATGCATACATCTCACAACAGGGAGTCAAAATACCTGAGGCAAAAACTGATAGAACTGCAAGAAGAAACAGATGAACCTACTATCATAATTGAAGACTTCAACACCCCACTCCAAGAAAGGGGCAGATTCAACAGGCAGAAAATCGATAAGGACATACTTGAACTCAACAACATCATCAATTAACTGAATAAGCATTTACATGACTTCATCCAACAACAGCAGAATACACATTCTTCTCCAGCTCACATGGAACATTTACCAATAGAGGTCATGTTATGGGGCATAAAACGCATTAACAAATTCTTCTACAGTATAAATCATAGAGACTTTCAGAGAGCTCTAAAGGAGTAGAGAGTCAGTCACTGAAAAAGGAAGATAAACCTATAGATGATGTTTAGGCTGATTCTTAATTTAAAAGGTAAGAACTCCAAAAGGTAGAGAAGATGAGAATGTTTCATGGAGAGGGGACTGCATGTGAAAAGATACACAGACATGACCCAGCATGAAACATTTGGGAAACCAGTCATTACTCAGTGTGGCCATAAAGCAATGGTAAGAGACAATAAAGAAAAGAAGCTGGGGCCAGTTTAGGAACTAAGTTGTGTACCTGTTGGGTAGTGATACAAACCAGGGCTGATGAGGGGTGAATGCATGATTTTAGACTACACTGTCTTTTTAGAAGCTTCCTACAAAGGGAACAAGAAATCAGATGGTTAGATAGTCCTATTGGGTCAATAACTCTGTGTGTGCATGTATGTGTATGTATATGTGTGTGCTGTTTATGTATGATGGGAAATGTTTAAATGCGTCTCTTCATCAGAAGGAGAAAGGGGAAGAGGGGGAGATTGACGAGCAATGCTTCTACCACTGAGAGAGAAGGATATTCAGGCTATGGTAAGAGATATCTATTCCACTTCCAGATAAGAATGGCATGGATTCAGTGGTTTAAAGTGAGTGGCAAATGTTTCTCTATAGGCAAAAGAAAGGGTAACTCAGATATTAGATTATCTAATATTAGAGTTGGATATTAAATTATCTCTTCTAAGAGCGTAATACAATTTTAAAAAAAAGCATAGGCTAAAGGTTTTAACATATTCCTATCAGAAGATTCACACATTATCTATAATGGCTTATCAAAAGCTAGTAAATTCTTGATTTTATAATGCAAATGCTTTACTTTTTCAGGTTCTAACCAGCATCAGGAGACAGGGAACATTCTTTCTCATGACTGTATCCCTCTGTGTATACTGAAACATAGTGTTCACTCTGTACACGTTGTTAACAAATGAATTCATGAGTGATCACATTATTTACAGGGATTCCTCATTCCCTGCTCCTCATGTTCTCCCATTTAGCATAAGATCCCTGGTGTCTCTCTGCATTTTCACTCTTCCCTTTCTAGAGGCAGAGTGAATTAATGTTATTAATGAGCTTGGGCTGAAAATCTTGGCATGCCATGCCTAGCTCCTTACTCTTTCCTTTCCATAATGACCAGCTGGGGCAGAGCTAAGGCGATGAAGTGGGTAGGATTTTCTAGTTCTGGAATTAAACAAATGAGCCCCCACTCATAAATTCCAGCTTTATCAGAAATAAAAGAAATATTTTGGTATACATCTGCCAATTTTCTATTCTATCTCATTTGATTCAGAACTTGAGTGAGGAAGTTGGTATTATGTATTGACCTCTGTCAGAGTCTGCAATGCAATTATAAAGTAGCTCATTTTCTGTAGGCTCAGTGAAATAAATACATATATATATATTTATTTGCTAGGACTCATAGCAAAGTCTTTGTCAGATCTGTCCCTTACTATCTACTTGACCTTAAGAAATCATTTCCACTTTGCACAGCTCAGTGTCCTCATTTCTAAAATGCAAATTCTCCATGCCTTCCATACTTTACATAAGTAGGAAGATATTAAAATTATTTTCGACTTGCACCCCCTCCCAACCATTATACCTCTATTGCTTCCTAAAAGGCATCATTAACCAGACTACCAACACCAGAATTTTGTTAGACCTGTTTTAGACTTTATATAAGTGGAATTGTAGAAGGAAAGAAAGAGATTTTTTTAAAGAATAGACAAAAAAAAAAAACTGTTTCCAGTGTTTGATTATGATGAAGCACTCTACCAGTTACTTTTCTTATCATAAACCATGCATGTGCTCCACCCCAAATGGGATTACATTCGGTAAGGCCAACGTCCTGATCTCATTTGCCCTGATGGTGGAGGCAATAGCTCCACACTGCTCTTCCTTCCACTCCAGGGCTATTTCCATGCTCCAGTGGTCCTCAAACTTCAATGAGGAGGAGAGCTTCTCAATGAAGGAAAGGATTTATCCTCTGAAGTGAAGACTGAGACAACTCCGAGTTTATACCGTTTCTTTGGGAGAAACCGCCCAGAGAACAGAAGTGAAGGAAGCGGGAAAATTCAATAGAGTGTCATTGTGGGTGGGATCTCGGACCCCGTGGGAGCGGGATCCATCCAGGACACAGAGCAGAGCTGACAGACCTGCTCTTGGAACTGGCCCTCAGGGCTGGTGGGAAGCCAGTTTGATTACTATACTCCTCTTCCTGAGAATTGTCCTGAGGGGGTATTAGCTTCTCCATAGAACAGAAAACAAACAAGACAGGGGAGCCTTGAGCTGAGGCACATCAGCGGGAAGTGACTTGAAGCCATCATGGAGCTGCCTGCTGCCACCAGAGGTGAAAACAGAGGACAAGGCCAAAGGGTGCAAGAGAGAACAGCAGTGGAACTGGGCACAGGGGCAGCGAATGCTATTTTTATTCCGTAGATATCACGAAACATTTAGAGACTAAGTTCAGCATTTAAACTGGGATAATTTTCATAACATCTATATGGCATTTTATATCATAAATATGAAGACAATCACAGACAGTATGCTTGCAAAAACTGAAGTTAAAACTAAGCATATATGGCTATTTTCATTATTATGCTTATTTATTTTCATCAAGTCAATATCACTGATTTATTTTTTGTTATCTATGGTACTTGTAGACAAATAAAGAAATTTTTTATATGAAAATGTGGGAGAAAATCTTATAGTTGAGAAAACTACCAGTTTTCCTGATAATTAAACTACTCTTGGTTGATTTGAGCAGCTTCAACTACACCTGTATTCTTCAGGAATATAGTCAGAGACTCATTGATCTGGTCTACTTTGCTGCCAGATTGATTTTTCTAAAACTCTAATCTATCAAGTAACTTTCCACCTTAAAATCATGGGTCCTTATGTCCTATGACTTGCAGTTCCCTAAACATTTTTCACTTGTTCCTGCCATTTTGCTTCAGAACACATCATTCCCTGTCTGGCAATACTGACCTCCCTTCTGACTGGATGCCCACTCATGCTTCAGGTCCAGCATAAGCCTTCCCTTTAGTGCCTCTCCAGTCCACTGGAGGTGGGTCTTCTCCCCTGGGGTTTCTATGCTTTCTTTGCAAAAGCCTCAAATGGAGCATTTTTTAACATGTGTGGCTGGATAACTTCTCTATATATTAACTGTCTCTAACTCCATCCCCAAACATTCAGGCATGTGTTGGCTGGAAGTCACTCCTTTTCAGATAGTGCAGCAGCTGGGTCTATTTCTGTTCACTAACCCAGGAAAATTACATGAAATATCAACTTTTCAACTTCTACTTCAAAACATGATCTTGAACGAAGTGGCATAAAAAGATGTCTGAAAATAAGCACGCAGGGAAGGTTAAAGACAGATTAATACAGAGTGAAAACTGTGATTTACAAGAGGCAGAAATGGATTTGGTAAATTCCAGCAAGAACGATGTTATTTCTAGATGAATCAATCAAAGGGAGGGGCCCTACAGGGAGACCCTGAGACATCTACCTTTTATGATGCTGAATTTTCGAATTTTCACTTGGAGATTGTGTGGGCAAAGAGAAAGACCACAGTCCACAGGAAAGATGAGATTCAGGAAGGGTACGTGGGAACCCAAACCTGAATTTTATTCAGAGCTTCACGTGGGGAAAAGGTATGTTTTTAAAATATATACTCTAACTACAAAGTAGCATTCAAAGTAGCCAAACTCAGGAAATATTTAAAATGGTAGACAAACAACAATCAGTGATTTTTTTCCAGGGTAGTTAAATTTGTCCTGAATATGGAAGAAAGTTCCATCAAGTTCCATCATCACTGATATGTCGATGCAATGTGAGTCAAGCTGGGTCAATGAGGATGCTCGATTTAAAAGAAAATTAGTCTGCTTTTTCCCTGCCTGTGACATCTACAACTGTCTGAAGGGAGGGGACTCAAACAATGTCAGACGCATCTCCATCCTACCTTGTATTTGTGGGATGTTAGCAGATGGTACAGCATTTGGATTCTGGTCTCTGCCATTGCAGGTGGTAGACAGGCTGAAACTTGCAGTGTTTCTAAATGTCAGGTTAGAAGGAGTCTTTTCCCAAAAACCCTAAGGAAGTTATTACCTTGACAGATAATATGTGACCATCAGACTGCATTTTCCACAACTTTGCTTGTCGACCCCAATCTATGAAGTGTTGAGTTGGGAGTGTGTGAGGGGAGTTGGGCGGGAGGGGGGGCATTAAAACAGAAAACTACACAGTATACTTTCCCCAAGCTTCCTCCTCCACTTTACAGGCTCAGAGAGTCACTGGCGTGGGTCATTGGGAAGCTGACCCAAGTAGCTAGACTGCCACTTTTTTAGGTGTGCTTGTGAGTAGTCCAGGGCTAATTCTAACTAGCAAAAACTAATAATCATGAAAATTTGAACACTCATTATCTGATTGGGTTCAGTTCAGAGCCACCACAGGTCTGATGATTTTTTTTTTCTGTGTATATTTTCTGCTTTTTCTTGCATATGATCTTAGGCAAACTAATCCAGGGTCACCCAGAATAATACCCATTCAACAAAACACAGTCTGCTCCTTCTCAGCAGTCTTGAATGTTTGCTGCAGGAATAACCCTGGCTTGCAAATATTCCTCATGCTGTGCAGCTGACAAGCTAAAGGATCTTATAAATATCTGGCCTAGATCCCCTGCCCCTAGTACATGAGGAACTTCGCCCAGTGCCTCTGTAGGCACCTGAATGCCAACCTTTTCCCTCTAAAAGCATTTATGGATTAGTCTCTAGAGAGAATTGAACTTGATTCTTTTCTTTCTAAATAACTCTACCGATCTATCCCCTACCGAATATCATCTCAGGCATTCACAGGTGCTCCTTCAGATGCTAGATCAATACCAGGCTTTTGTGCAGAACCATCAGTAAACAAAGCACAGGTAAAGCATTCTTCCTCAGGCCTGTCTCAAACCTCGTTATTGAAGCAGCTGTCACAGCAGCGCTGGGAAGGTCCCCCACAGCTTCGTCACAATGCGACTGCACATGAGGGACTCCTCCACCGCGCTGAGCAATTCAGAACAGGGATCCTTCTGTCCTTCCCCAGCTATGATATTTCTAAGTGCCCACACATGACAAAATGAACTTTGTTTCCTAAATTTGGTTTTCAGATGTCTCCACAGAGTGCTTGTTTTAAATACGAAGCATGATCCATCAGTATGAGTCACTCCACAGAGTTCATGAAGTACAGTCATTTGTGGGGTGAAAATATCGCATTTACAAAATAAAGAACTGGATTTGAATTTTTTTGCAAAGGTAACACTGAGGAAAATCTTAACAAAAGCTTTCCTTCTGCCACTTATATGCCTAGAGGTCCAGTGAGACAGGTACAGATTACAGCAAAGTGAGCTAGTTCTGGCATTTTGTCAAAGAGACTGTAGCTTCCCTGCAAATCTGTAAAGTGTGGTCGATGGAAGGAGACACCTTTAATTTGTTTTTACTTCTAAGAGTCAGAATAAACAAGCCAAAGAGCCATAAATGTTTCTCCTCTTTTGAAGACTGATTTGAATGCTATAAGATATGTCAAGTTCAGAGTTGTGTAGAGCACGGTGACCTTGGAGCCAAACTGTGTATGCCCCTCTACCACTACCTCAAGCTCACTTTGCTAATCCATAGCCTTCTCTAGCACTCAGCAGTTTACATTATTAACTATTTCAGATATACTTTATAAATATGAGGTCATTTTTGTCCACTTCCAAATAGCTACGTCTCCCCAAAACCCATGGGAGGGAAGAGTAAACAGTATATAATTTTAAACCCTTTATGTTCACAGACATTTCTAAATAAATATTTGTCAATTTTTTAATTTGATAGTAATAACAGTAGTGAGGGGAGTGATTATGAAAATGCCATTTTCACAAAATCATTTCACTCTAGTAAACCATGAATAAAAACCTATTACTGTTTCTCATTTTAGAATATGAAACCTAATGCACAACTGGGGTGAAATTGCAATGTTTTGTTAATGTACAGTAAAAAATAAAATGCCCATTATTATTGTAATGAGAAAGACCATCACATCTCCTTGAACAATAATGCATTGCTGATTATTTCCTTTGTATATAGCCATTCAAGCATATTTCCAGTGGATATAATATAAATACATCTGTCATCCTACAGCAAAAAGTCATATTTGGAAAGTTATTAAAATTATAACTTCAAATTTTAGAAAAGAAAGTATGAAAAATGAAAATGGGAAGTGAGAATTTATAAAGAGAAGGAAAGGAAAATCAAAGAGGAGTTGTACCATATTTCAGTACATGCCTAGGCATGGTCCAGCTAAAAACCAAGGAGAATTCCAAAGATGCAAATCAAGAAAATTGACCTCAGCCAACAAGAAAAACAATGATTAGTAGATCTGACGACAAGCCATGGGCATTGAAAATTCCAACCTGTGTCCATAGGAGTGTCTCCTTAGGCTGGTCGTGGTGAAGGTGACCCCAGACACAGGGAACCTGAGGAAATCTAAGCAAACAGGCAGTTGCCATCAGAGATGATTGTCCACGAGTAGTCTGGCTGAGATTCAGTAGTATGACTCTGATCCCTGGGAGCGGGGCTGGAGAGTAGGCCATCTCCTAGACGCAGGCAGATTACCGAAATAGGTACTCAAGTACCATACTAAGAATTGGAGGGAAATAGACCTGGGGAGTTCCATCGTTGAGATAATGTTAATTATAAAGTATTAAACGTGCATTGATATCAATTTGCTCCCAAAACATTATTAAATTGATAATAAGGGAATGGGGACAACTATTTATATCCAAGAAGGAATGAGAGGGGAGACAACAGTAGCTGGGAGTTATCAGCAGATTTTAGAAAGATCGAAAGTGCAAAATAAATTCAAACGTTTATCTAATATCTATTATATGCCAGGCCCTTTTATAAGTGTCTTAATTGTGGTAATAGCCCTCTAGGATAAGTACTATTATTAACCACAATTTACAAGTGAAGAAGGCCCTGAAAGGTTGAAGAATTTACCCAATTACCCTGCACTTAATAAGTGGCAGTCTCAGGGTTCTTCCAATCAAAGGAAGTTTCTCTCCAGAGCTGGGACACCTAAAACACTTTTGGCTCTATTGTTCTGAGTGGTAAATGACTTAGAATAATACACAAAGTTCTGCCCTATGTGCCTGCCTGGGAAGGAAAATTGCAAGAATGAATGTGGTTTGAGTCACAGAATCTCAGACCCAGAAACTGGAGCTTGTACTTTTGAAAGGATGGGTAGAGAAGGCCAGAGTGGGGAACAGGAGGAGGGAGAAAGGTAAACTGAAAGCTGGCGGATTGGTTCAGATGGCTGCCCTCTCTGTCCGTGAAGCAATCAGTCCTGCAGACCTATAAGAGAGCTGATGTACTGTATGGAAAACTAGGAATTAAGGGAAGTCTACAAACTAAACAAGATTCCCAGCCTCTTCCACAGCCACGGCCAGGTAAGAGACTAGGCAAAGGAAATAAAGAGAGAGCAAGAGAAAAGACAAAGATATTCACAGTTGGCAGTGTGTTACCATTTCCCATGCCCTAATGGTTAAGCCCCACCCTTTGGGGCTTTGTATTATGCTGTTTGTGTGTGTCTTCATATGTCTGTTATATCAATAGATATGGTATGTTTCTATTGCTAGATGGTACTGCCAAAAATTGATTTATAAATTCAAATTTAGACTGTAAAGAGACTGACTATCCAATTGGCTTAAAACAAGTAAGTGCTCATATAAGTTGCAGAAATAATAGAAATTAACACAATTGTTTTTAAGTGCCCATGATCCAGGATTAATCTTTAATAAACAAAAACTAGCTTGAGGATGTCAGTTTAATTAAGGATATGCAGTTGCCCACTACTCTGTAGTTTTGGAGCTAACAGACCACACGGGGAAGCAGGATAAGGAGTTTGGAGCCTTTTTGTGCCGTTTTACAAGGTTAAAGGGGCACAAGATACAGCACTTGCAGTTCAGCCTGATTAAGATGTTAGGGTGATGGAAAAATGATTGCAGATAGAGAATAAGATGTGTGTTTGGTAAAAGAAGGCATGAGCAATGGAAATACAATTTTATTGAAAGAGAAAGTAATCTTGCCTTAAGTAAATGATTGTTCTAAAATAAAGGAAAAAGAACAAACAATAAAAGTTTTAGAAAAGTTGCAAAAAAACTTTCTGGCTATGTTACAAATGGTTCGTGGAAAAGGAATCTTGAAAAAGAAATCTTATGTATAGTCAAAGTAAGGTTGGAATGGATTCATTTAAGTTAAAGTACACTGATACATCAATTGGAAATTAGGTTTCTCTCTCTGTTAAAAGGACAGAAGGGGTTTTTTTGTTTTTTGTTTGTTTTTGTTGTTTGTTTGTTTGTGTTTTTTACTATTGGCATGCTCCTAAGAGGAAATTAAAAGGGAGAGTAAACATGTATTCTCCATCATCAGGTCTTTGATCGCTTAGGTAAACCAAACCTTAATATTTAAAGAGCTATATTTCACTTCTAACCATTTAACTTTCTATAATTGCTTGTAAAGTCTTCTCAAGTGAATGATTAAATACATAACTAAAATAAAGGGATCCCTTTTTATGAAAGGGGGAAATAAAACTAATTAGTCCTATTTGATGTTTGGAAAGTGGATTTCTACACAATTGCTCTCCCTCAAGGATAAAAATGTATTAGTAATGGTCCACATGTATTCTCACTGGGTAGGTTTACAGACATAGCAGTTATTAAAATACATCTAGAATGGATTTGTTGCTGCTTGGAAAATGTCCAAAGTTGCATGGGAGTTGGGGACCCACTTTACTAGACAGACCCGACACCAGCTATACAAAACATGGCTGCTTTGCAGCATTTCCATTGCACTTATCATCCCCAGTCCTCTGGCTTTATAGAACAAACTGACAAGATAGGTGAAATCTATTCAATCTTTTCATCTGCCTTGGCCTAAATCTTTCCCCTGGTATTGCTTAACTTAAGATCAATCCTGTTTTGTATACATCGATTGTACTTTTCTAAAATTGTTATGGGAAAGCCATGAGGTTAGACCCAGGAATGTATAAGTTTGCCTTATTAGGGAGACCTTTTAATTGTTTGCAAAGGACTTACAAAGGCTCTTGAAATTAATGCAAGCGCAATGAGCAATCTTTCCAGTGTGCTCCTGGGGAAGGGAGACGCCAAACATCATGGCCCATAACCTGGACACACGGCCCATCCGAAAAACATTCCCACAAGGACTCTCTCCAGCTGCACTCCAGTGGGCCATACCAGATATTGTTAACTAATCTCTGAGTTGCAAGGTTAAAAGCTAATGTTACATGAATTTACGTTTTTCATTTTAAAAAGCTCCCAAATTTGCACATCATCCCCCTGATTGAACACCCCAGCCTACAGAAGACCTCAAGTTAAAGTTACCCAGAGCCTGTTTGCCTTGACAGTTTTACATTAAATGTCTTATTTTTAAGTCTGTATTTAATTTACCTTGCTGAAAGAGATCAGAAAATGTTATATTCTGTTGGTATTATTTATTGTGACTATTAACATCATTTTTATAAATGGATATAACCAAGACATAGACTGGCAGCTTTTTTTGAAATTTTCTCTTTTCTCCTTTCTTAGCTTATTCTAATCTATGACTGTAACTTGTACATACATGTCTAGAGTTGATGAAATTACCCCTGTTTGGGTCCCAATCAGCTCAGCCACAGAGACTGTCTAGCTTAATATTACTCATGTAAGGTAAAAATTAACAAACTAAAGTGTCGTAGAAGGAAAAGCTCAAAGGCAAACCCCTCTAAAGATTCGCTTTATACAAAGCTGCAACTTTACGAGAGATATGGTAAAGGAAAATAATTACTAAAATAACTTGTACATGTAATTAAAATACTCAATGTACAGAAAATAGGGAGCTTTCTTCAAGGATTAGTCTGAAATTCATTGTGCCAGAGGCTCCCCCTAAGCATCCTCAAGCCTGCCTGCTCCCTCTGTGCTGCTATAAAAGGGGAGAGTTTGACCCAACCTATCACCCTACCCTTTGTACCTCTGCAGAAATTCTTTCATCCAGAGATTTTGAAGTGTTTTTACAAATGTAAATTAACAAGCCTCATTATCACTTCTCTGCACTGAGAAGGTTCAGTTAAATAACACAGAAATTCACCTAAATGGCCTTCTTAGGTCACCTGAGAAGTCCTTTGTATCATCTGGAAATGGGTGTTCAAGGTGTAAAAAAATACTGCAGCCTCACTGCAGATCCAAATTCATTGCATCCTTTAGAAAGTACCACTGGAGGGACAAATCATCTTCTTTAATCTTTACAGCAAGGCTCCTACCAATTGGCTATGTTAAGTTACTGAGTAAAAAGATAATTGGTACTATTAAAGGAAATATTTAAAAGTCTAGAATGGCTGCAATAAACATAATACCTCATTGGAAAAAGGAACTAAAGGCCTATAAGGCTATAGTTATCTCTACCCTTCACTGTCATCGATAAGCTTTAGAATTAAAAGTAGCATCACCAATGAAATGCCTAATGGCTATCTCAAAAATAAAATAACCAAAGGAGTATCTTGATTTTCTGACCAAATTTATAGCCACTTCTGCCCTGGTTTCCTATTTTCAGTTAATACAACCACCACCTACCTAGTTTCTCAATGACCAAACCTAGAGACTATATTGATTCTTCCTTTCCCTCTCCATCCTCCGCACCTATTGTGGAGAGATCACTGTGGCTGTTCCCCTCATAGGTACATACTTCCATAAGCCCAGGGTTACTACACTGAATTTCTTCCTCCTCATTCTCTCCACGAAAACATTTCTCTCCCTCTGTAGCAAGTACCTTGATGTCCCTGTAGTATCTCCATCTGAGCTCAAAACTCAAGAAGAATTTTTCATTGTCCACTGGTTCTTCTTGTTTCTTATAGGACAGAACATACTGTGCATCTCGTAATGTGAAAGCATAAAGACTCAACTCAACCCAATGAGATAGAGAGAAAACATTATCTTTCTTAGGTAAGCAGTTTAGTTGATGAATTTGAAATACTGCATGAGTTGCAGATGTTTGACCAGTCCTGCAGAGATGCCATCTGTCATCTTCCATTCTGGGTTCTCTGGTACTCGGATATGGAGTAAAGGAAGTAAACTTAGCAGCTAATAAATTGAACATGATTCATCTCCTAAGAGACCAAAAAATATACTATTATAGTTTAGCATTAACAGTAGTTGCAAAGAAAGAAATAATTTTCAGGGTATATCCCAATAAAATTGTGCAAGCTAGTGCCTAACTTTATGAGATGATTTCTTCTTTCCCTTATGAAGTAAATTCAAAATGGATGAAGGAATTACTTGGTAGGGGTCAGGTGGTCAATCTGAGCTTCTTTTCTAGTACTATCTGTCCCAAGCAAGTAGAATGAAATAAGCTTTTTACAACAGTGATACAAACAGATCCATCCAACATATGCAATTTACTGACGACAAATCAATATGCTTTGTGGATTCAATCTGACAAAGTTTAAAGCAAACAAAAGATACTATTTCTCTGAAACAATTCTATACAGCTGTGCAAGAGACTTCTATCAAGCTTTTCTTTCCAAATACAAGTTATATCCTGCTTCTCTCAGAAATGCTGACACCCTACAGATATCCTCTGATATAATTTCTATAAGCTCCAAATAGCTTACACGTACTTACGTATTACTAAAAAAAGCTGTCATGCAGGCTTTGAAAAGCTCATGAATTGTAGAAGTTAACATTGATTTTTTAAAGATTCCTGTGTCAGTTTTCATTTATACAATTCTTGTGTTTTAAAAATAGTACTCAAAAATTCATACACACAATTTAATTACATTAAGTGCTAGATTTTGCTAGACTCTGTTATATTCAAAGGAAGAGATTTTATGCCAAACATATGTGTTTGTATTTAAATGGCATATAGACTTAGTGTGTCTAAAATACATTATTACTGTGACTAACATTCTGTTTCACTCTCTGCTAGTGAGTGTGAGGAGGAACTTGGAAAAATATAAGTATCAAGAAAATGTTTCCTGGTGCCATTTGTTAAACTTCAGAGTCCTATATTGCATGGTACAAAATAGAAAATATGTTATTAATATCAACCTGTCTGGAAGTTCTCAAAAGACCTATTTTTTATTTTGAAATTTCTCAAAAGAAAAGTAACCTTAAACTTTTACTGTGAATTTTTGTACCACCTCCATGATGGAGAAGGTCTACCCAAGCCCTAGACTTATAAATAAATAAAACATACCTCCTGGGAGAGGGGGAAAACCTACATAGAAATTCTTTAATTGAATTGAAAATTTCTTTGAAACCAAGCACACATTATGTTGTGACACTCTATTTTACTCAATGTGCCTTACAAACATGGTGAAGGACATTTCCTAGCATTAAAAAGGAAAATGTTTCTTTAATCAAACACATACAGAGATTGAAATAGTACAGGTGTCATTGAAAGTTACATTGATAAGTGGAGTTATAGAATAAAAAAGTGTAATAGCACCAATTAAAATGAAGTTGAATATGAGTAAAAACTCAAAATTACACTTTAGGAAAATGAATAAAGAGTTGTCATAGGAAAGAGAGGTAAACTCAACCTGACCCTAAGCAAAGGCCCTCAAGGTTAAAGGTATAGGAGAAGAGGATCTATTTCTAAATAAAGCTAGATGAAAGAAAGATCTAGTTTTCACTTCTCAGCATGTACTGTTTTCCCAAATACTTTAAGACAGAAAAAGCTATCCCAGATCCCTTCCCCACTGGTTCATAGACCAGAGGAGACAATCCCAAATAACCTTCTCACATACATCCCTGAATTCTTATCTCACCTCTCCCTCCTTCCATGGCTGCTCCACTGGTCCTGACTCTTCCTGGACCCCTATTCCCATCACCTGTCTCTGGCTTTGACATCTGTGGCCAATTTAATCTGATAACTCCCTCAACTTCTCTCACCTTTGCTACACAAATTTTAGTCTCTCAACACCTTGAACTCTGGCATTCCTCAA
The DNA here is from genome assembly GCA_039655065.1 of Glossophaga mutica. Classification (NCBI taxonomy): domain Eukaryota; kingdom Metazoa; phylum Chordata; class Mammalia; order Chiroptera; family Phyllostomidae; genus Glossophaga; species Glossophaga mutica. The sequence goes on from CM077311.1 coordinate 88,996,067, forward strand.
ATAAGAAAACTTCTGCCCCAACTTTTAGCACCAGTCTATTCTATCTACATTCTGTCAGGACAGGTTTCAAAATGACTCACATCCTTAAGATGTTTAAATAACATTTTATATCAGTTATAGCTCTGTAAGCAGGTGCTATTTTGGCAAATTTACATAAAAAGAAATTTATTGAAAGAATATTGGCAGACCGAGGATCGACAGGGAAAACTAAAGCATCAGACTTAGAAATGTATAGAAATCAAGACCCAAACCTCAGAACCAGAAAGGCAGAAACTACAGAGAAGCTTTTACAGCAAGAAGATTCAAATTAGCTTGTAACCTTTGATATAGATGAACACCAATATTCTTTCGTCTGTTTGTTCCTTGATTCAAGATGAATAAAAAAGAAAATACACAAAATGAAATTGAAATGCCCATTAGGTAAAAAGGAAAAATTAGCCAATACTATTTCCAGTAGCAGTCTGTTAGGTTTCACTAGAGAACAGCTACCTGAGCAGAGACTGTATCAAACATGTATAATTATCTTAAAGTCATGTTAGTGCACTATTTCTTCTGTTAGGTAAATAGTTCTATTAGGATTATAGAACCGTGTAGCTCTCTAAATTCATACACATCAGTTAATTAGAGCCCCAAAATCTTACAGCTAGAACAAGAGATTCCATTATAGATGTAAAGAGTAGAAAATTAAAATATCTGCATAACTGAATTGTTCCTTTAACATGAATGAAATTCTATTATTGGGATTAAGCAGTTGTCAGTAAACTAGGAAGAGAGAGGACCATCCTCAACTTGATAAAAAAAATATCTACCCCAAAAATGTACTATTAAATTCATTTAATGATTAGAAACCAGCAACTTTCCCACTAAGGTCAGGAGCAAGGTAAGGCTGTCTCTCCTCACCACTGCATTTCAATATCATGCTAGCTAATACAATGGACGAGAAAGAAGAGAAAAGGTATACATATGGGGAAGGAAAAAAGAATCACCCCAAAGCTCCTGGAACTAATAAGCAATTATAGCAGCATTGCAGGACCCAATGATAATATACAAAATCAGTTGTTTTCCTATTTATCTGCAATGAACAAGTGGAAAGTGAAATTTAAAATAATACTGTTTACATTAATACTCCCCAAAATAAAATATTTTGTTATAACTCTAGCAAAGTATATACAAGATCTATTTAAGGAAAACTACAAAATTCTGATGAACTGAAACAAGAACTCAATAAATGGACAGATATTTCATGTTCTTGGATAGGAAGACTCAAAATTGATCTATAGATTCAATAAAATCCCAACCAAAATCTCAGCAAGTTAGTTTGTGAATATCAACAAACTGATTCTAAAGTTTATAGAGAGAAGCATAAGACCTAAAAGAGCCAACACAATATCGAAGGAGAAGAGCAAAACTGAGCATGCTCGACATCAAGACTTACAACACAGTTACAGTAGTCAAGGCAGCTGGGTCCTGGTGAGAGAACAGACAGACAGATCGATGGAACAGCACAGGGCCCAGAAACAGACCCACACAAACACAGTGAAATGATCTTTGACAAAAGAGCGAAGGCAAAACAATTGAACAGATGATTGTCTCTTTTCTTTTTTTTATGTGAATGCCCAAAGTTTATGTTTTATTTTATTTTTTAATTTAAATGTTTTAAACTTATTTTTTCTTATTAAAGTATACTTGGCATAGAATATTATATTAGCTTCAGGAGTACAACATGGTGATTTGACATTTATATTTTTACAATGCAAATATCACAGTAAGTCTAGTAACCATCTGTCATCGTACAGACAGTCTTTTTTAACACATGGTACAGAACAACCGGACATTCACATACAAGTAAAATGAGTCTAGACACAGAACTTACACCATTCATAAAAATTAACTCAAAATGGATCATAGACCTAAATGTAAAACACAAAACAATAAAACTCCTAGAGATAGCATAGGGGAAAATCTAGTTGGACTTTTTAGATTCAATAGCAAAGGCATAATCCATGAAAGAATTAATTCACTGGACTTCATTAAAATTAAAAATGTATTCTCTGAAGAAGACGCTATAAAATATTATAATGGTGAACACGTATCATTATACATTCGTCCAAACACAAAGAATGTACAACACCAATAGTGAGCCCTACTGTCAATCATGGTCTCTGGATAATAATGATGTATTAATATAGGTTCATCAATTGTAACAAATGTACCAATCTGGTGAGGATATTCAAAGTGAAAGAGGCTATACGTGTGTGGGGAGGAAGAGGGTATATGGAAAAATCTGTATTTCCTGTTCGATTTTGCTAGGAGCCTAAAAGTGCTCTAAAAATAAATTCTATTTTTTTAAAAAAGTGGTCCTAAGAGAAATTAGAAGATAAAACAAAAGAATCAGAGACTGAGAGGACCTGCATTGTAAATGGAGGAGAGTTAAAATGCAGATCAATAAATTTCTAAGGTTCCAGACCTTTCAGTTGTAGTGTTCACTAGAACTGGAGTCCCTGCATTTCCTGCCCCAGGATTTGCAGGATTTCCAACCTCCTTTACTGCTTCCTATATACTTTAAGCATCCTCTGCTCTTAGCACTCCAATTACTGTGAGCAGGTCTCTGTTCCTTGCAACAGTAAAAATTTTAAAGGAGATGAAAGAAAAGATAAAGAGTGGTGAGAGAGGAAGCGAAAAAATGGAAAGCGTGGTATTTTTAATGTAAAAGAAAAAATTTCAAGAAATAGTTTGTTAATATCATGTGCCACAAGTATCATCAAATATGAAGTTTAGAGTGCCTGAGGACATACAATTGCAAAGCCATACACGTGTGCACAGGTGTACATGTCTATGGAGCATGTAGGTGTGTGTGTATATGTAGCTGTGGTGGTAGCAGTGGCGGCAGAAATGGTGGGAGAGGGACAGAGTAGAGGCTGATGAACTTGCAGTTACTTTAAATACAGATTTTTTTTATTTCCACAGTCCAGTAATTTATTTTAAATTTGAGTAATTTCAAATTCCACAAAGCAAAACTGAACAACAGGAATATTTTATCTGAATTCTTTCTTCTGTACACTCAGTGATCAAAAACACCACAACATCTAACTAAACACCGGTTGGCATCATGGTGCTCTTCGTTCCTGAATGGGATGGTCCTGCAGAGAAACCACCAGATACAGCACAAGCATCCTCATTGCGTGTAAAGTGAGCAAAACACACTAGTATTTTCTATATGTGCAATGAGGAATTCTGAATTTAAATCTCTTTTATTCAAGGAAAAGCTAAAGCAAAACCATTGGCGTGTGACCATGCAGGACCGTCAATGCTAACACAGACAGCACTAATCAGCACGCACTATGCTGGATGGCAGTGCTGGCCCAACTATTTGAAAAATGCATTACATCAGCTTGCCTGACTTTTAAATGTTAGCATAAAGAGCCCTCGAACCTATGCAGGTTGCCTCATTCCACATATATACAGATTTTTAACTCGTACAATGGATTGTAAATTGAATTTTTTTAAGTCCTACCACACTTTTAGGAGTGTAAAACTTGAAATGTCTGCAATCCCCTCTGAGATCTATTTAACTTTCTTTGAATATCACTAGCAAAATTATTTTTGCAGATTTCTAAACACTTACATATTTCATTAAAATTAAATCCACTCAGAGTGTCTTACCTTACAATTCTGCAAGTCAAATGTCTAACACGAGTCTCCCTGGGCTAAAATCAAGGTGTCGGTAGGGCTCCGCTGCTTTGGGGAGTCTCTGAGGGCGAAGCTATATGTGTGACTCTTCCAGCTTCTGGAGGCTGCCTGTGTGCCTCGATTCCTGGCCCTTTCCTCTATCTGCAAACCTAGAAAAACGCCCTGAGTCTTTCTCAAGTCACATCACACTGACCTCTCCTGCTTCCTTCTATTTTTAAGGATCCTTGTAATTCCCTTGGGCCCACCATTAATACAGAATAATTTCTCTGTTTTAAAATACACCAATTAGCGCCATAATTTCATGTGCAACCTTAAATCCCCTTTGCCAGGTAACAAAATCAATCTCGGGTCCTAGGGATTAGGATGTGGATGGACATACTTGGGAGACCACCATTCTGCCTACCACACTTAGGTGTGTCTCTTCACCTTCTAGGGTATTGAACCAAGTCCCTCAATTTCAATCCTTTCAGTATAATATCTAACATTAATTGACTGGTACCTATGTGCTGATCAGTGGGCCAAGCATGTTATATAACCAAATAGGAAATGTGGGGATAGAGGAAGAAGGGAAGAGGACATTCACTTTAGTTTTATATATCTAGAACCTTCCATCCCTACTTCATCTCAGGCATGTGGTTCACTTAATCCCCCTTCCAGCTCTACAAAGTCTTAGCCAGAAGAAAGTAATTTTTTTCGGGGAAAGAATCTAGGGAAATGCAGTTCTCTTTCCCCCATGCATCTGTACCCCCATGTCACGTACAAGCCAAAGGGTCACTGCTACTGTGCTTGCAGACACCTGTAATCAAAGTTTAAAAGAATAATGATTTTGTTCTATAATTTGATAGAATAAATTTGAATATGTTGGAGTTCAATATTAAAACCTTCTTGGGAATGGACTACATTCAGGCAAGACCATGCTTTCATAAGGTGTTTTCCATTTCTGTTTCTAGGTAACACTTGATTATTATTGCTGTTGTTTTAGAGCAAGGCAAGCTTATCTCAGGGCTAGTCACAGGTGTTAAATGTGCTCCCTTTTATTGCTTTCATCCAATTTCTCCTTTTTGTTTCCTTTCTCTCGTCCTCTTTCCCTCCACCACTTCTTCCCTTGTTCACTATAAATATTATCAAGCCCCTATATATTCAGATATTTTTTCAGATTTTAGTCTTCTTTTCTGTAAATGCTGCAAAAATAATATATTTTGTTATAAAAAGCTCTTAGGTGATTAGTCACTAGGCAAAACAGAGTAGTCTACAAACATTTTTCACTACCTTAAGATTGTGGTTGAGGTGATGTTTTAAATTTAAGCATACATGAACAAATACTCTTCCAGTTCCAATGACATAGGAAATAAATATTTTATGTAGAAAAAGATTAAATTTTAAAAATGCATATTTATGGCCCATTACTTGATATTTGGATTTAATGAAAGAGTTGAAAGCAAGGACTAAATCACGATAAAAGCTTTACCATTCTTACTAGAAATGGAATGTTTTTGACATAAAATAAGGATAGTTTGAATTCTTTTTTCATTTTCTGAGACCAAGCATACCATTTAAAGGTGGACTTCTTTCTCCTAAGAACATGAACTGTTACGAAGGATATAAGAGTTATCTACAAATTATGGATGCATGTTGGCCCAGAGGATAAAATTTGATATCAGTTAATTAGGGACCCAGCAAGTAACAGCTATTTAATATGTAATTGTTTTTCAAAACAGAAATGGAATTGGTATAATAAAAACAATAATTCAGTCTTATAATAACCAATACAGGGCAAGATATTAAAAACTTTAATTTAATTTGATAGCCAAATGTTTTTTCTTAGTCTGTAGACTACCATATCTACTTCTGGAGTTACTCTGTACTTATCTTCCCATCCTAATGCAGGAATCTCAGTACGTGGCTAATCACCCATGACGGCAGAAGCCAACTTTCACTGATGCTTTTTGCTGCCTCCTTCAAATGCCCCACTTCCATGACTTCTCTCTGTTTCACCTCTTTCCCACAAACATGTGATGTTTACTTGATACACACCAAGAGCTACATTCTGGGGCTTCACACATAAAATGGTTTGTAAAATGATCTGGTTCCTTCTTCTCCAGAGTTCAAACATAGGTAAGTTAGTAAGTAGTCTAGTACAATTGCTTTCAAACTTTTAAAAACATTCTCCATAATTAAAATGTGCATATTATATTTCCAACTATTAAGTACATGTGTGGGGGGGGATGAGTCACACAGCAATACTTATTGTTATGCATGATACACTGATTTTTTTCTATTTATTTCTTCTATTTCCTTTCTTTTCATGCTGATCAAGACCTATTAAGTTGTTTTAATGATCTATTGTATTACAAATCAAAGTATGAAAAATAGTGTTCTAGAAAATGTATGTAACAAACAAAATTCCAAAAGATAGGGAACTTAGTACTTTGTATTTTCTGTGGCATCCCCAAACGCTTAGCAAACTCTCTAGTAAAGGTTAGTCAACATAACCCATCATATACCTGTTGGATGGATGGCTATAGTAAATGTTTTTATCAGTCCCTAACTCCTTATTAAAAATTTTATTATATTCATGGGGTGACATTGGTTAATAAAACTAAATAGGTTTCAAGTGACCAATTATATAATACATCATTTGTATACTGTATTGTGAGCTCACCATCCAAAGTTCAGTCTCTTTCCCTCACCATTTATCCTCCCTTTATCCTCCTCTTCCTGACCTCACCCTCCTTTCCCTCTTGTAATCACCTTACTGTGCCTATGAGGTTTTTCTCTTTTTTAATTTTTATTTTAATTGTTGTTCTTGTAGTTTTCTGCCCTTTACCCCCATTCCAGCCCACCCTAACCCCAGCGCTCCCCATCTCCCTCCCGTTTCCACCCCCCCCCTTGTTTTTGTCCATGTGTCCTTTATACTTGTTGCTCTAAACCCTTCCCCTTTTCCCCTGAAATTCCCTCCCCTCTCCCCTCTGGTCACTGTCTGCCTGTTCTGAATTTCAGTGTCTTTGGTTATATTTTGCTTGCTTGTTTGTTTTGTTGATTCGATTCCTGTTAAAGGTGAGATCATGTGGTATTTGTCTTTCACTGCCTGGCTTATTTCCAGTTCCATCCATGCTGTCTGGAAGCAACCTAGGTGCTCATCAGTAAATGAATGGATCAAAAAACTATGGTACATTTACACAATGGAATGCTATGCAGAAGAAAGAAGGAGCTCCTACTCTTTGCAACAGTGTGAGGCTTTTCTTCTTAGCTTAGTCTCTTCACTTTTTTCACCCAGCCTCCAAACCCAAACACCCCCGCTCTGACAGCTATCAGTCTGTTTTCTGTACCTAAGAGTCTGTTTCTATTTTGTTTGTTTATTTTGTTCATTAGATTCCTCTTATAGGTGAGATCATATGGTGTTTGTCTTTCTCTGACTGGCTTGTATCACTCATCATAATACTCTCCAGGTCCATCCATGCTGTTGCAAAGGATAAGATTTCCTTACCTTTTATGGCCAAATAACATTCCATTGTGTAAATGTACCACAGATTTTTTTTTATCCACTCATCTAGTAATGGGCACTTGGGATGCATAGTTTTGATGATTTTTTAAAAATATTTACTTTTAGGCATTCGTGAGACTTCAAGGCAGATTTTAAAACATCATATTTAGCATTTATAAACCATTATAATATAGTCTTTGAAGCTATTATGTATTAGTACTCTCTTGTAGAGGAGAAATCAACCCAAATATCAACAAGCTAGTTAGTGTACACTTAAAATTAGAAATCAGATTTTTTTCTCTTTTACCATAGCTTTTTTCTTCTGCTATACCATGCTGCTCACATCTAACCTCACATACCCAGCTTTCAAGGTAATTTCTTCACATATTTTTCCTATTTTCTTTCTCTATAATAAAACTATAACTGTCCTCTATCATGATTTTATTTGTTAATAAGACTTAAGGTCTGTAGATGGAGGCTTAGGTTGCTTCCATATCTTGGCTACTATAAATAACACTACAATGCACATGGGTGCCTATATCTTTTCAGACTGCTGTTTTGGATTTCTTCAGATAAATACTCAGATGTGGAACTGCTGGGTCACAAACAGTTCTAAAATAGTTCTATTTGTAAGTGTTTGAGGAACCTTCCTTCATACTAGACTTAACAAGAGATCACTTCATAAATTATATAAATGTCTAGCCACTGTGCTGCATACCTGAAACTAATATAAAATAGTATTGTGTGTCAACTGTAATGAAAAAATAAGAAATAAGATTTAATTGTGCAAGATTAAATAGAAAATAGATAAAGTACAAAAAGAACACACGTGAAAGACAATTAATCCCTCCAAGCAAAAGAGCTCCTTAAGCTTCGTCTGCTGGTCTCAGGAAATTCTGTGAAATGTCTATTATTTTCAGCCTTATACTACAACCTCCACTTTTTTGTCTCTATGCTCACAATTTCATTGATGTAATAACTTTTATAAAATTGGATAACACAATGAATTAAGAGTTCTACATTTATTTTTAGCTTTATTGATCTCCAGACAAAATCCTAATTATTGGTGATTTGAGGAAATAAAAGGCTCATGAACTTCATTTCACTAGACATATATTTAGGAATGCGGACATCTCCTATGCAATCTCCTAATACATCATTGGAAAGGATGACTCTCAGACCACCATACGTCTCTCGCCCTCCTCTGGCAGTCCCTGTTTCGGGGATGATCTCACTCAGAGTGGTTCCTGGAAACCATCACACGCAAAATCTGGCAGAGAAGAGAGAGGGCACTGATACCTGATAGGACAGAGGGAGCAGTTCAGAAGAGTCTATGGATACTATTTCATCCAAATGTCTAGACTAATAAAACTGGGTTTGTAGGGTTAACAAAAATTGTAATTATTTGAAAGCTATTGCCAAGACATCTGAAAACGTAATAGAACTTGCTGAGGCCTTGACTAAATGTGACCTTTCTGAACTTAAAAAGTGCTATCACAACCCTTTCTAAGGGATATAACAGGCTAACCTTTGGTAATAAAAATATGAGTTGTGCAAAGGAACCTAGCTCCTTTGTACAGAGGTGCTCACTCCCCTTCACAATATCTGGCTGCTGCTTCCTTCCTCAAGCTTCAGAGAATGAGGAGCACATTGCATGAGACACAACCAAATTTAAGACAAAACAGAACAAAGCAACAGAGCTTCACATTTGCTTCACTGCATTTTATGTTTTGTCAACTATGGCTTTTTTTTTACTTTAGCAACTCTGAACATTATATATATATAATCTTATTTTTTGGAATGATTAATTATCATTTACCTTGTCAATATATTTCCTTTACTGTATTTGTCCCCAGCATGGTGCTTTAACTCAAGGGCATATATTTTTCTTAGAACTAAAAGGCCCTAAGGCAATGTTTGGTGACTTAAGTTGGAAGAGAACTGCCCACAAAAGTCAGGATTTTTAGAGTAAATCCTGTTAATGGAAACTTATTCTAAAAAAAAAAAAAAAGTCTTTAATCCCAACTTCAGAGCACTACTACTGCTTCAATCATACCATTAAAATCAGGAAAACAAAAACAGTATTTGTTTTAATGTTCTTGATCCTCTTGGTATTTAGCAAGATGCCAAAGGCATCAAAAGCATCCACATAACCTTTATGTTGTTATCTTTTATTTCCCCAGATACATGTTCACTAGGAATAAAATATTTTAAATATTATTCTGTTGTCATCCCTCTTGATGCATAAACGTGAGGTCCTTAAACGCATCAATACTGAACGGATAGCCTGCTACAAATCCCCAACTGCTTCAAAATCTCAATTGCATCTCTTTTTCATTTTGTTGTCTGACATAAGTTCCATAATCACAACATGAATGTGTCCTTTACAAGAACAACAAAATCTCTCTGTTGGCCAAAAATGGTGTCTCTCTCTTTAGAGAAGAGTAGGAAGATTAGCATACAAATAAGGGAGGTTTAAAACTGCTTTAAAAAATAAGAATTGTTTTTCATTTCTCATATACAAATAATGCATTTACTATTGGATTCTTGTAATCAGTTGGTTGTCACAAAAGTAAGATAAGGAGTTGAACATCTAAGGACAGAATATTATCATAAAATTTATGAAAACATAAAGTAGAATTAAATAATCGATTTAAAATATTCAAAGCAGGAAGATCATAAAGGGCATTGAGCAAGGGAAAAAAAGAAGTATGCTCTCTTTATTTGTGTTTTAGTGTTTTCAAATGGGTGTTCCTGTTCCAAATACAATTTTAAATTTTCATAGTATTTTAAAATTCCATTAAGGCCAGAAGAATTGGCATCTTAAGAAGACACACACTGTGGGGCAGAGAGGAACTATTCCTTAAAGAAGAAAAAAGTACACTAACAAAATCAAAACTTCATCTATGCACAAACTTGCTTAAAAAAAATAAACCATGATCTTCAAGATTCCTCAAGGAAACACCAGTTGTGACATTTGAGTCACTAAGACAACATACCTATATCGATCTGCAGTTATAACTGTCACATGCAAACATGTAATTTTACTAACATAGTATATTAGTCATGATTAAATGTTAAGTTATGAAGCAGTTAGCATATTTTGCATTTTGTTACCTTATATATTAAAAAGCAATTGGTAGCCTAATGATTAACCTTTCTTCCAAAATAAATGTGTTTCTTAACAAGCACTAACTTTCAAAAAATAGGAAGTGATGTTCCAAACATTTTACATCCTAACATGATAATGTTACACATTCATTACACACACTTATATACTCACAGTCACATAGATTTGTGTGTATATATGTATATGTACATATATGTATATACATACACACATATATCAAATGTATTACAAATATTTTACTAATTACAGTTAAGATTTCAATTGAGTGTTTAAACGTTATACATTTAAAGTTGCCCTATGTGATAGCTTTGGCTTACAGAATATTTTAGCAACAGATTACTGATATTTAGTGGAAATGGCTTTCTTAACTTTTTAAAACTCTGCATGCTACTACACTGAACAAAATCAGGTTTCTGTTACCATGTAGAGACAAAGGGATGTTGAAAATATAACTAGTAGTGAGGGAAGAGATAGAGTACAAATGAGGAAGTCCTGAGACACTGCAGCTGTCATCATTCAGCACCCTGAGAATCACCTTGTGACACCTGGCAAGGAGCCACACTTGTGCACTAGCACTTTGGTTGACCACTGTTTCACCTTTCCCTCATTATAATAAATTAGCATTGCAGTTTCCAACCCTGTGTGGGCAATCAAGGAGAATTATGAGACCCAATAAAGCCTACATCCTTTTGGCGGAAGGGAGTTTTTCAACAGCCAGAGATGGCCCCCTCCTGTATCTTGGGAAGTGTACTTTTCTTAATAAATCTCACTTCTTTTGCTTACCTCTTTGTAGTGTGTCCAATTCTTTGTTCACAACCACCAAGAACCTGGACCCTGTCTCCACCTGCAACGGTAGGTGTACCACACAAACCGAATGGAATCTTAAGTTTTTGAAGCAAATCTTATATGGGGCATTTGAAATTACATAAGATTATTTCAACCAATACCTTAGAAATTTTAGATTTTTCTGTTTGGAATGAGATACATTGAGATATAATGTTGTGAATTATTTAACCATAATATGGCTTTAAAATTGTGGAGCCCAGTTAGGATGGCAGCATAAAAGTCTAAAAGTACTCAAAAGAAACATTGTGTTTCACTTAGATTGGTTCAGATGTCTAGTTACAGGTATTGCATAATTTAAATGATTTCAAGTTGATGTGCCTTTTAGTCAGACTAATGAGAATTGAAGATGAGGATCAATACAACTCCAACCATTAATTCACAGAATTTTACATGCCTAGTCCACCTTTGACTAGGTATGTGAATTCATATAGTAGTAATAGTTGCCGACATTAATTCCAAACATTGTTATATTTTCTTTGATTCTCACAGCAAATTATACAATCTACTTATTCTCATCCGTGTCTTATATTTACAAAGGTTAAGCTGCCTTGCCCTCATTTACTTTGCATAGGGCACAGCACCTATGTACTAAAGACAAGAATCAAACCCTGGCCCCTCCCTCTGTAAGATTCTAAGGAATTATAAAACATGATATGATTTGCCTTCATTAATCTTGCAGACTAAGCGAGACGATAAGACATAGTGAGACAAAATGAAGTGAAGCATGGCAGAAAACCTGTGTAAGTTTGCTTTTAAAGCCCTCATATATTTAGTCCCTAATCTTGGGTCCTTAGTTGCTTTTTATTTCAAAGTTGTGGGGAAAAAAATCTGATATAGAGTTTTGTTTTCTGGAAATATTAAATAGCATTTTAGAAATTTTCACAGTATAAGCCCTGGCTGGCGTAGCTCAGTGGATTGAGCGCGGGCTGCGAATCAAAGGGTCGCAGGTTCGATTCCCAGTCAGGGCACATGCCTGGGTTGCAGGCCAGGCCCCTAGTGGGGGCCACGTGAGAGGCAACCGCACACTGATGTTTCTCTCCCTCTCTTTCTCCCTCTCTTCCCCTCTTTAAAAATAAATAAATAAAATCTAAAAAAAAAAAAAAAGAACACATTTAAAAAAAATTATTAAAAATTAAAAAAAAAAGAAATTTTCACAGTATAGGTCTATAAAAAATAAAATAAGGTAAATAAGTATTAGATGATATGGTACCTTTTATTTTTAGATAACTCATATATAATAAATATCTTGAAAATATGTTTTTAAAACATATTTTTTTCTGAAAATATGTAACTTCATAGAGTTGTTTTCCTCACTGATCAAATCTCCACAGCCAACCATTTTAAAAGTATAAGGACAAATACAGATCTCAAAAACAGAAAATAGAAGAGAGAAAGGGGGGGTCTAGCAAAGAAAATTAAAAATTGAGACTGAGCAAGACATGCTTAAATGATGACAATAATTTTTAGTCCATACGTGTAAATCCATCTGAGTGTGAACTGACTCTATAATCTCTTAAAATGCCTTTTAGCTCCATGTTCTATGTATAAGTTCCCTAGTCCCATAATAGATTCAATTTTCTTTTATAATAAGGACTGGTCAACAGTTCTTAAAGGTATTAATCAGAAATACTTTCCTTATAGGGTTACTAATCTGCCTTTGAAATACAAATAAGATACAAATGAGGACCCAATGCCTATTTAAAGCTAGTAAGAGGAGGATTTAGGGATATAGGCAACCTAAAGATATTTCCCCTCTCCAGGCTCCCAACCCCAAGCTTTCTGTCACTTCTGATTAAAGCTGTTATTGGGACAATGAGCATCTGAGTACAGGAAAAGGCATGGCCACTAGTGAATTCCACTAGAGAGAACTGGAGTAAAGTTTTTTCCTGATGGGCTGGATAAGTTTCCAGAGACCCAATTTAAAGCCTTGGGGAAGGATCATAAAAATAATTCTCCAAAAGGGCAAAATCAGGAAACTCATACAAGTTTAAAATGAATGTTTCCAAAGTTTTATCTAATTAATAATTATTGCTATTTCAATTGATTAATAAGGAAAATATCATAAGGTTAAAAAGAAAAGTCAAAGTAGAGCATACTTATAGTCAGATAAGGAAGGCTGAAATGAATTTACAAAGGGATGAGAAACTGACAAAACTAGTCAATATTCTCAGGGCATTAATTGCATTCCATCAAACATAATTTGCATTTCTATAGATGGAAATCTTTTGCATTGCTCTCAGTTTTCTACAAATTAACATCTGTCTTTGGAGAGTTACAAAACAGCCTGCTCAAAGACAAAGAGAGAGATAACCCAGATGGAAGGGCTTGTCAGGATATCCAGTACATTTCAGTCTTTCACAGTTTTGGTTTACAATGAACAAATGTAAATAATTACATCTTAAAAGGACAGAAATAAACTGTCTTGGAATGGGCAACACAAATTTAAACAAAATCCTTGAAACAGATGAAATATAATATAGTGGAACTTCTAATAATATAGAACAGAGAGTATTCACAACCATTTCAGGAAATAAAAGACTAGGGTTTATGGGTATTAACTTTCCAGTTCTCAGGGAAAAGGGCAGGGAGGGTAGGAGATGTAAGAAGTGAACATATTCTAAAAACCTTATCATATATAGATTTGGGAGCAAATAAAGAGGAAATGGGACACACCATGCTTGGCAAAATACAGGCATCTTGGTGATTGCGACTATGCTTCCAAATAATTGTCAAAAATATTTTTTGGAAACTGAGAATAGGGATAAGGAACTAAAAGCAGCACAGATTGATGAACATTTTTACTTTTGCCCATTAGCACACTTGAACCACCATTTAGCTTTATATTGTTACCAGTAGCCTTTGCTCTAGCTCACTGATAGATAATATGCATGGACTATGGTAAAGGAGAAATTTGGAGCTTGGTCTCTTTTATGAAAAATACCTGTCCTGAAGTGCTTTCTAAAAATGAGGGTAGGGTTTTTTCGGTTTTTAAATTTTTTGCTTGGTTTGCTTTGGTTTGGCCCAGATATTGAAACTTGTTCTGACATAAAGAAAATGAACAAAGTCTGGCTGTCATATCACGTCTTGATGTTGTTTACCTTCTGATTACAAGTTGAACCAATTGGTCTCCAGATAATTTTAGGAATTAAATCTCAGGAAGTGAGTCCAATCAGGGAATAGAGAGTTTCACAAAATAGATGGAGTTTGTTGGATATAGGCGTAAGATTCAAGGAACGCACTTAGAAAACTCAAGAAATATAAATGATTGCTTTAAGTTTACGGCAAATGCAAACTGCTATAATTTGACTATAGCTTCTGCAATTTAAAAGATGCCAATATTCAGTGTTATGGCATTTAACATCAGGAAAATGAGACTTAGGCACAGATGGGTTTTCAGGCTTCAAGGGAACAAAATCCTTAAATTTAAATAACTGTGAGAATAATTACATAGTTTTGTGGCAAGTTACAAGAAATACATCACATTCTTTCAAACAGAGCTCTTTGTCTGCTATAATTACACTTTCTAGAAGAGTGTTGCACAAAATACGGAAGCATATCTCCCTCAATCAACGTTATCATCACAACACTGAAGTGTATTTATTAATGTTCTCGGGCATAATTCTGTGACAGAAACTATTCACAGCAACTCAGATAGGTGCTCTCATTGTTTAAAAATTACCATATATTTATAGAACTTAATGTTTACATTTCTAAACAATTAGAATGACCATAATTTCTATATTATGTATTTTATAATGCCCACTATGTATTATTTATGCATAAATTATATCGATCAACACAAAATGACCTTTGTATTTTTCTGCCTCTATATCATAGGGACAAGGTCAGAATAGATGTTTGTTTCTCCAGGAAAATGACGAGGACTTATGCAGGGGCATCTGGAACCCAGCTAGGCAGTTCAGCACTGAATGTCATTCTGCTCCTCAGTAAGAAAGGAAATTGTCTTCTGAAATTGAAAAATTGGAATAGGCTTCTCCACTACAGTTTTATATAAACAGATTCTCAATCCCACAACTGGATATCAACTAAAATTCCCAAGTAAGTATTTTTTCCCCTTTTGAACAATTCTATTTCAAAGAAAATATCTCATCTCTAATCCTTTCAAGGGACAAAGTAGAGTAAGGCCTAAGACAGATCCAGGGAAGAGACCCACAAAGTGTCTGGAAATGTGCTCAGCTCAGGGCTGTTTGCATAGGAAATTCCAAGATCCCAGCATCTGGAGCATGGCCTGGGCACACCTGTGTGGGCACATCCCTGTGGCCATCTACAGTTTTCAGCTTGTGGAGCAGGCTGTATCACTGAATCTCCGAAGTGTGGGCCTCAGGTGAGTGGCCCTTCCTACAGAGTCTAAGGAGGGTAATGTTTTACTGCAGTTCCCATTGGATTTAATGGGTTCTATGCAGAGTCTGGGGGGGGGGGTTGTTTTTGTTTTTTAATTTTAATGAAATTTAACTAAATTCAAAAAATACCATTTGAATAATTTCTTATCTATTTTACTAATTAAAAAATAGTGAAAATACATAGAAAACACATTCTGCTATATATTGGTCCACTATATCAATCACTTCATGCCTGTTGGACTGGATGAGCAAGAGGTGGCTAAACATTAAAGCCCTTGATAATATATATGCACACCAGGGTCTGGGAGGTAAAACAGATGATGATTCAAGGACCCTCCACATCATTAAAGTTTTGGGGTCCAGTGGTCTGGGATATAATCAGACATCCACGACAGAGTAGAGGACAAATTACTGCCTATCCCACTTCTACCTGGAAAAAGAAAGCACAATGCCTGGTTGGCCTTTTCAGGTTCTGAGCCATGTACTAAGTTGTATGAAAGACAATTATCTTTCACTGAGCTCAGAACAAGAAAGTTCTCCTTAGCAGGACCAGGCTACCTTGCTCCTTAGCCAGAGAACCTGGAGAAAATATAATTTCAGGTATCCGTGATGGAAAAAGACATCACATAGAGGTTATAGCAAACTCCAAGAGGAGAATTACAGTGTAGATGCCGAGGATTCTCTAGCAAGGTTAGGTGATCTACAGCAGAGAATTACACAGCGTTCTAACAATCAGCTCTTGGCCTGCTCCTGGCCCCTGATAGAAATGGAGCACCTGACCACAAGACACCAAGAGACAGCATAGTCAGGACTTCCCCCTAGGAATTGGGTTCTGCCAAACCTATCAAGTCTTAAGGTCAGGCTGACCCAGCAACAGTTCACCTCAAAAGAGGAGTAACACTTACAGGATCAAGGCACAAGCCATAAAGCACAAGAAAGCTGCATCAGCAAATAGTCTAAACCCCTTGCTCACACTTATGGCTGTATGGGGTGTCCTTAAAAGCCAATGATGGAGAACCTAAAAGTCTGAGCTGAATTAAGGAATGAGTTGGCTGAGCATGTGAGTATAAATCAAAACTGAACTGTGGCTGCACTATGGCCTCCTTCCTCCCTGGTGGCCTTGAAAAATCAGAGTGAAGAGAATTCCCCTCAATGAGCAGAGCTTTCATCGTTTTACCTGATCATCTGCTGTGTAGAAAGAAAAATACCCTGAAGGAAAAATTTATTTTTATTCAAAGGTAGTGGTTAATGTCTTGGCTAGTTGGACAGAGGCTGGTATAAGATTAGAATATTGAGGCAAAGACATACGTGGAAGATACAAGAGGATGAACCTGTGCAAGTGGACATGAAATTTCAAGACCTTATATCACTGACCAGAAGGCATCCACCATGAAGAGGTATTAAACACCCAAGAAAATAGAATGGCCGGGCCAGTTGACCTCACCCTACCTATAACATGGTGGCTCCAATGCTGGCACAATGGGCATATCATGGAGTAGCCATGGTGGCAAGAACAGAGCTTAGGTGTTGCAATCCAACTTCTACCTCTCCCCAGTCTTGCTCCTCTCATTCTTTCACTACTGTTGCTGAGAGCACTCCTCAGTGAACTTCCTGCAACCAAATTACCTTCTCAGTGAGTTTCTTGGGTAATCTGGACCAACATAATGCTCTTCTGTTCACTTTTCCTTCATCTCTCCTTTTCTCCTGCCCTTCCTTCTTTCCTTTCTTCCTTCTTGTGTGTGGTACCACATCTCTAGTCTGTGAGATATGGAAGGCTACTGGGAAATGTGTAGTCGGTGTCCAGCAGCTATTGGCATCAGCTGCTAGGTGATACCGTGCTAGGAGAAAACGTTTCTTCTTTCAGAGCAGGCCTGGGCAAACATTTTTCTGTAGAGCTTAGGAAGTAAATATTTAATCTTTGCAGACCATATAGTCTTGTTACAATGATTCAGGTCTGCTATTTTAGTACAAAAGAAGCCATAGACAATATGTAAGCAAGAAATCTAGGCTGTTTTACACAGAAAAGAAAAAAGAAAGAAAAAAGGTTTATTTACAAAAACAGGCATTAGGTCAGATTTGGTCCATTAACCACACACTTGTTTTAAAGCATTGGAGATAGAGTGGGAGCATTAGTTCCTTGTGAGGGTTGGTTGTGGAAGTGCATACTGCATTTAAAACACAAGTTCTAGAAGGTTCTGTACATATTATCAGACAAAGATTTTTTTACCATGCCCTTGACATTTTATTGTTTCTGCCCTGACTCAAGTCATCTGACCAGCAAACATCTCTTCTTGGTTGTAGAGGAAATCAACACGTTTCTAATATGGCTCAGGCTATGACTTAGAGCGGTCCTGTTCCACCACTGGTCAAACACACAGAAACCAAAAACCTGTGTTTTCACAATATCGAAGTTACAAACAGGAAGAGCAGTGGGGTACGGGTGAGAAGGTCATGCCTTGTCAGCCTATGCTTTGCTTCACTTCTCTTAAATCTTTTGAAAATATAATCAGGGACATGGTAAAAAATCCCTCTGCCATCCTTTCTGCTTTCTTCCTGGTTCCCTTCCACACACTCGCCTAAGTCACCACTATATGTATCCTCCCAGCGTTTCTTCATTTTTCTTGCATTTCAGTTAACTTGGCTATTGTACTTTGTATTAACTACTTCTAACATAAGGAAATCTTCATTCTTATTATTACCAAGACTTCATTTTAAATTTACAACTTGGAAGTGCTTTTTCACTTAATCTAACAAGAAATTCTAATATAAATGAGATCTAAAAAAACACCTGTACAGCCACAATGCATGTGTTGAAAGTAAATTTTAAGTTGTTATATTCATAGGTCATATCTACATGAAAACAACAAGATCATTTGATTATTTATAATTTGGGAAAAAAACTACTTAGTTCTGGATAGGTAGAGGATCTATATGAGAAAACTCTATACAATTGAATAATTACAGCACAGAGAACCACAGGGTCATGGGCTCAAGAGACAGACTCAAACACCGGAGTGAAACGAATCAACAATGGAAAAGAAGAGAGGCAATGGATCAAGATGACTTTCCAGATGGAGAAAGAACATAGGTGATGTGGGTTCCACCTGAGCACTGAGTTCAGAGTCGAGGTAGCAGTCGGGACAGTAGTTGCATGTACAAAGTCTTTTGTTAAAAGATGTCTTTGAGGGAGAGAAAGATCATGCCAGTTACCTGTATCTTAGTGTGGGACTGGCTCAAGATCTATAGACTTGAGGGCAACTATTTACTGAATATAGAATGTTTTTTGCTTATTCTACATTTCCTAAAGTCAGTTAATTTACTTACATAAAAAAAGTCCAAAATAAAGAACTGATAGTTCACATATATTATTTATACATTTTGAATTATAAAGTTGTCTTCTCTAAATTTCTATTTAAAATACTCCAAATCATAATCTAGTTCTGAGAAATTAAAAAAGAATGAATTGAATGAACTAAAAAGAACAATCTCCAAAAAGCCTATAAGAGAATGAGGCTTACTTTTCCTAAAACTCAGTTCTTAGATCTTAACATGGAACAAGATTTTCCTGGGTGAGGTGCTGATAGAGGTGATGAGCTTGGTCAGGAAATCCCTGCAAGTAATTCAGACAGGCAATGGCCAAGACTGAAAGAGAAAAACATGTGTGCTATATTTCACCCAAGGAAAGATGATGCACTAGGATGACAGAACGAACTAAACTGAAGTGGTCAGGAGTTTTTTGTTTTGTTTTTATAAGCACAAATGATTTGAAGTGGTATATAAAATGTCTCCTTGCCCAAGGAAGGTTTTGCTGCAACTGTGTTAGAGGAATAAATTAGTAATCAATCAATAAAAAATAACCATATCTATAATAAATTGTTAAATGTGAAAACTCTATTGTATATTATTGTTATAGATATGTATGAACTTGAATATGAGATTTTTTAAATGTCTAATTTCTTTTCCAGGCTCCATACAGGGTTGGGCAAAAGTAGGTTTACAGTTGTTTGTATGGAAAATAGTACATTAATAAATAATAATGCAAGAATAAACTGTGTTCCAAGTACTCACAACTGTAAAAATACTTTTTTTACCTATATAATTTTTCATTGTTGCTGTTGTACAGTTTTCTGTCATTTACTCCCATCCCAGCCCACCACCCCAGCCCTCCCGACCTCCCTCCCATTTCCAACCCCCCTAGTTTTTTCCATGTGTCTTTTATATTTGTTGCTCTAAACCCTTCCCCTTTTCCCCTGAAATTCCCTCCCCTCTCCCCTCTGGTGACTGTCAGGCTGTTCTCAATGTCTTTGGTTGTATTTTGCTTGTTTGTTTGTTTTGTTGATTGGGTTCCTATTAAAAGTGAGATCATACGGTATTTGTCTTTCATTGCCTGGCTTATTTCACTTAGCATAATGCTCTCCAGTTCCATCCATGCTGTCGTGAAGGGTAGGAGCTCCTTCTTTCTGCTGCATAGAATTCCATTCTGTAAATGTACCATAGTTTCTTGATCCATTCATTTACTGATGGGCACCTAGGTTGCTTCCAGCACTTGGCTATTGTAAATTGCGATGCTATGAACATTGGGGTGCATAGCTTCTTTTGGATTGGTGTTTCAGGGTTCTTAGGATATAATCCTAGCAGTGGAATTGCTGGGTCAAAAGGTAGATCCATTTTTAGTTTTCTGAGAAAATTCCATACTGCTTTCCATAGTGGTTGTACCAGTCTGCAATCCCACCAACAGTGCACTAGGGTCCCCTTTTCTCCACAACCTCTCCAACACTTGTTGTTTGTTGCTTTGTTTATGATGACCATTCTGACTGGTGTCAAGTGGTATCTCATTGTGGTTTTAATTTGCATCTCTCTGATAGCTAGCGATATCGAGCATCTTTTCATGTGTCTCTGGATCCTCCGTATAGTCCTCCTCAGAGAAGTGTCTGTTCAAGTCCTTTGCCCATTTTGTAACTGGGTTGCTTGTCTTCTTAGAGTGGAGTTGTATAAGTTCTTTGTACATTTTGGAGATTAAACCCTTGTCTGAGGTATCATTGGTAAATATGTTTTCCCATACAGTCAGTTCTCTTTTTATTTATACTGTTTTCTTTAGCCATGCAGAAGTTTTTTATTTTGATGAGATCCCATTTGTTTATCCTTTCCTTTATGTCCCTTGTTTTAGGAGACATATCAGTAAAAATGTTGCTGCGTGAAATATCTGAGATTTTCCTGCCTATATTCTCCTCTAGGACTTTAATGGTTGTCACAGCTTATATTTAAATCTTTTATCCACCTTGAATTTATTTTTGTGTAAACCTACTTTTCCCTCACCATGCACACATGCTTACATTAAAAAGAGAAAAGAATGATAAATCATTCCAAGATCAAAGTGTATTAACCGAATTTAATTTCATTCATGCTTCCAGGATCCAGTTGATTTATTGTTCTATTCTCAGAAACATCAGTGCATTGGCACTTGCAGAATACAAAGAATATTAAAACCATTTTAAGAGTTTCACTTTGTTCATATTTGACAACTCAGAAAAAAATATTTTCTATAGAATCTCAAAATCATTCATGTATTGCACAAATCTGATAACACAAAAATTTCACACGAAGTTCTGTTACACAAAAAGTAGAGTTGGCCTTCCAAACCTAATTTATGGATCTTTTTATCTGGAAGTTACTGTGTATGTGGAGATTAGATAATAAATCAACCCTTCTCTAATTTCTGGTCTTGATGACATACAATTGGATTTGGAAGGCATTTCCAGATTTTAAATATGTAGCCACATTAAAAAGGGGGAAAGAAACAAGATAAATTAATTTTAATAATGCATCATATTTAATATATCTAGATATATTTAATATATCTAGAATATTATCATTTGAATATTTAATCAATATAAAATTATTAATAAGATATGTTATGTCCTATATTTCATATTAAAACTTCAAAGTTGAATATACATTTTACACTTACAGCACATCTCAATTTGGGTGCTTAGTTTTTACTGAAATTGTCTCATCTGTATTTTGAGTTTCTAAAATCCTAGTAGCAAAATAGATTCAGATACTCAATACATTCCAAACATAGAAATAACATAATGTTTTTAACAGTTTTCCCAATGGTTTTGATATTCCTAATCCTTGTACAACATTTGTTCTGGTCCAAACATCCACAGAGCCATCTGGTTGTTGAGAACTGGTCCTGTACCAAAATGTCCACAGAGACCATTGGTCCATGCTGACCCACCCACCTTACCAGCTGTGCCATTGCCAGAAAGACAGCCAAGTCAAGAAGGGTTATTAGTGGTGATACAGTCTCAACACAATCGTTAGATCAATAAAACATGATAACATTTTTATGTATGAATTCTGTAAACGAAAAGTACAAATAATCTTAAACATCTTTGAACCCAGGGGCATTTTCTAAGCATGATCATTTTGGACAGGACCAAATACCTACTAATGGATCTAACATTTTTAATAGTTTTTCTAATACTGAACCAAGTACAAATAATCATTTTCATATAGTTCTCCACACTGATGAAACTGGTTTGTCTTTTTTAGAATTAATTTTATTAAAACAAAAGCACATCAGTTTCAAAATAAATCTATTCAAGCAAGTGAAATAACTTTTGTGTCAACTCAGTATTATTAACATAGAACTCAAAAAAGAATTAATTGTAAAGCAACTGTAAATATATTAATATCAGTAAAATTCCCTTCAAATGTTTCTTGTACTATTTGCAAATTTACATAACTCTATTAATTACCATTGAAAATATTTTGCATTCATATTAGAAAAATGTGTAACATAATTATTATTGATTTGTATAATGGAAAGTTTTAATTTCAACTGAAGTTTCATACCTGTCAAGCAACATCACTAATAAGCTTTTCTTTTCCTTTGGGGTTTCAAACTAATCTCATTTATATGCAGTGCATACTGGAGAAAAAATGAAAATCACATTCTCATTTTGTCTTTGATTACTGAACATCTGCCAAACATTCCTCCTGTTTAGAAAAATTCTGAACTGGAGTAACAATACAGTCCATTTTTATGAAACTATTCCATAACCAAGCAAACAACCATTAGTGACAACATAAAATCAGGCAATAGATAAAGTGCTTCCCAGATAAGGTCAAGTTAAAGGAGTTCATCATCACCAAGCACTTATTATATGAAATGTTAATGGGACTTAGCTAAGAAAAAGATAAAAAATACAAACAGTAAAATGACAATAAACTCACAACTATCAACAACCAAACCTAAAAAAAAAAAAAACTAAGCAAACAACTAGAACAGGAACAGAGTCACAGAAGTAGAGATCACATGGAGGGTTATCAGCAGGGAAGGGGAGGAGGGAGAATGGGGGAAAAGGTACAGGGAATGAGAAGCATAAATGATAGGTACAAAATAGAGGGAGGTTAAGAATAGTATGGGAAATGGAGAAGCCGGAGAACTTTTATGTATGACCCATGGACAGGAACTAAGGTGGGGGAATGATGGTGGGAGAAGGGGTGCAGGACAGAGGGGAATGAAGAGGAGAAAAAAATGGGATGACTGTAATAGCATAATCAATAAAATATATTTTAAAAATGTAGCACTAATCCTATTATAAGGGCCCTCAGAACCTCATGTAAACTTAATTTTACCTCCCCAAGGCCCCATCTCCAAATACTGAATTAAAGGAAGGTGACCAAACTGAGTCTAGTGTGGTTTTATCTGTCCTGTGAACATGAGCCCTTGTGTGTACGTGTCTATGCCCAAAGAGCTTTAATGACATGAGATAACCTAGATCAACAGTTGGTTGACTAAATTAAAGAGTACACTGCTTTCTACTTCCAAACATCTACATAAATAATCGGTTTGAGTCATTTAATGCTAAGAATTACTAGATTCTAATTTCTGGAATTATACTAATATAATCTAAAGTAATGTGTACTGTGAATTATTTACAATTTACAGCCTTGTGCAGTAACAAATGCCTGAACTAAATAGATTTTTCACCAGGGGAAATTCTGTAGAAACCACTGGAGGCCCCAGGTTTGTAACCTTTCCAAGATTAGTTTCGATCTGAATTATATTCATCTTGCTTGGAGTGCTCTCCTCCAAAACTGAGTTGTATAGATTAAAAAAAAAAAAAAAAAAGAAGCTAAATAAATACTAGTATTCCGCCCAGAGAAACTTCTGTTTGGGATATTAAATTTCCCAACACTACTGGTATTTTATCTTGAGCAGTAAGCACTTAAGTTTTAATTTTTATTTTCAACATATAGATTCATTTTCACCTTGATTTTAACCACATGTTGAGAAATAATTTTCATCATTAGAAACCCATGGTATCATGTCCTTTTTTTTTAAGTTGTAAAATGTAGAAAAATAATTTTCAAATAATTTAATTAGAATTTATGTCATTGTTTTCTTTACCAGGGCAAACCAGCTTCCTTGTTCCTTATACTGCTGTGTAATTCTGTGAATGTATAATGTCTGTTCATATTACCGTGGTGCCAAAGCAGTCTGGGCCTCAAGTAATTTTAAAAATAATACTAGGGCCCTGGCTGGTGTAGCTCAGTGGATTGAGCGCGGGCCTGCGAACCAAAGGATCGTGGTTCGATTCCCAGTCAGGGCACATACCTGGGTTGCCAGGCCAGTTCCCGGCAGGGGACATACAAGAAGCAGGGGACATACAAGAGGCAACCACACATTGATGTTTCTCTCCCTCTCTCCTTCCCTTCCCCTCTAAAGATAAATAAAATCTTAAAAAAATAAAAATAAAAAAAAATAATACTAGGAAAAAGAATTCTAGAGTAAATATGAACAATTTCCTACAGCTGTTTAATACTGAGAAGTCTGTCAAGATACTTGTGAAAATTTCATGTTACATGGTTTTGCAGTATATACTGTAAGTAAATCTACATTTCAATATAATATGAAATCATTCATGTGGCTTTGGAAGAAATATATTTTAATAACAAATCTCTAAAGCATATCATAGTAAGAAAAAAATGATAAAAATTTAGAATACAATTCACATCAAGCAAACTGTAGTTGGGCCAACTCTGCTTGCTGTCTGTTTTTGAATGGCTTATGAGCTAAAAAATTTTTTTACATTTTTAAATGGTTGAAAAATATCAAAATAATATTACCTTGTGAAGTGAAAATTATACAAACTTCAAGCTTCAGTGTCCAAAAATAAAGTTCTATTGGAACACGGCTACATCAAGTCATTTACATATTGTCTACTGCCGCTTCTGTGCTATAAGAACAGAATTGAGTAGCTGTGACAGAGACTATATGGACCTTAAAGTCTAAAATATTTACTATCTGGTCTATAACAAAAAAGTTTATTGAACCCAGAGTTAAATAAAGACTATGATACATGAGGGTTTCTTGTAAAACTACAGTGAAATAATGTCATTTTATGACGTGGAGTCAAATATTTCTGCACTTAGAAATATATTTGTTCCTACACTTAGCAAAATGTTTCAATATGAAAAAAATAATATTTTTGTAATATCTCATATACATTTTCTTGTTAGTCTAGTTAACTGTGATTATTATCCTGAATACCTGCCAAATTAAAAATTAACTTTATTGTCAGTGGGTTTAACCAAATTCACTGACAAAATGTATTTAGAATCTTGTGAATGATGTCACAGCATGTTGAGTAAACTATTTACTTACTTAAATGGGCCATTTAATTAAATAGTGAACAACCATAAAAAAACAATGCTCCTTTAAAGTTATTTATACATAGATTTGTGTAAGAGAGATGTGAAGTAAATATACTCATATATATAGGTTGGCACTTTGATCTTTCCAAAGCATAAAAATAATCACTGGAAAATGCTGATTTTTGCCTTTCTCTGAATCTAACTTGTTTAATTTATAGCAAGTTACATTTTAAGAAACCAGAGCAATCTAAGTCATAATATTTGCCTATAATTAGAGGATCCTAATTATATATTAATAGAAATGAGCTATTAAAATGAACTTTTAATTTAATAGTGTTTTTAAGAACTACAAACATATATTCAAGTGTACTACCATGAAGCTGTATTATTAGCTGGGAAAACTACAGTCACATTTGCAGATTCAAACTAGACAAAGATGCCTGAATTAACAAGAAAAAGATTAAGAGGAGAGATAATTTAAATTGTCTCAATCTCTTTTATGATTTTTTCCAAATTTACTTTATTTGAAAAGAAAGATTATCTAGAAATGTTTTATAAAAATGCTCCCTGTTTTGCTAATGTAAAAATAAACACAAAAAGGCTTTGATGCAGTTAACTTGGGTAGATTTTATATGGATTAGGATATGTACAAAGTACTATCTAACTTTAGTCATTTGCATGATTCAATAGAATTGAGCAGCACTTAATGCACTAGTCTGAAAACTTAAGGAACCCATTCACTGGGTATATGGACAAAAGAGAAAACAAATAAATAAAAATCACCAAGTCCCCCAGGATGCAAAGTTTTCAGCTGTCTCAGCTTTCCTCTTGAAATAGATGGCACTGAAAAAAAGGCATGTTTAGGTTCCTCCTGGGCAATCACAGTCCAACTCAAGTTCTCACCTGTCCCTTTGTGAGGTGAACAGAGGAGCAGTCAGTGTTGAGTCTCCAGGCATCATCTAACAGCAGGTACGTATGTAACAAGCCAAAACCACCAGCCTCACTCCGACCCTCAGGCTCAGATCTTTTTTTAATATATTTTATTGATTATGCTATTACAGTTGTCCCATTTTCCCCCTTCACTCCCCTCTGACCTGCACACCCCCTCCCACCCACATTCCTCCCTTTAGTTTGTGTCCATGGGTCATACATATAATAAGCTCTTCGGCTTCTACATTTCCCACACTATTCTTACCCTCTCCCTTTCTATTTTCTACCTACCATGTATGCTACTTATTCCCTGTACCTTCCCCACACCCCTCCCGCTCCCCTGTTGAGAACTCTGCATGTGATCTCCATTTCTGTGTTTCTGTTCCTGTTCTAATTGTTTGCTTAATTTGCTTTTGTTTTGTTTTGGTTTTTTTTAGGTGTGGTTGTTAATGATTGTGAGTTTGTTGTCATTTTACTGTTCATATTTTTTATCTTCTTTTTCTTACATAAATCCCTTTAACATTTCATATAATAAGGGTTTGGTGATGATGAACTCCTTTAACTTGACCTCATCTGGGAAGCACTTTATCTTCTCTTCCATTCTAACTGAAAGCCTTGCTGGATAGAGCAATCTTGGATGCTAAAAGCTTTGCTGGATAGAGCAATCCTTGCCTTTCATGACTTGGAATACTTCTTTCCAGCCCCTTCTTGCCTGTAAGGTCTCTTTTGAGAAATCAGCTGACAATCTTATGGGAACTCCTTTGTAGGTAACTGTCTCCTTTTCTCATGCTGCTTCTAGGATTCTCTCCTTAATTTTAATCTTGGGTAATGTAATTCTGATGTGCCTTGGTGTGTTCCTCCTCGGGTCCAACTTCTTTGGGACTCTCTGAGCTTCCTGAACTTCCTGGAAGTCTATTTCCTCAGGCTCAGATCTTTTAATAACAGGAAGCTCCTGTCCAGAGAAAAGCCAACCTCTCTCTCCCTGATTCCTGTTTCCTGAAGGCATGACTTCCAGGGATGCTTACCTTTCCTTTGGTTATAGTCTCCTTGGAGCCGAGCAGAGGAGGTACATGGAATGTATGTGTGTGTGGTACGTGGGGAAGGGGTGGGAAATCTAATTACTTTTGGTTCAACTTTTCTATGACTTAGGAAGACCAGATTGATGACCTATCTGTGTGGCACTGAAGGGTGAAAAGTTATCATTTGGTTCATGATATGTTGGTGACTAAAAGTAAAAACAGACTAATTATCTGGACCCCAAATATAAATATGGATTTGGTTTTGTTTTCAAGAGCAGAAAATCACCTTCAAAGGAAAAATCCCCAATTTTCTTGTTTTATTTTGTTTATTTTTCATAACTACAAGACAAGCTAATCACAAAACAATTCAAATATCATCCACAATACAAAAGCTGTACTTTCAAAAACTATTATAAGGGTGTATTCTATGTGGAATTGAATAACCAGAACTTTTAGAAAAAATGCTAAATTAAGGCCGTTGTAAAAACATTTCAGTCAAACAATTGGCTATTCAGCGAAATATCCTTGATCTGCCTTATTTTCTCAATTGTTAATACATAAAGACAATGTGTGTGCATGTACACTGGCTTTTAGACATAGTTCTGTCTGTGGAGAGATTTCTGTCCTGCTGTTTATTATGCACCTATTCTGTGCTAGAAATTATGCTCTGTACTTTAAAGATCTAAGATCTATGTTTAAAAGGTTACTAAGAAGCAGCCGCTACCTGTAGTGCCTGGCCTACAGTGGGTGCTCAATACTATTTGTGAAATGAATGAATGTGTGGTTGAACAGGTGTTCATTAGACAAAACCTCACTTCTACTATAATAATTTAGTTTTTCTATATTATTTTCATTCTAGGAATTCAAGATATGAGAATTAAATGGTTCTACTTTCAGATTATGTTTTAAAAATTACAAAGAGCATTTTTAAAAATATTAAAACTATCATGAGTCGGTGAAAATATCTATATATAAGAAACTGGGTGAAAATGGAGAAGGGATTAAAAAGTTCAAATTGGCAGTTACAGAATAGTCACACGATGTAAATTACAGCATAGAGAATACAGTCAATAACATTGTTATAACTATGTGTGGGGCCAGGTGGGCACCTGAAATATCAGGGGGACCACTCTGTAAATTACCGGAATGTCTAACCACTATGTTGTATATCTGTATCTGATACAGAATAATATTGAGTGTAAGCTGTAATTTAAAATAATATTTAAAAAGAAAATGTTTTATATTTAATATTGGAATTACATATAATGCAGTACATATCACAGCCAGTAGGATCCTCCTTGACAACACATGGATCCTAACAATTTAACTCTCAGAGTCCAAGTAAAAATTTATTGTGATTGAAATGTAACAAAATGTTTGAAATTGTCAACTAGTATAAGAAATATTCATATGTTATAAGTAATGCAATTATGAAATGGTTTATTAAAAACTGATAGTTTTAACTATGATTTTGGAACACTCAGACTTTCTTTGACTTTCTCTATTCAGATGAATTGAAAGCACATTTTGGGGGGCTAGTTAAACAAGAACAACAACTAAATCATAGTAATGCGTGTGTTCCTTCAGCTCCTTTTTCTTTTACTGAAGACATAAAGTTTACTAAATTAAGTAACTCATAGTCAGAGGCAGTCAAGTCTCACTTAACTCAAACACTCGAAAACCTCTGCATAGATTCACAGAAGAATGGGTGTAACAGAATCAGGTACACTTATTTATGCGCTACAGTTTTGTTTCAATCGAATTTGTTTTTTAGATTTTTTAATGTTTCTTATTTAATCCTTTCTATCAATATATCTTAACTGATGAAGTATTTTTTGAGATCAATTTTTTCAGAAACTGATTCTGAAAATCATTATTTTCAATGATTTTCATAAGATGGAAAGTTCAATAGTCTCATGTTGATTGATAAAAGTTATGAACTCAAAAGCATTATTTAAAACATAATTTAACATTAAAATATTTTAGTCTAAGAGATGATTAAGTTGAATCTGCAAAGAATTTAAAGTTTCCTATGTAAAGATACTGAGAAAATTCTAATATACTTGTTTCTAAGACTCATAAACACACATGTCATTCTCACACTGAGAGAACCAGAAAGAGCCAATGGCAGCAGCAAGCTGTAAAAGTACTATTCAAAAGTTCACGTGATAGCTTCTCAAAAAATATTTTATTAAAAGGAAAATAGGGAAACTTGTTCATTTTAATTTATCTCCTCTAAACATGCTCTGAAATTCATGTAAAATGTAGTACAACCAGATTGGGTTGGTTTGTTTTGCTGACGTAAGAGTTATCAAAAATCACAGCGGAGTAACATGACTCCTATATGATGCTATCTTTCAAAAACTGAATTCATACCTAAAGCAGTACAGTCATGGAAGCATGTGCAAGTATGAATAGCACATCTCATTAGCAATATCTTGATATTGTGGCCAAAAATAAGAACGGTCTTGAGATACCAACTGAATTCTCTTCATCATCCGTCACTCAGATAATATGACTCTCTGGTGGCTTGTTACCATTTGGAAAATAAGCCAGCAAAATGTCAGTGTCACTAAATTGTAACAATAGTCTGTAACTCTGAAAAATGAGAATGGTATAATCAGTTTATTTTCAAATATTATGGTATAATATACTCCAGTTAAAATGATCCAATGAATAAAACATCATAATTACCAGTAAGCAACATGAGGAATACAATCCCTTATGATATCTTCACCTTTCTTTCCAGGTTAACATTTAATTGGATTTTGGAAATCACAGCCATAAAAGAGCTTATTAAAACCTCAAATCATACTCATACACTTCGGCAGAGTTTTCAAACAAAGAATATTTTGAAGGCGGTAGGAGTTGTATTTGGTTCCTTTCTACTGATTTCCAGAGGACAGTCCAAAGTTAAGAGAAGGTTTGGAGAAAGGAAGGAAACAGTAACAGAGTCATCCTAGAAAGGCTGGAGGGGACTGGCTGAAGAATGCCCATCGTCTGGGATGATGAGTGTGGACATGCATAAATTATGGGGGAAAGAACTTAGTAGAATTTTTAACAAAAGGATTTACAGTCCACAGTCACAGTAATGCAGGTATCACAGAAAAGTCAATGTCTGACGAGTTCATCTGAAACAAGGGTTGACAGTCACGGTGTGATTTGCCAACAGGAAATGGCAGAGCACAGACAAACATGCCACTGAAACAACTCACTGCTCCTATGGACACATACTGGCTACACCTATATGGCTATCAAATAACCCACTGTCTTGCTCCAACTGCCATGAAAAAATGCCATTCACTGGATGGCTTAAGCAACACATTTATTTTTAATCACAGTTCTAAAGGCTGAAAGTCTGAGATTAGGGTGCCAGCAAGGTCACTTTCTGGTGGGGATTCTCATCCTGACTTGCAACTGGCCGCCTCACATGGCCTTCCACTAGTGTGTATGTGTGAGAAAAGAGATATCTTTCACATCCTCTTCTTATAAAGCCACTAGGCTCATCATGACCTACTCCAATCCTAAATACACCCCAAAGGTCCCATCTCTAAATCCCATCATATTGGAAGTACAGCTTCAACATATCAATTTTGGAGGGACATGAATATTCAGTCTATATACCCACCTCTGTTTGCTTAAAGTAGTGCTTAATGATTAAAACTAAATTAGTGAATCCAACATACTGAAACATAATCCTTTCTGGTTTGTACTTCATGCAGCTATTTAAAATTTTTATTTGATCACTGCCAGTACAAATGTTATCCATGTCAGAGAATTTCAAGAATAAAAAAAAAAATCTCTATTTTAAGCAAAAATGTTTAACTGAATTAAATAGAAAGTCACCAGAGGGGAGAGGGGAAGGAATTTCAGGGGAAAAGGGGAAGGAATTACAGGAACAAGTATAAAGGACACATGGACATTTTATTAATAAATTCTTATTGCTAGCAATTTTGTAGGAACCATTGTCAACCACATATAATTCAATTAAACTACTACAGAGAATTAGATTTGTGTCATACATTAACAAATTAGCCTTTAAAATGCATGTATTTCAACACCATTCCTTAAAGCTCCATAATGTCATCATAGTAGGCTTAATTTTTAAAAGTCTGTGTGTTTATGGCATGCTTAATTTAATCATGCCTGACAAACTGGAGCACATAAATAAAAAACAAAGCAATTTTAAAGTTTTATTAATTACTTAAAAACAAAGCTTTTTTAAAAATTTAAAACAAAACAATTACTTTAAAACAAAACCACTTTAAAGTATTAGTTAATATTAGTTTCAGCTATGAATAACAGAAAATTCAAAATACTATGGCTTTAAGAAGTTTAATATGTAAGTCTAGGTTTTCATAATTTCATGGGTGGGCAAGACAGCCTATTAAGTCAACAAAGAAGTGCTACAAAGATGTCAGACACACACACTCTTTATGACTTACTCCTATATTTCTAGATGTGGCCCTCATGGTCATCATCCAAGATAGGGCTCCAGCCATCACATCTACATTCTGTTGGAAAGAAAAAAAAATTTCCCTTCTTCCCTTTTGAGTTCTCTGGCTGGCCTACTAATTAGATTGACACAAGACATATTAACAGGAGAAAGAAAAAAAAAAACAGCTTTAATGATGTGTGTATGGCCCCACAAAGGGGCCTCTCCTTCGAAGCCCCAGGCGCTACAAAGACATAAGACTCACAGGCACTTAGGCAGCTGAGGCTTATATACCATCCTGAGCTAAGGAAAAAGGAGGTGGGGCCTGGGGCTTCCAAGGAGAGGAAGACCATTCCAGAAAGATGAGAAGAATAAATGTCTGGTAAACAGATGTTTGCCCTGCCATCAGGTAAGTCTTTCTGATATAAAAGGGTAGGGTTTGTAATTGCTCTCTTCCTGGTAGAAGCTCCCTATCTAAATTCTTTGATGCAATTAAGAGGGAGGTAAGAAGCTCTTCCTGCATCTGTTGGGCCCCGACTGTCTTCAACTTGAAACAATCCACATGCCAAAGGAGCACATTCAGCCTGTCCCAAACCCCCTCATTCAAAACCACAGGATGGGAAAACGGAGAAACAGGGCAGAAAGTGTCCTCAGGTCTTTCTGACAGGATGCTCCTAGAAGCTGCCACAGATTCTTCCACTTATGCCCCACTGGCCATACCCCATCATCAAGCTTCACCTAAGTAGCAAGAAAGGATAGAAAATGTGGTCTTTACACATGAAGGCCCTATAGCCTGCTAAAATTCTTCTTTCTATGAGAAAAAAATATTGAGGGCCAAGATTAGAATGACTTTTTTCATATTCCCAAGTGAACATGTTGTCTTTTTGATAAGACTATCATTTTCTCACTCTGAAATGCAGTCTTATGAAGAAATAGGAACATCAGATTGCTGAGCTAGACAAAGAAGTAGCACAAGAAAAAAAAAATGATAAAATTAGCCTGGCATTTCATTTTAAACAAAACAGCTCAACTGGCAGTTTTTGCCTGAGGGGAAGCAGGATGAGAGCCAATACTGAATTACCTTTCATCTATGGAAAACTTGGCCTTCACTCAGGGTACAGATTTGGCAATTCGTAGCGGGTTTGGAAACCACTTTCCATTATTTTATTTGCCAAATCTCTTCCACTGGCAAACATTATCCTTCTAGAGAACCACACAGTGAGCATGGGAAGAGAATTTTCAAGCATGGAGGTTCTAAGGGCTAGAACCTTGGAAGTCACTCAAAATGCATTGTCAACGTTAAGGCCTAATGAGCAGACAACTTCAACTGAACAATTAAATCAGCTATTTTTAAATTGAGCTACACAGGCCAGGAGCCAGTCTATCACCTTTGGGATAATTACAAACTACCAGCTTTGCTTTTTCTCTAATGTATACCATAATTTTACCATTGACCTTAGTGTAATTTTAAAGCTCTGGGAAAACCGTTCCTTCCTTGATATGATATGTAATTTCCAAACATTCAGCCCAAATTTGTATTAGTCCTTTTGATCAGTTTATAGTATCATTTAAATCTCAGTAATAACTTCTATATAATGTCCACATTCAATAACAAATAGCAGTAGTATTTAATGGCACCTAGTGAGGTGAAACTGTATACCAATAGGTACTCTCCACTCCCCTTCACCTTGTGCCACAGGAGCAAGAGTCAGAGTAGCTAGTTTCTCCCATTACTTTCCCATCATAACAGTCAGCTAAGCATCACAATCTGTCATTTCAATTTCTAACATCTGTTTATGATTAAAATACTCAATACACACAAAACTGGTATAGAAGGAAAGTACCTCAACATAATAAAGGCCATATATGACAAATCCTCAGCTAAGAAGAAACTCAATGGTGAAAAACTGAAATGTTTTCTTCTAAGATCAGGAACAAAACAAGGGTGTCCACTCTCACCACTCTTATTCAGTACAGTATTGGAAGTCCTACCCAGAGCAATCATGCAAGAGAAAGAAATAAAAAGCAACCAAACTGGGAATGAAGAAGTGAAAGTGTCACTTTTCACAGATAACATGATTCTTTATATACAAAACCCTAAGGACTCCACCCAAAGACTGTTAGAAACAATAAACAAATTCAGTAAAGTTGCAGGATACAAAATTAATATACAAAATTCCACTTCATTCCTATATACTAACAATAAAATTTCAGAAAAAATGGAAAAAATAACTCCTTTTGCAATTGCGACAATAACAAAAATAGGAATATGAGGAGAGACCCTAAAAATGGAATTTAATTATAAAAATGTTGTATGTATTCTTACATGTTTAAACTTCAGTCAACTTCAAAGTACTCTCCCTTTGATGCAATACACCTATCGACTTTTTTCACTGCTCAAAACAGTTTTTGAACTCATTGATTTTTGATGCCTTTTAGTGCTTCTGCCATTTTTTTAGTTTCTCCTCTTCCACATCTGCAAGATGTTTCCCTTTGAGGACTTTTTTCATCCAGGG
This sequence comes from Glossophaga mutica, assembly GCA_039655065.1. Taxonomy (NCBI): domain Eukaryota; kingdom Metazoa; phylum Chordata; class Mammalia; order Chiroptera; family Phyllostomidae; genus Glossophaga; species Glossophaga mutica. The sequence goes on from CM077311.1 coordinate 89,030,147, forward strand.
GGAATAAAAGTTATTCAAAACAAGATTGGGTGAATAGGAAGAGTTGGGCACAAGGGTCATGCTGTTTTGGTCAAAACCTGCTGAACACTCAGTATAGTGTGGACAGGTGTACTCGTACATCGCCCATCATGAAATGGGCAAATGCACTGAAAGATTCTTCAAAAAAAATTCACTGAAGCCCAACACAGCCTCTCACAACACCATCAGCTGCTACACTGATACAGATGGGTTGCTAGAACATTCACCTAGCAGAGGAAGCCTTTACCACAAGGGGTCTGCCCTCCAGAAGATAATTCCATTTTTTGAAGTCCCCCCTCATAAACTTAACAAAGGGTATGAAGGACTTATACGTGGCAGACCCTTCTGCATGGCGTGGGCCTAGCTCCCACTCAGAGATGCACAGGACCCACACCCACAGATAGGATCTCTCATGGGCAATCAGATTTGCAATATACCTAGGCTGCTTTTAGCCCTGCTTTTACTGTGACTTCCTAAAATCCATGCTAAACCTTGCAAGGAGTAGTGTAATGGCTCAACCACTTTTGCCTTTTCATTTGCAAATATCCTTCTTTTGTGATGTGATGAGGGGCATTGGCTCCTTTTGTGGTAACGGGATAGTGAGTGAGGACCATCTTGTAATGGGGGGAGATAGAGAATAAAGGCCTGTCATGGTGGAGTCCATGGCTTTCACTCCCCTTGAAAGAAAAGCCACGCTGTCGTCCTTTTTCCTCCACCGGACTCGGTAGTCCATGTGTATGTTTTATTTCATCCATAATGATGTGGACACTGCTAGCCGGCGTCCACATCACTTATATACTAAAAACTACAAAGCATTATAAAAGAGATCAAAAAAGACAATGAAATGGACAGATATTCCACGTTCATGGATTAAAAGAATCAATGTAATTAAAATGTCCATATTACCCAAAGCAATATACAAGCAATATACAGATTTAGTGTAATCCCCATTAAAATCTCAATGATATTTTTAAAGAAATAGAACAAAAAATCATCAGACTTGTATGGAACCACAAAAGAACCTGAATAGACAAAACAATTCTGAGAAAAAAAGAACAAAGCCAGAGGTATCAACACTTAAATAAAACCACATGTATATGGGCTAACAATTTTCAACAAAGAAACCAAAAACATACAAAAAGTCCCTTCAATAAATGGAAAATTGTAAAGGTGCATGCTAAAGAATGAAACTAGACTGCTATTTGTCCCACATACAAAAATTAACTTAAAATGAATCAAAGGCCTGAATATAATGCTTAAAGCAATAAATAACATAAAAGAAGACATAGGTACTAAACTTATGGACCTTGGTCTTAGAGAAGATTTTATGAATTTAACCTCAAAGGCAAGGGAAGTAAAAGCAAAAATAAATGAGTGAGAGACTATATCAAACTAAAATGCTTCTAAATAGCAACAGAAACTATCAACAAAACAAAAAGGCAACAAACCAAATGACAGAAGATATTTGGAAACAATAGCCCTGACAAGGGACTAATAACCAAAACAAATAAAGAACTCATACAACTTAATGCCAAACAATCCAATTTTAAAAACGGGCAAAGGACCTGAACAAACACTTCTCCCAAGAAGGTGTAGAAATTGCCACCAGATACATGAAATAATGCTCAACTTCATTAGCTATTAAAGAAATGCAAATCAAAACTACAATGAGATAGCACCTCACACCCTGTTAGAGGGGCTATTATTATTAAGACAAGTAATCACAAGTGTTGGAGAGGTAGTGGAGAAAAAGGTACCCTCATTCACTGCTGGTGGGAATGCAAACTGGTACAACCACTATGGAAAACAGTATGGAAGCTCTTCAAAAAATTAAGAATAGAGTAACCATATGACCCAGCAACCCATCTTCTGGATATCTACACCCCAAAATTGAAAATGTTTATTTGCAAAGATATATGCATCCCTAAGTCTGTTGCAGCATTATTCGAGGTGGCCAAGACATGGAAACAATCGAAGTGTCCATCAAGAGATGATCATATAAAGAGGACATGATACATATATACAATGGAATACTACTCAGCCATAAGAAAAGATGAAATACTGCCACTGGTGATGGATGACATGGATGGAACTTAACAATATCATGCTAAGCAAAATAAATCAGAAAAAGTTAAGAACCATATGATTTCACTCATATGTGGGATAAACTGAAAGCAACAAATGAAAAACAAGAAAAGCAAACAAACAAAAGGTACGGTGGTTACCATACAGAAGCAGGGTGGCAGGGCAGTAAAGGGTAAAAGGGGTCAAATACATGATAATAAAAGATGATTTGACTTTGGATGGTGGGCAGCCAATGCAATCTACAGATTATGTATCACAGAAATGCACACTTGAAACCTATAAAATCTTATTAACCAACATCACCCCAATAAGTTTTATAGAACAAAAATATTAATTGAAGTATAGAAATTTTTTTTAAAAAACTTCCCATTAAACAGAAAACATAAAATGGAAATGGTACTCGAAATTCCTGAAATCAAGTATATGGTTTTACCTCCACTAATCAAATAATTGGGACCAAGAAGCATGAATTTTGTTACAAATGTGGTAAAACTTACTGCTATGGACATTTTACTTCCCCCTAAATAAAATACTTATTTTTCTTAAAAGTCATACATGCCATCCATACTATCATGAATCATTTGCATTACTCACTGAACATTCAAAATATTCCAGCATAAACCCTGACATGCTCTTGTCTTTTGTTTCCTTATTTTCCTTCCGCTGTCATCATACATCCTTTGGCAATATCACACCTATATATCATCTTTCTTCATCTGCAAGATTCAAAAGGCATGTGAAGTTGAATGAAATATATTTTCCTTTTAATTGTTGCTTACCCAGGTTTTACATATTAAATTACTTTGCTATTTTTCATAAATCAACATTTCATCTTTTTATGACATCAATAGCAGTGTTTGATTTATTAAAGTATGTCAAGCCAATTTGAAGTTTTATAATATGATACTATTTCTATAAGAAACCAATTTGTGCTACTGAATCTTGTTTTGCAGGGACCTGAGATTTTAATAGTAGTGACTGCATGAAAATATGAAGCCAGCTTAATAATGCTCTGGGCTTTTTCCTCAGGCAATTTAAAATGAGAACATTTATTTTTATTCTCTCTATTTTGTCCAGAATGGTATTAGGTAAACAGCGGTAATTTTTTATTTTCTCTTATTCTGACAGGAGCTGACAGTTGCTACTTGCCTCCCAAGCAAACCACATTTGACTAGAGACTAATGAGGTGATGAAGGCTTGCTCGTGAACACATTTCAGTCGAGTACAATCAACCTGACATGCCCTGATGAGGCAAAAGTTGGACGGGGAATAAAAATACATCTTGGGTAACAACTAAGCAAATAATTTCTAACCGGCCCAACCACCTTGAAATAACAAGTGCCAGCAGATTTCCTTCCAGAAATAAAAAAGATAAAGCAAAACATATAATTTTTCTAAAAATGGAAAGACACTTGCAAATAACTTTTTCAACTTTTACTTTCATTACTTATTTCATTTTTAAATTGATGATCAAAAACACACACCTACTTCAAAGGATTCATGTGAGAAGAAAATAAGCAAAATGTTATTTATGATAAATTTCTATGCAAATATTTAATTAACATTATTAAGCTAAGGATATGATAGTAGTAGCTTTTTTGCTAACACAATGAGCATAGTAAGCAGTTGGTGTATTTTTAACTGATTTGATGGCAAAAGGGCTCATTCTAGGTTCTTTCCTAAGAGTCTTCCTGTTCCTTACTTTTGGGAGATCAGCATGCCCTTGTAATAATTATCATAACCAGCTAGAAATATGCCCACTTGACTACCACTGTGTGTGTTTATATTGTTTCCCATTTTTATTTTGGTTCCCAGGCCATAAAAAAACTTCTCAAAAATCGAGAGACATTGATCCCGGTATCATCTGACTGCACAGAAGGCACGAAATCAATTCACATTCTGTCCATAAGAGCTGCTGCACACAGATGTCTTTAATCATAAATCTCTATTCCAAAATCCAAACAGTGAAGCCAAAACATAACTAAACTATAAAAGATCATCCTCTTATTCAGACCTGTTGCAGTCTTGATTCAAAAAAAAAGAGAATTCAGGTTGTTTCTAGAACAGTAACGTGTTTCCCTTTACAGAAAGACACTCTCTTAGTATTATTACACGTGGCTCTAGTAATGGAGAGATGATTTTTAAACCACCTCATATGATAATGCCATTCAGATAACATTCTCACTTCATTAATATCCCATAACTTTAGGCCATAGAGAACAGACAGCGAAACAGCCCAAATGGATTCTATTTCTTCCTAGCTGTACTCCTACTTTCTATGTAATTTTAATGGCCAATTTCTGACACACATTGTGTCTAGAGAGCTTTTTAGAAAACTAATGAGAGCCTCGCCACTTTAATCCACACTGATTTTATATTCACCCAATTCTCATTGTCACATTCAAAAGCACTTATAAATTGGCATTTATTATTTACTAACATATATATATTTAGTACAATCTTTAATAAATACATAACGTACACTATTAAAAGCCTGATTCTCCATCTAGATTCTGGTTATTGAAGTAATAATAGATTCTGGGACCTGATAGGAAGTACTCAGCAAACATTTGTTGATAAAATTCGTGATGCTGACAATATTCTTAAAATCAAAAGAAATACATTAATCAAAACAAAATCAAACTAGCCCCGTCCATCTATTTTCTACATAAATTTAGAATAAACATAAAAATACCACATGCATATTTTAGCCATCTTGAATATAGACTTATTAATTTTCTCCTTAATGAATAATAAAAAGGACATATAATATCACTCTCTTTACAGTTCTTTCAGAAGACTAAATAATTCAGACCTTTATACCTCAAGTAAATATTAAGAATTTATATATTAAGAATTTTACCAAAAGAATCTATGTCAAAGACAAAAATTCTTATTAATTATATTAAAATTCACTTCACTTTTAGAATGCAGACTCCCGTATTAGCAGACACAATTAGTCTTCTATTCCATTACTATCACTATTTTTTAGTGTCTAAGAAGCAAACACAGCTTCTTTTTGTTTCTTCTGTTTCCCCAGAGCTACAAATGTAGTAGATTAGAAAATAGTTGATTTCATCAAATTCTTCTCAAGCAAATAAGTCTTTGAGAGCAAACAAGGCTTCATGAAAAGGCTTTATGGCCTGCCTACTCACCTCCTCCACACACAGCCATAAAATACTAGATCCCACTCATGGGCTACCATACCCAAAATTTTACCATTGTGGATTTATTTAGCTTAACCGTTGCCTTTTTCAGGCATCTCCTAATAGAGAAAACAAATTGAAGTACACTGTTATTTATTCTATCTTCTCAAAGAATGTCAGCCTCGCCACCTTCATGTGATCCCTAAAACAAATGAATTCACCCTTCGTTGTCACAGAGACCTGCACATCAGACCTAGATTAGAGAGTAACAATGCTAAAAATAGAAACCATTTGAAAATGTCTTAACTAGATCTTATTATATTGGCCTCTACAGAATTACTCCCCAGTAAGTTGTGTGTTTAAAGTAAACTCTGAATTTTGTCAGGAAAAAATACCTAAAATAGCCTATCAGAACTTATACCTTCATTTGTTAAAAAAATTTTAGATGACTTATCTTATGTTTGCTTCACATAGAATCCCATTAAAATCCAAGCACATTATTTTAGACTAAGTACTAGGAAATACTTTGTTTCCTTGAAGAATGATACACATTTTATTCAAAGATATGGAGAACTGTGTAAACAGTAATTTTTTCTTACTGCTTTAAAACTTCCTGGATAATCAAAGTTTAAAAACAGACAAATTAGAATCATTCATTTCTAATAGGAATTATGTGGCCAGTTTATTTTTGTTGTTGTTGTTTTTCTTTTTATGATCCAGCATGTGAAGAAATCAGGAGGGAGAAGTGGTGAATTCAAGAAAGAAACTTGAAGAATATAGCTTCCCAGATGGCTTCCCATATAGCTTCCTCACTGCCTGGCATTTGTGCCCTTGTATAATGCCCCCCACTTGAGGGTCAGTAAGATCCACAATTGGCTTCTAACTGATAGAATATGGCAAAGAGGGCTGGACAGCATGTTTGTGATAGCATGGTGACCTCTGCCTTGCTCGCCAGCTCTCTCTCTCACTGATTTGAAAAGGAAAGTTGCCATACTGGAGAGGCCCACTGAGCAAGAAACTGAGGGAAAGTGGTCTCCAGCTAACTGCCATCTGGAATTCATGCCCTCATTCTCACTACCCTAGGGAAGCTGTGCCCCATCAACAATCATAAAAGGAAACTTAGCAACAGAAGCTGCCCAAGTCAAGGCTTCAAATGAGGCCTCTGTACTGGTCAGCATGTCAGTCATGGCCACGGAAGAGACCCTGACACAGAGAACCCTGACAACCCACAACCAGCTTACTAACCCGCAGAAGATAATAACTGGGTGCTGCTTTTAGCCAATAAGTTTATGGTAATTTGGTATGTTACAATAGAAAACCAACACAAAAAACACTCATACCATTTACTTATAATTAAATCCAGTACTAACCTTGCTTTGTGGTTAACACATGAAGAAATGTGCTCAACTGCCTACCAAATGGGTGTCTTACCTCTGCCTTCATATTTTCAAATCAATCAGATGGGTATTACAAGTTATTTTATCTTTTATGTAAATAATGGCAAGATTATTCCTTCTTTATGTTTAAGCCATTCTTAATGCTATGCCTTATAGTGGATTTCCATTTTATAAATCATGTTTGTAAATAAGCTATTTTCCACATAGGACCTTTGAATGCTTGGGTAAGAGGAGATTTTAAAAGTCATTACCTGGTAGTCAGAGGCCGGAGGGACAAAATGTAAATGAATGATGGCATGTTTTTTCACCCTCTACTTTCACAGACTTCTCATAAAGCAAACCAGAAACATTTTTCAGTTTCTTTTGATTGAAGATACTGTCCTATATAAATAATTATATATTCTTGATGATGAAAAAAGCCTGTGAGTCCTAATGCCATCGCTGGAAATTATTTAACATTGCAGCAATGAAGTATGCATGCTGTTAAATCCCTAGGAGGTTAGTTGTTTGATTATCCAATACTGTTCATCCTATATAATACACTGCCGAAAATGGTTCTGTGAATGTTTTTCCCAAAAGTAGCCAAGACTTCTTACACTATGTTCATTCCAGTCAGCCCCCTGTGTATCACAGGAATACTATTTTCTAACTAGTTCATACTATTTTATTGCTTCTCTCTGACTTCTTCAGTCTTTTTATAACAGACCTCAGATTGCAAAGCAGTTAAAATTAATGACTTAGCCAAACAGGGTAGGAGTTTGACTCTGTGTTCTTTGCTCTCCTTTTCAGCCTCTGTGGGAGACTGGATAACTTCTCTGCTCCAGAAACTTCTAATTGAGCATAAAGAAGGCTGGCAAATCGCTGTACTGTAGCAACAGAGATCCAATGTTTTCTCTGCCTAATGATCCTAAAGCACATTAGATACATGTTCTTCACCTGAAATCTCAGCATTGTTCAAGGCATACTTATAGGTATTTGGGAGGGGTTTGCACAAATCCCCTTTGCTCCATTTCACAGTTTACTTCGGTTGCTTTCTCTTTATATAGATCAGTGAAACCCTAGAAGATTTACTGAGTAAATACCCTAGATATGGGATTTGCAAGATTTTAATACCAGGCACCAGTTGGTCATATAACAGAGATCATCTACACTGGAATAGGAACTAGTTATAAAGTATGTTTCATCTCATAGTCCCAAATCTCATACTCATTTACATCTATATCACTGTTTTAGTAGCTAGCAAATTCTGCTATTTATTATTTATATCCTGCTACTTTCATAAAAGCTCTAAATTTATTTGAAAGCTATTATGCAACCAAACAACAATAAAGTAGAAATACGTACATTAGATAGGTCTTGAGGCTGGACATACTCATGGAACCCTTACGGAGACCTTCCCAAGTGACCCATCCAGCCCAGTGCTCCAGTTATTGTCTAGGACAGCACCTGTACATTTCTTCCCGAGCACTTTTCAAAAATTATAATTTCCTTAGTTACTTATGTGCTCCATTTTCTACTCCCTTCAACATAAGCTCCATAAGGACAGGGATTTTGCGTGTGTGTGCTGTTCAAGATTATGATGGTACACCATAACTCATGAAATACGGCATGGCAACTGGCATGTAATAATAATATAAGCTCAATAAGTATGTTACTAAATGTTTAAGTTATACAGAAATGAGAGAAAAGAAGACTGTCACCTAGGTGAAGGTCAGTGCTATGATGAAGGCCTGCAGCAGCTGATTGTATCAGAGGAGTTTCCAGTGAAGTAAGCTTTTTAAAGGCTTGGTCTCAGTGCCTGGAGAAGAGGTCAGTCAACAGGACCCAGAGGTGGAGGACATGCTCCCAAAGATGTCATCGGTAGCTTGCCAACAGCCAACACCACCACTGAGGCCTCAGTGCCGGCTGTTTCCTGGTGCTCAGATTGAGCGGAAGTGAGTGAGTGATCATAAGAAGTCTTCACAAAATCCCATCTACAGTCTCCAAGGTTAGGTGAGGCACAACATGGAAGTGAAAATCTTACTTTCCCAACACAAATAGAGACTTTGAGACTAGCTACTCCTCTTTCCACTGCAAACTTTGATGATTAAAATATTTAGAAAGTAAACATATATCCTAGCTGTGACCTATGGAATCAAGAGGCTCTGAAGGATAAATAACATGAACAAATTATATTTTTACATCACCTTGGGGTTTATGTTTTCTGTTATCTTTAAGCCCCAATGAGAGCTGGAATTAGAATTTAGAGTTATAAAATAAAATATATATATATATATATAAATCTATACACACACACACATATATATCAGTGAGTGCTGCTAAGTGTTGTACTTATTACTGTTTGCACCCTGACTGTATATGCATCTGCTAAAGCCTAGAAAATATATCTGTTAAAGAAAGAAAGAATCATATCAACAGACATGCTAAATAGAATAACAGAAGGCCAGAAGAGAGAGCATGTGAAAGTGACTTGTAATGCTATACCGTTTCTATGGTTACAATGCAAATATGTCTCAAACTACCTATCAGCCAAAAAAAATCCTAGATTTTTTGAGAAATAAAAATGACTAATAAGAAAAAATGCCTTCTAAATATGTGATTTTATGTGAAATATTCAAGTCATGGAACAAAAAAGTAAACCTTACCCATGGATTTAGTTACTGACCTTCAACTGCTTATACTAATTGTATTTTTTGTCCAATTAATCAATATAAAACTAAAGCAAAGTGATAATTACTGCACGAATTTGACTTACATAAAAGCAATTACAATATATGCTAACACATAATTATATCAAATTTTCCTTTTATATAACTATACAAAACAATATCTGTTTTAAGCCTGGCTGGTGTGGCTCAGTGGACTGAGCACTGGGCTGTGGACCAAAAGGTTACTGGTTTGATTCTGGGTCAGGACACATGCCTAGGTTGAGGGCCAGGTCCCCAGTTGGGAACGTCCAAGAGGCAACTAATTGATATATCTCTCAAACATCGATGTTTCTCTCCCTCTCTCCCTCTCTCCCCCATCTCTAAAAAGTAAATAATAAAATATTTTTATTAAACAAAAAACGATATCCGTTTTACTGATGAAAGTTTTTGAATAAGTGATTTCATCAGGTTGCCCCTTGAGAGCCACACAACTTGACCAAGTAATGAAAAAGTCCACTATCATGTTATTATGGTATAAGGCAGTCAGTGACTTAAATAATCAAAAGACATCTAATATTACCTTTCTTTTTGATTAATGAATGGAAAGAAATGAAAACTCTTTTTCAGAATTTTCCATTAAAAAAGCTTTTCCAAAAGCTAAAAAAAGATTCCCTTTTTTATAACTATAATAAAAATTATATTTGTAATCTAGCTAGTTAAAATGCCAAATAATATTAGGTCCTCAATATGGGTGTGAGAAACCTCAAAATTTTTGATTAGAGTCAATTTTAAAAACCCATAAACATCCCATAAATAGTAATCAATTTAATTTAATTCCAGTCAACATTTGGTCAGGGTGTGGACATAAAGGAAATGAATGTATGAATTCATTTACATGAATTCATATGAATTGCTACATGAATTGTATGCCTAAGTATCAAATCAATTAGTTAATCATTCTAATAATGATTACTACTACTATTTTATGCGAGCCCATGAACTTGAGTGTAAGAAGCACTCCATCCAGCCTTCAATCACTCAGGAAGAGGCTGTGCGGTACTGTGATGAAAAGCATGAGTTCTGGAACCTGTGTCTGGGTTTGATCTATGACCCCACCATTAATTCACCTTGTTATCTCATATAATGCAATCAATCTCTCTGTTCCTCAGTTTCCTCATTTATAAAATGAGAATGATATCAGTTCTTTATAAGATGTTAAGGAAGTCAGCACATAAAGCACTTAAAGCACATAAAGCACATAAAACAATACCTATTTCCATAGATGTAATGATTACTTCTACTAACTTGCCTTTTCCCTTAGCTTATGTGTATTACATGTTCCCAATAAAATTGAAACACTGAGTAATATAAATATATTTTTAAATGTTTATTCTGCCTCAGCACAAAGAAGTACAATTAAAACTACATAAATTATATAAATACAATATTGTATCTTATGTGTCAATATGATTTTTTTACCTGTAGAAACATTAACATGGTGCTAAAAATACCTACTAATGATATGGCATATGAATAAATACAGTATTACTCATTTCTTTCTGAGCTAATTTTGTAGGAAACCCCACCTCCAATGTGCACACACACTCACACATACACACACTCACTAGTATCACCTTTGAAGCCACCCATATAAAGAGAGCAAGAAGACTTCAGGATTATAATTGGTTCAGCTTTGATACTTGAAGGCTCTGTTCAGTACCTGACACTTTTCATCTAAATATAGTAGATATGAGCTACTCTGCTAGAATTTTTAATTCATAAAATTTTAGTTTCACTTATCAAAAATAGACTGCTGTTTGAAAATGGTAGAACCTGTATATTTAAGGCAATTTAATCTAAATATAAATGTGAGTTGACTGCTAAATTTCCTTAGCATACTTCAATTAAGTGACCATACCATGTATTTAGATACCCAAACACTATGCTCGGGACAACCTCAGCAAGTAACTAGACCTTGAACACTTCTGTGTTGCCCAGCAGCCTTAAAATTCTGCCTTCTTAATTTTTTCATGAAAAGTTGCTATTTTAAAATTTTAAAACAAATACCCTAACTCTGAAGATTGCTCATCCAAACTTCAAATGTCATGGTCCCAGAAAAGTAGCATTGAACAGTAGACTCTGCTTTCCTGGTAAAAGTATTTCAACAATAAGATTCCGACTCACTGGGGAACACAACAGAATCCAGCTGACTGTCATGGAATGGACAGCCCAGGAAATTATCCCCCTTAGAAATTTTCCCCATTTAAATAGGACTCTGAAATCATTCAGAAAATGATTAATGAATGCTTGCAAAATATAGCTCTTAAGTATTATTTAATAGGGGAATGACGGTACCGCAGGTGCTATTGTATTTAAAGCTCTCATTTATATATAGTAATACATTAGAATTGTTCAGTCAATATGATCCTTAAATAATAGTATAAAAGGTAGACACCATTTTCAGAAAACTAAGAATGAAAGCCTACATTTTACAAAGAGGTAAATTAGGATTTTTTAATATGATCAAAGGATTTTTTACTTTGAAAGTAATTTTCTGGAGTTCTTTTATTAAATAGTGACTAGTTGGTACAGGGGAGTGTTTTTAGGTTGTTTACTTCCCAGGCACAAAAACCTCAAAGCTAAATGTTTAAAATCACTGACAAATAATAAAGATAAAGCATCTATGAAATTTGCATATGAATCAGTAAAAAAAACAATTCCATTTATTAAAAAGTCAATTGATAGATATCTTTTGAAGAAAACAGCTATAACTTAAAGCAAGGAACACATATAATCAAATTCCTTGCTATTCTTGTTTCTTCTTAAATTTGAAATATACTCTGAAAAAACTACAAACACATTTTTCCATGTTTGCAGCCATGTCTTAATTTTTTACTAATGGTCAAATAAAAAGTAAAAACATATAAGCAGTTTAAATACTAAGAAAGAAACGGCTATTTCTCCCTAACAATACAAGTCTTTCCACTAGATTCCTTTCTAAACCATAACAAAATGCCATCTTTATAATTCTCTCAAACATCTGCTATACTGAAAAAGATGCCTTGATACTAAAAAATACATTTAGAAACTGAGAAATTTCTGAATTTCAAGGAAGATACAAAAAAGTATCAGTCACAAAAATCACTTCTATCTTGAAAAGAAGAGAAATAAAACATTTTTGTCAAGGTATATAATCTCATCTTGCTTGATGTGGTAAATTTAGCTAAAATGACTTAAAACAATAGAAAGTCGGTAATTCAATCACTATTGGTGACTTGCTCAAGCTAGAGGGAACTAATTAGGTCTTTGAAGTAATCATCAGAGGGAAGAAACAAAAAGGGAAAAAAATGGCTCAATTACCTAAGTCCCATACCTATAATCATTATATACTATATGAAAAGTACCAGAGAAAAGAGTTCAAAATATAGGAACTATGTGGTTGGAAGTCTGTTGCAAATCTATAATTGCTACTCATTTCACTATTTATGTTTTTCAGACATTTTCTTAGACTTTAAGAAATTAATTTTGTGTAGTTCAGCATTTGTCTGAAAAACAAGAAGAAAAAAACCCTTATAATTCTCAACTTAAATGTTTACAGTTCTTATAATTCATTCTTTAAAAATCTGAGAATTTCTGTTATAATTCTTTTAAAGATATGTTTAAATAAACCTTCCCTTTTCCCCCTCACTTCAACACTAAAATGAAATAACTCTGCATTGTAACATATTTTCTCCCATCCTTCTATCTTTCTTAACAGTGTGGGACTTACTTGGGGGGACTGGGTGAGGGAATGGTCTTTGTTAAAGACTATTTCTTCTCAGTACTCCATTGCCCTCTAGTGGTTCACAGCTAAATGTTTCGAGGCTTCCACCATCGACAAAGACACCATTTTATGCTTCACTGAGACTAGGAATATCCATGCTGAGTTATCACAGTGATTTCATCTCTTCATGAGAAGACAGTCTTTGTATTTAGCCAATTTTTTATGCTTTTTGCCTAAAACATTTTAAAATGTTTGGAGTCTTTTACTGCATGCCTGATTCTTTACAAGGTTCCAGTTTCCTTCCTTCTTTCTTTCCTAGCTCCACCCTTTCCTTCCTTTCTCCCTTCCTTCTTTCCCCCTATAGTCAACCTAATTTATTTGGCGAGGAACAACTTGTGACAAATGGATACGTAAAATCATCATTAGCTACAAAATTGTTTGTAGCACTTGCAAATTCTTCCTCACAAAAATTTCAATCAACACATTAAATTTAGAGAGGCTGGACAAACTCCGAGACTGCAGTACCCCGACCATGAGTTACTCCTCTTTAAGAAACTCGGATTTGTGTGCTGAATATTTCCATAAAAGTAACCAGAAGACCAAACGATAAGCATGCACCCCATTTTACCATAGACAGACTAATTTTAAGTGGTATGATTTTTAACAGCACTCTCTTTTTTTCTAAAACATACACTGATTTGTATGAAAAATTATATGGTTGCCCTGCTTAGCAACTCTCAAATCCTACTACTTCAAATCCCCTAATAGCAAACACAGTGCTTCCCCTTTTTCCCTTCTGGGCATGATTAACAAGTGGCAAAAATACTAAAACAAAGAAAGGCAGATTAGCAAACTGTTACCAACAATGGTCATTTAATGAGTACTTTACTGTTCTATATTTAAACGTGCATTACAAAAACATTCACTATGTGAGAATAAACAACCCTAGAGTAGACATTTAACAGTAGGCAATATATATCATTACCTATTATAAGCAACATAAGCTTTCATCTATATAAATCAGTGCTCTGTTATAAGCAATATAGATTTTTCTCTTCATGCCCTGATTTGTAGCAGGCATGTTTGAAAAGAGGAATGTAAAAGCATGCGGCAGGGGCTAGAGCAAGTCCAACTTCACAGGTTGTCCATGTTTCCGTATTTGCCCTGATCTTTTTAAACTCCATTTTGGTTTTTACATGAAAACAGGACCATTTTTCCTCAGAACCGTGTCACCTACTCCCAGAAGTTGAGTGCTCCAAATAACTGAGAGCTTGGAGCAACATTTGGAAAATACAATCTATATATTTTGCTTCTTAGAGATACATAACAGTTGGGATGTCCCCTCCACACCACTGCCATCTCTCCATTCATGAGAAGGCGACACTCGATAAACTCAGAAATGTGTCCTAAGAAGCCACTTGCACTGGGAACCGGAAGCCCACAGTCATCGACAGGATCCTCTCTGGTCTCTGCTGCAGAGTGCCACGTGTGATTTAACCCGGGATTTCTGAGGGTTTGGGCCTTTTCTGGCCACTTCAGGGTGATTTGCTGGCACCTACAAGCTACTGTTAGAGATTATGGTTCCAGCCATTTGCTTCAGATCATAAAGTTTCCATGCATTACTGTCTTCTCATTCCTGCTCACGTCTCTGCCTTTTCATTGGCTCTCTCAGCACTTTTCATCTTCTTGTTATTAACTGGTAACTTCTAGAATCCCTGTACCATTCACTTAAGTTATCAAGAGTTAGACGTGGATGCCTCAGGTTCATCTATTTAGGTCATCAAATCAAATATCCCTTCCCTTTAGAGAATATAAAGTATAATTTTTTTCAACTACGATGAAGAAGTGAATTACCAATTAGTAAATCTGGCCCTCTGCCTAGCAGATTTCTGTTAACATGTATTATATAGAGAGCAATAGCATTTGCTATTATGAGCAGATTTAATAGAAAAGAAAATGCAAATCATAGTCCTAAACTATGAATTTACAATCCAAATCCACTTAGAGACATTGCTGTTTGGAACAATTAATCAGTTAGAATGCAAAGGTCTTTGAATATGAATTCAGAATTGTCCAGAAGTACATTAACTCTTTTTTTTTTATTTTTTATTTTAATTGTTGATCCTGTACAGTTTTCTGTCTTAATTGTCACTCAGTTCTTAATACCTGTACGAGTAGAGAAAATAGAATTAAGTTCTTACCAAAGCAAACCTGACCAGGTTTCAGGCCATCAGGTAGACAAATATGAACTATGACAGCCACAAAGCCAAGTGAAATTAAATTGAGTTTGCGGAGGAAAAAGCTCTTTATAAATCCAATAAATAAATTAATGGAAAGAATGGTGAGCATGCCAATATTGAGTATGTGTCAGGACCGATTCTATTTAACCAAAAGAGACATAAATGTAAGATATTTCTCAGGTTCTTCATCTTAACTGGTGTCAGTTTTTTATCAGGACAGAATGTTCTCAGACTACTTACACTCTTACCCTTGGAATGATATTTTTAAGACAAATTTTCTGCTAGACTGAAAAATCAAGACTTATGGGCTAAACGAAAACAACATCTGTCTAACCTGTAAATAAAAGCACATTTTATAGCATTATATTAAAGAAACAGTGCATTTAAATGCAAGCAGATATCTAATAAAACTTCTATTTAATATATAAATATCCACTTGTATATATTTATGTGTGTATATGTACATATATATTCAAACTGTAAAGTAATAACACAGACAAAAGGTGGCAACCAAGAAAAACAATAATTATTTCTAAACACCTTAGTCTTCCTTTGTGCCTTGTTATCTAGAGCTGGGGCAATCATCCTGCAACCCTAATGGGCAGGCCCACAAATACTGCCTCTAACACACTGAGTTCTGAGGCCGAACTGAATACTGCCTATCTCCAGACTTCTTGTTATGTGAGGGAAAAAAGTAAAATTATTTCTATGTAATCTGCTATGAGAAGACTTTCCAGAGACTTGCAGCCAAACACACTCTTAGATGACACCCAGCTTCAGAATGATTCAGCAAGGTGAAGAATTACCCAACTAGCAGCTATTGTCAAAAGATCTGAAAATCCAGGTACAGTCCATCATTACATCCCCAATTGAGAGAGCAGTTTGACCTCAGGGAAGTCTGCCAGCAGAGACCCAGGCTTTGGATTGATCAAAGCAGCATTCATAGCCTTACAGGAAGAGAAGAAACCGAGAGCAAAACAAGCAAGACCTGAGTGGGGTCTGTCCTGTCTCTAGAAGTAAATGTATAAATAATTTAGTTATCAGATCTGGACCAAGGGTCAGAGTCGAGTAATGAGAAAAGAGTGCTTCATGTTGAGCCTTGTGTTTAGCAGTGGAAGCTTCTCAGCAACTTCAAGGACCAGAGAGTAAGAGGGGATAGACAGAAACCATGGGTACCAGGAATTCTGGACCATTTTACACACTGTGTAAATAATCAGCAATATAAAACATAAATGTTACTGATAGATACAAAAAACTAGATTTTATAATATTGGCATTAATTTGGTTCCAGGGGTGTCCAACCTTTGGGCGTCTCTGAGTCACACTGAAAGAAGAAGAGTTGTCTTGGGCCACACATTAAATACACTGCAATACATAATCACACACACACAAAAAAAAAAAATCTAGTAATGTTTTAAGTAAGTTTATGATTTTGTGTTGGGCTGTGTTCACAGTCATGCTGGGCTGCACATAGCCACAGGTTGGACACCCCTGGTAGACTATCTAAAAGTAAAAGTCACCTTTCTCCCTCTTCCTCCTTCTCTTTCTCCTCTGCACCCCAATATTTGATTATGCAATAGAATAATGAAATGGGACTAACTTAGTCTCAACTTTAGCAGAAGCTACAAGGCAATTGATTTCCACTCTCCTTATGAGATGCCAGCAGTCAGCCAGAGAGAACACATCAGACACAGCAGAAAGATACAAGAGAAGGAAAGTGAGCTTTAAATATCTCACAGGCTCACACTACAGAATGCCAGCCATGATACTGTGACATAAGAACCTGCCCGCTCTTTCCTGTCTCCCAGACTGTCCCCACCCAGTGTCAAACACTAGAGGGGTCAGAAATAGCAATAGGCAGGGAGAATGATTGAAAATGAAAAAGAAGCCAACTTGTGGCCCCTTTCTTACTAGTGTAAGTCAACGTGTAATAACCCTGAACTGATAAAATGGGCCCATTTTATCTTTGCATAAAGTTTAAAGTTTTAAGTATTACTCTGGACATATTAATTACTCATTGAGGGATTTTTATTAATAAAAATGACTGAAGAAATGTGGTGACTTGCCCTGATTTTTATCCAGCAGAAGGCAAGGCTGGCACTACTGAATAAATGTAAAGGCAGACAAAGACAAAGTTGGTTTATGATAACATCCCAGGAGTCCTGTTTGTTCAACACAGCGGATACATTCGTGGTAGCCCTGATCATATGCATCTCGGATTTAGTATGTCCCTCTGCCTCCTTCACTGTATTTTAAATGCCTTGAGAGCATGAAACTACTGCCACACCTCCAATTTTACTGACAACACAGAAACTGTTACAAGAGCTCCCCACCTCCACATCTTCCCACCTCATTTCAGCTAGGAGTACCTAACCCTGCGTCTCTCCTATTTCAAAGGAAAAAATGGATTCGCTCCTTGTGAATGCTAAACCTACCTGAGATCCTGGCACCTCTCACTTGAGGATGTGACGTCAGCAACTGTCCTCTCTCTGACTTCATCATTTTTCCCTCTCTGCTGTATTAGTTCCATCAGCACAAGAAGCAGGGTACTTATCCTTTCTTAATGTGCACCTCCCTTCTTAATTCCTTCCTTCTTATGCTTTCTTGAACCCCATAGCAGTCAGACTCTTACCATCACCATCACAATTACTCTTGAAAATGCTACCAAAGAGCCCCTGTTGCTAAATCCAAAACTAGACACTCGGTCTGCACCTCACAAGATTCGTCCAAAGCATTGGCACAGTTGGAAACTCTTCCAGGACGCCACACTGGTTTTCCTCCTCCCACAATGACCTTTCCATCTCGCTCTCCTTTGCTACTGTCTCTACCTCCCCAAGCCCTTCACGTTGGAAAACTTGAAATCTAGCAAAAATAGAAAAGCTTTTCCTCCTTCCTAGGTACACTCCTTTGGTAGTATCCTTTTATCTTAGATGTTATATAATTATACAATTCCTGAGTATTGTATCCCAGGATAACTCCAGGCCAGGCCCCTCTCCTAGAATCCATGTTCATCTGTCCAACTCCTTACTCTCATTCTACTTAGATGTCTAACCACCACTAACATGTTCAAAACCAACCTCCTAATCCTTCTCCTAAAGCATGAAACAGTAATTTCCTTTTTCATTGCTGTTAATGACAACCTGTTCTTCCCATCCGTGACTGAGCCCAAAACCCTAGAGTTTTGGCTTTTTTTTTTTTTAATTTCCCTCTATCATACTCCATATCTATTCGTTAGAAGATCCTATGAGGTGTGTCTTCTTCTGTTAAAAAATCTGCCCATGTCTTACCACCTCCACTCTACCAGATTGGTCCAATCCATTATCAACTCTTGAACGAATTATTGATAGATGTATCAGTGACCATCTCCTGTTCCTACACATTCTTCTTCTTGGTCTTTTAAAATTTTCTAAGTGACTCAATCAGAAGAAAACAACCACAAGCTCCCACCTCATTCTTCTTACTAAAAATTAGTCCTATCATCTCACTCATGCTTAAAACCTTTCCATATCCTCCAGAATGGAAGCTAAAGTCTATACAGTGGTCCATAGGACCTATTTGCTTTACTGCCCTCTTTTATGTCTGATATCATTCCCATCACTCTCCTTCTCTCCAACTCTACTTCAGCTGCATGGAACACTTTCTTGTACCACGAATCTGGGGCATACTCTGGTCTCAGGGCCTTTTTACCTACTGTCTACTCTTCCTGACATGGTCTTCCTCAGATAGCCCCCATACTCTTCCTCATGGCTGGCTCCTTCACCTGTTAAGTTTTTAACCTTATATCACCTTCTCAGAGAAGTCTTCCTTATCCCCTCTATTTGGAATTGTAACTCTTACTCTGGACTCTCTACCTCCTTGCCTACTTTATTTTTTATCATAACTCTCATCACTATCTAACCTGCTATACTTACTTTTCTTGCTTATTGTCTGACTCTTCACTATAATACAAACTGTATCAGAGCAGCAGTGTTATACATGATGGCCTAGGTATAAAGTAGAAGATCAAGCACATGGGTGTTATACATGATGGCCTAAGTATCAAGTAGAAGATCAAGCACCTGGTACACACTCAAAAAATATTTTTGAAGAGGAAATCTGTAAATTCCTCTACCCCTACCACCCTCCTGTACATGTACACAGGTGTTATTGCAAAGAAGAACCAATGGGTCAATGAAATGGCACAGACTGGAGCAAAGAAGGAGAGGAAACCTGAAATTAGCAGGAGAATGAGGAATACTGTATGGTAGGAAGCATACCAGACTTTGGGCAGTCATATAATGTGATTTCTAATCTTCATCCATCACCAATTAATTGGTGAGCTTCATCAAGTAAATTTACTTCTATAGCCTCAGTTTCTTTAGTTTAAAAGTGAGTTGAATTCTGTGATCCCTAATGTCCTTCCAGTTTGGGGGAAGGGAACTCAAATTTATACTTGTGTTGGAGTTGACAGTGAAACAACCAAGGGACGTGGGTGCAGGCGACCACTCTAAATACAGAATGGGGACTGAGCAAACCAGTCATGGCTGGAGAGGCTGGCTGGAGAGTTAGCTACGTGGAGATAATTCTTAAAGAGAGTAAGAACATAGAAATGAAATGAAAAGACAGAGGAAAAACTTTATAAAGCGCCCACCCTAAGGATGAAAAATAGAAAGTGGTAACAAATGAATCATAAATGAGTATTTCCAGGAGGGAAAAATAGAATGGTGGAGGTGTGAGTTTCAAAAACTATAGAACGGAATAGCTCCAGCTATTCATCCATTTGTCTTTAGAATAGGATGAGGAGTATGGTGGTGTCATAAATTCAATAACGAACTCTGCATTTAAACAAGTAGAGAAATGGTGATGGCAGGCTAAATTAAGAGTTTTAGAATTTAACAAAAGATAAGCTTCCCGCACCGCCCCCTCCCCCCCTTTTTTATTGCCACTGTAGGCATTATGGTATAGATGTTACCATTTGGGGTATCCTTTGAATAAAGGTGAGCTTTCCATTTTTCACATTTAGAAATGTGGAAGTGATTGAAATCTTACTTGAAGCCATGAATTTTTCATAACAGCCAGGTGGCTATTCACCCAGAGCTCTAAATCTCCAAGCCCCAGCTGTGATCCAAGCAAGGCCTAACAGAAATATTTGAAGTATTTCACCAAGCCCTTTCATGCATGCACGTGCCACTTTCTTTAATTTACTTTTCATGCACAATTACTCACTCATATACTAAAAAAATCAATAAACACAAAAATACAAATTTACTTTTCATTCACAAGCGGTAAAACACCTTTCTGAATTTTATTGTTCTTTATTTTTACATGCTGCTTTATTTCATACTTTAAATTCTACATTCTATACACTTGAGAGTATCAGGTGATTGTATAATCTGTATATTTTCTATTTTAATGGCAACATGATGATGCAATTTTATTATGTAGCATATAGCATACATTAACACACATATGTGTATATATACACTTTCATAAGAATTTCTCAATTTAGGCCATTTTTCTTAATTCCTAACTTTTGTGCTATTATTTCTGTCAAAGTTACTAATACCTTTGTCAAAAACACTTATGTTTGTATTAGTTTATATTTTTCAATTGCTTTCTTGGGAATTAATTGTACCTAATATGGTATGCTTAGCATAAGAAGTAAAAAACGTGTATGACTCTATTAAGTACTGTTATATTGCCTTCATTCCCAAAATAGTATCCCAATTAACATTTCCTCTGCTACTACTTTAATAACTTGGAATACGGCTTCTCTTTTTAACAATTTTTTTTAACATTAGTGAGTAATTCAGCCAACTTATTCCTTGAGAACACTGGTATCAACCTTAAAGCAAGATGAATATTTTACCTATACATTGGGAGTCTTAGAACTTTGGCTTTCCCTAAATATTTAGTTCAACACAATAATTAGAATATTAACTAGATATTAAGCCGATTTAAAAAGAAAAAGTACAATATGAGTCACTAGAGGGCAGCAAAGATCAGAGAACAGACATGAATTCAAATGCTGACTCAATCCAGGGTAATACAAAACTGAAAGTTCTAGAGATACCAAAGGGCCAAGTGCTTTCCCCAAATGTTTCTGTGAATCTTAAAGCCTTGGCTCTTATATCATCTTGGAATAAAAAGCTGCACAATCCTGTCATCTTTTGCAAGGCTGACTGCCTTTAATTTGCTTATCTGTGAACAATGAACATTCTTAGGCATTCTCAAGAAATAAAAAACCACTTTTATGGATAACTTCCCAACAGTTACGGTATTTCCAATTTTTTTAAAGAAATAGTTATGAAATAGGTCAACTGAGATTTTCTGTGGGATTTCTGTTTCTTCAGAGAGACCAGATGTTTCCTAATGACTTTTATTTTCCTGTCTAGGGCACTTAAAAATGAAATATTTTTATCTCTTTAAATAAGGAGTTATTTTATGGGTCTTTAAGAAACACACAAATGTGTATAAAGGCAAAAGTGTTACATAACTAAGCATTTCAGTATCTGTTACTACTAATAGAAAATGTTTAACATATTCTTTAATTTTGTTAATAAATTAATAGGAAAGTCCAATAATCTACCTCTTCTTTTTTGACTTCTTAACATGTTGTATATACATATTCAAAAGTTTAGTAAATGAAATCCATTCTTTAACATCAGAAGGAAATTCTAAACTTATAACAAATTTTGCTTGCAAGTGATTTACCCTACTCTTATTCTGCATTTCAAAATTCATATTGGAAGTCCTAAGTCCTGAGCATAATATTCTAGGGCAGGGATGTCAGACTCATTGTCACCAGGGTCCACATCAGCCTCACAGTTGCTTTCAAAGGGCCAAAATAATTTTAGGACTGTATAAATGTAACTACTCCTTAACTGTTAAGGAGCTGAAATTACATTCGTCACTTTAAAGGCAACGACGAGGCTGACGTGGCCCCCAGTGAAAATGAGTTTGAAACCCCTGCTCTAGTGGATTTTAAGATCCCCCAAAAAATCAATTATATGGGGGTTTCTCTAGATATAAAACACACGAAGTAACAGAATTCTAGAAGTAAAATAAAACTATGGTTGTTTTATAATGTCATCCTTCTACTACTATCCTGGACTGTGTGATGTTGACTTTGCTTAGTGTCTCCTGAACACCCTGGCAACGTGCGGTTTATGTCCTTAGAACTTGGAAATGAAAAGTGAAACAAGGGGTACTTAAGGAGATGTGTTTGAGGCTTAGAAGCAGCTGGTTCATTTGAAAATTGAGAAACTCATAAAAATTTAAAACTAAAGACCTCTCAATATCACTATAGGTTTCCCATTTATCTGCATGAGGGAAAAATTAAATTGGTTTGAAGGCTTCTTAAATAAGACACAAACTAGAACACGGCGGGGGGGGGGAGGGGGCAGGGGTGCGAACGAGGGCACAGTGCATGAAAAACCATTTTCCTTGTGACTGCAAAACTTTAAAATTTCACCTTAATGCTAATGGACCCCAAATCTACTTTCCAGCCCATTTTTTTCTCCCTATAACTAAATTACTGCTGCACATTTCCGTGAGGATTCAAGTACTCTGGAATTCCTCAAGATCAATGTCTTGGAAACTGAACTCATTACCATCTCATCTGAACCTAGAATCTACCTCTCTTATTTTCTCTACTTTACATTGGGGCATCATGCCTCACTCCTCATGAAAGATGAATCACTGAAAATCATTCTGGACTGTTTCCTCTCCTTCATAACCAATCACTAAATCCTGCTCTTTTTATTTTGTAAATATTTCCTGGATGTTTGCTCATTTTTTAAAGACCTGATATATCATCTATAGAAACTTCCTAACAGTCCTCTCAAAAACATTATCTATATTGTTATCAGAACACTAATAGAGATATCATTATTTTACTCCACTGCTCAAACATCTACAAAGCCTCCATTAACCTGCAGAATACACTCTGACTGCCCTAAGAGGGCATACGAGATTACCACTACTTTTGCATTTAAAGTATAGTCTTGATAAATCTTTGTTGAATAAAAAAGAACTCAGTGCCCAATATTTATGTGTTGATACAGAAACAGAATTATCGTTGGGGGTTATATCAAAAGATTTAAGGTAAGAAAATTTTAAAAATATATATGTGTGTATATATATGTATATGTATATAATGTCAGTTTAATATATTTCTTAGCATCAAAGGAAAACCTGGTGAAAAACAAGCAGAGTAGACAGTAATCATGACAAAAATTGATGAGGCAAATATTTCCCACGATATTGCCAAAAACAATACAGAGAAGCATGGAACCATACTGGAGATTTGGAGATTGAAGTCCAACACTACAATCCAAATACAGTATTTCTGTCTTTTAGCTACACTCTTTTTTCCTCACATGTCCCTTTCGAAAAGCAATCATCAGCTCTGGAAAAACCTGATTCCTTGAGATATTTATAAACAGTGAGCAGTCAGGACTGGACACTTCCTCTGAAGAAAAGATGGAAAGCAAACAAAGCCACTTTCATCTCCCTTTTGCACTTGGTGAGCTGGCCCTGGGAAAGCTCTGCTGTTTGTTCACTCGGCTCCTCGTGGGTCCAGGCATCCACAGGAGGTGTTTACAGAGCGAAACAGCTCATTTCTTTCTCCAGAAAATCAAACCACTGCAACTGGTAGTGATTAATTAAAACAGCACGAGTGTGGAAAAGGAAGTGGCTGGTTAGCCAGGAAAGAGCCAAGACCCAATGCGCCAATCTTCCATTAAATCTTACAAATGATCAAGGCACGTGTCTCCATGGATCCTGAACTCCTGAATACATTTTTTCCTGCCTTGCTTAATATTCCATTTGCATGAAAGTGTATTTTAACGGTAGAGTGGCCTTTAGCTGGTCCAACTGAAAAGAACTTTTCCTTTCTGATATTTTATACATTTTAAATATTCAACTAAGCAAGATTTGTTCTCTCATTTAATTTGATTATTTGGTATCATATGTGCCTATTTGATCCATGATACACCCCCAAAATTACTGATATTGACTAAATTTAACACTATCCTAAGAGACACTTAAATAATCATAAGTAATATTAAAATGATCAATGTAAAAAAAAACTCTCTAGGATAGGTGTAAAACAGTGAAGAAAATATATGATGAGGTACTATTCTTCAATAACTTACATATAATTACAGTAAAAAAATGAACACAGAGAAAATTAAATAACACTATGAAACACCAGTATAAAATATCATCAAGCACTGATTGGTACATGAGGTGATTGAAATCCTGTTCACACTGAAAATTACTAATGAAATCTTGAGTTCAGACCCATGCCACGCACCAAATTTGTCTTTTACCTATATTTCATTATCCAGTCAATACCATGTAAATGATAGCAGCACTTGACAATACTTATTTGCATTTAAAATGCTATCATTTTCTCTTTCTTCTATTGAACATGAGATGACTACACTCACTTTTCTGAATAAGTAGATGCTTGATTATAAACTAGACACATAAGAATTGGGAGGGGTAGGTGGAGGTGAAAGAGGGTACTAGGGGATCGATGGTAATGGGAAAAAAATACAATAAAAACAAAATAAGGATTTTTTACTTATATCTTCATCATTTATTAATTCTTCGTTTTTTCTCCTAAAACTCACTATTAAAGAATGTGGGTTCACGTTAGGAGATGTGGGGAGGGTTTGAGGAAACAGGGCGTTGCTGTAGATTAGAGGATGACGGGAAGCAGGAGTCATTCTATGATGATTTATCTTCCTTTGAGATACAATTGATTGAATTATTTACCCTGACACAGCTTATCTGGGAGGAGGGAAGACGAGGCTGAGACGCAAGCACTCATCTCAGCCAAGACAAGGAAACGGTTTGGCACTTTGTAGCCCGGGTAACGATTATGTTTTGTCTGTGTTCAGACATGACTACTAAGTGTTATTGCTTTTTTCTCCATTTATCCTGGTCACATAGTGGCCTTTTCTGATGTTGATATCCTGTGAAATTGTTCATGATCAAAAGAGAAACACAAGGCCTGACTGCAAGTATTAGGCCAGCTGGTTGTCCCAGCCACGCTGGCAGCACCAGGCCAGCCAAGATGGCAGGCACTGCATGCTCTTTCTCACTTCTCCCCTTGGCCCAAGTGAGATGTTTCTGGTCCAAGGGTTTTCTACAGAATGTAGACGGCTGCTGCACTAGGGTTCGTAACCTGCTTCTGTTGCTGTTGCAGAATGCCTTGTTGAAGACTCGGGCGGCAATTGCTGTGTGCTGGCATTCAAAACTCAGGACAGAATGCATCTGCCAACTGCAACATGACAATTAACGATCAGATACAAAATGATCATTATTAGTCCTTGACACAAACCTGGAAGCCAGAGTTCTAGATTATAAACCAGGCAATAAGTGCACCTGTGTTTGTTTTATGACGTCAGGTACTTTGTTTGTCTTAGTCGAGTTATGGGTCTATGTATTTGTCTTGTAAGAGAGGTGCAGTAGAACTCTTTTTACTGTGGTAGAAATCTTAGTTAATCAAGAGGAAAGTGAGGATGAGGCAAACTGTACATAATCCTTGCTAATGAAAGTGGACTAGTGTTTTGAGCATTCAGAGTGAAAGCTGTATTTTGGCTTTTGCTAGATTCAAAGTCAAGTTCTGCACCATTTTGCCAATGTATTGTCTCAAGTGTGAAAATCACAGCCCACATAGTATGTCTGAAGGGGTCAGATATCTCTTCTGAAAGGTTTTTTAAGAAACATGTATGAACCTTCTTTTGGAAGTTTATGGGTAATATTTTTCCCCAAGGAAACATGATTTGCCAGGCAGATAATAGTCTTAAATATCTAAAAATCTCTAAAAGTGACCCTGAATACAATATATAAGATAGTGTGTGGCAGGCCAAAATAAGTCACTCAGGGAGAGAGTGTAGCTGGAGAGAAGAAAAAGATCCAAGGTCATCACAACATTTGAAAGTCAGGTTAAAAAAAAAAAAAAGTCAGCAAAGTAGACAGAGAATAAGTTCCTGATGAGTTAGATTTAAAAAAAAAAACCTGGAGAATATGTCAAAGAGGCCACAAGAGGAGAGATTTTCAAGAAGTGTGTATCAGATATATGGTCAAATGCTGCTGAAATCAAAATTTAAAAAGAGAGAGAAATGATCACTGGCTTCTGCAAAAGAGAGGTCATGGTAATCTTGTCAGGAAACATTTCAGTGACTGCTAGTGACAAAGGCCACTCCAGTGAAACAGTGATCGAAAACATAAGCAGCTAGAAAGTATAATTTTTAAATATTCTTGGCAGCATCAAATATGAAGAAGTCTAATGGATTCACAAAATCTATATTAATAAAATATTAAGTAAAACTACCCAAGTTATAAAAAGGAATTAAACAACTTGAAATTTCTATTGTGGGTATTCTTTGATGAAATGAGTAATCATAAATATGTCTATTTCCCTGAGATAATTTATTCACTTAACTTGATACTAATAGACTTACTCCAGAATTTTTCATGGCACTTTGCAAGTTGATTCTAAAGTCTATGCAGAGAAAATGAACCTGCAACAATATTCAGGAAATTCTGAAGCAGAAGAATAATGAGCATTAGCTATATGAGATACTAAAATTTATTATAAAACAATAGGAAATATTAGTACTGGCCACAGATATTCAGTATAACAGAAACCATGGTCCTAAATGGATATGGATTGTTAGTTACTGGTGAAAATCTCATGCTAAATTAATGAGGTAGGAGAACAGGGTGAGTGTTGATTAAATGGGGCTGGAATAACTGGATAGTATCTGGGGAAAAGAAATGAGGTAGAGTCCTCCTTTTAATTCTCACACTAAATAATTTTAAGAAAGACTAATGTTTTAAAAGTAATAAGAATCAAACCATAAATATGAAGGGAAAACCCTGGAAAATTCTCTTACATTCTTATGTTTAAAATGTCTTTCTAAGCATGGTTCAAAATCTTCCTAAGCATGATGCAGGATCTATTAGAAAAAATATTGAACGATTTAATCAAAATTAAAAGCTTTTTCATGGAAAGAAAATTTTTGAAAAAACACTAACTGCAAACTTAGTAACTTGGTTTTTTTAGTAGCACACATGGTAATAAGCTAACACCCTTAAGTATGTCTGCCCCTACATATCAATTGAAAAATTATTAGTAACCCATTTAAAAATATGTAGAGACATGAACTCACAGGAAAAAATGCAAAGACTTTTAAATTTTGAAGATGTGATCAGCCTCAATCATAGCAAAATGAAAGTAAACTAGAATTTATGCTCCAACTACACAACCGAAACTGCACCCACTGGACAACAACTCCCATCTGCTGTACAACAACTCCCATCTGCTGTACAACATGGCGCCTACAGTTAACAATACAGCATTGTGCACTTCGACATTTGTTAAAGAAAATAGATCTGGCCTTAAGTGCTATTGCCACAAAAGAAAGAGCGGGTGGACACAAGGAAACTTTGGGAGACGCTGGATGCGTCTCTTTCCTTGACTGTGGTAATAGATCATAGGTATTTGCATATGTTCAAATCACCAAATTATACACATTATATATGTGCAGTCCTTTGCATATCAATTATACCTTAATAGAGCTGTTTTTTATTTCAAGTTTCGGATATCAAGTTTTCAATTAATGCTTTTGGCGAAAGCAAAGTTCCTTTCCTACACTGTATTAGTGAGAGCATGGGGAAAACAGTCTCCCTCATACAGTGCTGGTATGAGCATAGGTTGGTACAACCCTCTAGAAGGCAATTTAAGAGTATCGATGAAAACTGTAAGTAAGCACATCCTTTATTTGATCATTCCACTTCTGAGTTTATCTTTAAATATATGCCATACAAATATAATTTAAAATATTTTTAGAGCAGCATTTATGAGACGGTAAGCCATGAAGTTGTTAAAAGGAGTGAGGCATACCTGTGTACATATGCCTGAAACACTCCTGGATAAACTGTGTAGTGGAAAAGCAAAGTGTACTCTAACTTGTGCAAAACAAAACAAAACAAAAACGTCGAGAAGGGAAAACTGAGTATTGGAGATCAAGGATAGAAAAGTTACTTACTTGTTAATGTTTAACATTTTGTGCTGTTTGAATTTGATACCAAGTCATGAAATGCCTTCTCAAAAAAAAAAAAAAAAAAACTTAAAAGATCTTTTGAGAGGACAAAAGTGTGAATTGATGAAAAGTGAAATGATGGCAATGAGTGAGGACAATTATTTGTAGTTTGCTGAGGGCACAGAGAAACTGAATTAAAGTGAGGTCAAAGTTTTGCTGTTTTTGTTGTGATTGTGGCTGTTATTTAAAAACAAATGAAACCCTCTGAGGGTGTGGTTGCGTCCCCATCGGAATGAACCAACTGGAGAGAAAGAGACGGGCGATTCAAATAGAGGGAGGTTGAGAAGTCCTCGAGGAGGCCTAAGGGACTGAATTCAGGTGGACAGAAGAGTCTGCCTGTGATTGGTACAGGGGTGCTTCCATTTTAACAAGTACAATAAAGAAAGTCAGATGTGTGTGTGCATGTGTGTGTGTGCAAATGACAAAACTCCGGTGGAGAAGCTGGCCTTGTGGAGGCAGGGACACCGCTTCCATTTTTACAAGGAGAATACAACATTATAGATACAAAATCTTCTGAGAGTGAGGCTTGCTGGAGGTGGCTGGAGAACTTTGAAGAAAGAAGATCATGGGTGACATACTCATCTCAGATCATGGGAAACTGAGTAGAACTATCAGACAGGGTTGAGTATGTTTGGAGACTTGTGGTTAACTTACAGTGAAATTAGTTTGTTTGTTTTTTTTTCCTGTGTTCAGCTATTATGTTGCAAGTGCAGTGTAGGTAGGTAGTTGGGTTAATTAAGGTTAGGGTATCAGCAATTATACAAGGGAGTAAGAGAGTAATAAAGGAAGTGAATCTGTTAACCAGGGAGTATGATGACTCACCTTGCAATCTCAACTAGGCTAAATGTAAATGAAACTGAAGATCAGGAGAGGCGAAGAATGATGTAGTGGTAGAATAAATGGATTGAAGATCTGTTCTAATTCAAACGATAGTCACTCTGGGGATTGGTAGAGAAAGTTAGCCAGAGGATAAAAAGTAGGGCTAGAGTGGGATGTCTGGAATGGAGATCCAGGTAACAACAGACTATAGAGTAGAACCATGAAAGTGGGTGGCCAGTGTGGACTAGAGAAAAAGACTGGAAGTAAAATGGGATTTTCTATTTCTCATTTCCTAAGAGCTTTGACAAATAGTAGGTATTGAACGTTATCAAATACATTTTACCCTTTTAGAAATTAGCTCTTTTTTCTTAGTAGATATGTATATAATGTCTGTCAGAATAAGTCCAGCCATTGTTAATACAACAAGAACGGTTTGTGCAACATCCATGTAACCTGGCAGCCAAGGAGAGTAACTGGAATGCACACACGTGAACAATGACAACTTCACTGTACCAGTCAGTGGGGGTGGTAGACACCACTTGAGTGAGCATGTGCACTGTGTGGCTGTCACATTTAAAATGAGCAAGTAGAGCAACAAACCTGCATCCAAATTTGTGTGAAGCTTGAACATTCCTCCGTGGAAAGTATTTGGATGATTCAAGGCTGCAGCTATGGACAGCTGGTGATTGACAGCTTCTTCAACAGAATGTGCCCACTTATGTATCATGTTTTGTGCAGAGTTTTTTGGTGAAACATCAAGTCACCCAGGTGAGTCAGCTCCCCTACAACTGAGACTTCTGGCTTTCCCCAAAACTAGAATCACCTCTGTAAGGGAAAAGATTTCAGACCTTCAATGAGAATTGAAAATATGAAGGGCAGCTGATGGTGATTGGGAGAACTATGTGAGGTCCCAAAGTGCCTGCTTTGAAAGGGACTGAGGTATCAATGTCCTATGTACAATGTTTCTTGTATCTTCTTCAATAAATGTCTCTCTTTCATAGAACATGGCTGGATACTTTCTGGACATACCTCATATATACACATATATATTGTATCTTATGTTTCTAATATTAAACCATCTTCTCAAAGACTAAAACTACTTTAAAATAGTAAGATTTTCTTAATAATCTATTTTATGTAATTTGCTAGGATTTTATTTTCAATTTTTACATTTTTAATCATGAAAGTGATTATACTTTCAGAACAGTATTATCATCAAAGGCTAAATTGGAGAATATTCTATCCTTTCTATACTCTTGACCATGTGATTTGGCATGGAAATGTTAAATCTGTTCCTTGTAAATTTGTAATAAGTCATCTGTTTTTATTTAAAGTTCTATGTGAAAATAATTTTTCAATTTGTCTTTTTTATTTCCTAATTCTTGGTATGCTTTAGAAATTTATTGCCTTCCATAAAGTCATTTATTTCAAAAAAAATTTTCAAATGTATTAGCATTAATGACTATTCAGAATTGTCTTATAATTTTAATATCTTATTTACATGTGGTTGTATTCTTTCTCTCTCATGAAAAATTTGCAATTCATGAACACAGTTTCCAGAAACTTAACTTTTTAATTGTCCCCAAAGAATCAACTCTTATCTTTCCTTTGCAGTTCCACTATTTTTTCTTGTTTTTTAATTCACTTATTTTAATTCTTTCCTTCCTTTCCTTTTTCTTTTCCTTGCTCTTGTTTTTGTCTTCATAATTTTTTCCTAGACCATTCTAAGTTAAAGGCTTAGTTTATTTTTGTGTTATTGATTGATCATGAAATCACATCCAAGTTTAGCTTTGAGCAACTTATTTCAGTTTTGTATTGTTGGGTTCTCATTTTTATTATTTTTAAGTAGTTTATATTTTTTTATCCTAAAAGTTAGGTCAATGAGAGTTTACATTTTATGGTTATTGCTTCTGCTGTACACACTGTTCACTTTTTAAATTTTGTCTGACATCGCACCAGAGCTTTATTTTTATACGTGTGTTGAAAGAACTGACCTGGAAATCTTACCTGAGGACAAGCCTGAGAGCCACCGCGATGCCTTTGATATCGTTGGCACTGAAATACCTGAGTAACATTACTTCAGTTCTCGGACAGTCTCTAAGTCGCACTTAACTAGCTGTTCGCGCTTTTTTTTTTTTTTTTTTTTTTTTTTTGACTGTCATGGTTGGGGGTTTGTATGTTTGTTGGCTTTTTTAAACAAAAAAATTGCTCAAATAAAACACTCTGGATGATGGTAAGTTTTAGTACCTTGGTCAGATAAGAACAAAAGATAAATAAAAAACCGTTATCGCTGAGGCACCCATTATCTTACTAAAGGGATTTAAAATGTATGTGGCATAGCAACCATTGTTATGCATATGTGCTCATATTCTGAGAACAAAACAATACTGCTAATATCTCTGTATAATGCTTTGAATTTTATAATTGATATTTGACAAGTGCCAATTTTATGTTTGAAATTCCTGGGTCAATTGTGACGTAATTTGTTGTGAAATGTCTGTAATTATAGAGTCAGGCCATGAGAAAATAGCTCACTATATCCATAAGAAATAGACAATAGAAAGATATTACACAATTTCATGCTACTTTCCTGAGAATCTTCCATATAAACCACAAAGCCTCAATTTCCCTGAGGTTCTCTGTTAAGGTAAGAGCCTTAAATGAACACTCAGGAATCATTTTTTTTAAACTAATTTTAAAAGTCAGAAATAACTACAGGTAATTTATTTACGATGCATGTATTTCTTATTAGGAGACATTTGAAAATGTTACTGATAACAAAACTACAGTATCCCAAAATGTTACAGTACTTACTGAAAATTACATGGTATCCTATGATAAACTTGGATAAATTGTCAAATATTCATATAACTTTTTTTCCTAAGAACAGATTTCTTTTTACTCAATTCCTATCTTTAAAGTCATTCTTATTTTCAAATAAAAGAATTTGCTACTATGTTTGGTTATTAATCAAACTTTTCTTCTTAAGATCCATTTCTCATTTACTTATTCAGAGCTATGCACTACCATAAATGCATTAAAAAATTGCTTAAGCATATAAACACTGAATTTTCCTGAGAATTTATGTACTAGTCTAATGAAATCATTAAAAAAGACTTCTGTTTTCGTGATACATTTTATTATTGCTTCTCAGTCTCCTTTATCATCATCCTTCTTCCTTTGCCCTTAAACACTTGGTCGACCCCAGAATTTCAGCCTAGTGTCCTTCTCTTTACACCAATATCTCTATGGAGGCAAGTCCATGATTCTGGCTCAATTCCATCCTACTAATCTATACTCCACACAGTAGCTGACCACCTTTCAACAGCATAGATCATTTCAACTACCTGATGATTTTTTGAGCAACCACTCTGTTGCCAGCACAATGCTCAGATAGAGAAGACAAAATCAAACGTAAGAGTTGAAAGTCTACTGGGTCATTGTTGGGAACTGCCCTGCCTGGTTTCAGAAGCTGTAACCACCCCCCCTACCCATGGCTAAGGCTGAGTGAGCAACCTTCAGACAGTAAAACAATAAGGAGACAAGGCTTATCTCCTGGCAGGGGCGCCACTTCTGCCCCTTTTGCTTCATCTATAACTGGCCCCCAATGCTTGATCGGTTAGCCAACAACGAGTAAGATTCCCCAAGGGGAGAACGACCTAAGACAGGCACAATCACATGGAGGCCCCAGGGAAGGACTTGGGGAGCTATAGCAAAAGGGGGTGATGGACCTTCACCCCTCAGCTATCCTGACATAGCCTGAGTCCTCATTCTGTCTGGGAGAAGTCGCCTCATCTCTTGGCTGCCTTGCTTACTCTGCCCGACTTAAGCCTGAAACAATGACAGAGGGTGGTGCGACCCTGTGCTACATAGGGTGGGTTCCCCCAGGGCGATCAGGTCTAAGAAAGAATACATAAAATCTTGTGAAACCTGCTTTGCTAGGACTGCTCTCAATTAAATGATAAGGGTACAAGCAGGAAATGAGTTTGTTTCCCAAAGTTTTGTAGCCTTTTAGCTAACACACCCTGACTTAGAATACACCCTTATAGTTCTTTGTATGCTATCTATTGTTTGATCCTTACTGCCTGACAATGATTAGTGAACTTTACCTGTATTCCTGTGCACATTGAAACCCAATAAAAACCTGTCAAGGCAAGGGTTGGGGTGCTCTCCCCTTGAGAGAGTGGCCATGCCGACCCTTTTCCTCCACAGGACTCGGTAGTCCATGTGAATGTATCTTACATTACATTTACATTCCCTGTGAATGGATCATCTCATCCATGATGCCACAGACACTGCGGGCTGGTGTCTGCGTCAGGTCATACCAGCCGTCTACTTTTAGAATTTTCAATGACTCTCCATTCTATAAAACATGTCAGACTTTCAAAGATCCACAGATTATAGTCCACCCTGTAATGAACACTTTGTGCCCCGCCCCCCTTGGCAAGATCTCAAACTTTTTTGGAAATCAACCCCTCCTTACACAATGCACCCAGTTTCATTAGAATAGGAACATATGATTTAGCATATCACATGCAAAATGATATACATTGGCAAATCAATACACTGAATCCCCTAGAATATAGTGATTAATTTAAGGATGGCCATATGAACCATGGTTAGCCAAGAAGCAGAGTCTACCTACTTATAAAGATTTATAGAAAATTACCAGGCAAGCCAAGTTAATCCAGTAAATTGGACTCACAGACACAAAACCTTTCCACTGGACTTTAACTTGGGAAGATGTCAGTTGAAGTTAGTCTTGTTATATTGTGAACACAAAAAAGAGAACCTTTGTGTATTAGTTAGGGTTTGACCAAGGAAAAGCCCTTCTCAACATTCTGAATGGATTAATGTGTTTCCAAAGTCATTACCATTTCTAAGATGACAACTAAAATGGCTGGTCCATCTATATCTATCTATCTATCTATCTATCTATATCTTAGATGTAATAAAAAGCTTTTGGTAATCAGTTGGTGTGTTTTTGTTTTTCACACCCTACTAGTAGTTATGGCTTAAAATTACTATATAGGATTTAAAATAATTTGTAATGAGATACTGGCAACAGCAGTTATATTGTCATTTCTATATTTCAAATATATTCCTTTTGTAAGATCATTTTTTAAAAATGTATACCACTTCTTTTCTGGGTAAGAAAGTTATAATGTTTTAATAAAATTCTGCTTATTATAATATTTTTACACAGAGTAGAGACTCAATGAGTGTTGACTCCTCGTTATGTTCAAATTTTAAGCGTTTTCCTTTGTTGCATCCCTCCAGAATATTTTCTTTTTTTTTTTAATTTATTCCCATTTCAGTAAGTACTTGAAAACAATATTTTTCCAAAGGCTCACAAACAAGAAGAACATCTTAAGGTTGACAACACTCTATTATTAAGAGTTAGGTTTTCTACCACCTACTTTATGGGGCATGATATCCTCTCTAATGCTCAAGGGAGAAGGTGACACAGCCACAGACTATGACTATCAAGACTATTTTAGATGCTTTCCTCAGGACCAAAACAAAGAACATTTATTTTTAAGTTGGGATGTTACCAAAAAAAAATCATATCCTCTGTTTCCTTTTAGCTCAACAAGTTCCAGACTGGTGTTTTATAAGCTATATTTCAGATGTTTATGGCACAATGCAAACTGTTTTTATTAGGAAATGGCCTATTGGCTGAGTGCCCATTCATTATATTACAGCATTTTCTCTCAGCTGTATCAGAATAACAAACCAAGAAGTTCATACTTCCTCATTAATTCTGGAAAACCCATTACCATGAATAACATAGCATGAACCTTTTTATGCCTTGACAATTGCTGGAAGTGTTTTATTTTATAACAGAATTAAAGAATGCCCAAGTTAAATAGCTAACAGTGGTTTACTGTGGAAACCAAGTCTATAAGTCTTATAACTCTCTTAAAGGGTAATAATTGTCTTTCAAAACCCCATGAGTTAGGCACTAATAACTTGTAAGCCTGTTGTTTTCTTTTTCAATGGTTTCTCACTTGCAGAATATAGTCTCATAATTTGTGACTGTGAAGGACACTATAAGGGATCATTTTTAAAGTCCTGATGTTTCCTACAGTTTATAGAAACAATTGAAGTCACTTGAGTCATAAAGATAAAACTGGAAAGCCTGTGAATATTAGCATCCAAGTGAGAATGTTTGTTCACAATTAGGATAAAAATAATACCAAGAGAAGGAAAAGTGTGGATTAATAGTAAATAGTTTTATCCTACTCATAACTTTAGTTCCCATCCATTTGTTCTTCCATTTTCTGCCTTTGTATCAATTAAAATCTCACTCTTTCTACATTAATATTTATAATATAATATAAAAGAATGACCTTGGGCACTGGACACAGAATAATCTGGGTCTGCTTCTGACCTACTGCCTATGTCCTTTTGTTCAATTAACTTACCTAAACCTCAATTCCACTGAGTATACAATGAGAAACTGACTTTGCTCACAAGTGTTATGACTGTATTAGAGAAAATGGATAGAAAGTACATTAAAAAAAAAAAGATGAGACTTGGTGAAACTCAAGTAGGCATTCATAATAGATCCTCAACTAATAGCCTCCACAACAGCAGCAGTATTTATCAACTATGAGTAATTGCTTTGAGCCAGGCATCATTACAAATGCTAACTATTTCATCGATCATGTAAAAACCAGTAGATGCTGTTGCCTTGTTATCATTGCTGCTGTTTTGTGATTTTGCCATTATCCCCCCAAGTTTACACATTAGTGTACTCTACTAAATTAAATTCTTAGATTAGGAGAAAAGGTCACTGATACTCTGGAAAGGAAAGACAAAACACAAGAAGACCACACACATTTCCTTTCCCCCCTTCAAAAACAAACTATCTACCGCTTCCTGATCTATCTCCCAGAGGAGAATCAATATTAGCTGTTCTGGACATATATTTATTTGTTTTGGTACAAAAAGCTTCAGACTGACCAGTAACCAGAGATTACAGACAGATTCATTGGCCCTCTCAGGACATGCTGCTGTGGGCTTTGGGTGAGGTCTGCCCCGTCAGTTTGTCATGTTCATCCATCAACACCATCTATTTACCGCTGACTTACACAGGCACAGAGGCATGTCAGAGGTGCCTCGAGAAATATCTATTCTCGGAGACCTCCCCGCCCCACAAAATGCAGAGAACCTTTTTCTTTTGAAATTGATGTTTCCCACTCCCAGTTCATCAGTTTTGAACTTGACACAGCCAAGGAATGGAACAGTGGCTCGGTGTGTCAGCTGCTGCCCTGCCACTTTACCACCCAGAGGGCAAGTTCCTCAGCCTCACTGCCAGAGGTTGTGCTCTGCCTCCTCCAACCATGCTGGGCATTTGGAAGACTCTGGGAGAGTCCTTGGCACCACAGGCTCCACTCCTCCTGGGCTTCACAATGTGATCTCAACTATATGCCAGTGGACACACAATACAATATACAGATGACATATTATAGATTCGTACACTTGAAACCTATGTAATTCTATTAACCAATGTCACCCAATAAATTCAATTTAAAAAGTTTTAAAATATATTTAAAAACAGTGTGTATGGGAATGTAAGTATACATATAAAATACAATTAAATAAGTAATCATTCTAATTTATAAAGTCACAAGAGTGAGCTTTGTCTAAATTTGTCAAGGGCAGAGGCTCACACTATGGTTAAGAACAAGTGAGTCAGGTTCAGTCCCGTTTCCAAGCTCTCTCTGAGACCTTGGGCAAGTTACTTAACTTCATTGCGCCTCACAATCCATATGCTTTCCTTACACTTGAACAAACTCAGTAGTTTGTTTTGATAAGGAACTTTATTGAAATAAGCTTAGAATAATGATTTGGAAAACATGTAATAAGTGCCAGCCAATATTACCTTAAGAATATCCAGGAAGTGACTATTGTTTTATATAATTTATATGGTCCAGATTCAAAATTTTAAAAAATATAACATGTTTAAATTTTAATAGACCATAGCATTTGATTGTAGAAAATATAAACCAAATGTTTGGATAAATGCAGTAATCTCTTTTGGATTTGCATTTAAATATGTTAAAATATGACAATGTATTCAACTTCTGATTAATTCATTATAAACTTTCATTAAGGTGCACACATGCTGAACTTCTATTTTTATGTGTGTAAAGCTTGTTTCCAATTCAGATTTTCTGTCGCTGGTTTCTTTCCATAATTCAGGTACAAACTCTGAGAATGGCCTTGCTTGATGACCCTGTCTAAATTAGACCCTAGCTCCCAAGAATTCTCTATAACACTGTCCTATTTTATTGTCCTTCTAAACTTAGTTGCAATTAGAATACATCTGAATTAACTGTTATTTGTTTCAATCTGCCTCCCTCCACTATTGTCTACCACTGCATCACCAGAGCCCAGAATAGTGTCAGACTCATAGAAGTAATAAAGGTACCTTACCTTTACGCATTTTGTACATAACTTACTTGTACACTTCATGTGTACTGACAACTTAATCTTCACAACAACCCTGCAAGATAATGCTATATTACACTCATTTTAAAGATGAGAAAAAAGAAAGTAAAGAGTGGTAAAGTAATCACACAAGTAAAGAGTAGTCACACCGTTGTTAAGTACATGACTAGCTGTGTGAGGTTTGGGGCAAGGAGCAGAATCTGCAAAGGCGAGGAAGACCTACTCTCTCAGGGCACAGGGAGCAGGAATCAGTGTAAGGAAAGGAGACATGGTAAGTTAATAAGCAAGATAACACCTTAAACTTATACGGTGGTGTATATCAGTTATATCTCAATAAAACTGACTAATAAGCAAGGTAGACTTCATGAACCACTAACGAGGCTTTGAGGGGAGCCTTTACAGGGCACAAGGATAGTGTAAATGGGGGCCCGGCACTGCCTTTAGTGGTAAGGTACATTTTCCTCATGGGAGATGATGGCGAGTGTCTGGGGGAGAAGAGTGAATATGAAGGTCTGAAATTTTACAGCACCGAGAATCTCTAAATTAAACATTATAAAATTCAGAGGTTCTTTTTTGACATAAAGTGGCATAGCAGGTTGGATTAGCGTGCTGAGCTTGGCAAGGTTTATTAAGATTTCTTGATCTTAGTAGGCAATAAAAATATTTTTTTCTATCAAAAATGTTCTGTTAACATTATGATAAAGGAGTAAGTGGCCTTTAAAATGTGCTTCCAATTAGCTTTAAAGTTTATATTATATAAAGCAAAAATTATTTGGAAAATAATGAAACAAATATTAAGAATACATACAGTACCCTGAAAATATGCAGACAAACTACATTTTAATTTCCCTGAATAACTCATTTTCTGCCACTTAATAGTATTTGGAGGAGCAGGAAAATGAGAACAAAGAACACATAATATATGAGCAAAAAGAAAGGAAATTAAAGGATCTGTGGTATCTATTCTGAAAGTGGGGAAATCAATATCTAAGGATATCTGATAATATTAAAATTTTAAAAGTCCATAGAAAAAGAATCGTACTATTCTCAGTGCGTAGTGATCAAAAGAAAAAATGGTTCCATTGAGTTTTTGTAAGAAAGTGAATTAAATTTCCATTCCGAGTTGGAAATTCAAATTTGCTCATTCAAATTTGCTCAAATGAAGATCTAATATGCCTTTTTAAAATGAGACAATGTTACTCATTCACCTTAGAGGGGAGAGAAAAACTTACGGGACATGGGGAAGTTCACAGTATTTTGCAAGTTGCTGTAAGCAGAAAGAAATAAAAGACAATTGCTTATTTGTGTGTTTTCAGTGCACTCTTTCTCAGAAAGCTTTTGAAGCATTCTCTTGATTGGCATTGTTCAGTCCCTAGGTAGTGTTCCATTTGAAAGGAGTGAATAACAGTTGTTTTGAATTGAAAACAGGCACAGCCAAGGAGTTAAGGGAAGAGAACAGCCAAGGACAGCGAACGGTTCTGTGCAACACAGCAGCGGCCTCTCGCGCTGCTGTTGGGCAGTTGTTCTCTCTGTCGATTCCAGTGACAACAAAGCAAAGCCACACAGGAGGCCTGGTCACGTACAACACCTGATTTGGTCCTGTTTAATGTGAAAACAGACTATCTCTGGTCTCTCAAACTAAACATTTTGTCATTCAGTTTAAGAGCCTAGAAGAGGAGGAGATCGACTGCTATGGAACAGAGAAGGAAGACACTCAACTCCTAAAAATAAGCCAATGATCTCAGGCAGTGTCATTCAGGTCAGGCTGACAAAATTAAGTATAAATGACAAAAAAAAATGTATTCATCTTAGGTATTTATTTCTTTAAAAAGCTATTCTAAAATATTTTCATTTTATTCTTCAACTAAAGGTATATAATTTCTGTTAAATATATTTTATTTACATTGCTTTCATAAACACAAAATTCTTTTATTATTATTTTTTAATAAGTTGGACTTATTGAATACATGCAGAAGCTGTTAAAATTCCACATACAATCAATCAGTGCCCGCTTGATTCACTGTTACCACTTTTCAGAGATAACCACTCTAAGCTCTTTTTTATTTTTCTTCAGTTACACTGGTGGTTGCCATAGATATTATTTTCGATAGATATATAACTCATGAAAACTGTTCCCCAGAACACTCTAGGAAATGATTAGGGACATACTCTTTGAGTAATATCTAAACTACTGGTCTTAACATTTTCAACATTGTCTTTCATTCACTTAACAAATTGGTATTTCATGCTACTCTGTGCTAAGTATAGTTCCAGGTACTTTGCTGCTAACACATTGTTTGAGTAATAAATGGTTATTGTTCATTACTGTATCCTCAGTACCTGAAATAACTTTATTATTCCTGTTTATTACTATATCCTCAGTAACGATGAGAAACTTGAAATGGGTTATTAGTAAATGCTATATATTCCACCTCATAATACCACTAGGAATAGTCCTAAATTGTGAATAATTTATCTTGATAATCTCCTTTATGTTGAAACACAAAATTTATGAAAGGATAACAATATCACATCTTGTTCACAGTTATTTACATAATTAATTTCCCTATCACTACAATAATTTTCTTTAATTCCTGGGAACCACCATTACAAAACATAAAATAAATAACCTGATACATATTTATTTAATTATTGACTTTAACTGTAATCACAAAATATTGACACTACAACCATGAAGCCTCAAAGCGACCCCAAGGTTCAAGACCTTTATTTTCATTTGAATTTTTTAAAAGAAGTTGCAAATTTTCCTATGTCAGTCAGTTATCAATTGACAGAAATAAAAGAAATTCAGGTCTTCTACTTTCAGAATACACTCTCTTCACTGAAACTTTTTTCTTTAGACTTTATCTAGCCTTTTTGAGCACAGTGGAAAATTTTTTTCACGAAAAAATTTTTCACAGTGTTCACGTTATGAAATAAAGTTGTCATTATATTTTAGATTTAAAGTGATGAAAATGAATGAAATGGAGTTGACTGCTGGGCAAATTCAGTATTTCTAATATGTATTAAAATTTATTTTCTCCTGAAAGATTAGTGCTAGCTAGAGATGCCTAGTAGTTTGTCAGGGATTCTGGTAAAGCTGGGTATGGAGCAGTAGAATTTTTCCAGGAGCTGGCTGCCTTACTACCTTGCTTTCAAGTGGGATCACATAATCACATTCTGGCCAAGAGAATGTGAGAGGAGGTGATACGAAGTAGAACTTCTCAAACTGGAATTTGCATTAAAATTACCTGAGGAGCACATTAAAATATCTATTCCTGAGTCCTTCCTACTGCATGTCTAACTTGGAAGATCTAAAACAGAACCTGTGAATTTGCATTTTTCACTACTTAGTAGGTGACTCTGATACTGCCTGCCATGACCCACACCTTGATAGACACCGCCCAACACTACTTTGCCCACATCCAGGGGGGGAAAAGATGTTTTTTAAATGAAGTCATTATTTTTTGTTATGAACATCTATTTACAATGTAACACATGAATACATTCTCTACTACCATCAATTTTTAATTACAGAAATTGTGGGCATTACAAATTCAGTTTTTAATGTAGATATTTCAAAGGAGAAAAACCAGGGGACAGATATAAGAAAAAAGATGTAGGAGGGAGATGAAAAGTAAGAGCAATGAATTTAAGGCATAATTTATCATCTCTAAGTTATTTCACACTTACAGAAGATAAAAAAATGATAGATAGAGTACGAAAACTACCAGCACATATTATATGGAATTCGCTGACCACCATAATGATGGTAATTACTTTCTGATGTAAACTACACCAATTTAAGCCATTCCTAGTACACTGATCATGAACTTCAGAGAATCATAAGCATGTGAACACAACTAAACAACTTTAATGCGGATTCTCAATTTTAACAGAAAAACAAGATGTTCTACTGGTATGCTAGGAAAGACTCTTTGGCTTAGAAGACTCTCCTTCCAGAATCACAGTTATTCTCTTATCTTTCAGTCCACTTTTCAGTTTATTTGTAACCTGCTCACAGCTCAACAGCTTCACTCTTCACCTTCACCTTTCCACCTCTGGCACAAAGTGTAAACAGCTTATCCAGTGTGTCATTCAGTCTCCATGGTTTCAACACATTATTTCAACATCCTTAGGAAAACAAGTACTTCATATTTCATTTCGTAATATGCCTGCTATTCCAATCCTCTATATCTGCTTAAACCAGTAACCTCTCAAATTAGGCTCACTCGGGTGGCTCCCCCTTATTATTTTAAGATTAAAGATTAGACTCTCCTTGGTAATAAGTATTCGAGGTGGACAAAAGAGTTTGTGTTTGTCTTCCTTGCCTACCACAGAGCTGAGAACTCTAGCGAAAACTTACATCATTATTTTCTCCCGAGTCTGTGGTAGATATTATCATTTTATAAATGAGATACTTTATGTAAAACATAGTCACAACTTGCCTAATAACACAGTCAACATTTTTTAGGAAAGCTAAGGTTAGAAGAAAAACCTCATAAACCCAGTGTATATATATATTTTTGAGGTGTTTAACCTTATAATAATACCTATGTTATGAAACGTAAATGGACCCAGAGCACCCAGACGTGTGACTGCAATACACGAGAAATTGGTCCATGATTTATATTTCATGATCTCTCTCATTTACACATTCCATGTGGTAAACACGGTATGTATTATTTACCATAGTAATACCAGTATAGCATGGCACTTTGAATTGAGAAGGTACTTGATAAAAAACTTGAATTGAGAAGGTACTTGAACCGATGTTGAAAATATTAAATAAAATCATAAGTGTGATTCAAGAAAACCCATTTATTACTGGCTTCTTTCTCTTTTACATAATATGGTTGTTAAGAGGACCGCTTCCAAATCAGACTGTACGCCACTACCAAGTTATCTTCGCTGCTCAGTTTCCCTATCTGGACAATGGTATAAAAACAGCAACCAACTCATGGAATTTTTGTGAGAATTAAGTGAGAAAATTCACTTTAGCCTCTTAGATTAGTGTTGAACACACTGTAATCACTTAGTAACTTCATTATTATGGGATTTCCCATTGGATACTGGCAAATAGCTGGGGTTTTTTTCAACTTAGGATGAATGTACCAATCATAAAGAGATATAAAGAATGGAAATTAAATTGGAGAATACCACAAAAAGAAATTTTCATCCTAAAGCAAATAAAGGGCTTCACTACTATTTTAAAAATTATTTTCATAATATTGTCTAACTATACATTTCATCTTGATAAGGGCCTTACTAGGTAAAAGGAGTTTCTTATTATCCTGTTTTTTGTTCCAAGACAGGAAAATAAAGATATGCCATATTTCAAAGTTGCACATCCCTAAGGAAAATACTTGATGTTCAACCTTTAGTCCTGCAAACCACATACTAGACCAGGTTCAATAACTTATTCAATTAATACCACTGAATAGAACTTCTACATACCCTTCACCATATGTACCGCTTTCTGAATTTTGCTTCCTTTTTTTCCTCCTTTGCTCTCTTCTTCAACTTCATCTGCTCTTCTATTGCAATTGGATTTTGGGATTTTATTTTTGTTGGTGGTGATGGTGATGGTGGTAGTTTTTCGAACAGTTTATTTTTCTTTTTTCACCATACTTTTACTTCTTTCTCTCCTTGAGCCAAGAAGTAAAAGTACCCAGTAATATATGAGAGCCTTGCTTTGCAAGCAGAATTTGGAATTTAAACTATATGACCTCTATAGTCACTTGCTCATAGAAGCCTTCTTCTTTTTTTAAAGATTTTATTTATTAATTTTTAGAGGGAGGGAGACAGAGAGAGAGAGGGAGAGAAATATCGATGTAAG
This sequence comes from Glossophaga mutica, assembly GCA_039655065.1. Taxonomy (NCBI): domain Eukaryota; kingdom Metazoa; phylum Chordata; class Mammalia; order Chiroptera; family Phyllostomidae; genus Glossophaga; species Glossophaga mutica. Next base: position 89,073,665 of record CM077311.1, read on the forward strand.
AAAGGAACATCCATCGGTTGGCTCTTCTATGTACCCCATCCAGGACCGAACTTGCACCCCAGGCATGTGCCCTGACCAGGAATCAAACCGGCAACCTTTCGCTTTCCAGGACAATGCCCAACCAACTGAGCCACACCAGTCATGATCTACAGAAACTTTCAAAGAATCATTTAGAAATGAGCCAATGATCTCAGACATTCCCTGGTCACTGGCAGCATTTGCCATCCATCTTCAAGTGGGTAATTCCCTTGTCAAAGGCCTAGTCTCTCAGATAATTCTATACAGTGCATCATTATGTATTTTCTCCAATAATACTTTGGAATCGTATCAAATAAATTATGTGTTGTAGTATTAAATGCTGCTGAAATAAATGAACATGAGGCTTTAGAGCGGCATGCCCCAGGAATCAAAATGCTTATGATTGGACACACTTATCTTACTCATTCAGGAGCTGACACGGGGGTAATATTTGGAAAGGAGCATCATAATTTACAAAGGATAAATGCACTTACTGCTACTGAAAACATTTTCTCTTGAACAGGGTGGTCACTTATTTGGAGAGATTTGGACTCTTGATACAGACAGTTCATACAGCTGTTGAGCAATAACCTAGATGTGTCCAGACCATCCTTGTGAACATGTAAAAGATACAGAGGATGTGTTAATTCCAAAACTACTACACTGGCTCAGGTAAATATCATGTTCTGCATAACACGTATCAAAGGGTCATGAAGAATTCTTTTCTCTTCAAAAGATGATGTGTGAGCTGCTTTTGAAAATAAGTTTAGAAATAACTTTTTATGCCATGATATATGTATATGCTGCAGTAATATATGTATAAGTGGGATATAAATATGATTGATAAGCACTATAACATTATCATAATTATGTAAGTAAATCATGAACATAGAAAAGTAACAGGATTAAAATGTTCTCTTTGGATAACAAGATCAAATTTGGGTGACTTTTTTCTTTTTTATATATATTTCTAAATTTTCTACAAGTATTAATTTTTGTATTTGAAAAATAAAACTAATATACTTAAAATATTTTAGCTGTTAAGTCACAACTCATAAAGTAGCACTTTCTTCCTATTATTGTCTTGATTTTCATTCAAGCTTTCTTGTTGTCTTTTCTCTACATAACTTGTATTATTGCTTCAGATAACAAACATCAAAGGGTTACTGTATTAAAATTACTTGAACTAATAGGTTTTCTCTTAAAATTTTTAATGAGAATTTTAAAATTTTTAAATAATTGTAATACTAGCCCATAATATAGCTCAAAATAAAAAACAGGGGCCAGACCACCTGGAAAGAAAAGAACCTCATCTCGTACACTTGCTAGCTGCGTGACCCCAGGCAAGTTACTTAGCCTCACTCACCATGTTTCATTTTCTTCATGTTGTAAAGAGGGATATTAATGGAATCCATCTCACAGTTGTTATAAGATTAAATGAATTATTCAGTGTGAATATTTAGAACAGAGTCCCACATATATTAAGGTCTACATAAGTGTTTGCACTATTCTAAATTTTGGTGCACCTTTCCATATTGCCTCTATAGCTATATAAATAATCATCATTTCCTCTTAGCATTTCTCTAGTGCTCCTGATAGATTCCATGATGGCAGAGAACTTACTGGTCTCGTTCACTCCTAAGTCCCAACTGCTTTCATGGTGCTTGACACCTGGTATGTACTCTAGGAATATTTGTTGAATGAATAAATCTATAATGAATGTTACAGTGTCTTGAAGTTCTGTCTAAAAATGAAATTTGATTTAGTCAGTTTCTAAAAATGGCAAGGCTATCTCTTTTTTTGCAAAGAGCAACTAAAAAGTGTTTCAGTTGAACCATTTTGTGGACTTTTACACTATTGTTTATGTTTCAAGTGAGATTCTGTTGTTCTTTAATGACCTTGCATTCTTTCTTGATATGAAGCTTATGTTGAATCTGAGGAAAGGGTCACGTTTTCTGAGTGGGATCAACATGTGTTTACCATCTGACTTTCCTCAGTGTTGCTTTCAAAGTCCATATATTGAAGGATGGTAGAAGCCTCTCCGTGCCTCAGGAAGAACTTCACACTGAGAAGTTCTACTGGCCAGATCCCCTGACTATGAGTCATAGTCAGAACACTGCTTGAGAATAACTTTACAAGGCATGAAAAGCACAAACTAGTATCATGACTGGCCTAAAATGGTCTGTAATTGCAAACGCTTTCAAGAATCCATAGATGTTTCATTCCACACACTTGATGTTTAGGAGTATGTGAGGGATACGTATCACATATTTTATATTATGGAGATAATTTATAACTGAGTATGATAGTAGGCATGCAGCTCAAATTTGCCTGTTGATCGTATTTAATACTTTTTGGTAAACTATATTTTCATAGCATGAAGTATATTTTAACCCATGGATCAAGCTCAGACTGTTAAGATCTTTTCAGCTCTGATTTATTCAGTACAATTATAGGATGTGGTAGGATTTTCAAAACATTTAAGTGGCTCTATAAGCCTGAGACTGGAAATGAGTCACAGAACTATTTTTCATCTGCTCAGTCCCCGACATCATGCTCAAGGAATTCTTATAGAAAAACAAATGCCTATTCAGAGAGCATTAGCCATTCCATTCCCTGATATCAGGTCAGAGAAGTAGTCTCTACAAAGAAAGTTTGAAAATATGCAACCACACCTTCTACAAAACATACATGTATAAAATTCACTAATATTTAGAATGTTCATCATCTCACAAGGACAGCACTAAAACAACAGGAACAAATCTAACGACCCACACACCCTCAGCCAAAGAGGCTACTGGATTTCATCTAGCATAAAAGAGTTACAGATCTAAGCAGAGTGATTTGGTATATTATTGTTGACTTCCAGATATTCTGAAGAAAAGCTGTAAGATTTAGTGGTAGACAGTCTTTATTCATATCTACTCCAATATTTCTTCAGCTTTGACTACACTGTAGTATTAACTGGGGAGCCTTTATAAATCCCTATACCCAGATCAAATCCCAAACCAATCAAATCCACCTCACTAGGAATGGGAACCTAGGCATTAGTATTTTTTTAAAGCCTCATATATGAAGCCAAGGTTAAGAGCCACTGCTCTAGTTATATTTTTGAAGTAGTGTAGGAACTGTCTTTAGGCATGTTGGTAAGGGGTGGGTAACTCGAGGCAGCATTTACTATTAAGTAATAGTACCTTCTTAAGTGCTTTGCCTGTGGTAACATTTAATCCATCCTAATACGTAGAAACTATTATTATCACCATCATCTTACAGGTGAAGAAACTAAGAAAAAGGTCATACAACTACGAATGGTGGAATGGTAATTCAAATCCACCATTCTACAATGATATTTTCTTAACATTAATTTTTAAGTTCATATTACATATCAAGCACAGTGTCAAAATACTTGTTGGAGTCTCCAAATGCTTAATGTAATAAACAAGGAGATGCCTTCTACCAATAAACACCTAATTATCAACAGCCTCACCACCTGTGCTAGAATTAAACATGAAAAAAAATGAGGTTGCCCTTAATAGTGTCCAGGAAGAATTGATAATATTACCTAAAATAATAGATAAAACTAACTAACAATGACCGAAATTCTACTTCCATTGACTTATGTCTGACTTCCTGAAGGTCAGCAAAGTAGAATCACAGCCACTGTTATTCCAGCAACACTGAACCAGACTGGAACCACATTCTCACACATATTCTGCACCCAAATGAAACAGTGCTCAAGAAACAGAATTCGTAAGAACAGAGAACAGATTTCACGGTGTAATTTATGTTTGCTCTAACCTTCTATAAATGGAGCGCTGTTTAAGACATGCCTTTTGCAGGGGCATTCCCAGGAGTAAGGTGGCACAGATGAAATGACCTTGTTTATGTGCAGCACTCTCCTACATACTGATGCTGACTTCCCGCTTTCCCAGAAAAGAAGGCATAAGAAGACTGCCATTGCTTGCATAAAGAATATTTTCTGCATTTAAGAGAACTGAAAAGCAAAAGTTGAGAAATATCAAATACATTCTTCTCTTATATCTAGGGATGAAAAACCAGTATAGACCCAAATCTGAGTAAAAATGGTCTTATATAAGTAAATGTAAGGAAACGAATATATGTGAGTTTAAAATAAACCTATTTTTCTAGCCAGCAATCACCTATAAGTATTATTTCAGAAGCATTCAAAAGAACTAATCCTCTTTCAAAAACTCACCTTCCACTAGTACATCTACAAGGAGGTCTTCATTTCTTTATTTGTTTTGCCATTAAAAACAATGTATTTTTGAAGGGGTTAAATGTATACCACCAATAGTCATTTACAGTTCAGTTTGAATCAGCAATCCAAAAGTAAGCTTGTTTATGGTTCCAGGAAAGAGAACATGTGGATCCCGAGAACTGGAAATGCTGGGAAGAGGAGCTAGTTACCAGAATGAGAGAAAGAGAAAAGTGCAAAACCTCTGAGAATGCCCGAGACCAACCCCAGCCATCTCCTAAGTTTATCTTGGAACCACAGTGAGTAAGGAAATGGGAGACATCTGCGAAGGGAAACTAGGAAAAAAAATTTTCTTTTGTTCCCTGATGATACCCATTTCTGAAGGCTGATTAAACTATGAAATTTAGAATATACAAAGAGAATAAAGATTATTTTAATTATTGGTAATTTATTACTGACTAAAATTTTAAAATGAGTGTAGTATAATAATTCTTAAAAAATAAAGAGAAAGAAGAATTCACATCATCATCACCATTGTCGTCATCATTATGATAATTTGGCCCAATAAATAACCAGAGAGATTAGGTGCTTCAAAAAGTGTAGCCGCATGAGGTAAGACTGCAAATAAGAACTATACTGGCATAGGTCAAAAAGCCAATGAACACACTAAAGTGCAAAGAAACCACACTGCAAAACAAGGAAGACTCAACCATGCACAAAATTAGATCAAAATAATGAGCTTTACAGAAGTAAAGAATACACAGAAAACCATGATTATCTCCAAATGATAGAAATATTAAAATAGATTGAAGATACATTACACATCATACAAAGGTAACTTCCAATAGTCTTAAGCTAAAGGAAGATACCACTGATTCTAGTAACGGCACTGATTCAGAAAGCCAGGCATCATCCTTGCGCTGTCAATTTCACTTATGAAATTCAGATTCATTTTCCCCAAGAGAGACAGAAATAAAGAAAGAAAAAGAAGGGAGAATTACAACTCTCGCAGATCAAAGAAAATGAATATCTAGCAGTAAATATGAGAAGGAAAATAATGTCAACTCCAGAAATTAAGTATATCATTCTTAAGATAACAAATGTAATCTGACAGTAACTGTAATTTTTGTATTTATTGAAGACATCTTTCAAGAAATAAATTTGAGAAAGGGTGGAAAAATCATTTCAGTTACTAGTTCTATAAAACAAATCTCTCAAAAACTTAGTGGCATTAAAACAATAATAATGCTATTATCGCTCAGAATTTCTATCTGTTTCAGAATCCTAACACAACCAATTACCCTCTTAAATCCAGTTCATCACTGAATTCTTACTTTCTGTAAGGATTACTTCTCAATAGAAGTTTTTCCCACTTTTAAGTGGAAAATTGGCACTAAACCCACCAAAAAATGGCAGGAAAATGTTCCGCTTGGCCCCATGAAGGGTTTACTAGGTCTGCAAAAATCAGACCCTTGCTTGCCCATCAATACTGCTCTATAATATACAATTTAACTTTACTCATATCACTTTCCCATTTCGTATCAGTTGTTACAATTTTTTTTTTGTTTGTTTAATCTAAATGTCAAGTTTCTCACTCTTCACAGATAACCAAGTCTCTGATTTGAAGTAGCAAATACTATCAGGTATAAATTCCTTCAAATTCCCTCCCTTCCACGTCAAGTTTATCTTGACCTATTTTAATCTCTTTTCACTCTATTCCTACTTGTGTCAAAAGCTAATTCCTTCCCCTGTACTTTGGATCCCCTCCCTTCCTGTCTGCTCTTGAGAATTTTCTTTCTTAATTATGTCTAGTTATTTTACCTTCTACCTCCCTCTCCATTGGCTCATTCACTTTTAAAAACAAGCACCATTCTTTATCTTGGAAAAAATAATCCTTCTAGGATATTCCCCTCTCATTTAAGCAACTTCCTTTCCCAGGTCCTTTCGAGTATGAACTGCTTATCAGAATGGTTTACACTGGACAGGTTCACTTGATTATCTCCTACTCTATAACTCATTTTGGTCTGGTTTCAGGTTCTCATTTCCTTCAAGCTATTCTTTCAAGTGACACAGCTCTTTAATACAACTCTATGACTAGGGGTATGATCGTAGCATAAGCAGCTTTTATAGTAGATGGCCTCAGAGTATTTATCCAAGAGTCAGTATTTGCCATGCATAAAGGTTTAGTTTCATAAGCTCCTCATCAAATTTTTTTTTTCCTTTCCTTTTGGTATATATTCAGAAGAGAAATTGCTATATCATATGGTAGTTCTATTTTTAATTTCCATACTGTGTTCCATATGGCTATACTAGTTTACATTTCCACCAACAGTGCACAATTGTTCCCTTTTCTCCATGTCCTCACCAACATGTTAGTTCTTGTCTTTTTTTAAATATATTTTATTGATTATGCTATTACAGTTGTCCCATTTCTCCCCCATCATTCCCCTCCACCCTGCACACCCTCTCCCACCCACATTTCCCCCCTTAGTTCATGTCCATGTGTCATAAGTTCTTTAGCTTCTACATTTTCCATACTATTCTTGTCCTCCCCCTGTCTATTTTCTACTCACTATCTATGCTACTCATCCTCTGTACCTTTTCCCCCCTCTCCTCCTCCCACGCCTCTGTTGCTAACCCTCCATATGATCTCCATTTCTGTGGTTCTGTTCCTGTTCTAGCTGTTTGCTTAGTTTGCTTTTGTTTTAGGTGTGGTTCTTAATAGCTGTGAGTTTGTTTTATAATAGCCATTCTAACAGGTGCAGCATAATGTCCTAGTAATTTTTAGTCTGTATTTAATTGGTGATGTTAACCACCTTTTCATGAACCTTTGGAAAAAATGTGTATTTAGCTCCTTTGCACATTTTTTATTTGGGTTATTTGGCTTATTGCTCACATAATGAGAGTTTCTGGAGAGAACTGTGCAGGCTTTCAAGCAAGTCTGAAAGTGGCTTGAGAGACAGCCGGACAAGAAGACGGCCTGGTTTGTACTGTAGTCAGCCATGGGGCTGGAGGGAGGAGTCCAGCAGGCAGACCAAGCCTTGTGTCGTTCAAACTCCCTGCTGGTGCCAAAGGAGGAAAAAATATAGATTATCTTATCATCTTGCCCAAATGCAGGGCAAAAGAGGAAGGAGAAGGATGTGGCTTGAAAACTGTCAACAGTCAAATGTAATCTATGGAGTCAGATTTTTTTTTATCACAATCCAGTATACAAAATTTTGAAATGGCAAGAGTTATATTTAAGGAGAATCTTATTATTGGAGATTGTAAAGGCTAAAATAATGAAGACTTTATATAGGGCTGACTATTTTCTTCTTGAGTCTATAACTATGTTCTTGCATGACAAATGAGATAATGCAGAAACATCCAATTATCTCAATTCCTAAATTAAACATAATTGTCTCAAATGCAGAATCTTGGAGGGATATTATCATTTGCTTTGCATAGCAGCTAACACAAGTTTAGGGTGATAAGAGTTAAATAACAACTAAATTAATAATTTTTTACCACTCTTTTTAGTTCCAAATGAGAGAACTCCACAATGAACTAGAAAAAGTAAGTAAATGTGAACTGGGTTTTAGTCATGTAAAACCAAACTGCATTAACTCCAGAAATATACTTGATTCAAAGATATCTTTAAGTTTGACAGTCTCAGATGTCAGTTTTAAGGGAATATTGCCCTTTCAATACCTATTTCATAATAATGTTTTTGAATTGCTGCTTATTTTTGCACAATCCTCCATTTACATAAGAAAAATATAATGTTGTCTTGTAATTCTAATCTGATTGGCCAAATGTTCTATATTAAGAATTACCAGTCAGTGTCCAGTATATTTCCTTCTGAGGAAAAAACCACGCAGATACATCAGAAATAATACCTGCCAAAAGGGGGAAAAATTGGGACAACTGTAATGGCATAATTAAAAAATATACTTAAAAAAAGAGAAATAATGCCTGCTAAATGTTAAATGTGCTGCATGTGAACAAATAGGCATCTTTATTACTATTCTTGTAAGGAAATACATTATTTTTATCTTTGTAAATTTTTCAATTAAATATTAAGGCTAAATAAATGTTAAACAATGTCTATCAAAATCCTTTTCTCTATATATATTTCATGGCAATAAATAAACCTAGTACTGTTTTTTGTGATTACTGCTTATTATTACTTTTATACTTTTTCTTTATTCTCTATTGTTTAGCAATATGGCTACTTAAACTTTTTGGAGGGACCTAGAATTGTTGTTGTTCTTTTTTTTAATCATTGGGGGAGAAAGGGAAGTGATGAAAAGCAAGATGTGTCAATCTTAAAAAAAAAAAAAAAAAAACCTGCCTGGTATGGCTCAGTGGATTGAGTGCCAGCCTGAGAACCAAAGGGTGGCCAGTTCAGTTCCTAGTCAGGGCACATGCTTGGGTTGTGGGCCAGGCCCCCAGTAGGGGGCAAGCAAGAGGCAACCACACATTGATATTTTTCTCCCTCCCTTCCCTGCTCTCTAAAAATAAATAAATAAAATATTTTTTAAAAAGATGTGTCAATCTGTGACTGAAACTATTACAGACTTGAATGCAATAAAGTGATTATGGCATATCTGTAATCCTGCAAAAAGGATCACAGATGTAATCTTGACTGGTGATGAACTAAAATTAAAGGTAAATAAGAAGTGTAGTGACCTTCCCCACTAAATACCCTTTATTAAATTTTTTTTCTTATTTCTATGTGGTAAAGAAACTGGAAAATACTTAAGGAGAAAGTTAAAATCATATAATCCTATTATATAGAAATATCTACTTTTAATATTTTGGAGTTTTACTTCCAATAATAATAGTTTTAATGTGTGTGAGAACATGTTCCTTAGAATATTACTGAATGTTTTGTCCATATATAAGGATAAACATGCAAACAGAAGTAAGCTACTAGTTTTAATTTTACATCATGTTATGCTATACTTCTCCATGCTGGTAAATTCCCTTCAAATATACTGATTTTATGTGACTATACAATCTTCCAAATTATAAATATGCTACAATTCATTTAACTTTATTATTATTAGACATTTAGTTTATGTCCAGGAAAGGATTTGAATGTCTTTGTCATAAATAATACTTCAATGATCATACTTGCATATAAAGATTTGTACTAATCTGTAAGAATTTCATTTAGATCTAAGAACTGTTTCACTGGGTCATGGTATTTGCCATTATAGTCATAACCAAATTTCTTAATCAGTGAGTTATGCCAATTAAGAATCCTGTGAGCAGTCCATCATAATGTCCTTTCTGAAATGTTTACATTCTATGTTCATTTTTTCCAAAATCAAATGAGTTTGCTTCAAGGAAGCAGCTATAACTCTCCAACATTTCTAAATAAGCACAAGATTACACATAGAAAAGAAAACAGCAGAAGAACATGTCTTGTTTCTTTCTCTCACCGTGACCCACAGGCATATTTTTTTGTATTTGCATCTTTAACTTGAGTAGGAAACATACATTCTGTATGAGAACGGAAGTCATCATTTTCCTCTGACATCCCCTTCATCTTTTTGAGTCTCACTGTGCATAATAGCTGTGCCCACTTACACAAGTGCAATGAAATTTGATGAATTGTGGAAAAGCATTCTTCCGTGGGGAAAGAGTGCCACACACATCTTTGAAATGTAAGGAATTTGACCCTAAGTAGACAGGAGTCACATTCTATATAAATAGTCCTCTATGGCAGTAACTTTCATCAACTTGGACTATTATGTTAATTTTAAAGGAATAACAAAAGAATTGCTAAATTTTTCATAAGCTTTCATTAGAGAAAGGGATGATGCTCGTGAAGCAAGACTTGGTGTTGAAATCGCAAATTCAACATTGACAGGAATTCCAAGTCCGGATCTGCCCTCTTGACAACAGGGAAGTTTTTTGACCTTTGATTTTTAACAAACTGGTTAAGTTAAACAATGCCTGGAAGCCTTCAGTTAACATCTGTAGCTATATTAAAAAATGGCAGAGAAACATACAAAAATATGAAAATCATTTGATCTAAATCTCTTCAGTTTTATTCAATGTCTTGAAGTACTTATTATGTAATATACTGTCTATAAAACTTCAAGAGCCAAAGATGGATTATACAGACTGAAGTGTAAGTAAGAATGATAAAGAACTAAACAATACGCTGATGCATAGATACAAATATGTTCCCGAAAAACAGGCACAAGGGTCTGTGTCATATGCATTAAAAAAGGTCATAAAAAAGACCTCATAAATCCAAAAATGTAAATAAAATAAAAAAGCACTTTCTGATCATAATATAAAAAATCCAGAAATTAAAACAAATAAGAAACAAGAAGTCCTTACATTTGAAAATAATTTCATTTACATTTTATAAATTAAAATCTAGTCATTAAAAAACTTTTAGATCAATAAAGAATTAGGAATCAAAAATTCAAAATATCCAGAAAGTAGTTATAATGAATATACTATATATTTTGGATGTAAACCGTAAAAGATGAATAAATATAGAAATAAAAGCAAAAATGAATGAGTTAGAATACAAAAAATAGGAACAAATGCATAGGACAAAACTGATAACAAAATTAATTAAAATATAACACTAAAAGTAATAAAAATCAAAGCTTGGTATTTTTTAAATCAATAAACCGGATCAAAACCTTAGCTATTATAATCAAGAAAAAAAGAAGGAAGAAAGCTATATGCATAAGAAAAGATGGTGAGAATGAAATAAATATAGAAGAGTAATTTTAATATTAAAATATTACTTTCATAACTCTAAACATAATGAAGTTAAAATGTGGATGATATAAGTATTTTCCATGAAAATCCAATTTACCAAAGTTAGCCACAGATTCTGCATAAACCCTAAAAAAGAATCTAAAAGTCAGATAGAAAAGAGCCCCAAATAAAAACACTAGGCCTTAACTGTTTCACAGAAAATTTTTTCTAAACTTATAAAGCAATGTTGGTTTTAAACCAACAAGTGAGATTAAACTATTCTACAGGACATTATAAAATAATTTGTAAATTATTTTAATAAAGTGTGACTTACATTGTTATTAGACCACCAAAAAGACTGCAAACAGAAAAATAAGCAAAACAAAATGCTGGCCAATTCTCACTATCTAAGAAAACCCTACATAAAATTGTAGTAAGTCCATCTAGCAACATATTAATGTAACGATGAATCAAAGTCGAGTGGAGTTTATTCCAAAAATAAAACAAATTATTTTTATTGCAAAATAATTTTTAAAATTATGTTGAATTCCCTTTATAGATCTAAGGTTAAAACATCACATGATTATTTTCCTAGATGCTGAAATGGCATTTGATAAATTCTATACTTATTTTAATTTACAATAAAAATTTTTAAAAACTCAAAAAATCAAAATTGCTAAAATATTCACCAACACACGCATGGGCGTCACATCACACCCAGAAACCAGCATAGCGACTGGGGAAAGGACACTTTGGGCAGAAACGCCATGGAAATGCCCACTGTTACCACGACTAATGAACAAGGTGCTTAGAGGTAATACCCACTGCATTAGGGTAAAAATGCATTTTTTATCAGAATTTTAAAAATATGAAATAATGAAGTACTATAATACACATTTCAGACGATATAGTAGCACAATTGGGAAAAATCCAAGGTAAGTTAAAAATGGAACAAAAGTAACTGCAAAGCATGAAATCATAAAGGTGTAAAAAATATATAAATGTATTTTTGATAACATTAGAGGGGTAAAGGAAGACATTTCTAATCATGACATAAAGTACAGAGGTCATTAAAGTAAGATTCATAAAATTAACAGTGAGATTTTTAAAATGCCATTATATGAAAAATGAGTCACAAAGACATCATAAGTAAAAGGAAAGACAAGTGGCAAACTTAAAAATTAAAAAAATAAACTTTGTTGTAGGCAAAGTATCATTTCCCAATTATGTAAACTTAGAATCAAGAAGAAAAAAGCCAACAACTCAACAGAAAAACAAAGTCATGAACTACTCATTAAAAATCAAATAAAGATATTCCTTGAGAAATTAAAAAATGTGCAACCTCACTCATCATAAATGAAATCTTAATTAAATACGATAATATTTTTTCTTTATCACATTGGTCACTACGCACTGTTGGTGAGGTTATATGGAAAAAAAGCATTGTCATTCCTTCCTGGTGGGAGCACAGAATAACATGACCCTGTGGAGAGCAATTTAATAAATCTTACAAAATTCAAAATGCTCTTACCCTTGTTTGCAGCAGTTCTTCCTGTGGGAATTTATTCTGCAGGAACACCTGGAATGATTTACATACAGGCTATTTTCTTGCAGTACTTTTTTGTTAGCAAAAGATCCAGTGACAACCTTTCATATCCACCTAAAGGGAACTGATTAAATAAACTTAATGGTATAGTTACATATATGAAGGACACTTCTATATCTGGATATGGAAAGTCCTCTAAGATTTACAGTTAAGTTTTAAAAAACATATTCAAGTGACATAACAATGTTGTATCTTTGTGTAGGAAAATAATACAATATATTTACATTTGCCTATATTTACATAGAGAAACACTGGTAGGTTCCCCAAGAACATAAGAAGACATGGTTCCTCAAAGGGAGTTCCATCAATACAGGGTGGCCGGGGATGGTCACATTGTTATGACTGTCTACATGCATGTATTGGTATATTTCATTTCAATTTTTTAACTCTATGAATGCACTACAAACTCAATTTTTAATTCAATACATATAAAAGATTTTCCCAAATTACAGGATATCATATAATAGAAAGTCTGTATAACAGGTACTCATTGAATATTTAATGATAAGAATAAAATTATCTCTCACATAAACAAATGAAAGGAAGAAAAGAAAGAGGAAATGTAAGGAAACAAAGATGAGGGAGGAAAAAATTCCACTTGACTTTTGCATTCACACATTCTATTTTTATTTGAGGTTAATTTTAAATGTAACGTTTGTTGCCTTATCAGTGAACATTTCATATAAGTGCCAATAGAGTCTCTGTAAGTAATGCTGTATCAAAATTAAAAGTATTACATCCTCTAATGAATACATATTGTGTGACTTTTTGAGATATTATTCAAATACACACACACATATATATACTGCATGCTAGTACATTAAGTGCTTCATTTGAAAGAAATTTGAGGTGCAGAGCACTATTACTTAACTTTACATTTTCAATCAGAATAAAACTTTATTTAAATTTTTAAAGTTTGTTTCCAAGAGTTGTATATATGTTCAATTTAGCTGCGCATTTGAAATTTATTTCAACTTCATTTTTCATTTGATGCCTTAAGAGGATATTAGAAACATGTTTCATTTCTCAGACTGGCACTACGTATGTGTATATGCAGAGATAAGAATTCATATTTTTTTTTACTAATACTAAAAAAATTTACCCACAATAGAAAAAGTCAATTTCAGGCAACATAGTGCAGTTTGAGTGAAAGATTCAAACAATTAAAAATTAGATATTTTTGAGAAGATGGGGGATTTCATGAGCATATCACCCCAACTGCTAATTCTTCACTCACGGCTAGCTTCGGTAAGCAATTCCCAACCGAGCTGTAATCGCACAAATTCAATAACTGCTAAATGTGTCCAGCCATGTGTGGGAAGGCTCTAGCTGCACAAGGAATGAGTGTATTCTACAGGTAGCACACTTTGTCCAAAGAGTACAGTAATAGATATGTTTACTGTGGTTGTCCTGAACCTGATCAGTCACTGTAAATTGAGTATATGCAAAGCAAATCACTTTTTTCTACTCATAAATCTGTGTGGAGGTGCCACACCTGCTACTGAGCATCAGCCACTGAGGTGGAGACCACTGAACCTCACCAGAGACCTGAGCTTGATGCTGTGACCGGATCTGGCTGTTGGACTGTTTCCATTAGAGAAGTACCAGATCCTTAATACTGATCATTACCAACTTTATCCCAAATGTGCGCATGAGGTGGAGGTATTCTGAATCAGAGACATGCAGAATACACTTAATATCACAATTCACTTAAAAAACAAATGATGACAGTGTGGTCCCTCACACTTTGATTCTCACCCCAGGAGTCACACAAGGCAAGTCAGGTGAAAGGTCATTCCCATACCAACTTCAAAGTCTGTTATCTCCAAAGGAGTGGAAAACAATGGATGTTTCTCTGTTTACATTGAGTAGCAAGATAGCTATCCACATTCCCTCTTGAAAGAAGGGAAAAAAAAAAAAAAAAACTTTGGGTCCTTTAAGAGGGGAGACAAAGATCCTGGATTTTCACCCTAAACTTTAGGATTGTAAATCTTCCCCAGATCCAGATAAACACTGGCTGTCTCCGGCTTTTGTGACCTAGAGCTGTCGCCAAGGCCTGGCCTCCACAGATTTTGGAATGTAAATACCTAGGAAGAGAGTTCTCCAGTCTTTTTGGCACTTTGGGGCTTAACCTAGGGACCTAGTCCAAACAGCCAGAGATCTCATTTTCAAATGTGAAGTGTAAAATGCTTCCACGAAAAGTCAAACCAAACATTTCCTTTTTCTTTTTTTTTTTTTTTTTTTGCCTTATACATTTCCTTGGACCAGAAGGCTAGTGCTTTTTACAACACTGAGAAACTCAGAAAGTTGTATTTCCCTGCACGAAGGAGAAAGTATATTTTTATGCAAGATGAATAATAAGCTGATTATTTGTAACTGATATTCCATCATCATCATCATTAGTGTTGTTCATTAATATTTTATTACCATGTCTTACTCTCTTCTTTCAGTAATATGGTTAAATTGTGCTTAACGGCCCCTTGAAGTTAGGCATAATCATGTGACTATGTCGGCCAGTGATTTAGGAGTGGAAGAGTTATGTGTCATTTGCAAGTAGAAAGCTTGAGACACCAGAGCACTGTGATTGATATCTTCCCTAAATGGTAGACCCTGACACCTGGCACCACTGGGTGAGGACAATGTGGCATAGAGCCCAGAGGCAGTCCTCAAAGCACCTACAGAATGAGCAGAAAGCTACAGTCTTGATATTTAAAGTCACTGAGATGTAGCTGACTGTTTTCTATACACATACATAAAATAATGGAAAAACTGCTATTGATCTAAACTTCCGGCAGCTGATGTGTTTTGAGCTATGCATCACTCCCTCCCCCACCCACATGGCATGAAATGTCCCAAAATTTAATATTTCAGAGATTGCATCTCTGGTGTCAGCAACAACCCATAGAGTCTGATCAATTTCCCACCAAAATACAATAGATACTGAAGTTGACAAGATTTGAATTCTGTGAGATCCCTGTCAACCGATTTCCTGTCTTGTAATATACGTACACAGTAAAAGTTAACTTTTCTGTAAAAAACTCACTGGGTTTAAGGAAATAAACCTTAGTTCACGTACATTTGAAACTGGATAACAAACAGAATTTTAGTTTGCTTTGCTAAAATAGAAATAGGATTTCAACATACCAGAGAGTGAATCTGAAGGGCCTATGGAAAACAGCTGAGCGTTGAACAAAGTGGGGGTGGGGCACAGAACACACGCATTAGGAAATCTGGGTGTAACTTTGATTCCCCAAAAATTCAATGCTTCCTCAATATCTACTAGGCCTAAGTTCCAAGAGCCCCGAGGGTCCCTGGCTGTTCAAACCCTTTATATAACCTCAAAATAGCCTAGGCATGCATACAAACCAGTTCTCCACATCCGCAAATTCCCAACCTCCGAGGAAAAGAGTGTTTCCCCTCTGAGGCTGCTTGAATCTGCAGATTGGAAACCCCGGCTAGAGAGAGCCAATTTATTGGGGGTTTAGTGTGGGGGAGGAATCCACAGCTAGGTGGACCTGCACAGTTGAAACCTGTTCTTCAAGGGTCAACTGTGTTTCCTTGGCTTTTTAACATCCCACAAAAATGGTCATTCTAAAGAATGGTCTTAAATATCTTAGAAAAAAAGTTTTTCAGATTTTCTTTAGTCAAGATTCTATTTATTCCCAAAATTAACCTTTTTTCATTGAGTTCCCATCCCTGAGGTTTATTTACTTTCTTGTGAGGTCCTGTAGGTAACTGATGATAAGAAACCTTTTAACTGCCTGTTATACACCTACAGTTGAAACTCCAAGCAGCTGAGATCCACAAGCTATCATGGCCATTCAAGCAATGTCTGGGAATTGTGTTCGTGACACACTCTCACTAGAAGCCAGAAAATAAATTTAGTGATAAGTTTAACTTCTCATTTTATAATCTCAGATTTAAAACTGGTGTTTCTAATTTAAAGAAGCAGTTGTACTTCAGAGAGCAACAGATAATTGTCCATTTTATATATAATTACAGTGTGCAGAAAAGGATAAATTGCTGCCTTTAAAATTATTACTTATTAAAGGGCTTAAGACTAAATGTCCACATAAAGTAGGCAATTAATTACACAATTCAACACACAAAAAGGAAAGCCTCATTACTGAATTTGAGCTTAAAGTATTTGAGAGGCCTCAATATACATATAACAACACTATTTCCCTTTGCTATGCCTTTTTTTTTGTTCTAAATGAAGAAAACAGATCCTCCTTCTGATTGCATCAGGTAAGTGAGCAAGTTTTGTTATTTTTACCTCCATCCATGAAAAAATATTATTTGAGATCTTGTTTAACACCTGATTAATCTTTCAAAATCATTGTTTTTCTGAAATTATTTATTTTCTGCAGAGCCTAAAAGAATAACTTCATTAAAGATTAATAAGACACAAAAAGAATAAAATGTTCCTATCTAAAATGACTTAATAAACAATTGACAGTTTTCTAAAGATACTGACAAATAGTTTTTGTTTTATTTTTTGTTGTTGTTTAAGTTGGCTTTTGTTATTAATTCATACACTGATCAAAATGTGAAAAAAGAGAACCAAAAAAAAAAAACCCTTTTTTAAAAACTACACCTGATCAAACACATATCTATTATCAGGGATAAAAACTTGGGGAGGGATTTAACTTTCATTTTTAGTATACTATTTATTACAATTTTTTAAACACTGATTTCTTTTGTTTTGGAGATTTCATTTGTTTGCCCTGGCTGTTTGGCCCAGTGGATTGAGTACCGGCCTGTGAACCAAAGGGTCAGAGGTTCAATTCCCAGTCAAAGCACAAGCCTGGGTTGCGTGAGAGGTAACCACACATTGATGTCTCTCTCTCTCTCTCTCTCTCTCTCTCTCTCTCTCTCTCTCTCTCTCTCTCTTCTTTCATTTCCCTTCTTTTTAATTTATTTTATTTTTAGAAAGAAGGGATGGAGAAAGAGAGGGAGAAAAACATCAGTGTGTGAGAGAAACATTGGTTGCCTCTTATGCACTCCCAGCTGGGGACCCAGCTTGCAACCCAGGCACGTGCCCTGACTGAATTAAACGGGTGACCTTTGGAATCAAAGGCCAGTGCTCAGTCCACTGAACCACACCAGCCAGGGCTATTTATTACAATTTTTAAGACATTTGTTTTAATGCAAGTCAAGACCAATTGATTTGCACAAGTATATTTAAAGGTAAATTAGATTTAAGAATATTAGCATATTAAACTTTTTCAGTGTTTACTTCCACCTTTAATCACAAAAAAAAAAAAATGTCCTGGATTAACTAAATAAATAAGTGATATAACCAAATTCTCTTATTTTTGTCTAGGTCAGTGCTATGCTTTCTTTCAGTGTTTTAACTCTTTACTCCCATCTAATTGGACCAACTCTCTGAGAACGTGTAGGCCACTCTGTTGATGAAAAAGGTGCTACGAGTTGATGATTAAAAAATAATGTATTGAATCATATAAATAACCTTTTCTAAGTAAATGAAATTGAATTTGGGAGTAACAGAGGCGCTCTGGATGTTAATATGAACATCACCTTTAATTTTAAAGTAATTTAGCTCAGACCAAAATTGTAGGAGAGTGAATTTGTTGTTTGCAGTCTAAAGATCATGGATCTCATGCTGTGAGGGCAACCAGAAACGGAGGGCAGAGATGCTGCCACTTCACTGTTTCAGCGAAGGAGGTAAAACCCTTCAGATTCAACATGAGGCTGAGAACGACAGAAGGAATTGGATGCCACACCAGAAAACTTTTGTTATACGTATAGTTGTTGAAATCTAAAAAGACAGCTGTTTAAATTCTAAATCATTCTCAACAATTTGGATGTAATTGACTAAATATGCAATTTGTAATCATTAAACCTCTTGGGACCTATGTTACATCATCAGAGATTAAACTGAAAAAGTATAAAACTTTAACTTTCTAAGTAGTTATTTGAAACAAATGATCTGTTTATTCTCTCCTTTACAGTCGACCTTTGACTTTATAATGCACAAAGAAGTGAAGGACTTTGTGTTGCTTTTTTCCCCCTTAATACCTAAGTTGTCCTTTTTTAAATCTCAGAAACATTAAGAACAGACCTCAAGCTGAGTCCCAACTTTCCCAACTCTCGTTCCCACACCATCTCTTGGGAAAGAGTTCCCTCCCTCTTTGTGAGTGCTCAATGAATCAGCTCTATCATGGGCCTTGGAATTCAAGAGGAAGTTTCGTAATGATGCTCTGAGGTTTTGGCTCTGTAGAGGAAAGCAGGAATTTTAAGAGTTTTGACATATTGTGAATCATTTTGTCTCTGTAGTTACCTAAGTTAACAACAACAAAAAATTGTTCAGAAAAAATTTTTCCCTAAATACTATGGTACCTAAGGCAGCATGGAGATCTCTGTAAGAGACTTGGAAAGAGTACCCAACCCTGAGCCGATCTCAGGGTAACTGCATTAAGAGCATCAGGAGAGGAAGAACTTTAAGGTAACCCAACACTTTTGCATTCCAGGAAGCTGAGACCTGGATAGGACCCCATTTGCTCACAACATTGCAAAACTGTACCTCTCAACCTTCTGAGGGACCTTGGATAGTTTAAGTTATTTCTGTTGGCATCATATAGCACAGAATAGAAGGTCTATAATAAGAAAATATAATAACTCTGTCCTCTCTTCACCTCCTTTCCTCACTACTTCCTGAACCACAAGCAGAACAATTTTGGTGATATTTCAGAAAAGGAATGTGACAAGGCCTGTTTCATTTTAAAACAGTAGCTGTTGAAGCTATTTCCTTTGACTAAGCATCATGACGCTATCTTGCATTCCTTCCAAAAAAGAAAGGCTAATATCATTGGTTAGCTTTTTTTAATCTACTAAGTTATGCCTCTGAAAAGAGCTTATTGAAATAATGGATGTGGAAATGCCTGCAATAGTGCCTGGTGTTTAGAAGCCAGTTAATAAACATGCATCTTATAAAGGATAATGGACACTATTAAATTTGTGAAAACAAAAATCCATATTTAATAGATTTTATGGGCTTTAAACTATTGAATTTCCTAAACCTGAATGTTCATCAGAATCATCTGGAGACTTAAAAATCAGTATCATGTTTGCTTAAAGCAGAGGACCTCTGCCCTCATCTCCAGACAAAGTCAACTCTGCTATCCACATATCTGGGAGGACAGGCTATTGAAAATCAAGGCTTTACAATATCATAGAAATCTTACATCAACAAAAGAATGTGAAAATATGACATATTTGGCTGCCAATCTGTATGCTAAAAGTACATATGACTTACATGGTAACTCTTTCCTAAAAGTTGTCTTTAAATCCTACAGGAAATTAAGATATTTTTAAATAAATGCTCACTTACTATACAAATTTTTCATCTTACATATAATTACAATAAAGTAAATGTGTTACTATGTCCAATAGTTTCTTGAAGAATAAAATGTGAGTACGTACAGACCTTATAAGAAACCAAGGCTAGTATAAACGTGAATGCCTCAGCAATTCACTCATATAGCTGTCAAATCTAACCTCTGAGGATAAAGTAACAGGATAAAGCATAACGCAATGAGTAATGAAAAGATGCCTCACCTTGAATTATATTTCATAAATAATCAACTGTTTATTAATGTTAACAATTTTACCAAGATAAAGAAATATATTGATGAGGGACAAAGAGCATACAATAAAATATTTGGTATACTGTGCTCCTACTTCTCAGGGCAGCACCCATGGCAAAGTTTCCCCATGTTATCTCAGAGCCTACCAGAGGTCGGAGAGCGCTCCATGTGCTGACTGGTTTTAGGGGCAGTAAGCCGTTTCCTTTGTGGTGGGATGCAAGGATGCCCATAAGCTGGGATGCCCTTCAAAACCCTCCCATGTGCTGACTGATGAATGACACTCCGGAATGCTTTCTCCCTCAGTTCACAGGTTCTAAGCAGGGGTGTCCTTCCGTGTTTTAAAATATTCTATCTAAAAATACCACCAAGCCCCACCAAGAAGTGCTGAATCAGAATATTTGGAGACTGGATAAAGTGCATTGAGTGAAAACTTTGGTCTCTACTAAATACTAGTTCTTTTCCCCATCATACCCACACTCCTAGCAGAGTTCTCAGCTAAAGTCATACTCAGGCATTTGTATTTTAGCATGAATTATCTGAAAATAGGTTTTGAGGAGGTAAAGAAGAGAAGAATCCATCAGTATAAACTGAGGAAAGACCAAAATACAAATTTCAGAAAAGGGTGGATATAATCTAATGTCTTAAATCTAGCAGAAACTTACAAGAAAATGAAATTTTATAGGACTTAACAAAGTGGACAACCCTCAGATTATTTTATTTTTAGAAAGTAACTATAAAACAGTAAATTTCTATAACAGTTTGAAAGACTTTTGAGAATTTACAAACTAAAGGAAAAATGAAAGTCAAGGAGAAAAAATTTAAAAAGCCTCCTTACCCACAAATGGACAATTATAGAGAGATAAGTAATATATCACAGTACTTATAGTATGTACAAAGCAATATAATATTTTTCAGTACTTACAAAGCACCTTTTATATATACTATGTCACTGTCTTGTAGAATTAGGTTTAAGTAGGTCATGATTAACACTGTTTTACACATGAGGAAACTCAAAGAGTTTAGGTGGCTTTGCCAAGTCCCATCATCAGGACACAAGAGCTTATACTTGAATCTGTTTGCCTCATGTTAAATGGTCCATTCCTAAATCACAGCACTCTCTGGAAAATAAATATAATTTGATCAATTAAGGCACAATTCCTATCTTTGCAACCTAACAATTAAAATATGTGTTTACGAGCAATGTCTTTCTCAAAGGAAAAGCATTCTTCTTGGATTCCTCATCAAACTCTTGAGGATCCTCTTGCTTATTGCTTCTTGGTAGGTTCTAAAGCTTTCCTCGTGGCATGGAGAATGTTTGGAGCTCTTTGGAAGCTCATTGGCATTACAGGAGGCTGGGATCTGTGTCAGGCCTTCTCTACTATTCCCATGTCATTGTGGCATAGGGAGTGTGAATCTGTTTCACTAACATCACCTAGTGTTCCAAATAAAACTGAGACACTTGTGGCCTCCAGTCTTGATTTTCAGATTTATCTCAGGAGTTCCTTTATCTGCCATTATATCTGGACAAGATGAAATCAAGTCAACACTTAATGCTTGATTCTCCTTTTACTGCTCAAGCTTCTCTCTCTCTCTCTTTTATCAGTCTCGAAATATCTATTGACTGTGTTGATCTTTACAGAAAACTCTTAGTTTCATTGATTTTCTCTAATCTTTTTCTTGTTTCTCTTTCATTGATTTCCACCATAATTTTATTATTTTCATCTTCCTCTTATTAGCATTGGTTTTGCTGTTCTTGTCTCCCTAGCTTCTTAATGTGGACACCGAGATATTGACTTTAGGTCTTTCTTCCTTTCTTCCACTTGCTTTAAGTTGTAAATGTTCCTCTAACCACAGACTTCTTTCTGCTATTTATTTCCAATTTAATTCTATTGTGGTTGGAGAATATGCTTAGTATGAGTTCAATCCATTTGAATCTATTGAAACTTGTTTTATGTCTTCTCATAAGGTCTGTCCTGGAGAATGAGTCATGCACACCGAAAAGACTGTGGATTCTGTTGTTGGGTGAAAAGTTCTCTATTTGTCAGGCAAAATTGGGTGACAGGGATAGTCAAGTCTCACATATTCTTATTACTTTTTTTCCTAGTTGCCTTGTCAATTACTGCAAAAGGAGTATTGAAATCTCCAAATGTGATTGTTGAGTTGTCTATTTCTCTTATAATTATTTAAGATTTTGCTTAATTTATTTAGGGACTATGTTTAAATGCATTCACAGCTGCTAAATCTTCTTACTGTATTGGATAAGTCCTTTCCTGTCTCTAGTAATATTCCTTGTCTTAAAGTCTACTTTGATATTAATACAGTTACTTCAATTATTTATTGCCGTTTGAATGGTATGTCTTTTCTCCATCTTTTACTTTCAACTATTTATTTCTTTGCATATATAGTATTTCTCTCATAGAAAATATAGGGTTAGATCTTGCTTTGTATTCAGTTTGGCAATCCCTGCCTTTTGATTTGAGTGTTTAGTCTATTTACCTTTAAAATTATTATTGTTAAGGCTGAATTTACATTTTGCCACTCTCTTCATATCTTTTTTGTTCCTTTTTTACTCCCTTCATCTGTTATAGAGAAGCAGTTTTAGCTTACCATATTACTTTCTCTGTTAATGTTTACTTTTATACATAATACACACACATACACATGATATTTAATTCTTCATTGACTTTATTTTACCATACCAACACTTCCAGTATGCCATTGGATGCTGCCATTTGGTCTCCATTGTTTTCAATAAGAAATCAGTTGTTAATCATAATTTCACAATTCATTTTTGTTTTGTTGTTTGCAAAATTTTATCTTTGCCTATGACTTTCAGCAGTTTGACAGTGTATTCTTTTGAATGTTTACCGTACTTAGGTTTCACTGCATTTCTAGGATCTGTGGGATTATATTTTTCATCAAATTTGGCAAGTTTTTAGCCATACTTCTTCAAATATTTTTGTTCACTTCTCTATCTCCCAGCTGGAGATAAGAGATAGCTATAATTTATAGTTGGAATGCATGGCTTTGTGAAACGGTCTCTGAGGCTCTTCATTGTTCTTCAATCCTTTGTTTGTTTGTTTGTTCTTTAAATTGCTGTTTTCTGTGGTGCTAACTCACATGCATAGTGGTTCTTTCTTCTGCTAGCTCAAATCTGGTATGGATCTCATTATAGTTATTATAATTGTCAACTTAAGAAATTATTCTTTTATATAATGTACATTTCTCTACTGATATTCTTTATTATCTTACCGTCATCCTGCTTTACTTTAATTCTTTGAAAACTGTTTCTTTTACTTATTTGAACATATTTATAATGGTTGCTTTTAAGTATTTATAAAATCCAGCAAATGGACCCCATTCAGATTCAGTCCCTATTGATATTCTCCTATAACTGAGCGTGAGCTACACTCACCCATTTCTTTGTATGACTTATGACTTTTGTTTGAAAGTATATGTTTTAGATTATTGTAGCAATTTAGGATTCTTTCTTTTCTTTCTTTTTTCTTCTTTGAGGGTTATTGGACTATTTTTTTAAGTCCTTGTCTAAATTTAAACAACAGAATCTATCTGCTCCATGGTGTGTAATTACTAATGTCTCTGCTGTGGTCTTTCATTCTTATGTTTGTTTTTTCAGCCCGGTTCCTAGGTGTGGCCTCCAATATCTGCCTGACTAAGAGGTTAGCTAATGCTTTGGACAGAGGTTTTGTTCAAACACCTTGAACATGTAATGTTTCTACCCTGTGCCAATGTGTCTCACATGGTTTGAGAAATGCATTCAAAGTTGCAGCCTGTTCTCAAGTCTCTGTAGGCTTTCTCTTTTTGTTTTGCTGGACTCTGTTAGGTCTCTCCTAAATGTGAATAGGCTCCCAGTCAGCCAGTAGGCATGTGGAGAACTTATCTCAGCACTTCTATGTCTTTCTTTTTTCCAGAATTTCCCTGTGAAATGGCTGGCTGGAAGGTTTTCTCTGCTTAGTCCCAATTGAGTCTATTGCCACTATTGATCAACAAAGAAGAAGTTTTTGTCTCCTGCCCTGCATTGAGTCAGTGGGCCCCAGCTGGCGGCAAAGTCACAGGTGTTTGTACCCCGCCACAACTTGAAACTCAGGCTGTTGCCGCCCAGAGACTAGGGTTGTGAGCAGTTCCAGGCAGGTGGCCAGAGACACCTGCTGTCCTGACTCAAAGCTGCCACAGGTTTTGGGGAATTAATTCTTCTCAAATTGTTATAGGCTTTTTCTTATTTTCCAGTGCCTTAAATGACTATTTTTGACACTTTTGTCCAGTTTTATATTCTTTTTTGTACTCATAAATTGCCAAAGCAATCACACAACTATTATCCCATTTTACAAAAGGCAAAATCATAAAAACCAGAAATATGTCAGTGGTTTCCAAGCACTTAGCGTAGAGAGAAGTCCTGACTACAAAGGAGGTAAAAGGATATTTACTGGAGTGATGGAAATAGTCTGTAGTCTCATTTTTGTTGTGGTTATATGACTATAAGTATTTATCAAAACAAAAAAATGTACACTAAAAAGGGTGAATTTTACTGTTGGTAATTATACCTTGCAAAATCTGGCTTTAAATAGCAATAATATACGTGAAGTAAGGCTACTCAAGTTCAGTTCCCAGTTCTGCCCGTGAATATTTGTGTGACCTGGGACAAGTTAACCTCTGTTTCATATTCTAACATTATCAAATAAGTATAATAATTGCATGAGTTTCCTACTGCTGCCAGAACAAATTACAAACTTAGTGGCTTACACACACACAAATTTATTACCATATCATTTATTATCAGTTCAAAAGTCCAAAATAGATCTTACCAGGCTAAAACCAAAGTGTCAGCAGGGCCGTGTCCTTCCTGGGGCTCTAGAGAAAAAGCTGTTTCCTTGCCTTTTACAGCGTCTAGATGCTACCTGCGTTCCTCGGCTTTACCCCGTCCTGTACCTACTAAGTGTGCAGCACAACACTTCTGAATCTCCCTCTTCCATATTTAAAGGACGCTGATTGATTGATTCTATTGGATCCACCCGGGTATTCCAGGGTACTAGCCACATCGTGAGAGCTGATTAGTATCCTTAGTTCCAGCTGAAACCATCCCCACTCTTGCCATATAATATAATATATAATACAATATCTTCAGAGGTCCTGGGGATCAGGAACTGGGCAACTTTGGGATCCCTGGCACAATAATAGTAACTACCTCATGGGTTGTTAAGATTAAGTTATAAATGCAAAAAACCTAGAACAATACTAGCACGTAACAAATACTGCATTATTACTCTCCAGCTTCTTATACTGGGGTCAGGCATGGAGTTAGCAAGCACTGTGGATAATGGTGATGCATAGATCGACAAGGGGCTGCCACATTCTCAATGAAACTGAATGGGGAAATGTTAATATATAATAAGATTCACTCAAAGACAAGTTGTCATTCTGGGGGTTTTGTTGTTTTTTGTTTTGTTTTGTTTTGTTTTGTTTTGTTTTTAGTAGAACAGGAGAGAAAGAAGGAAAAGGAGGAAAGAAAGAAAGGGAGAGAAACATCTATCAGTTGCTTCATGCACCCGACCGGGGACTGAACCCACAACCGAGGCATGACGGGAATTGAACCAGTAAACCTTCACTTTATGGGACAATGCTCAACCAATGGAGCCACACTGGTCAAGATCATCCCTCTGTCTTTCTGTCCTAATATCAAACCTATACATTACCAAATTGCAATACAAGTTAGCCAACCAACTATGTGAGGGAGATAAAATTTTAAATCCTAGTTTTCTGCTCTTCAGGCCATCCCCCAGGTGAATAAAATGATTGTGTATTATGAAAAATGGGCTTATTCTCAGAACATCCATAAAACTCAACTTAACTACTTTTCGTGGATCCACAGACATGCACAGCCTCAGGCACTGTGGAGTTCTTTGTTAAATCCACAGCAGAGTAGGTCACGCTCAAGCTTGCAGATGCCCATAGACTGGAATGGGAGCAACCCAGTCATATGCTTCAAATTTCTCCGAGGTTGGTTAGAATAGAAGCCATTATTCTCAGTCTCTGCCTATGTGAGCCATGTAAGCAGAAGAGAGCTTTAATGATTCAAACCAGAACCTTTGTTTATTCATTTCTATATGATTGCTGTTTTGTACAATAAAAAAGACTTCATTCTTTCAGATGAAAAAATATGTATTTCCCATGTATATATTTGGTACCCTATCATGTTAGGCAAATATATTTTACTTAGGAATTATATTGAGCCACTACAAAGTAACTAAAGTAACTTAAGTTTAATTTGGCTCAGTAAAATAGAGTATTAAAAGTGTATTTGGTATAAGAAAATAACTTGTGGAAGAAATACAAATTTACACTAGGGTACCAAAATTTGAAAAAACTGTGTAATACAACTGAAGCACTACACAGAGGAAAACCTATAGTTTTAAATATCACCTTTATATATAATATATAAAATAAATAAAATAGAAAAGTGAATTAATAAAGCATTTGTCTTAAGAGGCTATAAAAACTAAATAAATGTATGGCAAGTAAATGGGAGGAATTAATAAATATAAAAAAAGATTTTCATTTATCAAAATTATTAAATTAATAGAATAAATCTGACTTGTTTTCTCTAAATTACAAAATAGGTAAACCATTAATAATTCAATCAAGAAAAAGTAAAAGTAGAAATACAAAATATTGAAATGTTTTTGTGGAAATAACTATAGATAGAAAAGACACTAACAGAATCACGAGAGAATGTTTTGCTCATTATTCTGCTCAATGACAATGAGAAATTGACAATGGGAACAAATTATTTTCTTAGAACATATAAATTAAAACTACACCCAGAAACACTGTACAGTATTGCCAGACCAGTCACTCTAGAAAAAGATCACTGGAAAGCTGGTAGGCAGCAGTGGAAGGGGAGATTTACATTTTACTGCATATTGGCTTTTTTTTTTTAAATTTTGTACTCTCTGCATTCGCAATTCAGACAAATAAATGAATGATGTTGTTAAAGAAAACATACACCAATAAAAAAATTGTCTACTTTGAAATTAGCAGTGGATTTATCATGGGCTAAATAATTGACAAAAGTTAAAATTTAAATATTTGTGATATTTTGATTAAGGTGATAAATGGCAATAATGGAAGCAGAATGCTGTGAAGTCAGAAAGTCTAAAAATTGTCCATGCTTTATTTAAAACTTGTTCCATATTCAAACACAGAAATCTTTATTCATGCCTGCAATTTTATGCTTTTATAATATTTACTGTACTATAATTCTTGTAAGTAATACACTGGAAGTAATGCCTTTGATAAGTCAGGTTTTCTTTTATAACTCAGCATAATTAGTAAGATGGTAATACCCCTTTTAGGATATACACCAGCTTTTCTATTTTAAATAGCCCAGGATTCCTAGATGCTAAGGAGCCCCAAAACAGTGCCCTATGACAATGTGGAATGCATCACGCTGCCCATGTTCTAGGAAGCTTTCATATGAAAATACCTTACCCATATGAGAACCAATTCCAATTCTTGTCTCTCCCTTGAGTACTTTCATTCAGATATTCACTTTAATCTCAAAAGCCATGCACTTAAATTGCCCTTGATATACCCTTATTCACAGCTCTCTGGTATACTCTCAAGATTTCCATCAACTTGCACTCAAAAAGCTCTGAATCATTAAATTGAGGACAATTTCTTCCCTAAGGTTCTCTTCCACACCTCACTTAACTGATTGGGACAATTTTATCTTACAACAATCCTACAAAACCTTCATAAGCATAGTCTGTATTTCTAGAGCAGAATCTATAATTAATGGAGTCATCAAAGGTTGCCTTTACTCAGGAATTAGACTTTGTCATACTTTGATCATACATGATCTTCTCAAGAACAATAACATTTCTCATTCTGTGCTTAAGGAATTACAGAGGAGTAGAAGAAAATAAGTAAACAAAAAATTGAGAACAACTTTTTGCGGGTATATACTTCCCCAGATCTGGCTACCAGAGAATTAAAATTTATTAGAAGGATAAATAAATATTCAGCTAAAAGAAATGAACAGTTTATTTATTCTTAAAATGTTAGTAAAGATATTCAAATATTTATTTGCTTAATAATTGAGACAGTAATTGCTAACGTGGATAGTAACTAATACTGTGATTTATCTGCCATTTGCAAAATTTCAGGAGACACCCAGCACCATTAACTTTGGTAATATTTTCAAAGGGAAATATTGTAAAGGAAATACTCGCATATGTTTGGTAGATAAGTTGGAAACACAATGTTATTCCCAACTTTTGCACATAAAAAAACAATAAAAATTAAAACATCCAGATAAACAGGAATGAATCAGTATTGATTTTTCTGCCGCATAGAAGGAAAATGAAGTGATGCCTCACGCTGTTTGTTTGATTTTTAATTATGTGATTCATTTCAGGCAACAGCAAGCTTTTTCCGTAAAGGGCCAGGTGGCAAATATGTCAGGCTTTGTAGGCCCCGTGGTCTCTGTCACGAGTACCCAACTCAGTCACTGTAGTGCAGAAGCTGCCATACACAACAAGTAAATGAATGAGTATGATCTCGTTCTAGCAAAACTTTATTTACAAGAACAGATTTAGCATGCACTGTATGTTTGCATCCCCTGATCTAGTTGAAAGAAATAAATGATTCATAAATTTATAGTGAAAAGCAAACAATAGTTTAAAGTCCCAAATCTTATCAGCTATGTGCCTCTCATGGCTAAGATAGCATAAATCCATGAACGCACCCATGCGATGTGGTCCGACACTATGCCTTGGTCCTCCTCTCCCCTCAAGCGTACATTGCTTACAAGTGATAGAATTTGTAGATTAATTTATACTTTTATTTCTCAATTTATTTCCTAATTTACTGTAAAGATTTCACAAAGTAAACCATAGTGTTTTAGAAAATATTCTACAGAATTCCAATTCTGTTATTAGAATAGTATAATGTAAAGGATAAACATATGATAAAATAGCACAAGAAAATTTGAGGGAAGGCAACCTTTTCAACATAGTTAAAGAGGTGTGTGTTAAATAAATTATTGAATTGCATTTCATTCAATAAAATAAAATAAAATTCCTAAATCTCCATGCTTACATGAATGAATGAATGCTTAAAGACAGCATGCTGAAATTAAAAGAACTAGTAACAGATATAGAAATTTTTTTCAGTTTTTCCAACTTCCTATTTCATTTTTTCAGGGAAAAATTGAGTCATGAAATGTCATGAGTTAAAAAAAAAAGAATAGTAATTCTATCTTTATTTCAGTTTTCATTGTCTAAGGTAAGAAAAATAACCAACAAAAAAAAATCAAATAAATGAACAAAGCTCAATGACCACATTCTGTATTTTGAATTTTCTTCTTAAGCCTTTTTAATTATGTTCTCTCTTTTGAGATGATACATAATACATAGAAATTATCTAAGAAGTAGATTTGTGAGTGGTATATTATAGATACCAATCTAAGTAAGTGCTGTTCTCGTCTTCATATTTTTTCACCCTGGTACTTTCCCTGTCTATAATAAGAACAATCTCTTTGTGGTAATTATGCAGTTAAAAATGTTTTCTCTATGCTCAGTAAGGCTAATGAACATATCTAGATAGTTAAGAGGTACACTGAGAGAATTTCAGACAACTCATTATATTGATTAATATTTTGTGGGGAAAGATCTTTTAAATATATGAATAATTATAAGACCCAGTACATTGTATTCAAACTGTGTTCTAAACTGCTGTAAAAATAATTGATTAGCAGTGGAAAATTGTCATATGTATATAACTTTCAAATACCTGTACCATTGTTAAAATGCTTTATTCTTTAAAACTCTCTGAAGCATTTAGAGTAGATGGTAATAGATTCATTTTGCAGATACAGAGATGGGATCACAGGGCCTAAATCATGCGTACAAAATCAGAAGATTGGTTAATGATAAAATCTAAATTGGAACCCAAATGTCCTTCCTTTCTTATTGGATGTACAGTCTACAAAACTCCACTGCGATTAGTAAGTCTTGAGATGCACACACCATGATGCACACTATATATTTGAATCTAAACAAAGCAAAGAGAGATCCGTTGTTCTTTTTTTTCCCCGTTTTTTTGGGTTTTGTCATTGGACAAAAAGGGAATTCATTTCTTTACTACAACAGGATTCATAGTTACATTAAAATAAACAACTATCCATCAAGGAAAAGAAAAAAAGAATGCTGAAATGCAAGGATACTTGCTTCTTTTGAACTTTGATAGCAGAAGCAGTTCTGTTCTTGTAATGCTCCTGACAGTACTTATGCAATAGGAGGTGAAGAGTCTGGGGGCCCCATGCACCAGCCTTCAAAAACTCAAGTTGTTTCATCCTCTCCAATCGGGCACGATGTTCCCAGTGCCCTGATGATAGGCTCAGGAGCACGCTCTTCACCTGATTTTTGTGTACGGGGCTGTTCGAAGACGGTGATTTCATCTAATCTGGTGATTCCAGAGTTTACTATGTCAACTGTCTGCAGGACCTGGTTCATCCACTCTATTTCCAGAATTATGGCTCAATCTGGGCAGAAGATAGAGTCAGCCAGCCATGCTTCCAGGTAAAACACCAACAGTTCTCTCAGTTCCTGCACAGGAAGCTTCCACAGTCAGGTGCAAATCCATGGTAGTGGAAGTAGTATCCTCAGCAGGCCGTCCAGGGACTAGGTGGGATGTCCGTTGATCCCCCTGGACCGCAGCACCTGGCTGGAGGACCGTGCTAGGACAAGCAGCCCAAGAGCGAGAAGGAGCAGCTCTCACGGTACTTCCGAGAGGGTGGGGGTAGAGGGAAGCCCAATTCAAAAAAGCTGGATTGGGGCACAGCATTAAAGGCCAGGAGCAGAAATGGTGGAAACATAGTCAAGAAGAGATCGTCTAAGCCAATGTATCTAATAAAAATTTTAAGGACAGAAGAAATGTTTTCAAAAACAAGGCTGACAAGAATGAGACTGGCCCCGGGTAGTAGGTTTGGACCAGCAGAGATCTGAATCCTCTGCTTCCACATAACCTGGAGAGGTTTGGAGAGAACACCCAGGCTTCCCCATGAACGTATGTGATGAGGCTTTCCTATCTGTTCTGTCTGGAAAACATGGGGCTTCGATCCTCTAGTGGGAGAAAAGTACGTCCAACTCCTACTGTTTGGGGGGGCAAAGGGGCAATCACGTGGAAATATACACGCCACCCAGCCTGATTTGTTTAGTCCGGAGAACTGGCAAGGCGATTTGCCATTGGTTGGGGATTTATTCCCAACAATCAGGAGGGAGGTAGAATACTGCTAAAAGAGGAAATGGTTACTGATGCCATCAGTAGTCTTCCATGAGAGAGTCCTACTGTGAAATAGTCATATCTAGTGTATACTCGGGTGCTTTCCCACCAACTTATTACCTTGGTGATAAGGTATGGTTGTTCTTCACCCAACATTGCACCCATTTGATTGATTGATTGATTGATGTGTGAGCTTAGCAACTTCTTTAAAGGATAAGTCAAACAATAGTTTCGAGCAAGGCTTTGGTCTAATTCTTAATCACTCTTCTAATACATATATATTATCTCATTTAATTCTCATGACAATTTATGGTTATGACTGTGCTCATTTTACGAATGAGGAAACTGAAGTTTGAAAGAGATTAAGTAACTTTGAGTTTTTACAGCTGTTAAGCAGAAGAGCAAGAATTCAAGCCTGAATCTGTCGAGTTGAAAAACCCCAGGGTTTTGTCATTATTCTAATAATGACATTTATTTAGAAAGTTAAGGTTTAGACAAAGAAAAAGGAACGTATCAGTACAAAGCAGTACAGTTGTCAAATAAATAGAACAATTCTTGGATAAGAAACAATGGCTGTGATTAATAAAAAAGCGAGAGGGGAGATTATGGAAATTTTGTCTCATTAATCTTGAAAGTTAAGAAACATTCAGATGGATGGAGAGAGTAGGGGCATTTGTCATGGAGAAATGTGGAAAGGAGGTAGGATAAAGATGCAAAAGCAGGCTGAGAGGTGGGAAGACTCAAAGCAGGTTCAAGAACAGAAAATAGGCCAGTCCATGGAAATAAATTAATAAAAATGCGCAGCCACACCTATGCACATACGATGTCAAAATATATTTGAACAAATATAACCAAGTTTCCTCTGTCACAGTAAAGATGCTGTGCCTTACTACCTATAGAGTATCTGCCTCTCCCATGAGAATCCAGAAATAATAAACCCTGTTTGGATAAAAACAAAGAAGAGAACGAACAGGGAACAGGCACCAGCCTAATGTGAAGATTGAATATAAAATAGTTTAAGAACTTAGACAAATAGTATAATCATAATGAACTGCTCCAGTGCACCACAGCTTATGTCATCAATAGGGCCCTGTGAGCTAAAAAGTAGGAGTTTAAAATGCAAACAGGTGGCAAGGTAAGGTCAGGGCTGGGGTCAGATTGCCTGAATGGGCACAGGGCTTCATGGGCCTCGAGGATCTAGCAACTCCACTCCTGGCATTGGCCAAAGGGACGATAGTAGGGCTTTCACGGGAATGTGCTTATCTTCATCATTATCACCATTCCTAACTCAGTACCCTTCTTCCCTCCCTCTGACACACCCTGTGCTGGGATTCTTCTTACATACTCGTGGCCTATCCCAGTACTAATGAGGCATGACTACTGCCATTTCACATAACTAAAAGTGGCTTTAGAAAAGGGAGGCAGGTCAGAGTCAGGGCACTGAGAATTCTTATAAAAGCTATCCTCTCTTGCCCTGGCTGGTGTGGCTCTGTGGGTTGGGCATCGTCCCATAAAACAAAAGGTCACTGGTTTGATTCCCAGTCAGGGCACATGCCTGGGTTGCTGGCCAAGTCCCCAGCTGAGGCGTCCAAGAAGCAACCGAATGACATTTCTCTCACACAGCGATGTTTCTCTCCCTCTCATTCTCCCTCCCTTCCCCTCTCTCTAAAAATAAATAAATAAAATTGGTAAAAAAAAAAAAATCAAATCTGTCTGCTCTCCCAGTGAATAGAGAGTAATTCTAATTTACCTTTCAAACAAGGTTTTCCATTGTCCATGCATGCTTGTTTGTAAGACACAAGAGAAAACATTCCTTCTCCACGTACAACAGGAAACTATATGTAGAGAAAAACAAAATCTGTTCTCTACGGAAAGAATTTTAGCAACAATAGGGGTGTGACTTCTCCCCAGAAGAACCTGCATGTATGTGTTTCCCTATGAATAGTAACAGGAGCTGGACCCTGAACAGTGCTCACTTTCACATATTCTCAGGTATCATTCAGGTCCTACAGAACAGAGTCTTTACACTCACCACGCTGCTTTGTTACAAAATGCCTTTGGTAAACCACTGACTTTAGAAAGACTAGACTCCTTTTTGTTGTTAAGACGTTACTTACTTATTTATTTATGGAGAGAGCAGGGAGGGAGGGAGAGAAACATGGATCAGTCGCCTCTTACACATGCCCGGACTGGGACCAAACCGGCAACCCAGGCATGTGCCCTGACCAGGAGTCAAACCAGTGACCTTTCTCTTTGTGGGACAATGCCCAACCAACCAAGCCACACTGGTCAGGGCAAGACCAGACTCTGAAGTAGCTCTGTGCAACTGTGTGGAATCTAAAATCAAGACCATGATGCTCAGCCTCGTTTCCCTGTTCACCAACAGAACAAGTGCTATTAGCATGAGCGCTTGTTCACCGCAGGCCTACCTGCCCAGGCCCAAAAGGAAACAGTGGCTCTGCACAAAAACAATAAAATGAAACTGTGGAGCTGTTCATTATCTCAACACCCAATCTATTCAGCTCCCTGTGTTTTTCTCTACATGCTTTTATGTTATCACATTGCTCCATGAACCTCTCAATGAGGATATATAACACCAATACCTCAAACTCATCACATTCACAACCAAACTATTCATCTTTTTACCTTCGAATCTATCCTCCTCTTCTTCCTAGTTTGGATAATGACAGCAATATGCCTCCAAGGCTGTAAAACTCAGTAACAGTGGTGCCTTCTTCCTTTTATTCATTATCTAAATTCAGATGATGGCAGTTTCTCACTACTTTCTACTCCTCTGGCCCTGACCCTAATTCAGACTTTCAACATCTCTTACCTGGAACATTACAGTAGCCTCCTACCTTAATCTCCCAACCTGCTGTCTTCCCATTTTATTACCTTCTTCGCACAACAACCGCAATTGGCTTCCTAAATCTTAGATTTGATAATATTAATTCTCTGTTTGGAAGATCTGTATTGATTTCTCACTGTTTACGGCACCATTGGGAAATTAGTTTTGGCTTGTTCTAGAAGGCTTTGAAACCATGGGGAGGGAAGGAAGGGAGGAAGGAAGGAAGGTGTAAGAAAGTAAAAATAATTTCAAAATCTACTAAGATATTTTTACTGTAAATTTGGCTTTGTATTTTATGTTTAATGGACTTATTGTACAAAACAATCCTGTTTAGGGAAATAAGAAAACATATATCTATTTATGTTTGCAAAAACAAAAATAATAAATCAGAAACCAATGTAATTAGTTATATACAAGGGGCAAATGTAGATTAGATAAAAATGTCAACTTTCCTGAGTTTGCTAACCGTAGTGTGTTTATGTAAGAGAATATCCCTGTTGTTAGGAAATACATACCATAATATTAACAGATATGCAGTCTACTGTCAAGTGGTTCAGATAACACAAATTGTAATGGTGCGTGTGTATGTGTGAGTGAGAGCCAGAGACAGTGAGGGGAGGTATGCAATAAAACCAATTTTGCAAGCTGTTAAAAAAATTGGTCAGTTAAAGTCGGTCTTTTTTTTCCCCCGACAGTACATCTGTAACTTCTTGCTGCTGAACTATAAGACTTTTCCCCAGTCTTAATATCTATTTTTCATCACTGATGGACTTGGATCACTGATAATTTGCTGGTTCTTCATCTTTGACCATAAGTGGTATATGTTCAGCAAGGGTTTTTTTTATTATTATTTTCTATTTGGTAGGTTTGTTGCACATTGTTCATCATTACTGTAATATATTTTCATATGTATTGCCTGGTCTCCCACGTACTTTCTTGTGAAATGAATATTGCTGGACTTAAATTTCCTCATCTGCAGAATAAGAATAGTTGAGTAATCACTAGATAACATCTCTAAGGTCCTTTCTCCCCTGTAAAAAAAAAAAAAAACTCTTACATATTTTACTTCCTCGATTTTCTTTTAAATGCAGAAGAAATTTAAACATCTCACCCATTGCATTTCTATATTACTAGAGGAGAAAAAGCAGTGCATTTGTGTGCACTGCTGAAGTAAAATGAAGTTTGTTGTCATGCTTATTACTTTCTACATAATTTTAATTTCTTAATTGAGCCTGGAATTGAAAGAAGCTTATTATAACTAGGACTCTAAAAATACTAATTCATGCCTAAGATTGCTTGCATTCTTACAAGTAAAAGAAAATTGTTGAAATAATTGATTTGTTGCCAGTTGAATGCTTTCAATTTTTATTATTTCTCAGCACTGGCTTGTACAGTCCTTGTCACGCAGCTTTGCCGCAGTGCTAATTTGGCATTTGCTAAAAATATTCAGTAGCACAGAGGAATGATGTGCAGGACAAATGCTTTATAGTTTGCCACAATCTTTCCAATGTTAACCAATGTTTATTTGTTTTGTAAAGCGATGGCTAAAGAATATAAAAGCAAATGCATTTCCTCTTTTTTGTCTTTCCCAAGGAGAAATGTAAAAAGAACTGAATGCAAATGCAACTGAGAAGGTGTGCGTCTAGCTGGAATTCACAGGGCCTCTGAGGTGAGAGGGCAGAAGGCTCAGAGACCACTACTCCACAACTGCACCCTGCCTGCAAAATCCACAGACAAAAGTTGGATTCCCCTTTGCATTAGTGACTCTCACAGATACCCGATGCCATAACAGAGAGCCTACCTTAGAAAAAAATTGATATGTAAGATTTTAATAAGGAAAGCAAGAAGAAGGATCCAGTGTTTATCTCCTGGGTCCCTAAATCTGCATGACTTCTGAACCAAAATCATGTATGTTGGCTCCAAAAAGGCCACACGAAGAAGCTGACAGGAATCAAACATGAATTATGAGCAAAATGCTGCAGGGTGGCCATGGACCACTGCACCCCCAGCAGGGCAGCTTTGGGCAGTGCCGGCATCTCCCTGGAGGACAGGCCTGTGTCTAAGCCCCTCTCCAGAAGGCTGCCTGAAGCATCTGGCAACCATGACATGAGGGTAGGGGACGGTGCTGCAGGCCACCCCTCTTGCCAGACTGCCGAGGGTCTGAGAGAATCCCAGCAGGGGGAAGGCAATCCCTTCACCCTGATCTCCACACAGCCCCACTTCCACCTGGACCTTCCACCTCCTCCATCCCTGAGGGCTCCGGCCTGCCCAGAGGACTTTTAATCTTCTGATTCTTCTTGAGTTGAAGTAGGCCAAGTTCCCCTCAGACATCCCAGTTAGAGGGTGGGGGCTATATTTTATAAAGTATAAAATTATATTGATATTTTTAAATAAAATCAGTAATATATTTTAGGCTTACGCTAAACAAGCTCTACACTAAAGTGGAATCATTCTTTTAAAGTCATTTAAAACTCACCAATTAAACATAGTTTTAATTTAATCATCCAGTGAACATGTATTAAGCACTCTTTACGTGTCAAGTTGTGTGGTCCACAAGACAGGTCTCTGCTCTCAAAAAACTTACAGGTAAAAAATTTAAGAAAAATTTTACTCTTTAAGTATGACTTTATTTTTAAATAAAAAAGATATTAATGTATGGTGGTTGAACTCTTGTAATGTGTTTTAATGTAAAAGAGAAATGTGTATAAATGATGACAATGCCAAGAATATAATTTTTAAAAATATTTACAAATAACAAGTGATATTGTTCTTAGAGACACTTTAAGAATAGCCTTGAAAAATATACTAATAATGCTGCTTTCTTCTAAACATTTTTAGTATTTTATATACATACGTGTTGCGGACTGTTCAGCCTGGTTTCAGGAGTTGTAACCCTCACCCCATGGTGGGCTGTGTAAGAGCCTAGGGACCCACTTCATCTGGGTCTGTTCTGTCACAAGGGCGTGAGCTACTAAGGAGACAAAGCTTATCTCCCTGGCAGGAGTGCTGCTTCTGCCTCATCCATCTCTGGCCCCAATGCTTGGTTGGCAGTCAATGACGGGTAAGACTCCTCATGGGAGGGGCAACCTAAGCCAGACACAAGGTTGTCCTAAGCCACTTGGGATGCCTCATGGAAGGACTCGGGGGGCTGCAGCAAAGAGGATGTGATGGACCCTCACCCCCCGGCTATTCTGACATAGCCCGAGTCCTCATTTCCGTCTGGGAGATGTCTCCTGCTTCCTAATCGGCTTAAAGCCTGAAACTACGAGGGCAAGCGGTGCAGTCCTGTGACGGCCAGGACGGTTCCCCTGGGGAATCAGGCATAAGAAAGAATTCGTAAAGTCCTATGAAACTGCTTTGCTAAGAGTGCTCTCATTTGAATGATAAGGGTCCCAGGAGGAAATGGGTATGTCTCCCAAAGTTTTGCAACCCCCTTTCTGGACAGACATTGACTCAGATTAAGCCCTCAGATTTCTTTGACATGTTAAACCTGTATTCCAGTGTATTGGAACCCAATAAAAGCCCAGTGAGGAAGGGGCTCTGGGTCATTCTCCTCTGAGGGTTTGACCGCCTTTCCTCCCCAAGCAGATCATGTCTTGGTAGTTTTATTTTCATCCGTGACAGAGGAATGGGGCTCTGTGGGTGGAGACCCCCTACATCTGGCGCCCAGGACAGGGGCCCCCGCACATATGAGTATATTATAATTTACCCTGCTCCTCTCATTTTGTGTGCTGTTCCTCAGAGAGCTTCCATGTTAAAATGAAATACATAAGTCCAGTAATCCTCAAGATCAACATCTTAGAATATTGCTGTTTTGCAGAAAATATGTCTATTTTCTCCTATGCCACCCAGCTACCTTTAAGTTTTTAAGATTCAGACATGCAGCTGGTGTTGACAATATTGTTAATCTTCCTACCCAGACAGTCAGGGGAAAACTACCAAGACAGGATAGGAAAAAGTTAACGTCATTAAAAAATGACTTCTACTTAAACAATATTGTTACTGTCTAAATGCCAAGGTTTTCTCAGAACTTCAAGTTTTCAAGATATCGAGCCCTACTGTTTGTTAACTAGTAAGCTGTTCTTGCTTTCCAAAATGTTCTCTGTTTCTTCCCAAGAAATGTTATCTTTGAAAGAGAAGTTAGCATTATTTTAAAAGTACTGCTTAATGAAATCATTTTTCTATCATTGATTTTTAAATATAATATAAAAGTTTACATTCTAGGCTTAAGTAGAACAGGATCTACATTAACAGTGAAAATCATTTTTTAAAATATTTTTTAAATTTTTAAAAATATTTTATTTTTAGAGAGGGGGGAAGGAAGGGAGAAAGAGAGAGAAACATCAATGTGTGGTTGCTTCTCACCTCCCCTCACTGGGGACTTGGCCTGCAACTCAGGCATGTGCCCTGACTGGGAACTGAAGCAACAACTTTTAGTTTAGCAGCCCGAGCTCAATCCACTGAGCTACACCAGCCGGGGCAAAAATCATTTTTTAAAAAAGTCAGTTAAAACTCCCAATTAAAAAATAGCTTTAGAACGACCACTCTCATTAATTTAAAAAACAAAATCTATAACTCAATCATAAAATGACAAATAGCCTAATTAAAAACCAGACAAAAAATCTGAATAGGCATTTCTCCAAAGAAGATATCTAAGTGGTCAATAAACACATGAAAAGTTTCTCACCTCATCAGCCATCAGAGAAATACAAATCAAACCTAAAAGATACCACTACCTCACCCTCACTGAGATGAATATAATCCAACAGACGGATTGTAACAAAGTTTACAAGGGTGTGGAGAAATTGGAATTTTTATGAGTCTCTGGAAACTATGGTAAAATGGTGCGGCCACTCCGGAAACACTAACACTGTACTAGTTCGTATTCCAAGTGATAAAAAGCAAAGACCTATAACCCAGCTGAGTAGATTACTCTACCCAGCAAAGCTATCAGTTAGAATCAAAGGACAAATACTTTCCCAGACAAGAAAAAGCTAAAGGAATTCATCACCACCAAACCAGTATTATATAAAATGTTAAGGGGTCTTCTGGGAGGAGGAGGAGGAGGGATCAGGGGAGGGGGAGGGGGAGGAGGAGAAATTACGAACAATAAAATGGCAATAAATAAATATCTAATTAGATATAAAAACAAAATAAGCAAGCAGAACAGAAACAGAATCATAGATACAGAAAATGTTTTGATGGTTGCCAGATGGAAGGGAGATTGGGGGCAATGGTAGAAAAAAGTGAAGGAATTAAGAAGTGCAAATTGGTAGTTCCAGAATAATCATGGGAATATAAAATACAGCAAAGGAAATAGACTAGCCAAAGAATATATAGGCATGACCCGTGGAAATGGACATCAGTGTGAGGATTACCTAAGGGAGGAGGGGAGCCTCAGTGGAGTGGGGCAAAAGGTAAAAAATAGGGATGATGGTAATAGCATAATCAATAAAATATAATTTAAAAAACTTTCCATCCCCTAAATATTAAGATACCTTATGATGAGCAATTCAACTCCTACCCATAAGAAATGAAACATATTTTCACACAAAAATTCTCAGGAAACTTCATAGTAGCATTATGCATAGTGGCCAAAAAGTGGTAATAACTCACATGTCTATTGATTGAAAATTACTATATAAAATATGGTATGCCATACAATGGAATATTATTCAGTAATAAAAATGGGTGAAGTATCTATAAATGCAAAAATATGGATAACCTTAAAAATAATATGCTAAATGAAAGAAACTACTCTTAAAAGATTATCTACTGTAGAGTCTATTTATATGAAAGTTCCAGAACAGGCAAACCTATACAGATAGAAAGTAGATTACTGATTGCCTAAGTCCAGAGCTGGGAGTGAAGGAAATGGTAAGTGATTGCTAATGGATTTATATAACAGTTTAATTGGAGTGATGAAAAGTTTCAAAAATGATTGCAGTGATTGTTACACATTCAGTAAATATGCTAAAAGCCTTTGAATTGTACACTTGAAAGAGGTAAATTGGATGGGATATGAATTATATCTCAATGAATCATTTTTTTAAATATATGAATTATATAAAATGTTCAAAAATCACAATTCTATTCTTCCCTAGTTAGAAAATAGTTGGAAAAGAATAACTAAATAGAAGTGGCCATTGGGGTTGCTTTAAAATATACAAGATTCATTTATAACGAACCCACATATTGAATAAGAACAATTCTACTGAAAACCTAAAAATAAATTTATATTCAAATAACAACATTTTCTAAGAGTGTTCACTATTAATTTATATGTATTTTTTCTCTGAATCATTAAATAATTATTAATTTAACTAAGCCAGATTTGGCACACATTTTCATGTAATATAGTATGTATTACTGGAGCTCTATGGGAACAATTTTTTTAAAATTTTTATTTAAATGTCAAATTATTAGTGTACCTACTTTCTAATGTGTTAAAAACAATGCAGTTAGAGTACTATTACCAAAAATATTAAAATGTCCTTATATTGCTGGATAAAACTATAAATACCTATACTAGTAATAACATATGTTAAAAGTATTTTAATAAAAATAAGTAGATGAATTAGAGAAGTTAATATTTTTAAATGCTTGATTGAAATACTTTGGTTATGCCTCATAAATAAGAGTGTCTGCCAACTTAACTAAGAGTTTGCTCTAAAGAAAAGGAAAGGAAAATTAATTTAATTCCAAAAATTATTTAAGAAATAAAGGGGAGCATCTTAGCAGATGTGGTGTTAAAAGTACATGTGTCTGTTTACGCCTCTGCACTGAATAAAAAGTCAGACGGAATGGTCGCTTTTGACACAGGCTGCGACAGCCCTTCACTAACACCACATAGCAAAGAGGAAACAGTGGAATTTCAAAAAGCATGTGTAACAGACAAAACAAAAATTAGAAGCACACTGGTGACTGAAGAAACTAAAACTAATGAAACTAAACTGTGCACCAAATCTTAGGGAAAAAAT
This sequence comes from Glossophaga mutica, assembly GCA_039655065.1. Taxonomy (NCBI): domain Eukaryota; kingdom Metazoa; phylum Chordata; class Mammalia; order Chiroptera; family Phyllostomidae; genus Glossophaga; species Glossophaga mutica. Next base: position 89,114,958 of record CM077311.1, read on the forward strand.
TCTGAAATTTTTACACACACACACAAAAAAAAATGGGTCATGAAGAAATTTATTTCGTCGAAAGTTTGCTTCATCGAAGACCACAAATCACTCACAAACACTTAACTCATGGATGGTTTCCATGGTGACACAGAATGCCCAAAATGGAAACAATTTTTACTGGTTCTTAACCCACATAATGACCAAAACTGTCTAGAATAATGGTTACACTTGAAATATAATGGCTGTAAGCAATTCCACAGAAAAGTAATTTTATTAACAATAAAGAAATGATAAATCGCAGTATTCTAAAGCAATACACACAAACACTGAAACAAAATAACACTTCCATATTTCTTCAAGTGCAGACTATTTTTATACATTTGTTGATTCTTTTCTTTTCCTTTTATATATTGAATTTGACTCTCTGTGGTTGAATAAAGCCCACATAAGCTGCTGCTGTGCTATTTATGTATTCAGTACACGTTTCCTACAAGATAGTTTATGAAACTACATTTATAAAGACATTCTTATTTACAAGTTTGGCTGTGCACCCAGGGAGTAAAAGGTATTATTACAGAGCACTGGTGAAATGGTATTTGACTCTAGTTACTCATGATCTCTGTTAAGCAATCACTACTGCTCTTTGGCCTTCCCTCCTCTTTCATTTAGTGGAAAGGAAATTGCTGTACTACTTGGTACCACCAACGTAGCCTTTTCTAGATGGGAGAATTGCTGTCAGTAATTTCTTCATCTTTGGATTTCTCTAGCATATATCCCTTCCCAAGACTGGAAGGAAAAGGCAGGACATAAAGGATGGATTGTTTGGGTTGACACACTGTGCAACATTCTTTGCTCCTTGTCACACCTCTAACACTGCTGCATAAATTGAGAACTAAAATGCTTTTTCGATTTCTTTGCAGGAGTCCCACTTATGCTATCTCTGAGAAGATCTAGCAGTTTATTTCACTCCCTCCTGCAACTGCCCCAAAGTGATAAAACCCAAGGACTAGAATTATGAAATAGCTTATCTTTTCTCATCATTATTCTGCAATGCTCAATATCATCAGGATGCTCTTTACCCCTAATTATATTTATTAAGTAAAAAGACAATGACTTCAGTTCTATTAATTATCACTTTGTACATATCAAATGTTGGGTCTCTTAATATAAAAGCTGATTAGTCATATAAAACATCTTTAATGGAGTTTGTTGAAAGCAGGCACATTGTTCTAATGTTTCTGATAAATTTTTTCATCCAAAAGATATTTACTGGGATGATATTTTAATCCAAGGACTATGACACCATCCACTGCTTTCACTAACAAAAATATCTAGTGTTAGCAAAAGAAGTAGGCTTCCATAGCAGTAGGGCTGCCTTGTCAGAATAAGAGTAAAAAGATAAGTAAAACAAACAAACAAAAAACCATGAAAGAAAGGGGGTGAAAAACAAAACCACTGAAGATGAAAGAAAGGCTCTAACTGTGAGAAATTGAGTTGAAAATTAGAAAACTCTGATCAAAGAAATACCTCAGACATCATATTAATACTTAATAATTGCAAACATTTACTTTTTATGACACATTTCAAGGCTTTCCAAATATACATGTATTTAACCCTAACAGTCCATCTGAGTGACATGATGTACGCATCGTCAAGCCCATCACCACAGTCAGAATAACGACGTGTCCACTGCCCCCAAACTCATCACTCTCTTTGCTACTTCTGCTCAGGTAAACATCGATTTGCATTATGGCACTATAAATACAGTTGTTGATGTTTTAACATCTTTTTTGTTGTTATTGTTAATTCAAACATTCGTGGTAGTTCCAGGGCAATTTCAACTTTTCGATTATTCTTCCCACTATGAATTGTGTTTTCCCACTTCTTTATATGCCTAGTAATCTTCAGTTTAGTAACTAACATGGGGAAATTTGCTTGTTTGGTTCTTTATTCTGGGATGCAGTTAAGGTACTTGGATACCATTTAAGAAGTTTTTGTTTTTATTATTTGGATCTTGCCTTCCTGATTTTTAAAAGCATCTCCTGAGAGGTACTCAGTTTAGAGCTAGTAATTTCCTAGTACTTGGGCAGGAAGTTTCTTGAATGATGACTGACTCTAGTCTGGCTGGTGAAACCAGCAACTACTCTCAGCCCTTGGGTGAGTGCGGGTCACCCTTTCCTCTAACCCTGTTGGTTGGCTGTTCCTCAGCCTTGGGTAGTTCTTTCTTCCCAGCCAGGCACTGCTCAGTGCTCTGCTGATTGCTCAAGGGTGCATTCTGCTCATTTCTAGGCGTCTAAATCTGCAGCTCTCTTGTCCCCCGTACTCTCTCCTGAGAGAACTCTAGTCCCTTGGCCTCTTCAAAGTAACCCCCCCACTTAACTCCTCAACTCAGGGAGCACCCTGGGCTCACCTGGGTTCCATCATCCTGTCCTGTACCACGAGGGCCGTAAACTGGGGAAGCGATAACACGCGTTTCATTTGCTTTCAGGGATCACCATACTTCGATGCCTGATGCTCAATATCTTGAAAACAGTTTTTATATGCCATCTGTTTTTACTGTTTTTGTGTTTCACTCTGATTTTTGGTTTTATCAAGGAAAAAGATATTTTCAGCTGACATGTAACTTGTACAGAAAGGGAAGTTCTCCTTAACCTTCTAAAAAACTACCAAAGGAACAAGGACAAAAGCGAAATACAGGGAAGGGCTGAAAATGCCCCCTTCCTTGCTTGTTTAATGTTGTGCAGTAGCTGACAGATTAGCTTTCAATTTGTGCTGTTATAAATTACTGCAAATTTAGTGGCTTAAAACAACTCAAATTTGTTATTTATAGTTATGTGGGTCAAAATTCTGACACAGTTCTCAGGGGGTTAGAATGAAGATGTCAGCAGGGCTGCATCTTTTTCTAGAGTCTTTAGGAAAGAATCCATTTCCTTGCTTTTCCCACTTCTAAGGACCACCCGAAGTCCTCCTCTCGTGACTTCCTTGCTTCCCTCAAAGCCAGCAACTCTGACCATTCTTCTGTCATCACATTGCCCTCTGACCACATCAGGGAATAGATCATTTGTTTTTAAGGACTCATGTGATTAGATTGCGTCCAAACAGATAATCTAGGACACTCTCAACTCCCTCAAGATCCTTACGGCAACCATATCTGCGAAGTCCCCTTTGTCACTTACGGGAATATAGTTACAGGATCTAAGGATTAGGAGATGAATATCTTTCAGAGGACCATTACTCTGCTTTCCACAGCTAAGATTTTATGACTTAAAGCTTACTGCTCTACTCCTTGTTAAGTAATGAGAGTGACATTCAGAGAAAGCCTTTTAAAAACATTTAATCAAACACAAACTTTTAAGAAAAGAAATTTGCCAGTTTTTCTTTTCCACATATTTAATGAAAAAAATTAATAGGGCAGCCTGCTCTCTCTACACATCCTACTGGTAAGCCCTCCTTTCTTGGCCTTTGATACTGGTTCCTTCCCAGCTACCAAGATTTAGATAATGAAGTCTAACATGCAATAACATGTTCTATATATTTCAGGGTTGAATCATGCTTCTTAGCATTTATTCCCAAGAGTCTTCTCTGTTTTTTGGTTTTTTTTTTTAATGTTGGTCAATACTGGTTAATACTGTTCCTCAAACCAATTTTATTAGTAATATCAGTAATATAACAATAGCCTATATTTGATTCAACAGCCACTTAAATCAGCAACTACTTTATGGCTTAACGCTCAACATCATGCTAAGAACTGTGAGGCTACTGAAAGTGAAAGAAGTATGATATTAGGAGAGATCAACCAATCCAGTCTTCTCATTGTCCTCGGGGGAAGGAACTAAGACTCAGAGAGGTTAGTTGTTTCTCAAGTTAACCCTAAAGTTAGTGATAGCGACAGATCTCCCCAGGTACCAACTGCACCTAACCTTTTTTTATTTTCAGCTCACTACCACACCATGATGCCTATATACAACAACACAAAAATATACATGGGGCAGTGTTGTTTCCATTTTTTCCTTTCCTTTGCTCTCTCACGTTGATTATAGCCAATGTGGAGCAGAGGGCTATCAATTTTGTCTCCAGGAGAGAAATTCTCCTGTCTGCATTTCACTCTGAAGAAATAGAATGTATTATAAGATGACAATAGGGCAAACGTTTGTTACTCACACCCTTTATTTAATTAATAAAGCTGCAGCAAAAGCCAAAATCTCCTTCAGGTTTTGTGCAGCTGCTTAAATCTCAAAGTCAGGTTTCTTCACACAACTCTCCTAACCCTTCTCAACATTAACATTTGCACAAAAAAGGACTAAAGTGTTTGCTTGGGCAACTTCGCTCATCTAGCTCCAAATATAAAAACATAGTTGCATGTAGAACCATCACATTCTTAATCAAATTATGATTTATGTTTTTGAAACTGGGTGATAAAAATTCAGATGGACTTTTTGTAAGTTATGGCTTCGCTGCAATTCACTCATCCTTTCTCCAGTTCTCATTTTCTATGCAATCAGAAATCTCAGACACTATTGTGGCTTTATACTTGCAGAAATAAATTTTAGAAGGAAGCATGATTAATATTACCTCAATCCTTTTAAAAAAATGAAAGGAAATATTTCAAAATATGCAAGTATTTTTGCAGTACGAAATGTGTTCATTTATTAAGTTAGCTATCCACCATCCAAGAAAAGGGAAAGCTGGAGAAACTGTACAGGGGAAAGAAGAAATTCAGTCAAGATTAAAGGTAAAACAATCCAATTAAACACATTTTAGCTCAGTTATTCAGACAAATACTCCTTAAAGATGTTGGTAACCATAATTTTGATAAGAATTAGATCAAAAAATTGAACAATATAATTAATCTACATAAAGTAGTTTGGAGCCCATAACTCATATCTTTAATGAAGAAACATAGTAGAGCCCCAGCTGCTATGGCTCAGTGGACTGGGCACCAGCCTATGAACCAAAGGGTTGCCAGTTCAACTCCCAGTCAGGGCACAAGCCTGGATTGCAGGACAGGTCCCCAGTTGGGGACGCATGAGAGGCAACCACACATTGATGTTTCTCTCCCACTCTTTCTCCCTCCCTTCTCTTTTGTCTGAAAATAAATAAATAAAATCTAAAAAAAAATTTTTTTAAAGAAACATGGTAGAGTTATTTTCTGGAAATAGAAAATTTTATTTTTAATCTACATAAATTTTACCAAAAGTAACTTTGCAGAGACACTATATAGCATAACATTCAAATCAAGAGCTCTAAGTTAGGCTTCTTGGATTCAAGGCCAGACATTGCAATTTACTAGCCAAATGACCTTGGGCAAATTAATTAAACTTTATAAACCTTCTTCAACTTTCTTGTCTGTAAAAGAGAGATAATAAGTAGCACCTGACTCACAGGTATGTTTCAGCAGATGTAATGGGATAATTCATATAAAGCACTTGTAGCAAGTGCTCCATAGGTTATCTATTATTACCTTGCCTTAGGTGTTATGTTAAGTAAGGCATTTGGAGCATAAAAACTAGTGGAAAGAAAATGCTGCAGAAGGTTAACAGTGATTCCCATCAGCATAGTACAAACATGACTGATTTTTTTCCATTTTCGAAAAAATGTAAGATGAAATTATATTGTATTAAAAACAAAATATGATTTTATGAATGTCATTAGAGCAAATATGTTACAATAGAAAACTTTAAGTTATTCTTAATATTTTCTCTACGGAAACCTCTAATCTCTAGAAGTTAGCATCTTTCCCCAAATATACCCACTTCTCACCCCAAAATGAAGCTTTACCAAAGTCTAAACCCCACAGGGCACATGCACAGAACTCATACAATGGCATTGACTCAGTCGGCCCTTTAAGGTTAAGAGTTCTGTTTTAAAACATCGCTAGAATTAGAAATGTGTCCTGCAGAACTCAAGAAAAATAGAATTGATTCATTTTTATGAGATATGGGTTGGTTTTATTATGTCAAAATGCTGGATTTTCATTAAACGCTTCCTTGCAATATATTATTCAAATGTGATTTTATGAAAATTAACTGGTATTGATTGAGTATTGCATTAAGGGATTGGGAAAAGTAGACATTCATTTAACTTTGGGGATGGCTTTTTCAACATCGAGATTATGCATGTCAACCTACATGTCTCAAAATCTAACTAAAAAATTGCAATGATTTTTGGTGGGAGAAAGGGGCAAAATTGATGTTTATTTCTTAACAATAAGAAATTTAGAAATTATTTAAGGTAGCTCACATAAATACATCTAGTAGGAAAGCTATGTACATAGAAGAGAAACTTCTTTGGAAACTGACCTACGCGTTACAATAAGTGGATTTATTTTGAAAGCACGCAAACACCATACATAATTATCATGTTAAAGTTAGTTATTTTATTTATTTTACATAAATTTTCAAACACTATTTTGCTTTTAAAAGGGGGTGGGAATTGTGCATAAAGATAGGTAAGAGACTTTTCATAAAAAATTTTAATAAGGCTGCAACAGATGAAAGTTTGGCCCTGACCACTGAAATTTAATCTGGGTTAATTTCTTTTTCCAAAAAAAAAAAAAAGTGGCTCATACGCTCCCCTGGAATTTAAAATAATAAAATGTTAAAAGCATATTGTTTGTATAGCCTCCTCTGCAGATGTTTAAACAGAAGATACAGCAAATAGTAGCCAACACAGAGTGTGGCCCCAGTGACATTTTCTGTAGGCAAAATGAAGAAAAAATAAGCATCAGAGATGTCATAAAGTGACAGTCATGAAAGAAATAGAACAATCTGCTTGGACTTCTTGTCCCCCCTGCCAAGTTCCTTTGATCTTTCACAGTCTGTGAGCAGAAGGGGTAACAGTGAAGATGGTATGTGGAGTTTTAAGCACTGACTGCACACAATGTCATCGTTCTCACCTGCAGACAAGGAACTCCTCCTTATCTATCTCCCTGAAACCTCTCACTCCCAGCAACACCCACATCAGTACAAAGTGGGAGCAACTCTGGAGGCACATATACTTGAGAAGAATATTAACATGAAGAAGTGTAAAAAAAAAAGCGCCATTTACTCCTTACAGAGATTTGTGATACCAACCTAAATGAGAAAGCACTATTGAAATATTGTTGTTTGGGGCATCATTCTGAAATTTTTACAAGATTAAATGCAGACAAGCCAGCATTAGACTAGAGATTAAGTCCAGACACCTCTAGTAGGGAAGGTAAGACAGAGATTTTCATGCCCACCGAAAAAGCGAATGTATAATTTATGGCATTTTTCATCTCCCAGAAGAGTGAACATGTTTTATATTATTTTTAACTGCAAAATATTCATTCCCATGAAATCCTTTTAAAAAGTTACTTATTTGCAAAATGTTGAGAAACCTGTGTTTTCTGTTCTTGGGAAGTAACTTTGGCATTGGAAACTGTAGAAGCAGATGCTTGTCCACACTGTGATCCAGAAAAAATAAAAAAGTATTCCAAGGTCAGAGCTATCTGAAAAAAAGAAACGGTAAATGACAGATGAAGAAATTACAGGAAATGAAGGATGAACAAGGAGAGCAGGGACCAATGATTCTGTCACTGACTTACATTGAATTCAGTAGTGTGCATTCAGGAGCAGGGAAGGCCGGAAGCCCAGAAGCATTCATTCTGACCGGGTTTTATTATGAGTGGCTTTTATCATGGTTTTTATTATTAATCACCTGGGATTATAAAATTTTAGCAAAAACTTTGTAATTAGGTTAAAGTCAATACCTTTAATTCCAGCTTTGTGAAATGTTGCAGAAAATTTTCCCTACTATTCATTGAGATAAAAGAATTTTTAAAGCTAAGATTAAATCCAAACCCCATTCTGCAGAGCAGAATATTCACCCCAAGAAACATGCAACAACAGAAATTTATCCAATCTCAACTTGCTGGAACAAAACGGGATACATTTACTGCTGTAAAAGATATCACTGAAAGGAACAGTATAGTCTGTTCCATCCGGACAAAACACACATAAAAGGAAGTGCCAGACAAATGCTGCTCTTTTATAAGTTTGTTTAGATATTGCTTCCTCAGATATTGGTTAATCTGAGGATTAACCCATGCCCAGAAAAATGAAAATAACATCAAGGTTATCGAGTGATTAATTTGCTCTAATTAGAAGTAATTCTGCAGCTTTTACAAATCTAATGGCCTGTAAAAATACTATATAAACATTCCCTGACCAACTGTTGCACATGATTTAACAGTGATTCCAGCACTTACTAGTGCTTTCTAATGCTTATCTGATATGTCAGCTTGGTAATAAATATCCAGGTTAATTGCTAGGTTTCTGTGCTGGGAGACGGGAATCAGGTGAACAGGCCTGTTAGCCCGGAGAGAAGCACAATTTTTATTTCCTGCTAGTAAATTCAGGGAGGCAAATATCTTGACCCGGATTCAAGAGTTCCAAGAGGTGGCTGTTAGCTGCCATTGGTCCCCAAGGCAAGAAGTTGTAGTTTTCCCAGCTGGCCCAGTTCCTTTATCTCCCTCCTCCAGGGGCCTGGCGATTCCAGGGTGTCAGGAGCACACAGGCTCCAGGGCGCGGGGCAAAGACAGCAGGAAGCTGGTGCTACATTTCTTCATCCTTCCCCACACTAAAGGGGAAGTTCATTTTCTCCACATTGGCTGAGAAATAATTGGAGACATTCCTAAAAAATTAAAGACAACTCCATCTTCAACAAGGAGGTATTTGATAAAGCAACATTTTTGACACAAATTTAACTAATATTTTGGCCTGTATGATTTAGGCTCAGGTAATAACTAGTTCCTAATTACTTTTATTAGGGAGCCACTCGATATTACAATCCTGTTTTTCAAACATACCTCTGAGTACTAGATCCTACATCTCTTAAAAGTGGGTATTTTTTACTCGTTTTTGTAACGTCAGCAGCATCTGTCCAGCACAGTGCCATGAACAAAGGCTTATTACTGTTCTCAGATCTCAGCACCAAATCTCACTATTTCCTCACCTCTTGTGATGTGGAAATTAGATCCTATGTCCGTTAGGTGTAAGTAATTAATTCCATAGGCTCCATTTCCAGGATCCACTTCTCTTTCAGCCCCATCTTCACCCATTTTCTCCAGCTTTAGGTTTTTGCTTTCAGGGGTTTGTTTGTTTGTTTGTTTATGTCAATCCCACCGCTGTTTGGTGATGACAGGTCACAGGGGAAGGTGCAGTTATGGGAGCCCATCAATAAATACATGCCGTTTGCAATTGAAAGTTATCAGGGAAAACAGAACAAGAAAACTCAAGGAAGGTAGACAGGAAGGAAAAAGTATATAGAACACAAGCCGAAGTGGTGCCTCAGGGACGTTCTAAACATAGAACGAGAGTTCCTGATATAAAACGCAATAACCTAGAATTTACTATACAATTTCATCTCTATGTTCTGAGAGTCAGAACCTATCATCGCCTGTGATATTTATGGACGTTAGTTAGCAAGACAAGCGCAGCCTGAGGCTTTCTGTTGGGATCTTCACTAAAATATACCCACCAAAGTGAAAGGAGCTTTCTCATACAAGTCCCAGGAGTTTCTGTTTTTAAGGCCAGAAATAAAAAAGAGAACTGTTGTTCAAGTTTGACTCTTCTCTTTGCCAGATAAGGGTAATCTTTCATAAAATAAACTACATCAGCATGTCAGGCTTGTGGAAAGATATGACAGAATTAATGGCCACTAACTTGCTAACAAAATTATAACCAAACAAGCTATTTTCAGCTGTCAGTGTGACTGATATGAGCATTGTTGAATCTAACTTGTTTGAGTATCCACTGGTATTTTATCTAGAGCTACTGTTGCAATTTCCTCAAGAGTATCTTTAAAACAATACTGAAATTTCATGGAAAATATGATAATGATTGGGGCTTTTAAAATGTCCTGCACTAGTTGGAAAATAAAGTTTCATGTTCATAAATGTTTATCATGGAAACTTTTGACTTGCTTTAATGTGATAGTCCTTCCAATGCCATATATATGTATGCGAAAATTGTATGAATACATCTAAACTATGCAAAAAATGTTCAGAATCAAACACCAGCTTAGGAATCTCACCTGGAAAATTAAAAATCGATGTTGTTTATATGTGAGTATATATAACTGTATCATATTAAATGTCTTTACCATAGTGATAGGTACTACATCTGAAAATGTATAACTTAACTGATGGATCATTCCATAAAATGTGATAGAAGATGAGTACAAAGCCCTCTTGACTTTCTTATTGGGTTGGTCATATACTGTGCAACCAAGCCTTTAGTGAATGAATTATTTTCCCTTATCATGTATAGCTCTTACGTAGGATGATCTGTGGGGTAGGGAGAGATAGAGGGGGGAAAAGTCATGGAGTATTGAGAAACCCAAAGGACAATGTAATGAAATTAGATTTTTCCAAGTAACATGAATTTTTAAATTGTTTTATTATACTAGACCATATTTCATTACATACTTGTCATCTCTAATTTCTCTCCTCACTTGTTTTTGAAAACCACTCCACTTAGACTTCCACCCCCACTGCTCCAAAGAAACACTTTTTTTTTTTAAGATCACTAATGAATGGTCAATTCTCAGTCTCCAGACACAATTCCTCATTTCCCTCTCTTAGTTATATTTTATTTTGTTTTGTTTTTTCCTCTTCTTGGATCCCAAGGCACTAAACTAGCTTGGTTTTCTACCTATGTTGTTAGTCACTTCCTTTCACAACTCACCATACCTAATAAACACGTCAATCTTAAATTGTTCCAACGTAAACTGGTCCCTCCGCCCTAAACCTATGGCCTTCCCAGTCTTGAACATGATGGACTCTTCTGTTCTTTTCATGCCACACGCAGTGCTATCTGACCACCTCTCTGTACTGCCACTACTCTACTGTGGTCCAGCCACGGTCAGGGCTCACCTGGATCACTGCAACCACCTCTGATTGGTCTCTCTGCTTCTGCCCTTTTCCCTATAGTGTATTCACGCATCAACCAGAGAGAACCTGTTGAAAGGGAAGTTAGATGGTCTCAACCCTAAAATCTTTCAATCTGACAAAAGTCAAAGTGCTTACAATGGCATACAAGTCCCAGCTCTTTGTTACTCTTCTGATACTATCTGTTACATGGCCTTCCTCTTCTTTCCAGAACACCAGGCAGCTATCACCCCAGGGCCTTTGTTGATAGGTGTTGCCTCAGTTTGGAATGTTCACCTCCCAAGTACAGGTCTGACTCAGTCCCTCACTGGGCTCAAGCATTTCCTGAATGTCACCTTCTTGTGGAAGTCTTCCCAAATCACTCAATTTAAAATTAAACCCCCTCACTTCTGCACTCCTGGTCCTCCTTTAACTTGCTCTAATTTTGTTCCCATTCCACTTACAATCTTTGAACATTCTATGTAATTATTTGATTTGGTTATCATCTGCCTTTGCCCTCCACCCTCACCCCCCCCCACACCCCAGAATAGAAGCTCCAGGAGGGCATGGATTTGTAAACTGTTATTTATAAATTAGGCTCTCAGTAAATATTTTAATTAATAAATGATTAATATGTAAAAATAACACTGTTTACTCATGAAAGGCTGAGAAATAATACCCTGCGATGGTCCCTGATCACCCACTTTCTCTGTTTATTATTTCATTGTTTTTATTCTCTCGATTTTTCTCTTGTTTCAATCTTTTTCTTCTGAATGACTGTCTGAAAGGGCATGTATCTACAAAGTTTGGAAACTGCTGATCTAAAAAATCTAGAGTCAAATCCACCCCACCCAACAAGGGATTCAACTTCTCAACTCAAACTTCTTCAGAAAGACAGAATTTATGAATATCTCTGATTGTAAGAAAGTTTCTTAAGTCGAAATGAAACTATTCTCCCTATATCTCTCAACCAGGTTCTGTTTTTGCTTTTAAGTAAGGCCATGAATATTTTCCCCCTTATACATGAAATCGCTTCAGATATTTGAATATAAAAATATTTTCCTTCTGTTTTCAAAGTCTTCACTTCTTTGCACAACAGCATTCATTTTTCTTATTAAATGCTTTAAAATTTTAAAACACAAAATTTATTCTAGGGCAAATTATAGCACTCAGGGACTGTATTGGGAAGCACATGGAATGCATTATTTCATCTAATTCGCACAATAATTTAATCAGATGGGTGCTACTGTTCTCTTTCTCACTTTACAGATGAAGGTCCCAGGATTCAGTACAGTTTGGCAATATGTCCAAGGACACAGAGCAAGAGAATGGCCTAGCTGGGATTTGATGTCAGGCTTTGTCTAGCCCCCATACGGGATTCTTATCTACTACACGTTGCAGTCTCTTGACAAATGCCTAAACAATTAAAACATTCGATTGCCCATTACCAATTTATAGTCTGCTAAAGTTATTTATTGTTTCAAAATGATTCTATTTGTTGTATCTGTAAACCAGGTTTCATGGTAAAGTTCTTTATATTTTAATTTTTAATTCTGCACTGCTTTCAAAGGGGCTTGTTCTTAGCTGGAGCCTCCTGCGCTGACAGGCTGACACCCTGGGGAACTGTTCCACTACTTCTTGTTTGCATCCCAAGGGCATCTTGACGACCAACTTTATATTACTATCTCAGCCGAGTGATTCTGGTCTTCTCGGGTACTGCAAGTGAGGCCCCAAACCAAAATAGGACATAGGGTCAGGCTTTTCATGGCTTAGCATATCCTTTGCCCCAAACAGACAAATATGAGCTTCCCTGTCAAATGCTGGGTCAAAAAGCAGATATATAATGCCATTTTCACTGAAGCTTTAGCTTTTTATGGTCCAGACTCTATGAAAGAATTTTTCATAAAAATAAGCTAAATGATAAGATGCATACATGCATACAATATACACATTACACACATGATATATACACATCATGCCATGTAAATTACATGGGTATTTATGAATATGCATGTGTGCAAGCATGTATTTATGGGTATGCATATTAAATATATGCATATTCATATCATATATGTATATTAACATATATAGCAGTATATCTAATATAATACTTTCAATTCATATTTAGTATATATACTATATAATGGAAATGTATTATACGTATCTTAATTTGTTCTAATACTGGAATTGGTAAAATTTTTATGTAGCTGTGACACTGGAAACATATCTCTCTTACAGATTCATGAAATCTGCTTACACTTTGATTGCTCTGGTCCTGAGTGATTTGTTGGTTTTCATTTTTTTAATTTCATGAGGTCCTGTGTTTAATACCAAACTTCTTCAGAATAATCACTTATTCCTTAGTTACTTTTCTATTTTCCAAAATTCATATTTGAAATGTTCATTGCTTATGTGTGCTTTTATAGCTTTAAGTATTTTGCTATTCTTACCTGGAAACTAGGTGTTCCAAGTCCTTTTTGGAAAGACATAGGTTAATGCATTAATAAAAATTGATCAATTGCTATACGAATGCATGCCTTCATGTAGAGAATTTATGGAGTTCTGTTTTCCAACAATAGCCTCCTATAAAATGGTTTTTCTATAACTAGTTTTTTGGGAATGGCCTCTTTCTCTGATGTCTATGTTTTGGCAGTGGAATGAATTTGATAGACTATCTTGGCTTTATGAGAAAGAACACTGTATTCTTAAAAAGCACTTCGTCCCCCTAAAAATCTGAACCGAAGCCACGAATTTCGTGTTGCTCTACCTGTCACGCTCTCAGTGGGCCCATTGGCTACAAACTCCAAAGCTGCTTCATACTCATGACAAGATAGTTATATGGAGACTCCCAGTGTTCCTTTAAGAAAACAAAACAAAACAAAACTGTGCATGCTTATCTATAAAAGATGTGTATGTTCCTACATCTCAATCTTCTGCACTCCTCAATATGAAAGTGTTAAAACTTTATATAAGCCAACAAAATGGATATTGGATTGTAGACCATATATTGGGGACTTAGTAAAAATTTTAAGGGATTGTTTCTCATATCACTGGCAAGAAAAATCCAGAAACTTTTTCAATCAAATCAATGGAATACAATTTTATAAAGTATCATTGTTTAGACATGAAAATAGCTTTTTTATACGACACTGAGTGAAAGTAAGTCTTTTCCCAGCACAGAGCTGATTTTATGAGTTTAAATCTGTTCTTTGTTTTTTCCAATCTCTTGCTTTAAAACACGCTAACTCAATCAGTTGACCAAGCTCTACTGGCTATTATATCTACTTGCAAACTAGCAAATTCAATTTTCGACATAACAACACAAAGTAAAATGAAGTGGAATGCTGTGATTTTAAGGGGGCTTTGCCCTCCTTTGTTCCATGAACTTGATCAGCTTTCACACCACTGCAGTCTCACAGCCCTTTGTTCAAATTCACAACATCGAATGTAAAGAATAGCTTTACATTGTGCTTTTCTTACCCGAGGAATCCAAATGCATCAAGAAAAATGCTCATCGAGGCTTGGAACAGAAAGAGGTATTTATTTAACATGTGCCTTTGTTCCGTGTAACTCAGCATCATGACAAATGAATTGAGATTGCAATTGAGAGTTGAAATTCTCTTTGTCTCCTATGAATCATGAAGCCTAACATGATAACACTTTTAAATATTAGTTAAGAACGGATACCGCAGAACATTAAAGCTTACCATCTTACATAACATGAGTAGAACCAGACATGAGAGAGATATTGTAAATATGACTGGGTTATGCTTATCTTTATCAGATATCTATTAGTCAATTTTTCCACTTAAACACCTAGCCACGGTTTCTGCAATTTATCTCAGTGGGTATAAGAAATAGAAATCTGTCAGAGAAGTAAGTCACTGTGACAGAGTGGAGAGAGCACTGGATGGAACTGGGAAGGCTCTGCGGCTTAACTGGAATAAGTATAAGTTGTGAAATCAAGTAGATTTGCAAGTGAACCTCCAGACAATCACTTCCTGGCTATTTGTTCTTGGACAAATTATTAACTTCTCTATTCTTCTGTTTTCTTATTTACCAGATAGTCATCAGACTAAAGTGGATAATATTCTTGAAGCACATTGCATCACACCAGCCTTGTAGCAAGAACCTAATATGGTGTTATTATTAGATTAGGACATCTGTCATATTGTTTTATATCACAACTGTCTAGAATGCATGTAATAATTTTCAAAATGTAAATGAAAAATTTGTACCAAATGAGTCTCAGTAATGGGCACATATCCAACTGTGTCATTCTACTCATTATTTGCCTCTGGCTTTATCTCATGCCCTTTCAGTTGATTTAAGTAGTGTCCAATTCTTAGATAAGAAACTTTTAGAGAGTTGAAAGGTGAGACAAGGAAGAGGTTTGTGAAGGTATTCAGAAATGGCCAGACTAACTTAGCAATCATTTGCCAAGGCAGCAGAAACAAACATGAATTTCTTGAAGCGACAATATGGAAGCAAAGAGTAGATAGAGCCTTAGGGAAGTGAGCAAGCGTGAGAACAGGACAGAATGTCAAAGCCTGTATCTCTGTGCCCCAGAGAAAGGGGGAGAAATCAGCATTTTTAATTAAAAAAAAAAAACAAAAAAAAGAAAGAACCACTGGAGATTTTACAAAGGCAAAATGACTATATATTACAGATAAGTTATTCCAACAGTCAGAAATTGCATTGAAGAGCATTCTAGAAAAAATAAAATAGGGGCAGCAATTCTTCAGTGCATGTATAAACAAAATGTACGGAGAAGAAAAGATGGCAGCTAATAATGAGGAAAGAGATCTGGGATAGCGAAGGCCTTTGAAAGGGATTGTGTTGCAACAAAGGGAAGCTGTGTAAGGGAGGATGACTTCTTGAACTTCACTGTCTGGTTCCCATTACTCTTCCTCTTTAAAAAATGTCATCCATTTTTTTTCAGGGCAGAACATTTTGCCAAATATGCTATTTAAATATTGATTTTAGAGCATTTCCTTGATTTGAAAGCATACTACCAAGACTGGCAAAAATCCAAACTATTTCTTCCTGTACTCTTTGTTATGATTTATACAGGCAGGTTTTTTCTACCAAAGATAAAATGGAAGAAGACCAGAATGCAAACTGCATAAAACACACAATCCCTGATAATAAAATGCATTGGCTGGAGCTATTATGAGGCATATTTGAGCTATTGCTCAAGAGATTCTGATTATGTACATAAAGATGTCTGAAAAGTGATACTTCTTTTTTAAATAGGAACATTTGAAGAAAGAAGGGAAGGTTAACGAAACTCTATATAAAATTAGTTTTTCTTAAGTATGAACATTTTTTGGCTAATGCCGCTGATATCTCTTATACCACGTATATGCAGATACTAACTTACAGTTTAATGATCAAAGATTTGAAGAAAGAAAGCTGCTAAACATGAAAGTACTCTTTTTTTCTTTCTCTCTGCTATATCCCAAGACCCAAAGCAGTGCCTGGCACATAGTTGGCACTCAGCAAATACTTGTTACAGGAATGAATAAATGCCCTAAAGTAATTAAATAGCAAATAAACTCTTTAATGATTACCAGCTGAGGGCAAATTGGGCCAGAAAATCCTGAGCCGTGGGTGTAATCTCATGGTTTTGAACACCCCCACCTGGGTTCAGAGTCTCAGTCCTGATAACAGTAACACTTTATAATCAACTGTAAAAAGAAATCAGTTCACTGAGAAGAAAGAAAAGTGATCTAGCTCCTTATCTGAACTTCTTGTTCTGTGCGCGTGCGCCCATGTCTGAGTCTGTGTCCATCCTCCTGAAACCTCCTCGGTGACACAAACTCAGATGGCTTTCTCTGGTTTACATAGATCTCTTTAGAGAAGAGTATGAGTGTGATGACTCTAGCTGAAGAGCAGCCTGTTTTACGTGTTTCTAGAATATCTTTTCAAGTTGGCTCATAGCAATGACATTTTTTCCAGAGTGGCTAGTTAATTCCCTTTGAATCATAACCTATGCAATGGTCCAAAACTACGTATGAAAAATACTTCAGAATTAGACCCATCCTACCTCATCCCTTAATTATCTTATGCCTGAGTAATTTCTGGAGCTTCCTAAATTAGGCATACTTCTCCACATCTTTCCCATTTTCTCCCGCAAAGCGCATTCCAATCCACTCTAACAAACATTAAGCCACTGAGATTTGATGGAATTTTCTTCATTGGAGTATTTCTTAGCCTACCTTACTGAGAATCCCCCCCTCCCATTCCATTTCCCACTCTGATTCTGTACTGCCCGTTGATTGCTGACTGCATCATGGCTGAACATTTCCGCTCTAATTCCTTTTTCTACTCTTCTTCCACTTTTGCTTATAAAGAAACACCCTTCAGATCTTTTGACCCTCTGCCAGAGGAGGCTCCTGCCGGGCTGGTGGGCCCTGATGAGAGTATGGCTTCTTTACAGTCCAGGCATCTTCTAAAGAATACAGATACTGGACCCTGGCACAGAGGGAAGGAAAGGTACAGATTTTCAAGCACTTTTACCTCCAACTACACCCCCCTGACTTCAAATTTTTTGCCACGATATTTTCTTTGTCATAAGTCCTACATTTATTTTTCACCTAAATTTTTTTCTTAGAGTCATACCTCTTCTTCCTGACTCTCAGGTAGTTTGTTTCAATGATGCCTTTCCCCAAGCCACCATAACTCCCTGGGCTCTGATGCATGTCATACAGCACGGCAAAACATTCCAATACAAGGAGTTGGACAGGAAAGCTCTACACAACCTGAATGTGAAAGGCCAAAAAAAATTTATAGAAAACTTTCCATCAGTGGGAAAAACACTGGTCCTCAACCAAATGATTTTGCCTCTCAAGGGATATTTTGTAATGTCTGGAGACATTTTTGGTTGTCACAACTTGAACAAATGTTACTATTGGAATCTGGTAGCCTGGGCTAAAGTCAAGATTTAATTAGGAATTTGTGGTTTTTATTAGGAATTCACTAGTCTGGATGCTGCCATGCCATTCCTCTTTAAACACAATATAGTAGTATCTCTACTTGCAACCAACAAGAGTAAGAGAAAGGAAATGACACAATACCAGCAGCAAATAGCATTGTCACAATTGTCACCAAAACTTTTAGGCGAATCCTTATTTTTACTGTCACTTGCTACCTGATTAAAAAAGAGAATGATTGACTGTCTCCTAGGAAATGCTATGGATTATGTCATCATTCTCTTAAGAAAGTTCTGACTCTTGAAAGCTAAGTTATAATGCATTCTCACAGTTAGATAGGATACCTAAATTACAGTTTATTTTTTAAGTACTGTGAAGTAAAAAAAAAAAAAAAAAGAAATGTTGACCTCAATGTTTAATACTCCTGAGGGGCTGAAAGGAGGATACAGAACAAGCTCTCTTGTTCTCCTAAACAGAAGTTGAGCCAATAACATAGAGTACTTTATGAGCCAAACAATGTGTGGTGTCCTGGAGCTAAAGAAAATGTTGGCACATCATGCTAAATCACAGCTGTTTCAGTCTCATTTAGTGACTGGTTCCACTCTCTGCAGCCCAGCTCTCTTTTTGAAATATAGCACAGCTAGCTCTTCTGCAGCATGTGATTAAAGCCACTGACAAGGGAGGTTTTCTTTATATTTTAGCTCTTTGTCTCAAAAGCTTTAGAAATCTTGACAAGTGTTACTAAGAAATACAGATCACTTTTTTAGAAAGAAGATGCATAGAGTTTTCTTAATGTGCACATAATCGTGCATATTTTTATCAACAAACGAAATGCAATCATGAGGGCAAAAAGATACCTTTCTAAGATGAAAAGAAGGAGCTAATTTAACCATACACAATGGTGTTATAAGAAAGGATTTCTGTGATTTCATTCACTTACCATGTGCATTTTTAGGTTGCAAAACAGTGCGCCAACAACCTGTCAGAGGCAGACCTTTCTAACAGCAGAGCCCTATCCCAGGAGGGCTAAAGAGCTTAAAAATTAGGGGAAGATGCCATATTTTGACTTGAAACAGCTGTGCCTGAACGAGAGGGGGGGATAAAAGGTGGAATAAGTCTAGACATTTGAATCCTCTGAGCGGAACAGTGAGAAAGGAAGAGTAAGAAAGGGTTACAGTTCTTTCCATAAATGTCAAGGAAATAATTCCATTGGGATAAGTTCATTTATTTTTATAGGAAATTGTTTTATAAAAAGCAGGAGCATTATGCTCATGTCCTGAAAGCCATTGGTAGTAAATCAAATATCTTCATTTAACTGCATACATTAACTTAACTTTCCTCATACCCTAAGACACTAGAAAATAAGTGACCATCTGGGACCTTTAGTACATCAGAGCAAAAATTGTGTAACTGATAATCTTTAATAAATTAATTAAAGGATTAAATGAAAACAAACTCAAAGGATTTCAGTCTCTAGTTAATTTAACAGTGAATTTGGAATGGACAACATGGGCTGAAATTATTAAGGTATTATTAAAGTAAATCGCCCCTCAACTTTTACTGGTATCTCATTAAACACTCTCAATTTTCATCGGTATCTCATTAAATATTTATTTAAATAAAATTTAAATAATTTAAAGTTAAGTTTAAATATTTTTTAAATTATTTAAGTAATTTCCCCAGAACCCAAGTTCCCACCTTTGTATAAAAACAACAGTTTCAAATGCATTAGGTGAAGTCTTTGTCAGGTGTATAATATTATTTCCCACATTCAAACTATACTGTAAATCAAGAGTTCTTAACCTGGGAGATCACAGACCTGAGAGGAAAGGGTTCCATGAGTGGTTGTCCAGGGAGCCAAAAACCCTTTGAAATTATGCGCAGAATTATGTAGCCAGACTGCACTTTCAATCAGCTTCTGGAAGTGATCCAAAATTTACATAAGCTCGCACATTTCTCATTAATCAGGATATTCATTATGAGCATCTACTATGGCACCATCATACTGGAACACAGTGACATCCTCAGGACGATATAAACAGGTCTATTTGTCCAGCCACAAAAAGGACTCCAAATTATCATTTTAAACAGTAGTAGTCAAAAATAGATTAGAGCTACAGCAAAATTCTCTGCAAGTAAGAAATCCTCGCTCTAAGTAAGAATTTCTTTCTAGATACTCCTCAAGGAATTTCTTTCCTCAACTTTTTCCACTAAAACTGTAAGTTGAAGTCTAATTATAGGTCTCAATTGATGATTAACACATTAAAAGTTACTTATTAATTTGTACATCCACCTTGCCCAGCACACGGAATCCATGACACATTGTACATTTTCAATCAACTGTGCAATGTGATAATCAAAAATTGCATAGTATGAGAAGCTTCCTTGTTGATTCCACTCCTTGTCAGTTCACAAAAACATGCCCTAAAATTATTAATACACAAATACATGCCTATGTAAGACCTTTGGGGTTTATTAAGCTAGTATTTCTTATTTTATTTTGTAGATAATGAAATCTCTGAGGAAGTTTTGGTTCTCTTTTTTAATTGGTTCCAACACTAAAGATTCTAAATCAATTATGTGGGTAAATTCAGGCAAGTAACTGCCTCTTTAAGCCTCAGTTTCTTTATCCAGAAGATAACAGTGTTGGACAAGATACAGATCACATGGTACCATTCAGATCTTAAATTATGTAAATATGTTTTGGAACTTTATTAAAATAAAATTTTCAAAAATTTAAAATCATGACTCCCAAGCAAGTAAAATTATATGAATTGGCAGTCAAAAGTGTATTTAAGCAAAACTGTCAAAACGGTAAATCTGTGATTCCTAGGCAAATGTAAAATGAATATAAGTCAAAGATTTTATTCAAATAATTAATTAACAAGGGAACCAGTAAAGTGGTAAAATCATTTCAAAGAGTATTTCAAAAGCTAGTATTTACATTCAATGTTAGGATAAGATTGCTTAACTAGATATAAAACTGGTTAATGTACAACAGGGTAATACATTGTAAAACCTAGGGTTATTTTTTCCACCAGACAGAAATTATTTGCATCTCTCTGGTATAAAAATCTACAAGTTAACCTCTGCCCTACACATTGTTAAATAGCCCATTCAATATAAAATCAAACCCAGTACTACACTGAAAACCACTCAAAAATCTCCTCTGGCTATTAACATGGAGTGGTAAACACACAATATAATATACAGATGATATATTGTAGAATCGTATTCTTAAAACCTTTATAATTTTATTAAGCAATGTTGCCCAAAGGAAGTCAATAAATAAAAATAAACTAAAGTTTTAAAAAGATATCTTCTGGCTATTGCTAAGTGTCAGATAACTTTTCTGATGAGTTGAATTATCTTTCATGAATCAAAGCTCTTAATTCTTAATGATACCATTTAGTTTTTAGAGAAAGGACTTGATCACCTTTATTTAACCCTTGAAGAATTTTCAAAACATATTTTCAGACCAGTGCCCTAATATGCCTTGCTTTGTTCTGTGCTGAAGTAAGCATTAGAATTTCATAAGACAGTGTTTTGATGACTCTACATCTAAAATATTTTATTCATTAGATATAATGTAATGTATACTTAAAGGTACAATGGAAAAAATAAGCTATTACACAAGTTCAGAGATTATAAATATTTTGATCATTAAAGTCTACGACATTTTATATTTTTAGAAGTTCCAGAGGTGTTTAATAAACTTAATAAATATGTGTGCTATAAAGGAAACTTGAAACATAATTTTAAGACTCATACAAAGGAAAGTCAGAAATTATTCTCTTATACTTTATGATATGTTAAATAATTTGCATACTACCTAAAACAATGCTAGACCAAGAGTAAGTATATCACTAATAATAATATCAAATACATGTCTACACAAACACAATCCAATAAAATTGTAGACTATTCAATTGTTTTTTTATAATGGATCCAGGTGTCAAATATTCCTCTATACTTAACTTCTAAAAAGTAACCCGTCTACAAAAGAAAATGAACCTACCTACAAAAGAAAAAGAATGCATTTTTAATTTATAATATTTTTATTACAAATTTCTAAGATAACATTTTTATATCATCAGCTTAAAGAAAATAAATCACACGAGAATAGCTTTTGTATGTCTGCCAAGGTAAATTGTTCTATTTTAAATTTATCAAGTTATAAATAAACCACATAATGTGCTTATGTGAACTAAACCACAGCATAATCTGAGTACATTTGAAAGGCACCACATTTTCATTGTTGCAAGTAAAAGAAATGAAGATCATTATTTATTAGAATTAAAAGCCTAGGCTTTAGCTATCCATTATTCAAAAATAACACAGCATGAACTATTCACTGATTATAAAAGAAAATACATTGTTCAGAAAGGTAAAGATGACTAAAACTAACATGTGTCCCTGGACCTTTATTTATTTATTTATTTATTTTAAAATATTTATTTATTTATCTTTAGAGGGGAAGGGTAGGAGAGAGGGAGAGGGAGAGAAATATCAATGTACGGTTGCCTCTCGTGCGTCCCCTGCCGGGAACTGGCCTGCAACCCAGGCATGTGCCCTGACTGGGAATCGAACCGCGATCCTCTGGTTCGCAGGCCCGCGCTCAATCCACTGAGCTACACCAGCCAGGGCTGGACCTTTATTTAATATTAAGCATTTTGGAATAACTGAAGGCAAATTAACAAAGCCAGACCCATATGTGAGAGGACCAAGCTGCCCCAAAACAGGTAGCTTGAGACACAAAATCAAAGCTCACTTTTAAGAAGCATGGAATTCCCATCACCACTATCACAAATTGGAATGAAGATGGTATAGTTCATTAAAAGCATATTAAAACACAAATATGCCACCTTAAAAAGACAAGGGGTAAGGCAATAACTCTTGACCAAGAGTTATTTCAGGTTAGTGGCTCAAAGTAGAACCTGGGTCCCCAAACTTCTGTTAGGCCAACTTTTCATTAATCTAATAATTAATAAGAAGGGAAAAAAAGCAATCTTAAAAAGCCCAAATACAGCAGGTAAAAGTGAAGACTCAAGAGAACCAAAGAGTACTCTGAATGCGTGAGACCAAAGGGAGGCTCCAGAGGGAAAACAGAACAGGAGAATGGTCTACAGACCAACTCCCCAAGGGTTAGCCCTGGCAAGAAGGGTGCTAAAGAGTTGTACTTGGCTCTGAGCCTAAAGAAGCTACAATTAGATGATAAAATGATTCCTTTCTTCTTGGTCTATTTTCTTTTGTACTTAACATGTTATTTTAACTTTTTGCCCCAATACTTTTGTATAAATTAGAATCTACAGAGACGTTCTCATTATTATTAAAAACATTCTTAAATTGTGGTATTATTATGAAAAACATTCTTAAATTGTATTTTTAAACTTCCAGGGAAAGGAAAAGTCAGTGTTTCAGCTGTTCAATAAGGGGTTGGGTGTATGAGGATGGGAGGATAATGATAATTTGTTCAAGATTTGAAATCTCCGTATGAGTATGTCATACATGATGACATGAGTATCTTCCAAGGATATAAAGAACCAGCACATGAATACTATATGTCCACATCCTTCCACCTAATTAAAAACTTGGTAGTGGGGATTCGGGGAGAATTATTTAAGGCTCAATAATATCAAAATATAATGTTTTTTATTCTAGTCATGTACATTCCTTAAGGAGAAATTACCAGAGTCAAGTTTTAATTTATTTTGTTCATATTTCTCATACTGAGACAAGCCAAACAATATATTTCAACACAGTCCATATCTGATCTGATTGTCAATATCTAGACAATATCAATTAAATCAGTTTAAATATAATTACACAGAAAAAATCTGGAGAAATGCACTATTTTAATGAAATATACAAAAATTATTGTACATCCTTAGAAAAATGACAAAATCTTTAAAAAGAAAATTCTTTAAAAATGTACTCTATAAGTACAGTTTCAAATAGGTAACTTTAAACCATAATATTATTTCATTTTAAGCAACGAGACGTAAATTAGACCTAAACTGAGAAGGCAAAACTACCTAATGTATAAATTGTCAGATTTAGATGTTTCCTACACTGACAACAAAATAAATATCTGAAGAGAAGTAGAAAATGTGATTCTCACTGCTCAGAATCACGGGAATGGCTAATTATTTATAGATACAATAGGATATAAACTGGTAGTTTTGCAAATAACTCATCGTTTCCATTTAGAGTGATTGTAGGCACTGATGTATTTGCAGATCACGAGCATGTTTGGCAGTGGAGAGCCACCTTTGAGTGAGGGCTAGGAGTGCTCTGTTTTGACAATTAGCAACAAAAAAAAAATTCAAGGCTCATTCCCATTAGTATTTAGTCAGACCAGTGAAAATGGCATAAAACATAATTTATTAAAGAAGTTGGCTTACACTGTTCCATTAAACAACATGACAAATGGTTTACCAAAGCTAGCTGGAATAATAATTGCAATCATTCTGTAATCAGATGTGGAGACTCACATGACAATCGTAGTGAAATATATAAACAAATATTTTTTTTGAGGAGTATGTTTCTTAAAGCTTTACGAGCTGCTATCATGCTCAGGTCCATCATATATACTTGGTTAAATTCATTCATTTTATGTATTCATCTACTCTATCTCATTCCTAAAAGCAGTTGAGGTTTGTGTGCTTGATTTAAAAACAACATATAAATATATCTAGTACTCTAGCCAGAAGATCCTTTTGTTATTCATTCATAGGTAATACTTTGGCCCCATGAGCATTGATGTAGGTGAGAAGGATTTGGGCTCTTTGTTCTATTACATCGATAAGCTTTTCAATTCCTTGTCTACCTCCTTGACTCTCCCAATAAACTTTATCAAGAAACAGAGACTGAAGAAGTTTTTGCCGTAAGTGCTGGCTCTTCAAAACAGAAACTGCAGATTCTGGAAACCTAAAATGATAAAATGATATTTCATTCTTAATAATTGTTTACCAATAACATCCCTTACCCAATTTCTCTCCCTTCCACTAATCAGGCATAAATCACATTATCAAAGAGTTCATACCTTGAGAATCAAAACTTTTTTGTCACTGTCAAGCAGACACTTCTCGTAATATCTTAGAAGAGCATGTTGCAAGAGAACTAAATTATCCATACCATTGAGAACTTGACATACTAACATTTGACTTAAGGTCTTTATATGTAGGCAAAGGGAGGCACAGAATTAAAGAGATCTCTGTTAGCCGGCAAAAACACTTTCCTCAATCTTAAACATCATTTCACCCATGGAAACCACTTTAATCTGTCATGTAGAATAGTATTCTCATAAGTGTCAATGTGTGGAGTTTATGCATGAAAATATGAGAAGCAAAATGCCATTTTGCTTCTCATTGCCAAATTGTCAATGACAATTTCGGTAAAGTTGTCTTCCAGAGTAGAAGTTGCACGATTGAATTTAATGTGAAATAATCCATAATATACATAACAAGAAGAGAAAGGAATCATTCCAAAATGCCCAATTAAGGAAAGAATTGCCCTTGATTCAGATTATACTTTAGGAATTCTGAGGATCGGGGAGAATTTTATGATACTGAAATACTAAATTGTTTTCAAATAAATGTAGTAAAACTCCAGTTTTAGAGCCAGGGTATTCCACAATGGACCATCTCTCTGGAAAATCCAAGGCCCATTCAGAAGGGTCCTTGCTGAATTACCTTAACAGAGTGCATTGTGCTTTCTGCTCTTCATTCCAAAGTACACAGCCAGGGGTCTAGCTCATACATTATCTGAAGAGCTTCATAAAATTTCTGGTTCGAAATCATTAAGTAATGTTTGCTGAATCACCAGTTTGGCCTCTCCCAGCTTTCATTAAAATGCTGATGAAAGCACAGTAAAAAATGTTAGGGTTTACTAGCGATTTTCAAGTAAACTTAGTTGGTCCTTAAAAATTAAAACAAGAACATACACTTGTTTGAAGAGTACTGTTTAACAGAAGTTTCAGGACTTCTAAGCACCTTTTCCAAATGTCAACAGAGCAAGTTGGGGATGATGCTCGGGGCAGAGTGGAGGGACATGAATGCAAGGGATACAGGTGCTCCTGCCCTTCAGATGCCACAGAAGACCAAAGGCCACAGAGCTGGATGTGCTTAATGAGTCGGAGTGAGTGTGGAACTAAATAATGCTGATGAGATGCTCTAAGCTCCCTGAAGACATGTACTATGCAATTTAGTGACCACAGTATTAAGTAAGCATTTTTGCTCTATGAAGTATTAACAATTCATGATTTAGAAATTCTATGGCCCTTCAACTAATTTAGCTGTGGCAGAATGTATGAGACAAAATTGTTAAAAACCATGGATCTTTTCAGTGATGAATCTTTTTTATAAAGGAAAATTTAAAATTATCTGTTTTCACATAACATTGATTAACAGCAATATTCTATGCATGAACCTAGGTTAGCAAAGCCTTCATTTTGCATTTCAATGTGTAAATACACATTCAACAAAGATTTAATTTTAAACTCATTTTTCTTCATAATGCATCTAAAGTTCAATCTTCTTTGAAAGCATAAATAAAACAGAATTCACACATATATGAATGAAAAGACTGTATTCTCCATGCACTCTTAATTCTAAAAGAAAATTTAGGGTTAGGGGTTCAAGATGACCCATAATATCAACTCAGTAAATGATGCCTTAGGCTTTTAAATATTTCCACACACAAAATTTCCTTAATTTAGACACTCAGAAGAGAGAATCTGTCATGTACTCATATTCTACCTTTAATCCACAAAGAAATGTGAAGAACAGATATTAACAGGGAAAGACTTCGCAAAAACTCATAAAATTGGGGCTCATGAAACTCTCACAGGAAAAGAACTGCCTCTAGTATTGAAAGCACACAAAATTCACATTACCTCATCGTCAGTGCTAGAAGAACTACTGAAATATGCTTCAGAGTATTCTTTATTAGAATAGCAACAACATGCACATTACAAGTTACTGTGGATAAATTATTGGACTTGAATTTGGAAGAACTAGGTTCTACCTCCCCAATTTTAGATTTGCTCATGTGTTTTCCAGCAGTCACTGAGCTTCACGCAGCTGTTTATTATTAATGCACCCCTTTATTTTCAAGTCTCAAACATACCCCACTTTCTTAGTCACTCTAATTTCTAAGGCGGGAAGACAATGGAGAGTGTCTATAGGTGGAGTCTGTTATCTAGCCTCAATCTCCGTCTTCGGTTGAATGGCTCAGACTCTACAGCAGGGTTTCTGCCACTAGTAAGTGTCTTAGTTTCCTTTATTTCCAATTAGAGGTAGGTTTAAAGTACTAATTTCATAATCTATGTCTTCTAGAAGGATTTCCAAATGCTCAAAAACTTTCCTACTTCATCGAATAGCTGCTGTCCTGTGACACTATGTTCTCACCAGCAGATTGGCTCTAATGTCTCACCACATTCCTAAAAGTCACTTGAGTTTATTGTGTCTTTGGACATCCTGCCATGTCAGTATCTGCATGTCTGTCACCTCCCCCATTCCATGCCCTAATAATGGAGCCTCTGTCACCTGCTTATCCCTGTTCTGCCAGTTCCTATTCTAGAGATTCCTGCATGTTTCCAACCTAATCCACATGGATTCTCACAGTGGGGCCAAGCAATGTGATGGATGTGAGATGTAGCTGGAGCTTTGTAGGTTGCATTGGTTGCTGATAGTGACACCCTGGCTGCCCTCTCCTTCTGTTCCACTTGGGTTCGTTTCCCTTTTCTGGGCCTCTATTCCCCAGGTTCCACAGCCACAATTCATTTCAAGGGTTAAAACTGATCAGACATAGGGTGTCATTTTTCTCCTCACCTTTCTACTTCTTTAATGTAAATCTGAAGTTACTACATTATAAAACTTACTCTTTGATGCCTGTTAACAATTTGAAGTTTAAGTTATCTTCACTTCTGTCAAAGAAACCCTTGTTGTCTATAAAGACCAAATGCCTTGGGTCGTGCTTTCGCTGGATAATGTGTTCAAGAGCCACAGAATCCTGGTCATCACATTTTGGCTGCAGTCCATTCTGTACACAGGCATCTTCCTTTCGAGGTCTGAATCCACAGCAATTTGTATCTAAGCGATTATAAATCTGAAAATGGAGAACAAAAACAAAAATCCAAGATGCTGAGTAAAAACAAAGCTTGGGAAAGTTAGAAGATTTCCAAACAACTGCTTTCTAAACAGCTGACTGGCCAGAATCTAATAGGACCAGGCTCATTTAATTAAAGGCAACTATCAGAATAAGTGCAAGGTTCATATCCTGCTGACTAAGCCAGGGTTATAAGCATTTCCAGCTTCTGCTAACAGCTCCCACAGGCAGATCATCCAAGTCAGGCATCTCCACCCTTAATGTTCAAAGTTCCCACTGACATCACATGTAGATGCACAGCCAGAAGAACCTCGAACTCCATTCATGACAAAAGACAGAAACTGCTGTACTTTTACATACCCATAAGACTGTATCTTGTTTTCTTCCTCAAATGAGGTTATAGAAAACATGAGTTATCTCAGTGGCTCTAAAATTCACTGCATCTCCTAACGTCTCTGGGCTTCAGTATTACAGTAACTACACTGCAATAACATAGAACAAATATATTGAAAAGAAGGGACATCCAATAATGAGAACTAAGAATACTACCTATATGGAGCACACAGCCAAATTCTAAATAAGTGAGCAGAGTGAGCAAAATATTGGACCTACTGGGGTTTACTGTGGGGAATAGGGCTACTGCCATGTAGAAAAGGCTAAACAGAGATATTAATTAGAAAAAAAAGAGTTGTCTAATTTCCATTTCTTCAGAGCAAGGAAGGAACTAATAGTTATTAATCAGAGTACATTAAAGTCTGGGCTCAGTTATTAGATAAACTTAAAGTCAAATCTCTACTCTCATACTCATTAGCTCTGCGGCCTTACATAGATTCCTTTACACTACCAACTCTCAATTTAATTACTTGTGTAGTGGCAATGACACTATTCACCATGCACTGTTAGTGGGAAAATTAGTGGAAATGTTTGTACACCCTCCAGCCCTGACCTAGGCATCTACAAGATGCTCAAGAAACAAAAACCATTATTACTATTTGAGATACACACATGTGAAGTGATTTACCTCCAAACAAGGCAAAAGGCTTCCAAGGCTAAAGGTAATTTCTCCATTTTCATAAGGAAAACTGAGCCTCAGAGGGGTTAAATAATCTGCTCTGGGTAAGATATTAGCTAGTTGCAAAGTTAAGATTTAGACACAGTTGCATCTGTCTCCAAAATTCCATGATCTTTCTCTAATATGTCATGTTGAGTAGTTTAAGTCCAGTTAAAGATTGTACAAATGCTCATGATTCAAAAGATGGCTAGACACGGACTGTCACTTTTATTCTTTGGGCACGAAATCCCCATCCTTTCTCCTCTACTTGTAATTTTTTGTGTATCCTGTAGGGCTGTCCACGTTAGGAAGCTAAGAAATAGATGAAAGATATTGCTAAGAAATAGATGCAACAAGAGGAGTTCCAAAATTTAGCCCTCTTTGATATGATCACTCATTCATTCATCCAACAAAAGTTTATGAAATATCTTCTACCACCAATCACTGGGCTACGCACCCTGGCAAACACAGGCCATGGCCAGCACCTCCCGCCACCACTACTTCCAGAGGGAAATGGTCATTTAATTTTGTCTCACTACCACAGCAAACTTCCAGGACTAGGTCTTCCTCTTTTCTGCATGCATGTGGACTTTGTAACAAGTAGCATACTTTCAGATATTATAAGAGAAGTTAGCATGAGCAAATTGTCTATGAAGTTTATGTAAAACCAGTCACATGGGGCAGAGGTGGTCTTTGAGCAGGAAAGCAGTCCAGCTCCAAGAGCTCACTGCTGGTCTAGAAACAATATGTAGATAAGGGAGGGCTCTGCCAGGACTGGTTCCAGGCAGCTGATCCACTGGGGCCATAGTCTAACCAATGGTTTATCCAAAAGGTCACAAGGCTGACTCCAGGAAACAGGAAGTTCCCGCTGCTGGTTAAAGTGCATTTGTTTGACATGAAGATAGGAGATACCCAAAGGTGAGCAAGAGTGCCCCAAGCAAATCACTATAGGTTAAAAGAAAAAAGCATGCATTAGAAACTATTAGAACATTTTATTGAGCCCTTCCTACACCATTTAATTCATTTTATATAGTA
Source organism: Glossophaga mutica (assembly GCA_039655065.1). Classification (NCBI taxonomy): domain Eukaryota; kingdom Metazoa; phylum Chordata; class Mammalia; order Chiroptera; family Phyllostomidae; genus Glossophaga; species Glossophaga mutica. Next base: position 89,144,962 of record CM077311.1, read on the forward strand.
CCTTGACTACCTTTGACTATAAGGAAAACCAAATGGTATAAAGAGATTGAATCTGATTGTAAAACCAAATGATATAGAAAGATTGAATCTGACTGTAAATTATTTAAGATCAGGGGTTCTGGGAGAACATGAAAAATAACTCTTCTTAAAGCTGCTTCTCATCCAATCTCCCATTTAAAATATTCACTAGTTAATAATTGTCAAAGAATTTCTAAACCATTTCCCATGATCTTTATCTGTTTATGTCCAGTTACAATGACACTACACATGGGGGGTGGGATGCAGCTAAACCCTATTTAATTCTGACGATAACATCAAGGTCTCTTAGATTGGATATAGAACTTAACCCTTCAGGACAAATCCACCCACCACTTCCTGAGCACTGCTCTAAACACCGAACTCTTCCTTCACTGCTGATTCCAGAGCAGTGTGGAAAGGACTAACACATGTATAGCGACGTTTCTGCTGTTTCTATAACGCAGCCATGTAAATCATATATATTAATGTTAATAAGCACGTTAGAGTTCAGGCCCTAACTTTCAGTACTTCTGTAAATATTATACTTTTCTATTTTTAAACTACATAAAAAGCATTAAAAATTAGAGGTGGAAAAGAACGATTTAGGTCATTTTTTCATTGCCTTCCCAACGTTACATTGTTTCCTACAGGGTATTTTTAAAGTGTTTCATCTGATCTAATTTTGAATCACTCCCAGTCTGTGATGATTTCACCACTTCCCTGACAGACCATTTGTGCCACTTAAATCTAACAGACCTTATTATTGAAAACAAATGTGTGTGTTCGACTCAACTCCTCCTCCAGAAAATGTTTACCACTCCTTTTACTCAGCTCTGTGTATGTGCTTGGTGGGTATGTTCATATGCATCTAGTTCATGTATGCGTGATCGCGCACACGCGTGTGTGTGTGTGTGTGTACTAAAGACATAGAATTGAATGCAAATCTGGGATTTGCTTTGTTTTTCTCATCCTCCAACTATATCTTTGTATTACTGCCTTTGTCAAGCAAGGGCTTAAACAGCTCTTAAATCTTCTTCCCTAGCTCTTCTCAGTATTTCATTTACAGTGTTCCTTTGAATTCACATCCAATATACCAAAAATAATTTGACCACAAAACCATAATCCACTCCCTTAAATTCAGTGCCACTCCTTGGTATGTAATTTGGTTACATACTGAATATATTTCTGCTTACTTTTAAGAGAGTTTACTTACTTTTTAAAGCCTGATAAAGCATACTCTAGATAGCTATCGACCTCTAATACAATTTTAACACACTTGTTTAGTGAACAAAAACAACCACTTCATTTAACTATAGCATGATTAGTAGGGTAGTTCATGTCTATGTTCTTAGATAATTATCCTATGAAGATTATTTGAGGGTAAATTTTGTCAGTGAAGCAACTGTGAGTGTTGAGCTTCATTACTGCAGTTCATTCAAATTTACATCTGCTCACTCTTTAAAACAAGGAAAAGCTTTTGCAAAATTATCTGCTGAATCTGAAGATTACTGCCAACCATCATTTTCCATAAAATTACTCTTAGCTCTTTTAGGAAAATATATCATTTCAATGTTTACCTAACTAAAATTATACTCAGAAAAATCCAGGTGTTCCAGCCAAATTTTTTGTTGGTGGGATATTTTTAGATATATTGCCTTCTCTCTAAAGTTTCTTTTTTAATATTATTTTTCTTTGGTAGTCTTAGCTTTGCCTGGAGGAAAAGCATCTTCTGAGTGACTCATGAGATGCTCACAGTGCCTAAACACAATGCCTCTGCTGCACTGACTAGCTCTCCAAAGCCCCTTAGAAATCTACAGAGCCCTGCGTACTTGATGACTTTCCAACCTTCTGCACACCACCCATTCTAGCGGTATCTTCAAAAGTGGGTCTATCAAAGCAGTTGTGGTAGTTTTTATTGATATACTCATTTTTCTCAAAACAATGTGATTAAATGATTCATCTCAGGTAATGCCTGTGAAAAGGCATAAAAAATTCTAAAAGTGCTGCTAATATTAATAATGAAAAACATACTAGGCGTCATTTATGGAGTGTTCAGTATAAGCCAGGAACTGTACACTTAATGCTTTACATGTACTATTTCATGGAATCCTCATAGAAACCTTAAGGTGCTACCTTATGGGTAATACCAATAGTCCCATTTGACCAATGAGAAAATTGAGGCACAAAAAGGCTAGTTGACTGACCCCAGCTCAAAAATGACAGAATTCAGGGTTCTAACCCAAATGTCTAAGACTTCAAAATCCATGCTCTTACCAATCCTGATGGTATCTCTCAGGTGTAGCCTCCAAGACAATATTTCAAAAGAGCAAATATATTTACATGGGATGTTAAATGATACTAGATTCAATAAATACTCTGTATAGGTTTCAGCAGAAATAGAACATCAGAGTATGAGAAAAACCCATGAAGGAGAGGATATTAGAGTTGAGTTTTAAGAGACAGGCAGTATTAGCTAAAAAAAAAATAGGCAAGGGCATGAAGGTACCTAATGAAAAGACATGTTTGGAAAAACTGAGAACAGGTTAGACCAATGCCTCTCAAACTGTAGTGAAAGATCGAGCATTAGTTGTTTTTCTTTCTTCTGGCTCCACAACCTATGTGGATTGTTGCTTTGTTAAAATAATAAATAAATACTTTATGACTGGGAAAATAAAAAATAAAATAGCAATATTTAGTTAGACTCAATAAACAAAATTGCCAAATTACTATCAAAGTGTTGAATGCTTACTCGCAAGTTTGGTGCTGATCATGGACTGGTGTGAACTGGCTCAAGTCCCTGAACCGCACTTTCAATTAGCGCAGTGCCAGGCTCCACCAGCGAGGGCAAGGGGAACGTGAAGGCAGGGAGTCAGCAAAAGATGACTAAGAGCATTTTGCCTATTAAAAAAAGCTGTGGGGGAAAAAGAAAACGCTGATGTGTTCACAAATTTCCCTCTCTTTTCCTCATGTAGAGTTGGAAGAAAGGTAACAGGCCAGGGAGCAGGGCGTCAGGTGAAAATGTTAAAAGAGTAAAAACGAAAGAAACCAAGACCGAATGTAGCTGGAAGCTGAAGAGTTAAAGGATGTTCTTAATGTAGTTTATAAACTGGCCTCAACCAAACATTTTTATATAAAATAATTATTCAATTATTTTAGTTAAACTACACAACCTTCTGTATTTTTCTACCTCTGCTTTTGTCATTTAAAAATATCACATTTACCAAAAAAATTCATTTGTACAGAGAAAGTTTAAATTATGCAATAAAACATGTAACGAGTGGAATCTGACAATTCATCACAGTAACTCATCCAATATATGGCAGATAGTAGGCACTTGATAAATGCTTATTCTTGAAAGAACTCTGCTGAAAGTTGATGTTCACTTTCTATTTGGCTCTTTACAAAGCTCCTCCAAAACACTGTCTTCTATTGGGAAGTGTCAAATAAACTGAATACTGGTGGTATATTAAGATGGTTCTTTTTAAAGTAGCATCTAGTAAATGGAATTGGAAAAAAAAAATAGGAAGGGAGCAAACAATGGAACAGCCTGTGCTTGTCACTTGCTCCTGGCCAGCTTTTTATGCGGGTTTAATTTCAGTAAGCACGAACCATGAGCTCATGTCCCACCGAGAATCCACCACGACACCTTACATATAATATGGGCTTTGATAAACACACAACAAACAGATGTGACAGAACTAACAATAGGACATTTTTTTCTATAATTAGAATTTCTTCTAGAAGTTTCCTTTGAGACTTATCTCAGGACATCTCATTTGTTTTTAGAAAAGTTGCAGAGGAAGAAAGTCATATTTTTAGCAACTACCCTATTTCAAAAAGGCAAAAAAGATGGTGAGATTCATTAACAGTATTGCCCTACCCTAGGTACAGAGAAACGCAAAAACATATGGATTTATTTATTCATCAGCTAACAATTCACACTGAAAAATTCTTCCACATGAATTTGTCCTGATTTATACCAGTGCATGGTTGCCGTGTTATCAGGAGCACTGGACTTGGATCCCTGTGGCCTGGTCAGCGCGTGAAGGCAGGGCAGATCACAGAGAAGAGCAACTTCCAGGCAAATCCCACAGTCTCCACGGAACTTGTGAATGCAGACCTAGTCTCTTACTTCAGGACCGTACCAAACAAAGTGTATTTGCCAGCCTGCGCCTGTATCACTTGGGAACTCTCACCTCATAAAATAATAGACTTCATTTTTGCTCTGTGCTGCCATGGTAACAGGTCCCTGTTAAATTGGTATGCATGCAAATGTGACTAGCAGAGCAGTTGATGAAGGATGATAAAAGTAAAAATAGTTTGCAACATATATGTCTAACAGTGAGCTTAGGCTCCCTTGAGCTTCTGCCTCGGTGCATAACAGCACTGATACTCTAGATTTCCACCTCTAAAAATAACTGCGGATGTATACCAATTCAACGCAGAATCTCTAGTTTCTTCCACATTACTGAATCATAAGTAAAAATATAACAGTGTTTCTTATGTATAAGCACAAACATTTCAATGTTACAATATATTTAAATCTATTTCCATAGAGACAGTGTTTAGAATCCATACACTGCACCTCTGAGTATCAGAAGTCAAACACAGTTTGGCCACAGAAAGATTTTTGAGTCACCAGGCAAGTGACAATTATTTTTAGAGAAAGAAATTCACATTCTATAATTTGCACCAGCAGAGCTGCATGAAAATAGCCTCTGCCAAAGGCACACCCACCTTCCTATAAAGATTTATAAAAGGCACTCAGACTAAGAAAAACAATAATTTTTATATTTTACAAAATTCTGATTTATATTAAGCAAATAAAAATTTAAAACAGCAATAAAATAACTTTCATATAAGTAAAATGTTTAAATGCTTTCTTTCCATGAAATGAAACACCATTTGTAACGATTTGACATTAAATAGGGTTGTAAATAAGCTTACATCAATGTTGTCGTTGAAATCACTTCCCTTACTTGATTTGATGTATATTAAGTTATACTATTCTTACAGAATTTCTGTCAATTTTGGCATCCCCTAGAATACAGTGTTTTATTATAAGGAAATTGACAAAAATAAGTAGAGATAAACTAAATGATTATACTAAAACTCAATTCTAATTATGGTGGCAAGGATTCTTTGCCCGACCAAACCTCAGTCAGGCTCCTGAACCTCCTCCTAGGCCTGTGTGCACACTTCCTTATAAACTCTAGAAATCTACTTTTAGCAAGAACCCTGCTAAGTCATTTTAACCAGAACCTACCCCTCAATTTCCTCCTTGATATCTGATCACTCTCAATATCTAATCTGGTTTCTCATCTTCCACTATCCCCCAGATGACCCTGACCTGTCTTAAGCAAGAATCTGGTCAGGCCAGTTTACCCAGGCCTCCCCTTACCCCTGATGTTTCCTCTTAGCAATTTTCCATCCACTGACCCCCTACTCAGCTCCTAGGCTGCCAATTCTTGCCTGCACATGCTGTACTCAGGGCTGAGCCCAATCTCTCTCACCCACTATAATCTCTCTCACCCAGTGCACCGGTGCCTGTATCTATCACAACAGTCCTGGATACAGTCTGCTTACCAACTTTATCAAGTGTCATCGGATTGTTTTTCTTTAACGATAATTAACAGTCTAACGTAACACACCCAAAAGCTATTTAAACTCAATTTTTTTTCCATGAAAATCAGTTCTCTTTATAAAAATTTAGTTAATTCTGACAGACTATTGTTTGGTTATTTAAAAATAAAGATTGCTTGAGAGTAGAATGGTGGTTGCCAGGGGCTGGGGAGGGGGGGAAATGAAGAGACATCCACGCAAGAGCAGAAACTTTGTTACAACATGAGTAAGTTCTGAGGACCAAGCTATAGTTCATACAGCCTACAGATTCTGCACTACAGATTTGAAATTAGTTAACGGAGAAGACCTCAGGCATTCTCATGTGAGTGTACACGCACACACAAAAAGTAACTATGAAAGGGGATAGGTGTGTTAATTAGCTTGATTGTGGTAAATGTTTTACAAAGTATTATGTATATCAAATTATCACATTGTACACTTTAAACGTATACAACTGTACTTATCAATTATATCTCAGTAAAGCTGGAAAAAAGATAAATAAATTCTGCTTTATTAAATTAAACTTTTCCAAAGATTATTTTTACATGTATATATAAAACTTCCCATTTGAAATAGATTTGTTGCTATGCTCCTTTGGTTAGCAAATAGCTACAAAATAAAGCCCTGTCTCAACATTATTACAGAAATAGTTTTGACCTCATTAACCTCTGAAAGAGCCATAGAAAAGCCATTGCCCCACTCATTCGATTTGACCATAAATAGTAATAACTTTTTGAAATTCCATTTATGTCTTATTCATCTGTGTAAATAAACAACTTTAACATAGTTTGGTAGAGCATGAATTACTAGAAGCCTTACAAACCAGTTTTCATTTAACCCTTTCTGGATCTACTTCATTGGGCAAAATTAACCAGAAATTTTCTTAAAATAATTACATACAAAAAATATATTGAGCCCAATGAATATCTGCCTGCCCTCTCTGTCCAGCGTTCCTATGAAAATATCACTGGGTTAACTTTCCCATGGTTTTCTTATTTGCTTCCTGGAAGATTTATCTAGAGAGCCAAATCTTAGGCCTCTTATTCGAAGCTCAGTTAAACCTCAGTCAAACTCAGTCAAGGTTGGTTTCCAATTGCCTATGGTTCACTGGCATAGAATTAGTGGGAAAGCCAATCCCCAAAGCTAGCTCAAACAATGCATTAAACAATTTTTGAATACCTAAAGGTTCCTTATGGAACCATACAGGCTTCTTCGAATCCCTGAAGTCTCCAGCTCAGCTATGTATACAAAAAATTTAGGATTAAAGCATACTAAGTATGATTGATTTTAGCACAAGATAAAAATTCATGGCAAGGACTGAAATAAGCAAAAATGACACAAATTAAATAACATATGCTGCACTTTTGATCAATAATTAAATTAGAATTGACCCAGAAATGTTCAGTTGGTTGTCACTTGGCAATGAAGTTTATGAATATAAGTTATTTGACCAGACATTTTCCCCTTTAACTCAGACTGATACAAGAGCAAAGACCTATATTGTCAACCAATTTTCTAGCCCATGTTTTATGCAAATGATGCATTAACAGAATCAATACCAGAATAAATGGGAATAAATGCTAGACAGTACATGTACAGAATATACAGAGTGGGGCCAAAGTAGGTTTGTAGTTGTGAGTACGCCAAGCACAGATTTTATTCTTGTATTATTTATTAATTATTGTATTACTTTCATACAAAAAACTGTAAATCTACTTTTGCCCCACCCTGGACAAAATTCTAAAGGCTTTTAATTTGGAAGCAGACATTCGAGGAACCTGTATGCTTCTTGGCAGAAGGGATATGCTTTGAGACACAGGGAGCTTTTGAACTGGGCCAGGATCCAGAGAAATACAGTGGTGTCAGAGAGGCCAGGCAGCTGACAAGCTACACCTTTGTGACAAACCAGGGTCAGTGTGGCTAGACAACTTTTTCTCTTCAAAGTTGCCTCCATGAAAAATCAAATAAGTAACACATTCTGTGAAGTGAGAGAAAGTGGCTTCTACAAGGTCTGCTCCGGAGAAATAATGTCAAAGCTCAAAAGAGAGACTCGTGGGTCAATGCCTTTGTACTTACATTCTCCATCCTGTCATATTCTTGCAGAGAATTTTTAGCAGCAGAAATACATTCCATTCAAGGGCCACAGAAAGTGAAACTATTTGCCATTTGAAGTTTATATAATATAATTCAACCATTGCTTCCTAATCTCCCCCAAGATTTTGAGAAGGTCCAGCTTCTCAAGAAGGAAGGTATAATCTGGCAGGTCAGTTTCTGTAAAGGGAGATTTTATACACCTCCTAGATCAGACTCTCTGTGAAAGGGGGGACCCTGAGGAGCCAGCCTGTGTAAATGGGGTGGACTTATGGACAGTCAGAGTGGAATCAATGTGTTGGTCAACCAAGAGGACACCTGGGAAGGAACAGCTCTGAGAAATAAGAGGCCGATAGTTCCAAGGTGTGAAAATAACATTATATCAGAGTCAACAGCCAAGTCACAAAATATCGAATGATGACTGAGGTCCACAGGTTGACTGGGAATCATATTTATAGAACACAGAAATCCCTCAATTCAAGTTTGTTGAATTTAACTAAATTCCATAAGCAATATCCTGTATGCTTATAATTCCTAACTTTGTTTAAAAAGTAAAATAAAAAGTACAAAGCTATGCTAACAAAAAAAAAACAACAACAAAGAATTTTAAAGCAAACCATTTAAATAAAACACAGCATGAAGTAAAGTCTTTCACATAATGCTACAGTGGCCAAAGGCAATGAATAAATGCTCTGTGGTGTTAGTCACATTAAGATGCTGGTTCCCATCTAAGGGAAATTTCTTGGCTGCTGCCATGCAGACCTTTGTTCTCAGGAATAGACCCCAGTAATATCCACCTCCCACTACACCCCTATTACTGGCATCATAAAAACCACAGCCTGGCTAGACCCTGCCCCTGTCTAACTGTTAAAATAGGAGTAATTGTAAAAGACAGGAGTAACAAGTTACATAAAAATGTATGTGATCAACTGCATTTACAATGTGTAAGTTTTAAAAAAACATAGACACCCACTTACTATGCATGTAAAATGATTTTTTTATTTTTCTTCTTTTTTTAATTGTACAGTTTTCTGTCTTTTACCCCACCCCCAGCCCACCACCCCAGCCCTCCGCACCTTCCTCCCATTGTAAAATGATTTTTAAATTGGCTGAAAAAAATACATACTAATCTCATGAGAGTGTTAGCCTCTGGGGAGAAAATGCAGGAAGAAGACATAAAGAGATGGTCAGAAGGGACTTTAACTTATTTTTAACGTCTTTATATCTCTAAAGTAAATAGTGAAAGCGAATATACAAAAGAAATAATCACAGGATAATTCTAGAAAGTGGAAACATATTTATTTAGTCTTTGTTCTTTGAGATTTTATTTTTAATGACTCAACGAAGGCAATGAAAGCCTTGAGGAACAAAATCTGAGAATAAAATCCCAACTAGCTTCCCAATTTTTGTAGGCTGAGAACACAGTGCTTATGACAGCCCCTTACCTCAGCCTATCCTAAGGGCACAGCCATGGGCACAGCCATGGGAACTGCCGTGCGTGATCTCAAGTGTCCCCACAGCATCACATGTTATAATGAGCAGCTCTACTGTGTAGAAAATTAAAAAAAAAAAAAAGACCTACATGATCCCTACCACTACAGCCTTGCAGTATTTGGAGGTGTATACATATAAAGACAATAAATTCAAATTCTTATAAATGGGGTGGATCTAAATAACTGGGATGATGTATTGACTCCCTGCTATCTGTCAGTGTCTTAGTGCATTTGGCTGCCATAACACAGGACCACACACTGGATAGCTTATAAACAACAAATGTATATTCCTCACAGTTCTGGAGGCTGGAAGTCTGCGATCAGATTACCAGCCTAGGCTGGTTTGGCGATGTCCCTCTTCTGGGCTATAGGCTTCCCCACTGTGTCCACGCAGGAGAGAAAAAAGTAGAGAACTTTGTTGGGTTTCTTTCATAAAGACACTAATCTCACTCACGAGGGTTCTGTCTTTATGACCTAATCACCTCCCAAATGCCCCGCCTCCTAATATTATCACATTCACATGTGATAAGAGTCAACATATAAATTTCGGGAGGGGGGTGGGGAAACAGACATTTAGACCACAGCAGCCAGGGACCATGATAAGTATTCATGTTCATTACTTCATATTATTCTCAAATTTTCAAGGGAAGTAAAATCATTTCTATTGAAATAATCAACAAACTTATTAGAGAGATTATGAACTTGCTAAAGATTACATAGCTGACTACTGAAGCAGCTAGGGTTTGAACCCAAGTCTGCTTTACATAAACACTGTTCTATGCTATTTCTCTCTAAATTTAATGTACTAAAAACTTGTAGATTTTTTTTGAAATGATATTAGAAGTTCAAAGGAGAAAGGGAGCTTAGTCTGTTTAAATTACTCCCAGACGTCTTTGCAGAGAGGGGATTACAGCTGAATTTTGGGAATGGGCAAGCTATACGTTAGACAGGAAGGAACAGGAGTGTTGTCCAGTGGTGAGTGGGGCATATTCAACTGACAGTGCACAGACCAAACTACAGAACACACGCACATGTATGCACACACATGCACACACCCTGCAGCTAAATGCACACATCTCCTTATGTGTTTGTTAACTGCAGGGTTCTCAGCCTACAGTACACAACAGAATAACAATGAATCACAACAGATAAGAATGAAAAGGAAGTTCAATGGTCAGACCGCAGTGTTTCTTAAAAGTAATGTTGATTTTTTTCTATGTAAACTGTACCACTAGATAACTAGGTAAGAGAGGAAGGAAAATTACTCTTTTAAAAAGTATTCCAATTAATAAATGAGGAAGTCATGACAAAATTAAAATATGACCATTTTCAATGCCTAGTGAATCAACCTAAAACATCAAAAGCTGTTACTCTCATGAAAAGAAGGACTAACCAGACTTTATGTTTTTCCCAGTAGAACACACCAATATTTATAAATGCCCTGCCTCCTAATATTATCACATTATAAAGAAGTCTTGAGAAGATTAATTAAATCTCAATCTGATCGAGTATCTAGAGCTGACACCAATGTATATGGCATATAAATGACAGAAAGACACATAAAGTTACCATAGAAACACAATCAGAGAAATCCAGAGTCTAGAACCCTGCAAAACAAGTAATCTGGTTTATTTGGTAAGTAAAATGATAGGGAAAAAAGGAGGAGATGCTGGCGGAGCCTACAGATTAAAAGACATACCAACTGATCACAAAGTATAGTGCTCACCTAAACCCGGATTCACATAAACAAACTGTGAGATAGACACATAGAGGACAGATAGATGGATAAATGGCTGAGGAGACAGATACACCAACACGAATGAGAAAATTAAAAATTTGGCCACTGATTAGATATTTGCCTGGAATTACTGCTAATTTTTTTTTCGGGTATGATAAATGGTAATGTTCTTGTGTGTTTTATCTCCCAGTGATTCAACATATTAAAATATTTACAGATGAAAAAACATGCTGTGGGGTTTGCTTCAAATCGATGTGGGCAAGGTAAATAGACAAAGGGATGAGACAGGACTGGTCACGAGTTAATTATTGTGTTTGGATGACAGGTACATGAGGGTTTACTATGTCTTCTATCTACTTTTTTATATGCTTAAATTTTCCCATCATAAATTATTTAATGCACTGAGGCATTTAAAATTTGTTTTTTAACCAAATGAAGTCTACAAAAGTTTTCTGCAAGGAGCAATATGATTAAAAGGGAAGTAGGAAAGGTAAATTCAGCAATCATTTGCACAATACTGAAGTCGAGAAAGCGTAGAGACAAGGAGATCAGTTAGGAGTCTCTTAACAACAACTTGACATATTCTTAAGAGTCTGATCATATTAGTGTTAATAGGAATAAAAAGGAACAAGGGACTGGAGGGATTCTGAGGCACTGTCAAAGTTTAGTGCTACTCAAAGAGGAGGTACTAAGCAAAAGTAGATTCAAAAGATGACTCAAAAATTTCAAACCTGGCTGATTTTTAAAATAGTAATGTTATGAATAGAAATAGGTAAGTCAAGAGGGCAAATTGTTCAGGTGATGAGGTAGCGAATTTACTTCTAGACATCAAATTTGAGAGGCTGAAATGACAATGTGCTATTTGAAGTATAAATTATTATTTAGCTATATGTGCATAAATATGTCATTTATTCTCTCTCACCAACTATGATGACTGATTTTAAAATAAAGTCATAAATTAAAATTCTATAATAAAAGAATTAAACAAATAATGTAAGTCAAGTCTTTTTGGAACTCTTATGATAGCTCGAATTCTTCTTCAATAAAAATACTTTCTTGGTATACTGTAACCATTTCATTTATAACCATTCCTGCAAAAATGCTATTTTTTGAACTCAGAAGCAAATCCACATGCTTCTTTTATATCACGTCCCCTGTCTTTACACAACTAAACATATAAAGCAAGAAAGACATTGTAGTTGTCCATTAAACACCAAGTTTTCTGGCCAGTTTGCTCATGTATTGCAAGCAATACTCAGAAGAATAAAACTATAGTGTCACAAGATAATTGGAAGGTCTTCTGGGGCCTCTTTAAATAAGATAAGTCTTATATTGTAGCATTATTAATGCTGAAAATAACTTCTCCTAGTTTCACGTATGTATAGAAGAAACTATGTCAAACAACACTTTTGAATTTCATTTATTTATTATAAAGGGCAAACAGTTTAGACAATTAAAATTCTCTAGTAACCACAATAAATTTCAGTACTTATTTAGCATGTCTATACCTGTGAGGATTAGAGTGTTTTTAATGGCCTAGAATGACATACTTCCCATGCCCTCTACCTTAGTAAGTCTCTGTAATCAATTGAACACTGTGATTCTCATCATAAAAAAGTAACTTTTTTTCAATAAACAAAAAAAAGCAGGACTGTATTGTTCTCTAAACCCTCTGATCCTTGGCAGTCTTTACTCCCTAAATCCCAGCCAATTCTGAATGTCAACCAATACTGCCAAAGCAAATCCCCGTCTTTCTTTGCTACTTGAAGCCAAGACCGTATCTGACTGCATCATCTTTCATTGTTTGATTGCAAATGAACAAGAGACTATATCATTGCTTGCTCGGTTTTACCAATAAATAATAGTTAGAGGCTATTTAGATTGGCAATGTACTAATTCTGCGAAACAATAAAACTGACCCAAACTATCTGAAATCCCAGCGTCTCGTAGCCTGGGTTGCTATGTGTCTCCCTTGTCAAAGCATCTGCTTGTGAGTCTTTTTCCTCGCTGACCTCTGAAAGTAGGAGGGGAGACAGTTGATCACTAAGTGGTAGGTGTAAGAGGAGGGAATAATTGGAAGATCCTCATAACCTCTCACTGTGGCTATATGTGAAATCTCTCTTTGCTTAGCATATGGAACATTCCTGCAGAAACAATTATTCTTCTATTGAAAGGTAGTATTTCCTCTAATTTAAATTACAGTTAGTTGGAATTTTTACTTTAACTATTATATATTAAAAGTGAAAAAAATGACACAGAATATAAGTGGAAGAGAATAGGTCAAAGATTAGCAGCTATTAATAGAATCCATTATATTAAGTAGTCAATTAGAAACCAATAAGAGTTAGAAGAGTTTACTGAAGAGAGACAGCTGCAGAGGAAAGCCATACCAATTCACATTTGCTTGTAGAATTTAGGAACATAAGTTTATTACTCAGAGTCATCTGAGAAAAAAACTACCTTCATGGAACAGGAAGTCTCCATAAGCATCATTTTCCTATTCTGAACATTTTCACACTTGCAACACTTTGTTAGAATCCCTCTCTGATAAAACTCTCTTCCTGTCTCCTGTACGCATCTCATTTCTATACTAAATGCCACATTCTCAGTCCACACTCTTACCTCCAGTTCCACAAGAACAAATATCATCCTGTTTGTTTCCATAGGATGTTAAACTTAATTTTGACACCTGATATATTCTGCTATGATTGTCTTTTCAATTAGATTGCATAAATCTTGAGGGCTTAGATACGGTTTCATCCACCTTTTTATCACCAACACTAAGCCCACTAAGTAAAAGTAACAGAGAAGAGCTCAAAAAACACCTGTCAAATCTAAGTGAAAAAAAATTGTGTAGCTTATCTTGTTGACGGTGGAAGCAAACATCTCCCAAGATAAATCTCTGTTGGCTCCCCTCTATGCAAAAACCTCTTCATTTCTCATCAGATAGGAGCAAGATTTCTATATCTTAGAAAATATAAGTGCAGTGAGAACTTCATTAAATAGTAAAAATATTAAGTATTTTTATTCATATGATTTTTTATTTTCTAAACTTCTACTTCTCTTCCCTTAACAAACTGTATTTCTTATTGAAAGTACACTTTTATGTACTTATTTCACTTCTAACATTTTAAAAAATATTTCGATTTATTTTGAGAGAGGGGAAGGGAGGAAGAAAGAGAGGTAGAATAACATCAATGTATCGATATTTGAGATATACATGAACCAGATGCCTCTCACACTCCCCGCAACTGGGGACCTGGTCCTCAACCCAGGCATGTGCCCTGACTGGGAATCGAAGCAGTGGCCTCCCAGTTCACAGGCCAGTGCTCAATACACTGAGCATTTCCAGTGCTCAAAACTACACCAGCCAGGGCCATTTTTAACATTTTTAATTTGATATTTTGTATTTAATATTTTAATATAACTAGGTGGTTTTGATTGATCAAAGAAGCTATGCCCTGAGTAACTGACATTTTCAGACATTCTGCTGCTCATTGAGAGTTTACAAACTTGAATAAGACAGGCACTGCCATTGAGAGATTCATGGCTTATAAAAAAAAGACAGATTAGTCAAAAATAATTAAAATGTAACAACCTGAGATCTATATAAGTATGAAAGTACATAAGAGTAGGAAAAAATAAAATGATTTGGAAATGACACAACTTAATGAATAAAAGTAATAATAAAATACTTCATTTAATTCTTATGTTGATATTTACCTGTATTATTATTGCTGGATGATCAATTTCCTAATTAATATGTAATATTCAGTGAGTGCCTACTATGTACCAGGCATGTTCTAAATCCTTGAAATGTGTAAAAGTATTGAACCCTTTAAGAGCCCTCTACACAAACCAGAGCATGATACCTAATTTTACAGATGAAGCTACTGAGGCAGAGAGGTGTTAAGTAACTTCTCGATGTGAAAAAAAATTAGTATTGGCAACTGGGATTCAAGTTCATCAGGCTGGCTCCAGAACTTCAGTTCCTAACCATTTCCAAGTCAGTTCCAGACTGTCTCTGAGTTCAAGGAGCAAGAGTTCTACATCTCAAATCTTTTTTCATTAATTTATATAATCTTTTGAAAGAAATTTTACCAAATCTTAGAAACTCAAATGCTCTCTAGAATACGACTTTTGTCATCATAATAGAGGTGAATTTTTGGCTGTAAAGTTCATCCCCCCCACACTTCATGAATAAAAGGTTCCTTGTGCCTCTATCACGTTTTACAGACCCAGTAAAATGGCGTTGTCTGGATGAATGCAGGTTTGTTGGTTGGGTGAAACAAAAGGAATGCTGTGAACACAAAACAAACAACAGGGCTCTGTATTCTCTCGCCCTCCCTGCAGCATCACAGAACAAGTAATTCTAGTTTGCTCCAGGCATAACTTCTCCAAGACCGCTCACAAAATCCATTCAATGCACTCCAACACACTTTAAAATGAAAAATTCAGTGAAATTAATGAAAAGGATCGCTACATAAAAGACAACTATTTATTATGGGACTCATGAAAAAGGGCCCAATTTGTTTATTTATTCATTTATTTGCTCAGTAAACACCTCTCTCAGCAGTAGATGATGCTAAATATAAGAATTAAAATTATCAGTTGTGATATGATTTATTTGAACAGTGTAAAATTTCTGCGGAGTAAAATCTACTATGAGCAAAGTCGAAAGAAAAACAACAAAGCAAGAAAAATAATTTAAGACCTACAATATTGATAAAGGCAAATGTTCATGAGATGCTGTACAAAATGTTTCTATAAATCAAAGAGAAAATATTATGGAATGGAATGTAAAAGGGCAATGATTTGAATACACAAGTCATAAAAAACAAAATACAAATAATCAATATTTGAAAATATGTATACCCCCAAATCTCACTCATAATGAAAGCACTGGAAATATTGCACTATAAACAAGACCCCATTACCCTCCATAAATTCAGCAAAAACATTAATTAGTTTTCCACTTCCCAAAGTTGGCAAGAAAGAGGCAAATGGGCACTCTTATACCTTACCAGTGAAGTCGCAAAATGCTGCAACATCTAAAGGAAATTAGCCTTTTGTCCATTGCACAGTTGGAAGTAAATAAATGTTGGATAAATGAAAAAATGTAAGTCTCTTCTCATAGATGCCATCCTCATATGATTCGATATACTTTTGTAAATAGTAAGCAAATTAACTTTTAACAGTAGAATTAATTTCTGATATCAAGATTCAGGGCTTCTTAACCAGAGTCAAAATTAAAAAACACCAGTCTTACTATCATAACTTGAACAGGTTTGGGAAAGTCTTGCAGAGATCTCATCCTCATGGATTATCAAAACCAAGAAAAATCCCCGCCACCTCCTCCAGGCAGAAGGAATGAGAGGGTAGACTAGAAAAAGAACTGACCTACCAATAGACTCAGTCCCTGCAGAGGTAGCAGCAGCTTGATGCCTAGTATGTCAAGCCAGAGGTCATCTGGGCTCACACAGTGTGAGAGGATAGGAGGGAGTCATCCAGGTAATAAATGACAAAACCTGAACTAAGATATGGACATAAGTTATACCTAAAAGGTAGATTTGGATGATATTGAGGGTATCACTTTGTGGATGTGCTGGCCCGCATCACCAAGCATCCAGCTTTCTGACTGAGAAGATTTCTGACTTGGAAAATTGGATGATGATGGTTTACTCCCCCATAAAATAAAATAAGTAAAAGCATTGCTCAAAAGTTTGTCTCTCAAGCCAGATCTCAAGTTTGACTCCAAGTTCCATTGCACACCAGCTATGTGACCCTGCCCAAGTTATTCCATTTCTCTTTGCCTAGATTTCCTCAAATCTAAAATAGGAATAACAATAATGTCTATTCATAAGGTTGACATGAAGATTAAATAAAATAATAGTTTAGTGCTTAGTATCAAGTTCTTGGGACAGTGCCAGGAACATAGCAAGGTAGTATAATTGTTAGATTGCCAATATTATAATATTAGTTTAAGGATTTGAAATATTTATCTTCATTGAAAATTTAAAATAATAATTCAGGTGCCCATGTCTGTCCTCAGGACCACAGACAACGGACAGGATGACAAAGGCTGTCGATGCACTCAGACTGGAGTCTGTTCTTGCTCAGGCAGGGTCATGAACGCACGTCTTAGGAGAACAGCTCTCTTCCTCCATGTGCTATCATATCCCTCCAGGCAGAATATATCACTGCTCCCCTAAATAGCTCTGCTTCAAAAGAATGGTATATTTAGGATGCCCCAAATATCATATGAATGCTGCCAATTCCATGTTCCTCCTCACGTTTTCCCTTATGCTCTTTATCACTTGATGCCTACGATCCTGCTCAAACTCTTCCTCCTTCACTAGCTATTTTATGGCAAAGTGCTCTCCCTCTTTTGACCTCATAACAATAAGAACTTAGATTATTTCACTCAGTCATTCTTACATAAATCTTTTTGTTTTATACACTACATTTTTCAAACCAAATATATATATATTTTTTAAATCAAACCCAGGACAGGGCAAAGGGTATACAATCTTATAGTACTTCATTATCCCTGTGGTTGTTTCCTACAGTATAATAATGCACAGTAGATTTGTATAAACACATATTCAGTGGTTGAATGATAGTTGTAGCTTCCCTCAACAATAAAGACAGAGGATAGGATGAGATTTAGTTGGAGATTCCAGAATTAAAACAAATATCACTAGAGACAACTTCTGAAGGGATTTGCCCTCTTATTCAATACAGGTTAGCTCTTAGGTTCATCAGCTACAAACCTCAAGACTTCACTACCAGGGTCATAGGTTTCCTCTCCATTCTCCTACTATTCATCATCCTTGGAACTTCAACATCTGTGCTGACCACTCCCCAAACATCCAGCCACATAGTGAGTACATAACCCTAGAAATCTTCATTCATTCTCCATTTTATTGCTAATGCATTTTTATCACACCAACTGTTTTTAGTAACTGAAAAATAACCTGGCAGTTGTTACACAATAATGGTTAAAAATATGAAATCTAGAGTTAGTCAAACTTGCTGAAATCTCTTTTTGGGAACTTATGAGCTATGTAACACTGAACAAGTTAGTAACTGTTGAGAGACAATTCTTCAGGGTATTTCTGTACTGTTGGGAACCGTGCTGCCTGGTTTCAGGAGCTGTAACCCCCACCCCATGGCTAGGCTGAGTAAGAGCCCAAGGGACCCGTATCATCTGGGTCTGTTCTGTCATGAGGACCTGAGCCACTAAGGAGCCAGAGCTTATCTCCCTGGCAGGAGCGCTGCTTCTGCCTCATCCATCTCTGGCCCCAATGCTTAGTCAGTTAGTCAATGATGGGTAAGACCCCTCAAGGGAGGGGTGACCTAAGCCAGGCACAACCAGTTGGAAGGCCCTCATGGAAAGACTCAGGGGGCTGCAGCAAAGAGGGGGTGATGGACCCTCGCCGCCCCCCCCCCCCCCAGCTATTCTGACATAGCCTGAGTCCCCATTTCTGTCTGGGAGAAGTCTTCCTTATCTCTTGTTTCCTGGCTCTAATCCACTTAAGCCTGAAACTATGACGGAGGGAGGTGCAGCCCTGTGCTGTCCAGAGCAGCTCCCCAAGTGATTGAGCATAAGACACAATCAAGTCCTGTGAAATCTGTTTTGCTAAGAGTGCTCTCATTTAAATAAGGGTCCAAGCAAGAAGTGAGTTTGTTCCTCAAAGTTTTATTGCTCTTTAGCTATCTGACCCTGACTCAAAATAGGCCCTCAGAGTTCTTTGTATGTTACCTATTGTTTGATCCTTACTGCCTGATAATGATTAATGAGCCTGTACTCTTATGCAAAATGACCCAATAAAAGCCCATTGAGGAAGGGGCTATTGGCCCTTCTCCTTTGAGAGACTGGCCACCAATCCTCCCAAAGAAGATCATATCTTGGTAGTTTTATTCTCATTGGTGGCTGACGGATGGGACTCTGCAGGCGGAGCCCCACCACACTGTACCTCTTTAATCAGGTTTTATTCTGCATTATCTGTTCAAGTATGTTAGTATAGCAGTCAGCCTTGGAAGATACAAAAAGTGTCTCCCTCTGGGAGAGAAGACAGATTTGTTTCCTGACTGAGATAATAAAGACACTGTCTCCTTCTGGGATAAAATTTTAAGCAGATTTGCTAGCAGCCTCTAATGAGATTGGGAGTTTCCTAAGCTTAGCAGTTCTGAGCAGTGACACATCCCCACCACAGGCAGCATTCACCAGGGCCATTCAGTACCACCCCACCGGGACCTGAGGGGCAAAGGACCACGACGCTCTCACCACCTGCTATGCCATGAGTAATGAGGTCATTTGTGTCTGACTGGGGAGTCTTTTGTTTCTGCTAGCATCCGTGAACATGTGGCTGGCTAACTTGTTAACTTGCTAGCTTGCTAACTTGCTAGCTTGCAAGAAGGATAAGAGCTCAGACCTACCACTGTTCTTAATAATAATCCCTTTATGCCTCAGCTTCCCTACCTGTAAAATGGAGAGGGTGTTTAAGACCAGCCTAGGCCTTATAGCTGGACTCTTCAACAGAATTTGGTGACTCTTGACTGCCTCCTTGACAAACCAAATTCTGTGCTTCCCAGCCCAGTTCTGATGGTAACTCCGAGGCACTGACAGTATAAATCATTCTCCCCTTGGAAGTCTCCAATCCCTGGGCTGTGACCCTGCACTAAACTCGTTTTCCTTCTACATTTTTGTCCCTCTTTAGCTCCTTCCTGAAATGTCACACACATACACAAAAAGGAGGTTTTGCAAATGTCCCAAGACAGTCCTAAATTTCCACAAAATACTAATTAGCAATACAACAACAGAAAACCAGTTGTTGTTTTTTTAAATGGAGGAAGAAAAAAATGCAGTAATTGGAATGAGGGGTAGACAGAGTCATGAGATCTTTATCAAAAGGAGTTAAGCATTACAAGAAACCTATAAAATGTTGTCACTCAATTACACAGATGGTCAATATTTATTATTCTCTAGTGTCTAATCTTAATTAAATATTTGCAAAAAAAATACTGGAAAGAAAACAAAGGATATGCTGGCTGTAAGCTATGTGGCCAAGTGACCACTGAATCACAGTGAGAAATGATGGAAAGATGACAAACTATTAACACATAGACAGATCCCAGGGAACCCCAGCTCCAGCTTTTAGTAGTTTTAAGAACTTGGTTAGTTACTTAACCTCACCAAGCTTCAATTTACTCACTTTCCAAATGGGGTAAGACTATCTACTTTGAGGAATTGTTGACCAGTCACCCTGACCGGTGAGGACCAGTTGGATGGAGCATCATACTATGAACCAAAAGGTCACAGGTTTGATTTTGGGTCAGGACATATGCCTGCATTGCAGATTCTTCCCCTTCAGCATATGCATGAGTGGCAGCTAATCAATGTTTCTCTCTCACATCGACATTTCTTTCCTTCTTTCTCTCCCTTCCTTCCCTTCTCTCTAAAATCAATGAGCATGTCCTCAAGTGAGGATTAAAAAAACAAATTGTTCATGGGTTAGCTCAATAAATTTTTATCTATGGTCAATATAACTATCGCAAAATTGAAATACTAAAGAACTGCTTCTTAAGAAATTCATAAAAGAGTTGAGAGACATTTCTAAATATTTCCCTGAAGCAGCAGTCCCCAACCTTTTTGGCACCAGGGAATGGTTTCATGGAACACAATATTTCCACAGACCTGGAGAATGGGGGTGACGGGTGGGAGGAACGGTTTTGGGATGATTCAAGCACACTACGTTCAATCTCACCACCTGCTGTGTGACCCAATTCCTAACAGGCCCAGACCAGTACCTGTCCATAGCCCAGAGGTTAGGGACCCCTGCCCTAAAGGACATAAAATTGTGTAATGTGGTACCATACTTACCAAATAAAGCATTATAGAACTTAAACTCTGGTTTCATTAAAATTCAAGGTGCAGAAAATTCCTTAGTGTCAGACTTACATCACTCAATGCTAGTCTTAGAAAAGCACTTACTAGACTTGATGAACTTACCTGCAACAGGAAATCAAAGAGGGCCACCTTGGACCACTCCTGATGATGCACTGCAGTACAACCCGAGTCAGGTCTGGGTGTGCGGCCGTTCTGCCAGCACTTCTGCTTTAGCAACTTCTGGTAAGTCCCCCAGGTGAGCTTGACAGAAGAGTGGGTCTCATTACTTGTTGGAGATAAAGATGAATCCCAGAAAATGACAGGAAATGGGCGGCCATCTAGGGAAACGGAGACACAAACTCATTTTAGCCTGCTATCGTTCAGTGCGCGCCCTTGGGCAGTCGTACATTTTCACAGTCCCTCTCTCTCACCTGCCAAATGTAAGAGTTTAATTAGATGCCGCTTTATGATCCCATTATCTTCTGGGGCTTTGATATTTTATACCTCAATGATGCTTCCTGAGAGAAGTCTTATAAAACGGAAAGGTACTGTTAGACAACAAAAAAAATTTTTAAGCAAGATACTTTATAGATGGGCAACAATTGCCCACTAACCACCAATAACAACGTCCTCTGGTTAATGTGGTTTTATTCCACATCTAAAAGTAGCCACCACAAAAAAGGAAAGATTCCAGACATTTATAATCGTCTATTCAGTGTCTGAGTGGAGCTGCTCTCTATTTGTAATAACAACTGTCTGATTTTCTGAAGCCACATTATGAAGAATTTTTAGAAGTCGCAAATTTAACAGTGAAATTGTACAGTTCACACCAGGCACTATAATCTCCAAAGGAAAAAAAAAGCAAGAGTGTTTTTGTTTTTGTTTTTGGATAGAAACATCAGTGCTCTTGGCAGTTGATCCCATACTCACACGCAACCTCACCAAGTGCATTGAAGCAAATGTCATGTCTTCGACTGTAAATGTACAGATGATTTTTCAAAATATCTGTCACCCAAATGGTTCTTGTCTCACCCTTGATCATTTAGAGATTTCATCACTGAACTGCATAGAAAGGGTAAGCCTGACTGAAGTCACAGTAAACGGGGAAGACCATGACGGGGTCCACTGAATGACACCTCAAGCTGAAAGCCAGGAACATCACTGCCAAACTCCCATTTCCACCAAATAAAGTCACCAAGCACTGACCCTGAACAGGTTTGCTTCTAACTAAAAAATCAGAATGACGCTCTCGGGTGTGGGGGGATGAGAAACCAACAACTAAGTCAGAAAGATCTGAAAAAGCCCTCTCAGCTCATTCTCAGCAGGCCTGGACAACAGAAGCCTCTGAAATTATGAGTGGAATGTCTAGACACAACACAGGAATTTTTAAAAGCCCTTTGAAATAACTTAAGAGGTTGTCAAAATATAACTTTTCCATTTTGTTCAAGGCTTTCATTTTACCACCTTGCTTGCCTGCCTTTCTGCAGAGTGCTTATCTAACCACTCTTGAATTCAGTGTTACAGTGACCTCAGTAATTTTAACAGCCTTCACTTAATCATTCTAACCACCTGTATTCCATTTTTGTTCAAAAAAATAAAATAAAATCTTTCTCCTTTTAGCCATGAAAGTTAGGCCAGGGTATGTGAAAAGCCCTTTAGATTGTGGAGAATATGCCACAGTCATTGCCATACAATTAGGAGAAAAAAAGAGGGGGGAAAAAACATGAACCATAAATAAAGAACTTCATTTTTAACATTGCCACTTTTTTTTAAAATGTTATTTTGTTGAATGATTTGGGACTACTAGGATCTCATTATCTTCTTAGATATAAATAGAATTTTAAATGAGGGTACTCCAAATGTTATGCCAATTTTAAAAATAATAATAATAATATATTCAAGGCAAAAACAGTCTATTGTGCAGCATGAGATATACATAGACCAGTGTAACCAAGTATGAGCAGAAGACAAAACACAGCTTTCAAAGACATGGGTACTTCAGACTTCTGAAGATAAACACCAAGAAGCACTATCAGTCAGCATCTTTGACCCAGGTTACAGACAGCACTTTGCATTCCCAGTGCTGGGATGTATTCACAGGGAGTTAAAACCTGATACTGAAGGTTAACACCACAAATCAACCCAGGGGACAGGCCAGCACAGTCTCCGCAATTCACTTACGACCCTCATAGAAACAAGGAAATGATCTACCTAAACAACTGAAATGGTTAATTAACAACCCTCTGAGCTGTCTTTCCTTTCCTTTAGAAACATTTGTTTTTTTATTTTAAAAGTAATTAAAAGTAAACCTATTCATTTCAAGAATCATCAAAAAACAATGAAATGTATAGCTAACAATGAAATGTATAAACTGTAATCCCCTATCCCAGTTATTTGTTCTGTTCTTTGGGGATTTTCCTCTGGTATTTTCCCGTCGCTTTCTTTCTCACCTGAAAGATAGGTGAGAAAGTTAAATTTTTGTTTTTAGAAATTTAAGGAGTATAGGTTATAGTTAGAGCTCAGACTCTGGAATCCAACAGACCTTTCAAGTGTGGTCACATTACTTCTTAGCTTTGTAACATTAGACGAGTTTACAACCTCTCCTTGCTCTTTTCTTCTGCAAAATGAGGGTGATAAGTGTACCTTCCAAAAAGACTTTCTTAGGATAAAAGGGTTCACACACTTAAAATTCTTGACCTGGTATCTGATGTATATGCATATCCCAGGAAGGTTTTGCTATAATTATTATTTTATATAAACACATTGTACAATTATATAATTTATAGTCTTCAACTGGCCTTTATTTGTTTATGGAGCATCTACTATGTATCAAGCACTATTCTAGACTTTAATTAATTAATACTTTTTTTTTAATTTCATAAAGTTTACATTTCCACCAGGGCAAAGAGGCAAAAATTATGCCAAGAAAATAAACTATTTGGAATCATCTTTTATATACAGTTTTTTTATAATTATTTCACTAAATATTGTATCATAAGCATTTCTCTTATAATGAAATGGTTTTAAATAGAGTCACTTTAACTATGATACAGTAATCTAGTCCAGTGGTCAGGCAAACTTGGTTAAGGACAGATAGTAAATATCTGAGTCTTTGAGGGCCACACTTTGAACAGTCTGCATTGTAGCTGTTCAACTACTCGGTGCTCAACTGTCATAGCATAAAACCAAAGACACTGTATCAGTAAATGGCCTTGACCATGCTCCAATAAACTTTATTTCAAGTGTCATGGTAGTATTATTCTTTTTTTTCAACCATTTAAAATCTTAGAAACCATAAGTAGCTTACAGACCACACAAAAAACAGGCAGTGGGCCCTCTTTGTTCTGCAGACTGTAGTGTATCAATCCCTGATCTAGTCTACAAGGACACAGTAGTTCACTGACCACTTCTGTACTTTAGATCATCGACTTTTTGAATGGTATATTTTCTATACTATTGCTTAAAAAGTTCTCCAACTGCCAAAGGGAGCTTTCAGCTGATAGGAATAAGTGACTTTCAACTAATATTCTGTGTTTCTCTGTACCCATTCATGTTCCCTTAGCAAAATATTCTGAAACTCTCACATAAAGACATTCCATCCTACCCTGCTAGAATCAGTGGACCTTAGCAAAAGGGGATTTACAGAAAGCAAGGGAAAGGCAGGGGAAGCAGCAATTTTCATGCTGAGCCCCCAGGACTGGGGGCTCTGGGACCTTTTGACACTTGGGTTAGCTTGCTCTGTATCCACACATATGGCCCTTGAGATCCTAATAGTAGTCAGAATGGCTCCAGACCTCAGAGCTAGGAGTACTTGTTAGAATGTACTGGGACATGGACCTAACCCACCGCCTATGCTGGAACAAACAAGGTATACGTCGCCAGCTAAGTACCTGACCATGAGATTCCTCATATCAAAAGCAACTGAGGCATAGTTGCTGGCATTCTGCTGGAAACTGGTAGAATCCACGTTGGCCCCCTCCCCTCTCCTTCCAGCTTGCTACAGAATCAGCCCTCCCCAATCAGACACCCAGGACACCTGGAGCAGATCAGCAGGGGAACTCACTCTGCTACACACCTTAATAGCCCTTCCACCCTTTCCCTGGGACTGCAGTCGGTTTGGACCCAGCCCACCTGATCATAGTATCCCCGCTCACCTTGAATAAAAGCCCTTAATTGGACTTTTCTGATTCCGGGTCCTTTCTTAGCCACCTCAGCTACCTATAAGTACTACTATGCTAAGAATTCCACTTTTCATGAAAGATGGCTGCTAAAAGAATTAACCTAACTTTGATAGACCTGAAGGGATGACAGAAAAAATAACCTCTGAAAACTGGAAATGGATTAAAGGAACTTACCCTGAAATCTTTCAGAGATGAGGCGCATTCATCTCTTCACATCCGGGTTTGTCAAAATGATGCAGTAATGCGCTCTCTAGAGAAATCTTAACAGTGAAGAGGTAAAATTCTAACTGTCAGAGTGGTGAGAAAGCAGGTGTTAAAAGCTACGTGGGTGTTCAAGTGAATTAAAGGTGATCCAGCTGTCTTTAAAAATAAGACTTGCCAGTCAAATTCCCACCCCCCTCCCCCAATCTCAATGTTTTCCCTGAATTCCAAAGTTCTACCAAGCTGGGGTTTTTTTCAAAATCATGAAAAAGACATCCTTTTGAGAAGATAAATGTGAAAATTCGCTGAGAATGAACTCCTTTGCCTGGCTTTATGAAATGCCCTTCACTCTGAACACTGGCTGACTGGTTTTCTTGAACTGTGTGTGGATGCTGAACATGTTGGAATGACTTGTGCGTGTCGGTCTGTATTTGTCACTGAGCAAAACTAAGCAAAAAAATGGCCTGAGCACTGAAATCAAAACTCTTTTCTGTCACGTGAGCCAAGTTCCTTCTTGTGAACAAGGCCAAAAAGGAAAGTGACAGGCCAGCTCGGACCCCTTCATTTAAAAACAACTCTACAAAAGCCACTACAGGAAGCAAGGGCCACTCCAATGTGAGTCTCATCTCTGTTCTAGGGAACAAATTCCGTGAGGTTCTATCACCACTGTCCAGCCAGCGCATTGCAGGAAAACCTCAGTGTGCTGCTCTCCGACTGCTGATAAAGGCAACTGCTGATGTTGATGAAACTCCAATGACAGCGTAGCAGGTGTCTAGCTGTTAGTGATCCCTTAAGTACTATCTGCTCTATTTTTTGGCAGTAGGTTTTGGCAATAAAAGTATTAGACTGGAGTGAATAAGAAGGTCAGATCTCTTGGCGTAGAGCTGTTGAATGTGAACAAGTTCATCAGTGTGAGCCCTGGGAAAATAGGAATGCAAGATTCTGTAACAGCCTGGAGGGTGGAGAAAATGTGAAGGATTAGGTGAAATGTTACTTCTAGTTGGGGTTTTAAGTACTGGTAACATATTTATTTTAATAAAAAAATATGCAATTGTGCCTTAATTGTCCTCAAACGGACCGGCTGGTTCCTGTGTTTCAGGTAAAAAGAGTTCGCAGTGAGGCATGCTGAAAATGAAAGCCCAGTTCTTCCAGGGCTTCCAGTGCAGTAGAAACAGAGAAGAAGACACGCGTAATGATGGTCAGGTGAGCCGTTTGCCTGTTTAATGAGTGCTTTGATGGGAACAACTGAAGGACTAAAACACAAACTGAGTTCTCAGTGTAAAGCCAAAGAAATGAAGACATGCAATGCCCATGAATAGCAAAGCGGTGAAATGCCGCTGTTAATCAGGAGAACCTTGGCTAAAAAGGAGCTGAGAGGATGGGATAGGAAAAAAAAGTCATAATGTTGATTCTATTCTCAACTCCCTCGCTGGTCTCCCCAGGACTTGAGCCAAGTCCCTCAGCCACCCCAACCCAGGCACGGGGTTGCCTCAGGTGCAAAGAATACCCACCAAATCAGTCTGGCAGGGCTGTGTGACAACCCAAAAAAATACTTAAAATGCAGCACTGTCAAACATGATAAAGAGCCAAACCTATGCTCAGATTTTATGACTTAAAAATGGAATAGGTGGTTAAGAAGCAGAATTCCACAGATTTTACATGTATAGATTCTATACAGCCAGCCAAGTTTTGGATATAGGGACTTGTCTTAGAAATACATTTCTGGGTGATTTAGAGTACCTTGTTCAAACAAACAAACAAAGAAACAAAAATAACCCTATTTACTTATCTAATAGTTTTTCACTTCAAAATTTGCTTTCTCTGGGTTGAGCTGAGTTAAAATAATCTCCATATTTCCTCAGGAGTTTGCTAAGTGTGGAGCTGAGGAAGTAGACAAGGAGAATGTCTTATGATTTCCTTCATCACAAACTACTTAAACAATCTAAACCATCAATTCTAATTTAAAAAGTGTCCTTCTTTGTTCTGAACCTTTGACTAAGGACAGGAACTTCCACTTTCTAGGTCTGCCCTGGACTTCAACTATGTAAATGGAAACTCCCAGACACTTCCTATCTCAATATTCCATTAAAAAAAAAAAAAAAACAGGAACCAAACTTGAATTCAAAGGGTGGTGACGATGCAGTCATTGTGCCAGGCTCCACGAACAGTCACATTTTGCAAACGAAGTCTTGGTCACAGCAGGGTGGCCCAGTCCAGGGCAATTCATTATTAATGTAGATAAAGGAACCATGAATTCCTGAGCAGAGTGACCTTCACACAGTGCAATGCTCATTACATCACTACTCTTCTTAAAAACCCTTCAATAATTCCCCATTACCAGCAAGGTAGTATCTATGTCCTTATATGACATAAAACCCACCCACTCTGCACAATTATCTCTTACCTTGGCCTCACCCACAGCTCTCATCTCCTTTTTACAGAACTGTTTGCATTTTGCTAAGCACACTCTGCCTTCACTCATTTTTTACACATCTATTTTTTTACCCATCTATTTTTTTTACCCTTCCTACACCTACTCCATGTCACTCCACCCACAGTGACTTTTAAGACCAGTCCTGACATTACCTCTCCTAAAAGTTTTTACAGTCCCCCATCTACCCTCTTACACACACACACACACACACACACCCCGGGAGCAGTTCTCCTAAAAATATCTCCACAGAGGTCCTGAGCGTACCCTTCTTGCATGATGGGTTTGCTTAGCTGTCTCCTACCCTCCAAGCTGAGAGCTTGGAGAAAACAGGGACCATTTCAAATCATCCATGGATCTCCAACTCCTGACATAATGTCTAAGGCACAGCAAGCATGCAATGTTGTGATTAATGAATGAATGAATTTTTCAGAATCCCCCAATTTTCACCTATAGCCCTTCAGTTCTAAGGAACAACTGATGGGCTCTGAACAAAAGTTTGGTTGGTGTGACATCCTAGTAAGCAATGATTTCACTGTCCTTACTCTCAGTGAATTGGGAAGGATTAGAGAGCAACTTGAGGAACAGAGGTGGGATGTGCAAGGTTTCCACGCCCTCGGTCTACCCAGCTTGGGCTCAACTGTCCTTGTCTAGGTCTCCATAGCTCTATGGGATCCTGGAACAGTGAAAAGAGGGGTGGTAGGAACACCACAGGCTCTCTCCCCCTGACACCAAATCACTGCCATGAGAAGGGAAACAGGTAAGCATCATGGCTACATTCAAAAATAAGACCAAAAGGCAGGGGGAGAGCAGGTTGCAATCTGGATGTAGGATGAACTGGGAAAGCCCCAGGCCTCAGCCATTGAAGGCAAACAGGCTGCGTGAAGGGCCGACGGAAGACAGTGCACACCAGTGATGAGGAACGAGGCTACGGAGTCCCGACCGGTATCTACGTCCCAGCCCCACTGCACACAACCTGTGGGCCATTAGAGGACATACGTTCTTCCCTGAGGCTCATTTTCTCCCACAGAAAAATCCACCCAAGAATATCTGATGCATGGGACTGTTACAAAATTTAGTGAGATAACGAACGCAGAATGCCTGGCACTCCACAAATAAGATACTGGCATTATCTACTTTCAACTCCAAGCACTTTCTTTAATTGACAATTTTAGGTGCTTTTTACTTAGTTCAAGTAAACATCAATCTAGATAAACAAACTAAGAAAATCTAAGGAAACATCACAAAGAGCCAAATCAGCTTAGAAACTGGATGAAAATAAAAGGTAACATTTACTGAGTGTTACTATGTGTTAGATACTGTTCTAAGTATTTTATATCTGTCAACACAATTTTCATAACACCTCTGTGAGATAAGCACAATTATCATCATCGTTATTTTTATTTTCATCATCCCTATTACACTAGTAAAGAAATAAGGTACAAAGAGATTAACCATCCTAGGTCACACAGCTATTGAGTAGTGGCACCAGGATTTGAACTCAAGGAGTCTAGATTGCCAGTTATGGGCTTAATTGTGTCCTCTCAAAATTCACATGTTGAAGCTGTAATCCACAGTACCTCAGAATGTGTCTGTATTTGGAAATAGGTCCTTTAAAGAAGTAATTTTAAAATGAGGCCATTACGGTGGGCCCTAGTCTAATGTGACTGCTGTCCTTATAAGAAGAGGAGATGAGACCACACAGACACAGGGGACAAGCCATAGGAGGGCACAGCAACACGGTGGCCACCTGTAAGCCAAGGGGAGAGGGCTCAGAACAAATCAAACATACCGACACCTTGATCCTGAGCTTCTGGCCTCCAGAACTGTGAGAAAATAAATATCCGTTGTTTAAGCCATGCAGTCTGTGGCATTTCTGATGGCAGCCCTGGCAAACTAATACACCTGTCCACACTCTTAACTACAAAGCTATTTG
This sequence comes from Glossophaga mutica, assembly GCA_039655065.1. Taxonomy (NCBI): domain Eukaryota; kingdom Metazoa; phylum Chordata; class Mammalia; order Chiroptera; family Phyllostomidae; genus Glossophaga; species Glossophaga mutica. The sequence goes on from CM077311.1 coordinate 89,174,565, forward strand.
AATTAAAGACTACACAGCTTCTTCTCCATGCCTAGAGCAGTGCCTCATGTATGGAAAATAAATGTTATCAATTACAATTGAACTAGACCGAAACGCCAATATTTGCCAGGAACTGAGGTGTGAGGGAGCCCTAAGGCCCGTCTAGTCCTCCTGCACTTGTGTTGTCCTTAGGGACTGAGACAGCAACGGATTCAGTTCGAATGGAAAGGTCATGACCTTGAGATCAGCCTGGTGCTGAGTGAATCCTGAAATCAGTGGCAAAAAGAAGATTCCCTCCAGGCCACCGAACTCTCACATGACCAGCTAGTGTCAAATCCCCGGGGGCAGGGCTTCTTAACTGTTTCCCGCCCCACCCCCTCTGCCCCACTGTGGCTGGCACATAGCACGTGCTCAATACATATTTCTTAAAAGAAAAAAGATAAAGGTGATGCTATAGTTCAAGTAAACATCAAGGGAAAGACTTGCATGTAGCTGAGGCCATGTACCCTCTGCGTTGTGAGCTCCTTCAGCCATTCATCACCCCTCGGTGCCAGCCTGGGCGAGGTCAGCGCACATGAGTGGCAGAGACACAACAGAGAAAGTTACCGGGTTGCCCCACTCTGTCTGCAAAGGTATGTGATGAGCTGACAAGTAGACACTGGCGCAGAGCTGCCGGGAGCGCATGCTGGGGAAACTTCCGTTTGCTGAGGAATGAAAGCTTTGAGCTGACCAGCTCAGGTTGATGGCTAAAGAAATGCCCTTAAGGCTTTTCTGATTACAGAGCACAGTGTGCTTTCAATCCCTATTTTAACAAATAAAACATGATTCCTATGCTCCCAAATAAACATTGTAAGAAAGTGTGCACATTTGTGTAAGGTTTCCAGGATTTCGAAGTCTATGTGCGTTTCCAAGTGGTGAGGGCACCTGGGTTATTTTCATAACTCCCTGCAAAATGTCCCTGTCCTCCTCACCCAAGAGCAGGAACAACATGAAATGCACAGCTGCCATCCCTCTGCTCCGGAACCCGCACCAGCACCAGCAACTTGTGGAGCTGCTCGACAGTGGAAGAGACCATGTATTTCTCCTGCTTTGTAATAAGAAGAAGCGATACAAGTTGGAAAAATAGCGAGCAACTTGGGATCTACAATGAATTTCAATGGAAGTTAGTGGGATGCCTGCAGTTTGTCATCTAAGCAGCCTTGACGCGCAGAACTCCTGGAACTGGGCTGCCTTAATTCAGTACGACAGCTCTGTGGCAATAAAGCAGCATCCTAAAAATAAAGCATACATAATGCATCTTCCATGCGGGGCATGAAAAATAGCACAATGCTTAAATGCTACCAAAGTGGTACCCCTTGGGATTCATTCCCGTTACCGAGCGGGCTGCTGGGGACAGCTTTGGCAAAGCTGCTAGACAGAAGAAGATCACAGAGCGGTGCTGGATTTTCCTACGCTCTTGACTTTAACATATACATAGACCGCTTCGTCTTGTTTTAGACAAATGTTTTTAAATATTTTGTTAAAAGAATTATCTAAATATACCAGTACCACACAGTATCTCATGACAATGATTTATGACTTTTGCAAGGATGGTGTGGCAGAAAACATGCTAATATGATGTTCAGTTACATTAGCATGCATGTGACTGTTTTTGTTAAAACAAGAAAATCTGGTAATCACTGGCTTACATTAAAAACAAAAAAAAAAAACAAAAATAAAAGTCTCACAGATATATTATTGATGTTAAATCCTTAGATTGAAAAAGAAAATTAAATAGAAATGTTGGCATGGTGGTAAGTCAGAAATCACCATGCTTACATTTGCACATTTTTGTCACTGCCCCATAATTATATCAAGTTATATTTGAGAGGTAGAGTGGGTGAAGTAAAGCAACATGAGGAGGACTTAGTATCACACAGAAGTGGGTACAAATCCCAGTTCCACTGCTCACTAGCTCTGTGTCCTTAAGCAAATTGCATAACCATGCTGAGCCTCCGGATCCCCATATTTATAGCATCAATACTATCTGTTGTGTAGGAGTGTTAAGTGATTTAGTAGACAAAAACACAAATGTAGTATGGGCCCTGGAGACTTTATAAAGTCATAATTGAAGACTTCATTATTGCAAGTGTGGGTTTTTTTAAGCCCTTTGATGCTATATTTTAAAATACTTTTGCATTTCCTGCAAAGACATGCATAGGATGAGACTCTGCTCCAAGGATAATTGCTGGATTTGTAGTGCAGCACACTGCAGGCATCCTATGTAATTATAACCTTGCCCTCCCCCACATCCACCCTTCTCATTCTCTGGGTTATCTTTGGGGTAACTAACACCTGTCAGAAAATGGTCTGGTAAACAATACAAAGCCAGTAACTCCCCTAAATTCACATACATTCAAGAAGAATCAACTAGAATTCATTGTTATGCAATCAAGAACCTATCTCAGACTGACCTGCGCTTATGGCTCTATGCTGATTGGATAGCCCATGTCAATTTTACTAAGTAAAATACAAACAAACAAACAAAAGCCAGCTGAAGATAAACTTTATAACTGGGACTACTTGTCTTTGGACTGAATCATCTGAAACTTTCAGCTGAGAGGCTGGGGACAAGGAAGTCATTCAAATCATAGTATTTGATTCTCTTACATCTCCTTTTGCATATCACAGTACATACCCATTTTACATCCAGGCAATTTATATGACTCTGAGCAAGGTATGTACTTAATTACTCTGGGCCTCTATGTCCACATCCACAAAATGTCTCTCATAGTGTACCCACCTCGTAAAATTTTTATGAGATCAGCACAAACAGTACTTAAAACAGTGCCTGACAGTGACGTCAATATCATCACTCTTGCTATGATCAAGACTGTTGTTTCCTTCAGAACAAAAAAAAAGAGATTTCCATAGCAGCCTGTATATGTGTACCAGTGAGTAAATCATCTGTCTCTAGTTATATTAAGTAACTAAATATACCAACAGGTTGTGCTGATGGAGAAAGAAGACATACCTTAAGGCCCCTTAAATGATTTTTTGAGGGAAGAAGATTGGTGAAAACAAGAAAGGCTTGGAAGTTATAAAACAAGGGTTTGAATTTCAGCTATCCTCTATTACTTTTCCTTCATCTCAAAATTGAGGTAATAAAAAAAATGTCTACTGCATAGGTTTCTTGGAAAGGTTAACTGAGATCAATCACCTATATTCAACTAACAATACGGACTAGTTGTGTTCTTCAAACTAGGTATGACTTTATTTCCACAAACATTAATCAATAGAGAACAGAAACAACATTTAGAAAAGATAACTTACAGGACTTGCTAGCTACCCAATCTCCTAGATATTAAAAGATTAAAAGATCATCAGAGAAATATATACCTAAACTAAATCTTATTGTTCCTACTATTAAAAAAAAAAAAAAAAAAAAAAAACTCTTTATCAAATTACACTATAGTGTGAGGCCAGCAGACCATTTTGCTGGGCTTTATAAGAAAAAGCTCTATAAACTTCATTATTTGAATTACACAGAGGATGCCAAAGACCTTTTTCATTACCTCTGCAAGGACCTCTTAATAAGATCCTCCAGGAGAAGTCCTGGTCTGGACTTAGGACCAAAATCGGTAGCACTTGTCCTGAGTATTGGAAGCTGAAGATAAATATAGATTCACTGTTCTGAGTCAGTGAAACAGGCCAACAATGCATTCCCAAATTATTCAAAAACATTTACTGAGCACTTACTATGTGCCGGACTCTCCACTAGGATCTATAAATGCAATAATAAACAAGATAGAAAATATCTCTGCCTTCACAAACCTAGAGGCTAGTAGGAAGGAACAGATTGGTAGACAAGAATTATAATACAAAGTGATGAGCCCCAGCTCCCACCCACTACTTTATTCTGTCAACTCCCATTGGGAGCACCCCAGGGAAGCTAAAGGACATATCTGGGTACTGTGCTTCCAAATATATTCTCACGATCCTATGATGACATAAAAAGGAAGGGCAGTATAACATAACAAGGATGACCGTATGCCCTGCTCGGCCCAGGACAGCCCCATTGTATGCCCATTGTCTCAGTGCCTACCCAAATCTTCTCTTTACTCCAGGGTGTTCCAGTTAGAAAAATAAGTAATAGTCACCTAAGCCCATTGGTTAAGAGCTTATGGTTTAAAGTTTGCTGGGCCTAGGCTCAAAACCTAGCTTAGTCATTAACACTAGCTGTGGGAGTCAATTACCTTGCCTAAATAAACCTCAATTTTCTCATTTACTAAATGGAAGTAATAACAGTGCCCACCTCATAGCATTGCTCCACGTGAGAACCATAGGAATCAATGCATGTATGAACTATACGAATCAGTTAGTACAGTGCTTAGCAAACAGTGAACATCGAATAAAAAATAGCTTTAGCTTTTACCGACCATCAATGAAAAATTTGAGAGGCTATCACTCAAACATTCACAAAATCATGATAGACTATTCTGTGAACTTGAGATATTAAAACATACCCATGAATCTGAAGCACCCAGATATGAACCAGGGTAAATAAGAACTGCCAAATCTATCAAAGTAAATCACTGGTATTGCCAGAAGTACCAATTCTAAAATTAAATTATAATTCTAAAGCCATTGGAAATCCAGTTTAGTTCTCAGCCACTGCCAAGAGTTTTAATCCATTCTAATCTAGACTCCATGGGAATCTCACTAAAATACTAAATTTCATGATGACAGGGAATAACGAAAAATCTGTGAATTTACAACCTCTTTGGAGTCCTCTTTAGCCTTTTAAGCCAGCATGGATTCACAGTGGCAACTTCTGGGAGTCTCCTGCTTTTAAACCCAAGCCACTGACTCACTCTAGTTTGTATTCAAACCTTGGAAGAGCCTCCAGACTCAGAGAATATCCATTAAATGGCAAGTGCACAGCCACAGACCAGCCCTTTGCCTGCAACAGAAGTGATTGGCTACATAGTCAGAACCTGCCAAAATGTTTGTCACCTGAGAGGTTCTTGGAAATCAGGCTTAATAAACCAATGTCATGGACTTAAAAAACTATTTGGTCAGCAGATATACTGAGCAAATAACCTATTTTTGTCTCATTTTCTTTGTTAAATAAAGGGGTTAAATCCATTGTGAAAAATCAAGAATTTGAATCTAATGTGGTCTGGCTCTGGGCTTCTTAAAAAGACTGCATCTGCTGAAGAAAGATAACCCACTTCCCCATTACTTTGGGAAACAAACAAACAACGTTTTGCTTACTTCCATAATAACCTGCCTAATAATATGTCTGTCAACAAGATCTTTGCCTCCACCCTGAATTCCTTTCCTCATTATGCAAATTGCCATTGGCTTTAATTAGATTTAATAAGCCACTGGGAAGTGCGGTAAGGGAAATGGGGAGCAAAGTTGATACACTGTAGGCATGTTGAGTACAGCATTTCCCTGAAACTCTCCTATCCTCCCAAAGCTGGGAAAATAAAGAATGCCAAGCATATGGAAAGAGACGCTGCCGCTGCTGCTGTCCAAATGTGAAACGTGGGAGGAGAAAATTGTTCAGAAAAAGAGAGTGAGAGAAAAGAGAAAATCAAGCCCAAACCCCAACAGCTGCAAAGACCGAAGCATGTGAAGCTGTTACCTTGGATGAACTCTGATTTCCTGCTCACAGAAGGCAGGGTCCTATTGAGCCCCAGGATCCTGTCCAGGTGGAAGGCAAACACCTCACTCATGTCCAAAGGCTGCTTGACCAGCCCGCAGGGGCTGGGGCCGCAGCCAGGCACAGAGCCAGCGGCACTCCCCTGGAACATCAGCAAGCGCACTTGGCTGTTTGAGGACACTGGCTGGAAGCCCGCCACAGCACCATCGGCCAACAGTCGCATTCTACGGATGTCTTCTTTGCTCAGCCATGAGGGGGAGCTCTCGCTGTAGATCCTGATGTTGCTCTCCCTGGCCTTAGGCAGCTGTAAATCTGAACCCCCAACTCGCACTCCCGGACCCCGTATCAATCTCCAGTGTTTTTCCCCAACGTTGGCCAGATTTCCTCTCTGGACGTACCCGGGCACGTCAGCATCAGCTGCCCTTGCAGCTTCCAGTGGCTGAAGGGATGGTCCCACCAAAGCCTCCTGCCCCAAGGCTAGAGATACCACTGCATACTTCTTCCTGCGCTTCGGTTTCACCGTGCCACGGATATTGGCGGGCTTGCTTCGCCTGGAGCGTAGGGTAATGTACACCACATTGGGCTGCAGGGTGGATCCATTGTCCTGGGACTCCGGAGGGGCCAGGGTACCATCCAAGGGTATCTCAGGGAAGGGTGCCTCGGCGGTGTCTCGGCTCTGGTGGGGCCCCCTTTCCGCGGCGGGTCTGTGCTGGAGCGATGCGCGCCCCACCTGGCTCACTAGGAAGCCCAGGTAGATGGCGCAGGCAGTGCCCAGCAGAAGGTTCCTCCGGGTCCTTGGACGGCGGCTGCTCCAGAGTTTACACACCCGCGGGATGCAAAGAGAGCAGATGAACCAGTTTATGAGCTGCCCTGGCTTGTCTGGACAGGTCATTTCTCTGCCGCATCCACATGTTGAACACAGTTTAAAGTCTGCAGTTGTCTCCTGGTGACATGATGCATGGTTTCCTGAATCCAGCTGTCGTCTTTGCGTAGGTGTCTAAGTGGTTTACAGTGGACAGAGATGGAAGTAAAGGGTTGGTGATGGGTTGGGAATGTTTGTGACACCCGCCACAACAAACCTTTTAAACTCCTCTCAGCCTCCCCAAGGAGCAGTGCGGCTTGTTCCTGGGAATGAATGGAAACAGAGTTAACTGAGTCACAGCCCCATGCTAGTTAGGTTCCTCTGCAAGAGTAAAGGGAAAAAGTGACCCTTTCCTTTCATAAATATCACCACTAAATGTTTGTTTTTTTTTTTTATGAGGTGTAAAAACGAGAAACGAGATAGACGTATAAATTGATAGTCAGTATAAACCAGTGAGAACAAGCCACAAAAATCCAAGAATATTGTATAACTTGTAACTAGAATCATTTAATTTGATTCTAAAGGAAAAGCATTAAAATTTGACAAATCCAGTCTCTTCCTTTTTGAAATTCAGAAATAATTAAAAAGAAGTAATAGATGTTTTTTTAAAAAAAAAATCTACAGCTTTCCATATTTATATTTTTATCCTGCACAAATTAGTTAACTAAATAACTAGCATTCAAGTTCAGAAATATATTCTCTTAATCTAACACTACAATTTTTCTTCATAATGCTCCATTACTTTACATTAATAGTTATTATGCTAAAAAGCCATAAATGCCCATGTAACTTAAAAGCAGTTACATTTATTGCCACACACCCACACAGACACACAACACACAAATCCAACTGCTTTTTATTCCTTTTCTTTTCACCAAAATCAGCTGAAAGAAAATAAAAGGATCTCTTGCTCTGTTTTTTTCTCACATTATTAAAAAGAAGAAGAAACCATAAGCAACCTTACTTACACAGCTGGCCCCATGCTTGGCTCCTGCAACAATGTAATCCCCGACTCTAATGCAAAGAACTTTTAAAGGCTGAGGCATGTAAGTAGAACATATTTCATGGTCAAGAGTGTTCCTCATTTCAAATATTTCAGCTCGGCTTTAAAAGCTCCCTTGAAAACTACTGATTACAAAGCAAAAACAAAAAAACAAACAAAAAAAAACCCAAACCAAAACAAAACAGTTAGAGTTGCTTGCACACTGGTTGCTTATATCCCAATTTTCAGAGAGGTAATTTTTTTAATTGTTTAGAAAAGAAACTTTAATTTTAAATTCTGCAAAAGCAAATGCCGGATAGAGCAGTTTTCATTCAAATAATTTTCCACTTATTTTTAACCCCTGGGTGCCCTCTAGTGTCCTGTTTGGAAACATACTCAAAAGTGTCAGCCTCAGGGTTGAATTGAGAGTGTTTGCTTAGCTGCAGAATAAATAACTTATAAAATGAGGAATGCTATCACCCCACCCCGCTGTCCATCCCACTTAGCTGGGGATTAAAGCACCAGGATTCTGGGACTACAACTCACCTTACCGTCTCGACTGTTCGCGGAAAAACATTTGTCTCCCACCACGTCTGAGGAGGCCTGGAGGTTCAAAAAAGGTGAGAAAGGGTTAACGCAAATGAGGAAAAAAATAGAACAGTGAGATAAGGGTGCACATAGATAGGGAAAGACTTTTGGAGTGTGCAGTTGAATGGAGCAACAGTTCACCCCTCAAAAAAAAAAAAAAAAAGTCATGGATTCTCTCTGATTGGAGGTTTTTTAAAAAACCGGTTAGTAATTGGCTTAGGTAGTTTGCTTGTCCTGGCACAAAGGCAGGGGTGGATGACCTCGGGGCCTCACTAAGGCTTATTCTTTTGGCTTTCAGGACCAACAGAATCAGAAGGCAGGAAGGGGGTAGTATTGTTTTCACCCTGGAAAAGAAGTTTGTGATACCAGGGTGTGTGTAAGAGATCAGAGTATGGTATACAATCCTAAAAATACATTTTACAAAGCAAAGGAGATTAACAAATTGTAATCTATAGAGAAGGAAGGAATAAACTTCCAAGTGATAAAGTGAAAAAAATTGTAATAGAACCGTTACTTTAGCACTCTTAAAACTCAGACCTCTCTTCCTCTGTAAACATTCTGCCACCAGGGGGAAAGAGAAGGTGCGATTCCAATATTGATGGAGCCTAGAAGTACCTGTTGATTTGGGATAAACTTTTTAAGAATTCAAGCATCAGAGCAATTTTCTTTGTGCTCCAAAACTCTTAAAGCACACTTTCATAAGCACAGACTTATTTTCTAGATAGTAAATGCTAACTTCTTGAAAGGAAACCATGAGAGAGCTGTTTTATTATAACTACCTTACTGTTTTCACATGTTGGAAATAATAAATGACCTGACTCTTTAAAAATTAAAAGTACATCTTGGGCAGAAGCCAGATTTAAAAAGCAGAGTCTCTGCTAACCGTTTATAAAGCAACTTTTTTAGCGGAAAATGGTTAGGAATTAGAGGAATTATATGACTTAGTAAATTTGGTTGAATGCCTTTTCACTCCCTCCTTCCCCCACCAAATATCTCTTTATTAGAAGAAGAGCAATACATTGCTTCCCCTTACAGACAAGAAAGTGGAGGCTGAAGGCTGTAATGTTGAGAGAAGGCACTCCAGAGGGAGAAAGCCTTGGTTGGAAGCTTTCCGCCTTCACTGACTAGCTCAAGTCCCTTAGGGCAAGTAATTTGACCTCTCTAATCCTCACTTTCCATCTCTAAGAGAAGACTATTAATTAACAACACTTACTTCATCAGCTTCTCTGGTGATTAAATGAGATAGTGGTGAGGGAATGATAATTAGGCAATGGGTTTTTAACCTTCTACAAGCCTCTGGACAATCTAGGCAACCAAATTTCTCTGTTTCAGCTGTGGATGCTGAAGAGCTCAATGCTCTGCTTCCCATCCCCGCTCCCTGATCACACACCCCGAACCAGGAGAGACACCTGGCCCAAGTCATTCTTGGCTTGGGATAGAATAACCCAAGCAGCAGTAGTTTTCAGCCTGTGGAGAGGAATAAAGATTGGATAAAACTGTCTTGATTCTTTGGCTGCTTCTTAGCGCAGAGCTACAAATTATCTCTCCTTGCCTCACCTAAGGCATAGTTTGTGTAAAAGAAATAGGTTGCAGAGTACCTTTAAAAGAAGGGAAGCTTTGGTTACTCTAGATCAAATCTGGCACATTAGAAATGCACTGGGGTTATAAACAAACACCTTCAAAGAGGTAGAGAGAAACTTGGGGTCCTTATTTCATTCCTATCTAGTAGTTTTGAGACTCAGTTCTGTCTCCCACTTCGATTTAGACGTGTGTGGCATGTCTGATAAGTTGCTGGGGTGCGGAAACTACACATGCATGTTTTATGAATTGATAGAGAACCAGGATTGGAAAAGGCAGACTGTGTTAATATCACACACCCTGTTCACCCACCCATCCCCACCTCCCCAGCCCTGTAGATTCAAGCCCCAGGAAAGAACTATAGGCAAACAGTGGTGGAGATATTTGCATGTACTGGGTTGGCCAATAAGCCTGTACAGTTTTTTCTGTGAAATAAAATACCATATTTTTCAGACTTTAAAATGTACTCCCCCCACAAATTTGGGAGGAAAATGGGGGTGCATCTTGTAGTCCGAATGAAGCTTACCTAGCTGGCTTTGGGTGGACGGCCTATGCTATTTATGTTATTAAATATTTTACCACGTTTTTTGCTTCAGAAATTTTTTTCCTATTTTCCTCCTCTAAAACCTAGGTGCATTTTATGGTCTGGTGCATCTTATAGTCCTAAAATTACGGTACACATTTTTCATTTTCACCAATGATTTTATTGACTTGGATATTTTGAGTATGTTGGCTATCTCCCACATGGTATCATGTTGATAGGTCTTAATTAATGTCTCAATCTGGTCTACCGGACTGTGGAGCAAGAAATCTCCAGCACGAAACTTCGCAAACCACCTTTGACACATTCAGTCAGCCACAGCTCCTTCTCCATGCACTGCACAAATCTTTTTGGGGGGCATTTCAGTTGCATTTTTACCTTTCTTGAAATAATAAAGCATAATGTGCTGAGAATGGTATTATCTTTCATCTTTAATATTAAAATGACTACACAAAAAATTCACCAGTTTTGATAAGTTCTTTTTTAAATGCATGCTGGTATGAAAGATGTCACAATAAAATCTAACAGCATTGTTTCAAATGAAGTTCAAGACAACCAAGCACTACTAGAGCCATCGTATGGGAAAGAAGAACGAATGAACTTTTTTGGCCAACCCAGTATTTTTCGGTGAGCTACAGAGGCGCCAGCAGCACACTTCGGTTTGCAGACAAGTAAATGTGATGCAGAGTCAGGAAGCGTCCCGTGCTCCCCACCACTTCCAGCTGTTGTCTATTTTGGAAGCACTTATGGGTGGCACCCCTGGCATGGACCTCATGGTTGCCATGGAAGCAGTACCAGCAGCAGGAGCAACAGCAGTGGGCTCAGCAGAGAGTTACCTTTAAGTAGCTGCACAAACAGAAAACATCCAAAGAGAAGCTAATGTGTGGTAACCAGAAATGCCGGGTTATGGCAAATGAATGAGGAGACTTCGCATCCTTGTGACACAATTGAGTCCTTTTGAGGGGTGATGGAGGTCTTGTCTTACGCAGGACAGAGTACTTGTCAGCACGATTTGAGTCACTCCCACTAAAAAGTGCTTGGTACCCATAGGCTAGTGATATTCAGGAAAAATGTAGGTTGCACAACCACTTAACATTCATTAAAGACCCATTAAAGAACCAGTCACTAAAGCTGGGTTCTGCAAGGAGTATGCAGTGTCTGAAGCACTGTGTGGCTTAGTAATGTCTAATAAATAGTGAATGAAGGAATGACTGAATGAACAAATGAATGAAAAATCAAGATGATAAAGTGTCATCCCTAGATTAATGGTCCTCACAGTGTGGCTTGAACCAGCAGCATCAGTCTCACTTGGGAATTCATTAGAAATGCAAATTCTTGAACCCCACCCCAGACCTACCAGATTAGAAACTATTGGAGGAGAGGCTCTGTAATCCACATTGGAATAAACCCTCCAGGTAATCTGATGCATACTAAAATTGGAGCACCCTTCACCTAGATAAGGAATTACAAAAAGAATGGGGTGGGCCAGGAGGAAAATAGGAACATGCCGAAAGAGGAAGGATAGAAGAAACTGAAGAGTTGAAGAAAAACTCAAAACATCATTTTCAGTTTACATAAGACTTTTCTGTACCTTTTCCTTCTTATGAGGTTCAATTTCCTTCTCAACATTTCATCCATTGGTTGGAGAAGACAGAATGTGTTGATCGCATACTCTGAGGAGCCAGCCACTCTTACCCACCCAGCCCTATAGATTCTAGTCCCTTTCTCAAAGCAAGGTCATAGTGTGTAAATATTGGGAAAAGGAGCAATTCAAGAGATTACAATTCATAATTGTGGAATAAGACCCAGGAACACTTGTAGTTGCATATGGAGGGACTAAGGAAAATTGGAGGAAGAAGTCAAATCCTCTATAGGCCATTCCCAGTTCTACATCCATAAAGATACCTTTTATAGGAAAATCACACTGTTCCCATGGTCACATAATGTATATCAGAGGCAAAAATTACAAGCCAAAATGCTTTGTTAGGAAGCCTGGTATGGGTTTTGAAATTAAAAAGATGAGCAGATACAAATTGCTGTAACACATGGAAGAAAGTTAAATGTTTTGATAAGAATGAACATGTCATTTCTCTAAATATAACACACCTCAATTCTTTTTCCACAGGAAATCACCAATGCTTTGGTTAAGAATGCACATTGTTTTGCAGCTCTTTAGAGAATGAAGACAACCTTGAACCAATCAATAGCTCAAACACAACACTCCTTGTTTTATATTTGCGGTAATTTCTTATGATATAGACATAGCTAAGCAATATAACAATTCATAACAATAAATCTGCATTTAATTCAGCCAAGTTGAGGATTTGCAAACAAAATATTCTTACTTCAGCTAGGTGCTTTTGGCAAGTGTTATAGACTGAATGCATGTGTGCCTTCCAAATTCATATGTTGAAGCTCTAATGGCCAATATATTTGCAGATAAGGCCTTTGACAAGTAATTAGGTCATGGAGTTGGAGCCCTCATGGTGGAATCTGTGGCCTTATAAAAAGAAACAAAGAAAGCTCACTTCTCTCTCTCTGTTCTCTGCCCTGTTAGGACACAGCAAGGAGACAGCCATCTGCAAACCAGGGAGAGGGCTGTTGCCAGAACCCCACCATGTGGCACTCTGATCTCAGACTTCAGACTATGAGAAATAAATTTGTGTTGTTTAAGACACCAAGATATTCAATTTTGTTGCATTTTCTCATCTGAAAATTCAGGATTATTATATTTAGTTCCCAAGTTTGTTCTAAAAACTAAACTATGTGTTATATGGAAAGCACTTAGCACAGTACTTGCTTGATACACAGTAAAAAGGAATGGCTCATTCATTTGCTCTCTTTTTCTTGCAAGGATGATGCTAATGACTCAGCACTCTCTAAAGAGACCATAAGAAAACACTGATGGATAGACCATGATCAATATATAATTCCAAATTCAAGAAAGAGTTGTCAGTTGTACTGTTACTAAATGCAGCAAACTGCTCAGCATTTGCTCACTCTATCTTTCCATACTTAATAAAGGACTTCAAAGATAATCAAGACTACATTCTGCATGCTACTTTGGATTCAACTCTTCGATAGTTTTGCGTTTGCTATTTAGTATTAGTCTACAGTAACCACTGTGAGGCTGTATACATAGTAGGTGGGTCCTTGGCAATGTACAGTAGGTCCTTGAATAACATCAGTTCATTCAATGTCATTTCATTATAATGCTGATGAGACACAGTGGGAACATAACTCTCCTTGTTATCAGTTAGCCTATGGTAAATTGGTTTCCTTACTCCTTGTTTCACATAAAGCCCAGAACCAATATGTGACCTTATGTGAGGACTTACTGTAATTAAAATCAGGAAGCATTTGCCATACAAAGTTATTAAGCTTCCATCACACACTGAATAATTTCACTCTAGGTGATTTGATCCTTCAGACGCCTTGAACAAACTTTCCCCAAGCCTCTGGCAATATTACCAGTACAATAATGATTAAAGACAACAGTATAGTTGTTTAATATTTGTTTTACTATTCTTGAAAATAAGACCTCATAGGGTTGGTGAGGATTAAATGAATTAATAAAAGCACTTACCTTGCCCACCCCCCCCCCAAAAAAAAAGTGAACTTTGTCATTACCAGGACACTGTGGTGGGGAAAAATAGATCTTAGAAACATTCACTTCTTATGGACATACAGATATTCAGAGTTGATCATGCCTATTTACATACTGATCAAAGGAAATATCACCCTTTTATTGGATCCATTCATCTAGCCAGTTCTCTTGGCATGTATCTCCCTATTACGGAGAAGCTTGTAATGTGTTATCTGAGACTGAGATGTATGTTGCCATGACTTTAGATGTCTATATTATTCTTTCATTTTTTTATTTAAAACATTTTTGGAGCAACTACTATGTAACAGGCACTATCAAGTTACTTTGGATGTGGCAGTGAAAAAGATATTCAATGATCTAACAGTCAAAAAGTGTATGGCATCTTACCTTTCAGACTGGACTCCCTTCTAAAACCTTCAGCTCTATCAGTCTATACCTTCCTCCTCATCTACCACCCTTAGACCCTGTCCAAACCGAACAGATGGGTCCAGTTTCAGATTTCAAGTCTTCCCATTCTGTCTTATCTCCATACAGTTAAGTAGATCAAGCCTACACACAGCCTCAAACATGACAGTTCTAATCAGGCCAAATGTGTTGTCTGCCAAGTGATGGTACTAGACTGGTTTGATTAATTTTATGATTCTTCACTTCAGTTTGGTGAATAATTCACCTACCAATCTCATGTGTTTCCTACTGAACCAAAGCTTATTTTTACTTATTCTCTCATTGAATCTTGAACGGGAAAAAAAACATTTTCCTTTTAAGTAAGGGGAAAAAATCTAAAGGATTAAAGGAAATTCATTTAATTTCAGCTAATGGATTAACTTTCCTTCTAAAACATATAAAATTTTAAGTAAACGAAAAAAGTTTAATGAGATGGGCTTGGAATTTCGGCAGCTAAAGCTTTTAAATGCTAAGAAAATTGGTGAATTTAAGTTTATCACTAAACATTCTTATTACTTTTCTAAGTTTTCCACAGAGAACAGAACTGAACATTAAAATGTATAACTTCTGCTTCAGCAGTGTGTCAGGCTGGATGCTCTCAAAGGCCTTCTTACTTTGAACCTAGGCGCAGGATAAATTAAAAAATATATATATATAATCCACTGTTTGTCTACAAGCTCTCCAAAAAGAAAGGATTTCCAAATTTAAAATGTCCACAAATTAATATCAGTTTATATGAGGTGAATATAAGAAATCGCCAAGCATACAAAGAATAGAAAACAAACACCAAGAAATTTTAGAATTATCAAAATTCAAAAATAAATGTAGTTTACACAGAAAATGTTTAAAAGAAGGCAAAATGAGCATGCAGTAAGAAGGACTTAAGCCCCGTCCAGGTGGCTCAGTTGGCTAGAGTATCATTCTGGCGTGGCAAGGCTGTGGGTGTGACCCCCAGTGAGGGCACATACAAGAAGCAGCCCATGGAAGCATAAATAAGTGGGGCAACAAACGCATGTCTCTCTCTCGCTTTCTTCTTCCTCTCTCTAAAATCAATAAATGTTTATTAAATGATTGAGTACATATTAAAAAATGAAAAACACTCAAATGATTTTAAAAACTTTGAAATTAAAATTCAAGGGATAAAATCTGGGGGCCTGGAGTCAACGGTGTATCATATGTTGAACAAAGTCTACCAAAAATAACTTTAAAAGTCGGGAAGACATATAAATAATCCTTTAAAGGCACTGGGAGAGCCAAGCACAGAGGTATGCTCCATACTCACCTCGGAATGCTCCCGAGGGCATTTTCCAAATTGTGGTGAGGGTGGAAAATGCCCAAAAAGACAGCAGCAGCCTCAAAGTTCTGAGGATAAAGAGTTCAGGGATTCCAAAGGAAATGGGATTTGAGGAGCAAAAATATTGGAGAGAAAAGAACCTCAGAGAAAGTACCCCAAAAATCTACATTCAAATTGTCCTCAAATTGCTGCTCAGGTTCTGAGCTGCGAATGTGCAAAGCAAGCCTGAAGAAATGCAGTGAACAGCAAGGGGAAGGAAGCGCAAGAGCAGAACTGGATGGCAGTCTGAGCAGCACAGGGGCATTAGAGATTGTCATTCAAGATAGAGAACACTTCCTAAACAGAGAGAGACCCAGAAAGGGGCATTCCCTAGGGTTAATGGTCACCCTGATGAGGAGAGCCAAAACCGAAACAGTTTGGGGACAACTAAGCTTAACACCAAGTCGTGACTGAGTCAAGGTCATTCACTGAAACTCTTTATGTCTAAAAAACCTTAACACTTTTTGGAAGACCATCATACAGAACCTTTAGACTTTACCATCCATAATCTGAAAGCTGACTGAAAATTATAAAATATGCTAAAAATAACAAAAGCAAATGATCAATATATGAAGAGAAAAGGCACAAAATGAAGTGATCCAGGAGACATGCACAGGGCCATTGAGGAGGCAAAAGTGCTGCTTGAGACTGGCCACCTGGAAAAACCCTGACCAATGCTACCTGGCCATTTCCTGGGCCTGCCCATGCCCCGGACTGCGCACCAGACTCTTCGATGCTGTGCAAATGGAGCTCCTGGCTCTGGGGTTGCCACACCCTAGCAGCCACTGCTAGTCTCGTTCCTGTACACCCACACCAGCCACTGTCCTCTGTGCCCTAAAATGACCCATGTAGTGAGCTGCCAGTGGTCATCTCCCAAAGCAACAGAAAATTTTGTGTCAGAAGAAACTTCGTTGGCATTCCCACAGATCTATAAAATAAGACTTGAAAATGTTGTTCCTCTCTCTGACTGGCATAAATCTTGTATAGGTCATACCAAGGCAGGGAAAAGATGGCTAATCATCACGTTATTAACTCTGTGGAGGATCTCTAGCTTTAACCAGGAGACGACCTACACTTATAAGATTCAGACATTTTAGAAAATCATTTGTTTACTGTAATAAAAAAAAGATTAAAGAAATCATGAAGGAAGGCACGAAATTTCACCAAGTGTAGTATAGTCTTTGTAGGATCACATGACTAGGGAGTCCTATAGTCTTTGTCGTATCTACATGACTGTTAAAAGTGTAAACGTTTATCCTAAGACCATGTGGTCGTCAAACTGGTGGAAGACCTCAATCCAAAGATTCAAAAAACTCATTAACTCAGAAAGGATATATTTTAAAAAGTGTCAGTAAACACCTTATAGTATATACACTAAAAGCCAAAATAGGTACAGATGAAAAGAGAATTTATAACCTGAAAAATTCAGAAGAAAACATCCAAACCAAAGCACAGCTAAGAAGATGGAAAATAGAAAAAAGAGCATAAGAGACTTATCAGACATAGTGAAAGGTTTAAAGAAAGAGAATGTGATAAAAGCAAAATTTAAAGAAAAAAAATGGCCAAGAATGTTTCAGATTCAAGAAATGCTACAAACCCAAAAGGATTAGTACAAGCGTTTTATGTAAAGGAAACAATACAAAGCTTGGATAACTGAAGTACAGTTGCCTTTTAGTGTAGAATCTTGGAGCGGAAAGAGGTCTGAGACAGAAACTAAAGCACGGATTTTATGGAGGAAGCAGCTGCAGAGCCGTGCAGGTAAACGACTTCCGGAAAGTCAGTCAGGGCACAGCCAGGATCAGAGTTCCTGAATTCCAAGTAAGTGGTCTTCTTGCTATATGTATGACTTTTTCTCTTCTTTAATTTTATATGTCAGCAGCATTATCAAACGATATGGATCGTTCTATCATTTTAAAGATAGATTTTCTTCATTAAACTATTTTTAAATCTTCCCTGCTGACTTCCATTGCCAAACAGGTTGACAGTGT
Organism: Glossophaga mutica; assembly: GCA_039655065.1. NCBI lineage: Eukaryota > Metazoa > Chordata > Mammalia > Chiroptera > Phyllostomidae > Glossophaga > Glossophaga mutica. Next base: position 89,192,117 of record CM077311.1, read on the forward strand.
AAAAAGGTAATGGCTAGTCAATCAAATGATCAAGATTGCTTGTTGTTAGTGGTAGAGCAGAGACTAACATTTAGGTTACTGAACTTTTAATTGCAGTGTTTTTCACTCTCAGTTTTGTTTGTTTGTTTGTTTGTTTGTTTCATGGCACTTGAGTACTGTACCTAAGACCACAAAACCCCTGGTCTTTCACCTTTATCTTTAGCCTTAGCAATTATTATTTTGTGATTCATACATATTTTCTTAGTGTTTTTTCACCTGTATTCAAATACAGTGAAATTGTATATATTTAAAGTGCACAGTGTGATGATATTATATGAGTATCTATTGTGAACTGATTAACAGGCACACAACTCCTACCGCAGCTCGTCTAACACAGGCAAATTTCACCTGTTCCCTTCACCCTTTCAGTCTGAGGACATGAGATACTAGATAACCATGAAGCCTAATTCTTAGTGTTCAAGGCAGAGCTGAGAGTGGGGAGAAGTTCACATCCTTATCATTGAGGTTAAAGATAAGGCCCAGGCACTCCACGGGGCCAGAGTGAGGGGGTGGGGGGTTGTTTACTAGAGGCCAGGAAAATATAGAAATCATGGAAGCAGTCCCCCCTCACTTTGCCCTCAGCCCAGAAACACCACCAGCTTCAGAGAGTGACTTTCAAGCTGGGGCAGCCCAGTTGTTAATTTATCGGGGCTGCTGCTTTCATCGCCAGCCCAAAGGGTCAGTGTAAGTGAAGGCCACTCGAGCCTAAGCTTCTTTAGGTTCATGATGCATCCATCTCTGCATAGAGCCTGGGTTAAGAGCTGCCCGTTTTGCTGGCAGTCCACAGTCCTGGGGAGTTGGACAGTCAGGCACTATGCTGACAGCAAAGCTGAATTCTCTACCTCGTAACACAGAAAACTTCTTGATACTTTCTTCACTCCACTCTCCAAGGTAGAGTTACTTATTACTTCCTTTCTCTCCCTCCAATTTATCTTTTTTCTGTGCACTCATAATTCCCTCAACTTGCTGCCAACATCTCACTTATTCTCGGGTATTGTTTTTCGTAACTAGTTGAATGCTTTTTTTATTTTTGGTTTTCAGGCAACAAAAAAACCCTGAAAACTCAATTCAAACTTCCACAAAAATAAATGTTAGTGTCAGCCTGACATCCGGAGGTGGAGTGGGCTTCAGTGCCGCTCGGTCATACCAGGGCACGTTTCTCCGTCGTTCTCTTGACCATGCCCTTGTCCAGTGGCTGACTTCATCCTCAGCCTGACTTTCCTCCTGGTCCCAGGTAGCTTCCTGGAGCATCAGACTCTACATGATCCCTCTTTCATGTCTACGTAAAAAAATTGCGAGCACCTCACAATAACTAAATGAGGTCTCTAAGCTTCGTGCAGAAGCCAATCACCATAGATAAAAGGAATGTAACATAGGTTTGCACCTTGGTTATATGCTCTCCGCTGAAACAATTACTATGGTAAACGATTTTGAATTGTCTCTGGAGCTGGATGTGATATCAGTCCCATACAAACCCTTAATCTCCCAGCGGCTACACAGGGGGAAACTGTTAGAGTGGTGTCGGGCAGACAAACTAAACATCCATTATAATTGTGATAGATTTCTTTTTCCTATTACTCCCATAAAACCCGCAAAGCCTGGAAGACAGATAATACTGACTTATCTCTGTATCTTGTGTTCTACCTCATACCTGACATATAATCAGTATTCAACAGTCACCTGAATAAATGAACAAATAAAGTAATTGATTTCCTCAAAAATATATTTGTCACCAACCATTCCTATAATTCTTAAATCACATTATAGTTGCAATAATATTTGCACAATATCTTATTGTTTAATGCCACCTTGCATGGTTATAATTTTTACCCATTGCTTTCCTGGGTCTTTCACTTGATTTCAACACATTACCGATTATTTTTAGAACTGCTATTAACACAGACTTCAATTGCTATGCTGTTTTCCCCTTGAGCAGTGAAGCAGTTGCCATGGAAACAGAATTCAATACCTCTCTCTAGAGCCTCACATCAATGCAATTTGATGAGAGGGACTAACATACAACCTCCTACCTCTATTTTAGAAGTCTAGAGGTCTATTATCTCAAAAGATGCAAGTCATTACTGGGGTAAGTCATACTTGATGAAATACGGGTTTGATAGTTTGTCCAAGAAGATGTATCAGAGCTCTCACCTAGAAGTAATTCTTTAATCAGAGTTGAAGAAAGTTTTGAATGATTGAATTGACTAACGATTCCAAGTCACAAGGTAGATTTTATTTAAAGGTGGGAGGAAGGATCATTTTCAAATTCTACCACCCATTCAGGGCAAAGTCACAGACTTACAGCCTTTTACAGAGAACCAGGGATGGTTATTAGGTGGGGAGAGGCATCCTTCCCCATAACTCCACCTACGCAAAGAGTGAAATTTAAAATCTACTCCAGAGACACTGATACGAGGAGGGAGGAATAGGTTCCCAGGCATCTCCAGGTGAGGCAGCTGCTGTTAACCAAGGGCGATTCTCTGGACAAAGCTGTAGTTCTAAGTCTTAGCTGCTATACTCTTTGTATCTGGGGCAAGGATATACTGGCTATGTGGGGAACTGTGTGAGGAACCAACAGCATCATCTACATATGAGTAGAAATGATTCATCACCAGGTGCTAAACTCTCAGCTGGAACAAATTTTCATAATATAAAACCAACCTTCGACCTCGTTAGCATTCCAGAATCTTTTATTTGACGGTTCAATGTGCTGTGATGGAATTCTCTACCTTGTCACGTGAGCTGTTTGCACAGAGTCTATCTCTGTGGGTGTATCTCCGAGGGTGATCTGGGTTAACCCAAAGATATGGTCTGGAATAAGCCAGGATGGGGTAGATGCAAGTGCAAAGGGGGCAGTGGGGGACAGATTACAATACTAGAGCCAACTGTATCAACAGGTACCTAAAGCATAGGGACCTATGCAAAGCTGGTAGTGGGTAGATGAGTCATAGCCAAGTAATCATAAAGGTATTGAATCTGAGACACAAGCAGATAACAATGAGTGCTTGTAGATGAGAAACAAAGCCAAAAGGTACTTGCACAGACTAGAATAAGGATAATAGACTAAGATCAGTACCAAAAAAAAAAAAAGAAGAAGAAGAAGAAGAGGTGGAAGATGAGGCTGGACTACAAGGCAACACCCTGATTTTTGTTGTGGGATCTTTTTCTTAGTGCAATGGTTTTAAACTGGACAAGCAAATAGTTTGCTTTTGGATGTGTTTTGGTTTTAATTATCTGCTTGTTTGGTTTACAATCCTAGCTCTACCAAGATGATATTTTAAAGATGACCCTCATTGTTCCTATTCTTGGTCTATACCTTCTCCATCTCTGAAGAAGAAAGATTATCCATACACCAGATCAAGACAGATTTTCCCACGTGCCCTAGTTGCCAGTTTTGTTCTCTGCTGTGTTAATCCTTGCCCTCATCCCATTCCAGCTGTTTCCAAGGAACATTAAGTTTTCATTAGTAATTTTCTAGGATAGGAGCAGGTCAATATTATTAAAAGAGCTTGTTCTACATACCAGCAAGTTTGGAAATACTTTTTGTCAAGACATGCACAGGCTTCCTAACACTGAATACCTCTGCAAAAAAGCCTGGCCACACTTGGCCCATTTCTGCCTAGGATTCAGGCACATTCAAGGTTGCCAGATTCTTTGCAGGGTACTAGTTGGGGCTGTTTTCTTGCCTTCTTATTAGGCTCATTTCCAGGTGGCTGGGAATAGATCATTTTCACTCAGCTTTTTCTGGACAGAATTTGTGACCTGCTTCAACTCTATCTGACTCTTATGTTTTGCTCTGTATTACTTAAACCCTGCCCTCCAAGCTTGCACCCATTCATTCACTGCGTTCCTTCTTGCTTTCTCACCCATTCTTCTTTTCACAATCCTACAATACCCCCTCTGTCACTCCATTATAGAATGGCTAGAAATGCTAAACTGGATTGAGGGAGTGTCATAAAAAGTGTCAGAGGGGAGCTCATAGTGGGATGAAGGCCTTGTGGGGCCAAGGTAAAGACTTTGGGTTTTAATCCTAGGAAAATGGAGAGTCAGCTGAACAGTGAACATGGTCTAAAAGCAATAGAGAAGGATCGATCCAGTTGTTATTTTAGAAACAGACTCACAGGATGGGGTGGGGGGAGGTGGTGAAGAGTGAAAGCAGGAAAACCCTCGGCAGGACATCAAAAAATTCAGACTGAGATAATGGAGGCTTCATCCAGGATGGTTGCAGGAGGTGTGGTAAGACGAGGTCAGAGTCATATATTTATTTTTGTTTTTCTATTTTTTTAATTGAGGGAAAAGGGTTTCCTGACAGATTTGACACGAGATATAACAAAAAGAATGAAGTCAAGGCTGATTCTAAGAGTTTTTGTCTGAGCAATTGTTTAAACACTTACATACTGTTTCAGGAAACCATTATTGTGCCAGGCATTATTCTAGGTACTTTGCCAGCTGTGACTCATTTCTTTATAACAATACTCAGAGATAGATGTTATTAGAATCCCAATTTTATAGATGAGTCACTAGCACAGATTGCTTAAATGACATGTGCAAGGTCTCAGTGAATGTTGTTACCATTAACTGACCTCGCACATGGATCAATGTAGGAATGGAGTTGATTTGGAGCACAGGTGTGAGCTTACATTTTTACTTTTTAAGGACTAGAAACTACTAACTCCCCACCTGCCCAGACTCAGTCAACCTTTTCTTTCAGCCGATATTAGTTTGGGTATACCCTCGGTGGGGAAGGAAGACGCTTCCTTTACCCTCAAGGTGTTTTCTGCTGGTCTAATAATAAACCCACATGAGACAGACTAACAAGACAACATAACCAAATTTAATCACATACATATGTATGGGAGCCCCACATACATGGGAGAGTCAGAGACTTTACATGTATGAGAAGTTCTGGGACAGAAAGGTAATATAACATAGATATGGCATGGTGAGCCAAGGATAAAAGAAGATGCCTTGGGGATTCAGAAGGGATGGAGGTCCTTCACAGGACAACGCAAGAAAATGTTTAGTAATTTGAAGCTTGCCCTGCCCTATAGATAGGTCATAAAGAGTTTTGGGTAATAACTCTTTTTATGGGCAAGGCTCCAACTTTAAAGAAGAGGTCAACTTTTCTCATGAGCTTCCAGGGTCTCAGTTGCATTTAGCTCAAAATAATTTGCATACCTCAGAGACACATCTTGGGGTGACTTGTTCTGGATCCCTACAACTTCTTACTACAGGGGTTATATTGAGTACTCAAGGATGCCACCAGGACTCCCACAGCTTGCTGTTCTCCTGCAAATGGCAGGATGATGTTAAATGTTTACCATTCCTATAGGGGACCAGCGGGTTTGGGGCTGGCAAGTGTTACTCAGCTCTGTATGGAAAACCTACAGAAGCAAGGTAGTGGGCAGGAGCCAGACCTTCAAACCCAGTTTCCCCATGGGAACCAGGCCTAGAAAATGCATACAGACTGTTATGGCTTGCTCTTGCTAAAACTTCCTCACCCTGGTCTGAAACAATAAATGTGTACTGTCTATCTTCAAGGTAATTTACAAAGCCTGTGTGAATTTTCCCAAGGACAGAGCTAATCAGCTGGCCACCTTTCCCTTCTGCATGTGTTATTTTCATTTCCTTGATTGTGCCTAAAATGTAGACAATAATATTCTATGTAATAGATAATAAATCTTTCTTTGATGTAAGACCCGAGAAAAACAATAAAAGCCTATCTAGGCAAGGGTCGGGGTGCTAGCTGTGCCATCCCCCTTTTTCTCCACAGGACTGCTGTAGCCTGTGCATTTATTCTCGTCTTCAGTCACAACAGGTGGACTCTGCTGGCCGGAGTCCGCCACACAATCCCTCAGGGAAAAAAATAAAAAGTAGTACTTGATGAGTATTTGGGGATTTCTGTGGTGCATATATTCCTACCACAGTCAATTTTACCCAGCATGATTTTGTTAACTATGGAGTTTGAGGAGATGCATACCTACAATCTGCCCTCAGCTGTAGTGTACCACTAACTGGAACCTTTACAATAATTCTAAAGTGCTAGTGAACATCTAGCAGTGGTACTTCATGGCTCCCAAATGAGAAGGAGAATTTAGGGTTGGAGATGTAGCCCAATCAGTTGGGCAAAATAATTTAGACTGGAACTAGAGATTGAAATATAGATGATAAAGCAAAAATAGGCAGTAAGTCCAAAGGTAGGGATTAACAAAGGAGCTATATAACTATAGGAGAGTGAAACGTTTGAAATAGTGATTCTTGGTTGATGGCACAAGGGTCCAGTGCAGAGAAGACTAGGATGCAAACCTGAAAAGACTTCAAAGTCAGGTCAGCTAATCAAAAGTCTCAGGAGTAGGTACAGGAAGAAATCCAGTCCATGGAGGAAAGAGGCACCAGCGAACTCCAATAGCTGGCAATAGCAGAGATAGTCAAGTGTAGTGTTTTACTCAATGACTGCTTCTCCAGACCTTATGCTTCAAATCTCCAGGAGTTATTTTTTAAAAGATTTCTGATGCAGTGTGGCTGGGTTGGGTCAAGGAAATTTGCGCTTCTTAAAAGCTCCCTAAGTGATTTACATATAATGCCAGGTTTGGGTGTCTGGTAAATATCAAAGTCAGAAAGAGTCAGGATTTCCAGGAGTCCCAAGAGCAAATGAAAGCCACCTAACTATGAGATTAAAGTTTAGGGCCAGAGCAGTAATGTCCAAAAGGAATAGGACAAAGTTAGCATGGCAGCCAAATAAATACATAGGTCAGAACAGATGCTGGGACCTAAACACCAAGGGCACATTAGGCATCCTTAAGCAAAAGTTCACAAAGGGTCCAATACACATTCTCAAGAACTTGGCAACGGGAGCAAAGAGAAAATTTTATTCAGGGGAATAGCATAATTATTTTATTTGCACAGTTGGGTAGAAGATGAATGCAAAGAAACATAACTAGAAGCATACTAAGAAGGCAAATCAAGCAAAGGACGACAAAAGCATGAGCAATGACTGTGACAGTAGGGACAGAATAATGAGGTTGGTTTGGGAGATATTTTAGAGTTAGAACTAACATAGCATGTATGATTGGACCTATGGAGAAGGAGGGATGGGCAGAAATTGAGGGTAATTCCCACATTACTACATATGGAGAAGAAGGAATGGGGAGAAATTAAAGAGGATTCCTTCTTACCCAACTAGGGTGATTCAGTAAACAGTGTCCTTCTGTGAAATAGACATCTAAGGGGAAAAAACAAGGAGATGAGAAAATATATATTCATCAGGAATCTTGATAGCAAATTTGAGAAGATAACTCAACTGGTTTGGGGGGAAAAAGGCTTTCCTTGCTGTATGAAACCTAAGAAAAGATTAAACCAACGATGGTGTAGTGCACTAGGGTAGCTATTGTCTTCTTAGAATGTATTTTAATGTCCCTTCTAGTACCAATTTTTATGTTTGAGTGCGGTTATGTCTGACCTACCCACAGACATAAAACTAGCATATGAGCTGGGTCTGGCCTACCAGAGAACCTATGCATTTGACCAGAGTGATTAGATCAGAGGTAGAGAGCAGACCTGAGCTATGCCAATCCGGAGCTTCTATGACACTTTTCCATTGAAGCCAGCAGAGACTTTTTCCCTAGAGCTTTGTCTTTGTTGTCACCGTGTAAGAAGGATGAAAGGCTGAAACATCCTGCAACCCCCTTCCTCATCCCTCTAGAAAAAGTCTAACTGTGTGAAGCTCAATTGAAACCAAGTTAAAACCGAGACAAGCAGAGATGAGAAATGGATAAAAAGAGTGACCCAACAGTTGTGAAGTGGCAGTTCCAGACATGAATAGAGGACTAGTTAAGACAGCTATTTCTTTGATCATATTAGCTTCATCAATATCCTTCCTAACCATTTCAGAAAATAAACTTCATTTCCCCCCTTAGGCCCATCAGTAATAGGTCTCTGTAATATAAAAGGTTAAGATTCTTCATTAATACCTGCTGAAAGTCTAGAGCTATAACTAGACCTTGGGAAAAACTCGACCCAGGGACTGGAATATCACCAGAATCTAGTCCTCCACTTTCTATCTGCACCTGCCCCTGAATACTTGTTTTATTCTCTCACCACAGATGACTTTCTTTCACTCAGCTGGAAATAGGACTACCGATGACTTCCTTGTTTTATATCTCCATAGGTTCTATATTTGAACTTAGTTCTATATTTTTATGCTTGGAAGCACAGAGATGAACTCCATGCTTTTTACTCTTTGTGCTTCCAAGTTCAAAATGCTAAGGAAGGCTTCTAATCAACCCACCTTGTGTCATATAACAGATCAATCAATTGTGAACTGGGTTTTGAAATGTAATTGGTTGAGCTTGGGCCAAGGTAACATCCCCGAACTAATCAAAGAAAGCCAGCAGGGTGGACTCATGTGAGAAAATAAAGTTAGAGGAGGGAGAGAAATAGTTCCAGGAAGAATAGAAGTTTTATTCCCAGAAGAAGGGCAAACGTGACTATCGGTATCCCTTACTGGAAGAATAATGTTTTAAACGCGTTGAATTTGAGACCCTGTGACAGGCGAAAAGAGGCCAAGGAAACGTGGCCAGTTAAAATTATTACTGGTCTGTAAGAGACGACTGGTGCACGTAGTTGATTCTGATGAAACACAACATCCCGCACTGTAAACTTGAAATTTAAACCGTAAATTGTATATAATTTTACCCCACGATTATCTACAACTCTAGTTTTTTAAATAATTTTGCCCACTTTAAAATGTTTGTCCTACAGTAGAGTGGCCATTGTGAAGTCAAACAAGAGAAAGGGCTGTGAATCACAGAGGCAGGACCTTAGAAACAAAAATCCCGATCCATGTTTCTCCTGTATTGGGCCGGAGATGAGACGATGGGCTAGCAGAGCCTAAGGACCCCAAGATTTCTGCTCTGAGCAACTGAAATAATGGGGTTGCCACTGACGAAGAAGGGGAAGATTATAAATTAGTCACGTTTGGGGTAAACTGGAGTTTTCTCTGAGACATGGAAGTGAAGATAGCAAGTAATCTGTTAGAAATGTGGGACTGGATTGCAAAAGCGCGATCTGGAATTCCAGCATTAAGAGGTCCACGGTTACAGTAGTGCAGGCCCTGGTAGTTGGTACACCTTTTTATAATGCAAGTGCCTGACATAAGCTCCGATTGCCTAGGCATCCACCTCAAAGAGGCATCCACTTCCATCTCGGCCATCTCAAATAAACACAATACAGAGCCAGGCCACCTCCCCGCCCTAAGGCTCTTTGCTGTAGAGGTCTTGGTTGATTTCAATACTGACCATTTGGACCACATTTTTCCTTCTCTACCAGCCCTTTAAATTTCCTGCTGTAATGTTTAAATTCACCAGTGCAGAGTGAGGCCTCAATACCCTACATCCCACCCTTGGCCTCAATAAAAGCAGAACCCCAGGCCTGGTTCTGTCTCTCTCTCCTGTGAACTCACTGTGTGGCCCCACTTGTGCCATGTAATTTCCAGAACCAGTAAGTAATAAACTTTTCCCCCGCAAAGTTTCCTGATGATTATTGCTGGGGGTAACCTATAGTCCTAGTAGGAAGCACAGGATGGGTCCAGCAACAGTGATGGATATTGATAGTCTGCGACCAAGGCAAAACACTATCCAAGTGGACTGATGAAGGAGCCCCAGAGTATAAGAGGAAAACAAGGAGAACGTGATGTTCTGAAAAGCGTGTGATTAGAAAACATGAGAAAAACAACTGTGGCAGATGCTGCTCAAGGGTCACATAAATAATGACAGAAGATTAACCATTGAATTTAGCTGTAATTAGTAATCTTGACAGTTTCTATGGAGTGATGGAAGCAAAAGACAAGAGTTCTACCTTAGCCATAAATCCCAATAAAAAAGAGAGAAGTTAAGTGGGGCACTGTTTTGGAAACTAGAAGATACATAAGACATCTTAGGATTCTGCATCATTCATTTTCATACTGTCCCGTTAGCCAAACCCTCTTCCCCATACACAGCAATACTACCTGAGTGAGATAATTAGCAGATGGGGCATTGAGGGATTGAGAGCCTGAGTATTGAATAAAGCTAGTGCTTAAATGGACAGGTCAGGCTAAACTAAATCAAAGCCAATGCTTTTCCTTTATACCAGCAGGTGGAGTGAAGGACCAAATCTACTAAAGACAAAATTAAAGGAACTACAGTTGTCCTCATATTGGATTTGTTGCCTGTGTTAAATTTTTGACCTTCACTGGGTCAAATATTCACTACAATTTTTTCAGCTTTATTGAGATATAAGTGATTATATATATGTACATATATAAACACACACATACACACATACATAAAAATGATTACCACAGTCAAGCTAATTAACACATCCATCACCTCACATAGTTACTTTGTGTGTGTGTAAAGAGAACACTTAAGAACTACTTTTAGCAAATTCAAATATGCAACACAGTATTATTAACCATAGTCTCCATGCTGTGCATCAAATCCCCAGAACTTCTTTATCTTATAACTCTACCCTGGGACCAACATCTCTCATGTTCCCCAGCCCTCCTCACCCTTGGCAACCACCCTTCTACACTCTGCTTCTATGAGTTTGACTTTTTACAATTCCACATGTGTTTTTTTTCCTTCTGTGACTAGCTTATTTTAGCCCAAAGTCCTTCAGGTTTATGCATGTTGTCTCAAATGGCAGGATTGTTTTCTTTTTTTTTATGGATGAATAATATTCCATTAAAATTATAATCTTCCATTATATATCACTTTTTCTTTATTCTTTCATCTGTCAAGAGACCCTTAGACTGTTCCCCTACCTTGGCTATGCTGCAATGAACACGGGAAGCAGGTATCTTTTTGGGACACTGATTTCATTTCCTTTGACTATATACCCAGAAATGGGATTGCTGGATCCATTATAAGTTTTCATTAATAAACTTCCCATATCAGATCAATAGCCTATGGTTGACAACTTTTCCAATCAAGTATGGTCTTTTTCTTGTGATTATTTGGCAACTGTAAAGCTGTCTCTTACTAGTGACTTTGGTCCATGAAACTGAGTAACATCAAGGTGAGGTCTTTAAGGGAGAAATCAGTATGTTAAGTTTCAAAAAGAGACATCCACTCAAAAAATATAAGGATCATGGGAATAGAGTCAAAATAGGAAGACTCAATAGTCAGAAACAAGGAAGCCAAAATGTAGTTGACTGGCAGCGGATGAAGCAGAATTAAGAATTTAGTTACACAGACACATTACAGTTTTTTACCTGCTTCAAATACTTGCTTTCTGTCCAATTAAGATCTCTTTAAAGAGATCAGAATGAGGTTCATATCTCACAATGCTTTGGAAAGTATATTGTTAATAACCCAAACACTGAGATCAGAGAGATTTTGGTTTGACAACTACCACTACCATGTATCAGCCGTGTGAATCTGAGCAAGTTACTCTTTGAACCTTGCTTTGTACCCTCACCCATAAAATGAAGATAAGATTAGCATTAACTCACCAAATTGTTCTAGGAAGTGAACGAGACAACGCAGATAAGGGTCTCTGTGCAGTGAATGCCCAAAGTAAATGCTCGGTAATTATTAGTTGCTATTATACACCACCTGGAAGGCTTCCCTTCAGAGCCTCATCAGTGTCTTTCTTTCCTCAGTTAGTCATTTCCCACCCCACCTAGTACCCTCACTAGATCTTCTCAAGGATACTTTTCATCAGTGCCCTCAGTGACCTTCTCCTCTGTCCTTCCACCAGAGGTATTATGTTGACTCTCATCCTGTGAATTCATTGGCTAGAAATACTGTTGAAGAAAAATCACATGGTCATGTCAACAGGTAAAGTAGGAGAGGCCATGTGTGTTCACCGGTAGGCATTTTAATGGTTACTTAAGCTGTAGAATATCTGGCTAAGATTGGACTCAAGAGATGTCAATTTTTTGATGAGTAAAATCAAGTAAAAACTTTAAATGTGGCACCCTAAAAAGTTTTTTGGTTTCTGATCATGGAGACTTTAAAATAGCTGAATAGTGGCCCTGACTGGTGTAGCTCAGTGGATTGAGTGCAGGCCTGCGAACCAAAACATCGCCAGTTTGATTCCCAGTCAGAGCACATGTCTGGGTTGCAGGCCATATCCCCAGTACGGGGTGTGCTAGAGGCAACCACACATTGATGTTTCACTCCCTCTCTTTCTCCCTCCCTTCCCCATCTCTCTAAAAATAAATAAATAAAATCTTAAAAAACGAAATAGCTGGACAGGCCGTTCCTTTGTTTTTAGGAAAACAACAGATGCACCCTTTAACTGCACACACTTGCAGCAAGTTCTTTGTTCTTGACAAAACTGTGGGGCCCCGCAGGCTGAAGGTAAGTATTGTAGTCTGATCTATCCTCACTGTAAGGTAGACTCAGAGCTAGGTCTCTGAGAATATTGACTTCATTTCTTTATTGGTTGACTTGTTTGCTTATTCTTGTTTTACTTGTTTTCAGCTTTGAAGATTGCTTGCATGAGGCACGAAGACAGGCAGGTTTATGAAAAGACTGAGCATGAGCAGGATTGCTTCAAGGCCCAGAAGACATCATGGTGAAGAGAGACTTCCTCTGCAGTTCTTACAGAACTCAGCAATGCTCTGCCCGCCACTTTGGGAACTGCTGCTATGGAACCACGGGTACAATGCCCCATGTCCATCAGTCACAGCAGCAGGCGGTCTGCCTCAGACAACTTTGAGGATAGTAGTTGTTGGCCAGGGAAGCTAGCACAAGGAAGTTCGAATATGAAGATGTCGCACTGGAAGTGTGAGGCCTCCCTTTGGAAACCAGCAGACATAATTGCACCCATGGATGCTGAGGTCCTGTAAACACAGGCAGGGGGCACTGTGATTCAGGCTCCAATAAAAGAGCTCTAATTTTATATAAACAGACTGGTGAGGACTTCTTCCAACCTTCTTATATTATAAATTAGAAATATGTGACACAAACTCTTTAGGTATCTTGGTCAAGATTATTCAGGGCAAGTGACTTATGCATCAATATTTTGGACTACATAGTAAGTTATAATGATATACACTGGAAAAGTAAAAAATTGCTTGCAGTAAGAATAACTTCCTTACCATTCATCAATCCAAAATCAGAACTTCAGATAAAGCCAAGTACAGATTTATCAGAAAACAGTATTTTTCACAAATACTAGGGCTGCTGTAAAATGCTATAACACCCCAACTCTTGGAGTGACCACTTATTTCTTACTAGGACATCGTCTTCTCCAAAATTATAGACTATCAGAACATCTCTGTGAACTTATTTCGGTAATAATAAAACATGCCACTTTTATCTGAAGGGGTTAGGTCATGTGACAGAAAGAAGCAGCCTGATTTATTCCCCATGTGCAGAGCCTCAAGCAGCAGGTTTCTGGACATAACATTTGACATCGTAATCTCTTTCCAAGAAAACAGAACCAGAGGTCCATTTCACAGCTGAGAACCAATATTGACCCCTTTGCACACAACTGTATTTTGCTTTGAGCCCAACAAACACTGCTTCACTTACACTGCACCTAAACTCCGGTCTTTTGCGATGTCCTGTAACAACTCTCTTTCCTTTTCTTTGCTGAAACATCCCACAGTTCCTTTGCTATTTTAATATTTTAATGAGTCAGTGAACCTGACTTAGTTTGTCCACAGTTTCGTCCCTCATGGTTTTAGGCTGATTGGGCTAGGAAAAGATCATGTCTTACATTTAAGTGCCCCTTTAAGCACACTTAATTATGTGTATTACATTTTGTCCCATAAGCAGAAGTAACAAACTAATCTAATTACAAACCAGAGGTTGTTTATAGCATAAACATTTCCATGCTACAAAGAAAGTACTTGAGACCAAAGAAGAAAAAAACGTCTTTAAAATGAAAAAAAAAAAAAATCATAGAGTTGCTTTTCTTTCACTTTACTAAGACTCAGGCTGTACAGCTTATAATACAACAGTGATCAAAAGGAGGGCTTTTTTTCTGGTTGGTGCGACTCAGTGGATTGAGGACCCACCTGCGAACCAAAAGGTCACCGGTTCGATTTCCAGTCAGGGCACATGCCTGGGTTGCAGGCCAGGTCCCTGGTAGAGGGCGCATGAGAGGCAGCCACACATTGATGCCTCTCTTCCTCTTTCTCCCTCCCTTCCCCTCTCTAAAAATAAATACATAAAATCTTTTTTTGTTGTTGTTTTAAAAAAAAGGAGGGTTTTTTCCCCTCTTTAGTAATATGACCCAGAAGTAATATAACAATGAGACCCTGTCTTGAAATATTTATGAAGTTCCAAATCCTCCTTCCAGGTCCTCATTCTTGACCTATGACTTTGTTTTCTGTTTCACAGAGAAGCAAGAAAGAAATCAGAAAAGAACATGCACAAGCTCCTACCACCACATCTTCCCCCCTTCCTGCAACTGCACTGATATGCTATGGATGACCCCTCTGCATCTCCCAAAGGCTGTTCTCTCTGCTGCTGCCCTAGATCGCATCTGTCTGCGCCCACGCAAGGATATCCATGCAGTCATCCCCTTTCTTCTCCCTGGCAGTCAGCATCCAAGACAGCCCACACTCACCCTCAGCTCTGGGAGCCAGGCTGCTGTGTTATCCCTCCCACACTGAATCAGGGGTGAACTGTGTGACCAACAGAATATTGCAGAAGTGATGGTGTGTGATCTCAGATGTTAAGTCATAAAAGATAGTGACACTTCCACTTTCTTGGATGTCTCACTCCGGGGAAAGACACACTATGTCATGCGAACCTTCAAGCAGTCTTCTGAGGAGGCCCATACGAAGAGGAACTGAGGTCTTCTACCAGCAGCTCCAGCCAACCGGCCAGCCATGTGAGTAAGCCACCGTGGATGTGCAGCCACCAGGCCCAGCCACATCCTTCCCTCAGATGACTGGAGCCTCAGCCAGCCTTCTCAGAGACTCTGAGAGCCCTATCCAAGTTGCTCCCAAATTTTCGACCTATGGAAACTGGAAGAAAGAATTAATGTTTAGTGTTCTTTAAGCCACTACATTTTAGGATCATGTTACACAGCACTAAATAACTAACATCTCCTGTACTCTAAATACTTCATTTCCTCAGAGGAAAAGCCCTAGTCCTCTTATGTCTTTCACACCCTCTTCATTATCTATTACTCTCTAGCTTCCTCCTCTGCCACCCTCCTTTGCCACCGCAGTTTCAGCCATCGTGACCTGTTCACCATTTCTCACATGTGCTTCAGGGCCTCTGTGTTCCTGCCATCCCTTCCGTCCTCCCCCACCTCTCTCAGACCTTTACTCAAATAACTCCCTCTCCCAGTGAGGAATTGCTGATCTCCCTTCCAAAAATGCAGCCTCCCTACATACAGCGCCCCACGCACACATTCTCCATTTTCCCTCCCTCCTTTATTTTTTCCTTAGCCCATGTTATGTTTTATATACCACATATATTATTATCTAGCTTATTTTACTAGTTGTACGCTGAGTTGGTGCAGAAATTTTTATCTATTTTTTAATATTCTACAACAGTGTCTAGTTCATAGTTCATACTCCACAAAGATTTGTCAAATGAATCCACAAATCTTAGGGATAACATTACCTTTAATAGTACCAGTTAATAGTACCTTTAAAAATGCCTTAAATGTAGACCTTTTGTGGATCATCCCCACTTTACAAAGCTGCTTCTAAAATTTAGCGCTAGTATTTATAGTATCTATGTGGGTCCTTAGAATCTGCATCTTTTGTTTTGTCTTTATTATTTTTCTTATTTGTAATTTCTCTATTATTATCCTTTATTCTTGTTATTATGTTGCCATTCTTTATCGCTTCAAAGACTTCATAAAGTTAATATAAATAAATATTGTCTTATTAAACTCAGAATAGATGATTAAAATTATCATTGGTTCCTAATCAATTATTTCTTTCATTGATGAGCTTTTAGTATTGTATATAAAAGCTTATCACCAGACTCAAAATCACATAGATTTCCTTCTATGCTGTCTTCTACAAGTTTTAAAGTTTTGTGTTTTATGTTTAGGTGCATGATATGTATTGAGTGAATTTATGTGAACAGTGTAAGGTCTGCAATGAGCTTCATCTGTTTGGCACATGAATTTTCTATTTCTTATTGGGAGAGTCTTGGCTTACTATTTTCTCAAGGGATTGCTCCATTTTATCTAGGTTATCATATCTGTGTGCATAGAGTTATTTTTAACATTCCTTTTTCATTCTTTTAATATCCATGGTATCAGTAGCCCTTTGATTTTTAAAAAAATATATTTTACTGATTATGCTATTACAGTTGTCCCAATTTTTCTCCCTTTACACCATCCATCTGGTACCCCCCATTCCCTCTGGCAACCCCCCCCCAACTTAGTTCATGCTCATGGGTCATGAATATACTTTGTTTACTCCACTTCCTATTCTGTTTTTAATATCCCCCCTATCTATTTTGTACCTGCCAATTTGTAGTTCTTAATCCCTGCACCTTTACCCCATTCTCGTCCTTCCCCCTCCCAACTGATAACCCTCTAAATGATCCCTGTATCTATGATTCTTTTTCTGCTTTGCTTGTTTCATTAGTTTGATTTTTAGATTCAGTTATTGATAGTTGTGAATTTATTGCCATTCTAATTTTCATAGCTTTGATCATCTTCTTTTTGTTAAATAATTCTCTTTAACATTTCATATAACAATGGCTTAGTGATGATGAACTCCTTTAGCTTTACCTTGTCTGGGAAGCACTTTATCTGCCCTTCAATTCTAAATGATAGCTTTGCTGGATAGAGTAATCTAGGTTTCAGGTCCTTGCTTTTCATCGCTTTGAATATTTCTTGCCAGCCCCTTCTTCCCTACAGTTTCTTTTGACAAATCATCTGACAGTCTCATGGGAACTCCTTTGCATGTAACTATCTTCTTTTCTCTTGCTGCTTTTAAGATTCTCTCTTTATCTTTAAACTTTGGCATTTTAATTGTGATGTGTCTTGGTGTGGTCCTCTTAGTGTTCATCTTGTTTGGGACTCTGTGCTTCCTGGACTTGTATGTCTATTTTCATCACCAAATTAGGGAAGTTTTCTTTCATTATTATTTTTCAAATAACTTCAATTTCTTGCTCATTCACTTTTCCTTCCAGCATCCCTACAATTTGAATGTTGGTACATTTGAAGTTCTCCCAGAGGCACCTTAGCCTATCCTTGTTTTCTTATATTCTTTTTTCTTCTTGCTGTTCTGATTGAATGCTTTTTTTTCTTACATTCCAAATCTTCGATTTGATTCTCAGCATCAGCCACTCCACTGTTGATTTCCTGGAAAGTTTTATTTATTTCACTTAGTGTATGCTTCATTTTTGCCTGGGTCTTTTTTATGCTGTTGAAGTATTCAGTGAGTTCCTTGAGCATCCTAATAACCAGTATTTTAAACTCTGTATCTGATAGATTACTTATCTCCACTTTCTTCAGTTCTTTATCTGGAGTTTTGTTCTCTTCTTTCATTTGGGCTAAATTTCTTTGTCTCATTTTGGCAGCCTCCCTGTGTTTGTTTCTGTGTATTAAGTAGAGCTGCTTTGACTCCATCTTAGAAGTGTGGCCAATTGTAGAAAAGTGCATCTGTAAGTTGGGTGGTGCAGTGCCTTAGATAATTGCTAGGACAGGGCAACCCATGTGAACCAGGTTGGGGGAGTCTCTGATATGGTATCACCGCTCTGTAGCTCTGTGTTAAGAAGGGCTCAGAAAGGGGACTATGGTTGCTGACTGGCCTCTGAAGTTTTATCCAGGAAGAAGCTGTCCCACAGGGCTAATGCTGATGCCAGACACTTCAGGTTCTCCCCGTATGCCACTGGTACCCATCCAGCTGCTGCCCTGGTGCTGGAGCCCAGAGGGAGTGAGTCTGTGTAAGTCTTAAGTCCACTGAGGGACCTTTAAAAGGAGACACCTGAGAATCCTCCAATCTCTTCCACCACCCTAACCTCCACTGGTTTTTACAGCCAGAAGTTATGGGGACTTATCTGCTTGGCATTGGAACCCTGGGCTACGTGGTCTGGTGTGGGGCTGGGATCCTTCACTCATGAGATATCCCTTCTGATTTTTATCCACCACATGTGGGTGCCAGACTGCCTATTCCACATCTCCACATATCCACCCCGCCACCCCTCCTACCCATCTGGATGAATGTAATTGCTTTAATTCCTTGGTTGTTGGACTTCATCACAGCTCAATTTTCTGATGATTCTGGGTGACAGTTGTCTTGCAGATCAGTTGGAACTTTTGCTGTGGTTACGAAAGGAGGTGAGCTGTGTTTACCTACACATCTATCTTGACTGGAAGTTCCAGATTTCTAATAATAGCATTTGTGTCATCTTTCTTCTTCTTTTTTTTAGTTAGCTTGTCTAGAGGTTTATCAATTTTATTGACCTTTCAAGTAAGGAGCTTTTTGTTTCATTGATTTTCTCTATTGATTTCTTGTTTTCAATTTCCTTGATTTCTACTCTAACTTATGTTATTTTATTCTTCTGCTTACTTTGGATTTAATTTGCTTTTCTGTTTCTAGTTTCTCATATGGAAACTTAGATTATTGACTTCAGAGCTTTCTTTTCTAATATATGCATCCTATGCTGTAAATTTTTCTCTAAGCACTGATTTCACTGCATCTCATAAATTTGATAAATAGCCTTTTCATTTTCATTCACTTTGAAATACATTTTGTTTTAAGAACTCTTCTTTGATCTGTGAGTTATTTAGTGATGTGTTTTTAAAATTTCTAACATTTGGGGATTTTTCATCAGTTATTTCTGGTCTGAAGCATACTTTTGTATGATGTGTATTCTTCTAAATGTTTAAAGATGTGTTTTATAGCCCAGAATGTAGTCTATCTTGGCTAATGTTCTCTGTAAGCTTGAAGAGAATGTTTAGTCACCTATGGTTGGATGAAATATTATATAACTGTCAATTAGATCCAGATGATGATGGTGCTAGTCAGTTTCACTAGCTCCCTACTGATTTCTTGCCTGCTGCATCTGTCAATTATTAACAGAGGAGTACTGAAGATCCAACTATAATAGTGGATTTGTCTTTCTTTCTTCTTGTAGTTTTACCTGTTTTGCCTCATATTTTGACACTGTGTTGTGAGGTACACACACTGGAATGTAATGTTTTCTTGGAGAGTTGACATTATCATTATGCAATACCCATCTTTATCCCTGATGATTTCTTTGTTCTGAGACAAAGTCAGCTTTGCCTGAAATTAAAATAGCCAGCTTTCTTTTGATTAATGTTAGCATGGTGTATCGTTCTTCATCTCTTTAAATCCATCTTTAAAATTAAAGTGAGCCCTTACCATTGTAGGTAAGTTGGTTGGGCATTGTCTCGCAAAGTGAAAGGCTGCTAGTTCAATTCCTGGTCAGGGCACAAGCCTGGGTTGCAGTTCGGTCCCTGGTCTGGGCATTGGTCTTCTCTTTTTCTGCTTTCTCTGGTTTCAGTTAATATTTGATATAATTCTATTTTCTCTCTTCTCTTAACATATCAATTATACTTCTTTTAAATACTTTTCTTCTTTTTTTTAAATTGGCCTAGAGTGCAGTATACATTTAGAGCTAATCTAAATCCACTTTCAATAACACGATACCTTTCATAGGTAGTTCAGGTCACTTATAACAGACTATTCCCAATTCCTTCCTCCTCTCCCTTAGAGCATTGCTGTCACTCATTTCACTATCCACCAGCTATAATCACCTAATACACTGATCCTATTATTACTTTAAATTTACCTGTTAGGTCAATGAAGAATAAAAAAAATGTTGTTCTACCTTCATTTATTCTACTGTTCTTTTCTTCATGCAGATCCAAGTTTCGGACCTATATCATTTTACTTCTCTGTGAAGAACTTCTTTCTTCCAAGAAAGGTCTACCAGTGAAAAATTTCCTCATTTTTGTTTGTCTGAGAAGTTTTTATTTCCCCTCCACTTTCAAATGTTAATTATACTGGATGCAGAATTCATCTGGGTTTTCTTTCAACACTCTAAATTAATTTCTCTCCATTCTCCCTTGCCTGCATTGTTCCCAAAGAGAAGTCTGATGTGATTCTTCTTCCTGTCCTATAGGTAACGTGTCTTTTCCCCTCTGGCTTCTTTTATTATTTTGTCATTGATTGATTTTTTTTTGAAAATTTTGAAATTAAACTTATTGGAGTAACATTGGCCAACGAGATCACATAGGTCTCACGTGTATATTTCTATGATACATAATCTGTACATTGCATTGTGCACCCACCATTTGAATATGATAGGCCTTTGTGTACATTTTTCTTTTTTTTCTTTTTTTTTTTTTTTTGTCCCATTTGGTGTTCTCTGACTTTCTGTAACTGGTTTGGTATGTCATTAACTTTCAAAAATTCTCAGCCATTATTAGTTTAACTATTTCTTCTGTCTCTTTTTTTCTTTTTGCAGTATTCCTATCACCTATATGTTACATTTTTTATATTTTTTCCATAATTCCTGAATATTCCATTTCTTCTCATTTCAATTGCTTTCTCTCTACATTTAAATTTAGAAGTCCTTATTGACATATCTTCAAGCTCACTGATTATTTCTCAGCTGTGAAAGGTATTCTTCATTTCTGGTGCAGTGTTTTTGGGGTTCCAACATTTTCTTTTGATTCTTAGAGTTTTCATCTCTCTGTTAATATTTCACATCTGTTCTTGCATATTGTCCCCATTTGTCAACAGAGCTCTTAGCATGTTACAAATACTTAAAATTCCCAGTTCAATAATTATAAAATATCTACTATATCTGAGTCTGGTTTTAATCTTGCTTTATCTCTTCAGACTATATTTTTTTCTTGCCTTTTAGCACACTTTGTCATTTTTTGTTGAAAGCCAGACATGATACATTGGATAATAGGAGCTAAGATAAATAGGCCCTCTAGTGTGAGGTTTTATGTTTATCTGGCGAGGTTGGCTGTGTCCAAATGTTTGCTCTGGCTGTAGGCGGCGGAGGCTTCAGTTTCCTTTCAAGTCCTTTTGTCTCCTCTTCTGTCTTAGGGTTTTCTTAGAAACTCCTTAAAGGGTCTCTTGCAGATCTCGCCTTTGTAATCCACTCTTAGTATGCTGGAGCATCTTTACGATGGTCATAAAGTACTGGGAAATTTTATGATTATATCTCCATTTTTAGTGAGCTAGAATTAGTGGGCTCCGACCTTCCATAGAGTTTCTTAACCATGCCAGCTAGCAAGGCAAGAAGGGGCTCAAGTTGTCTAATTGCTCTTCTTGGTCAGAAAACACTTTCATAAAGAAGTTTCCCCCGAGGGCTAGACTTTGTTTCAGGGAACTGAAGGTTGGGTGTATTTCAAAATGATTGTTCTTTCCCTGCCCTTGCCAGAAGCAAGGGGGAATTTTTGTCTGATCTTCACTGAGAGAACCTCAAGTGGCTCCTAAAGGTAAAACCCATTAAAGTCTGAATACTCCCCTAACACTGGGTCCTGCCTCCCCAGGTTTTCCATGCTTCATTTAGTCCCCATCAGTTTCTAGCAGCTCCCCAATGACTGTTTAACTGCTCTCTACCCATCCCATCGTTGCTAGCTCCAGTGGCTTCTGCTACCTAGTAAGCTGTGATTCTCTGCATTCACCTGTGTCTTCAGTGTTCAGGGCAGTGATTTGTCCTGTGACCTCGATTCTCTGGTAGCAGTAATAAGAACTGTTGATTTTCAATTTGTTTGTTTTTTTTTATTGTGATGACAGCAGTGCTGACTTTGAAGATCTTCAAATATTAGTGCAGAAACCAGAAGTCCTAACAATATTTTATGTTATTATATCTTTTGACTACATAAAATGGTGAGAGATACACAAATCTTATTAATGGCATTTTATATACAAGAAAACTGAGGTGAAACTAACCTTGATCTACTTGTGAAGAGTCTTCCAATACAGATTTTTATGTTTAGTCATTAGTGCAAATGAACAATTTGAAAGAAAAATTTCAGCTTAAGCAGCAGATCACCTATGTTTGGTCTGGCTCTGTGGCATGATGTGGAAAGTACTGAACTGAAATATTCTGTTATAAATACCATCAAGCCTGACTTAGCCCCCAACTCACTTCTAGATTTTAGGGAATTTACAATGGGAATCTCAGTTTCTAAATGTGAATCTGAAGCAAGAACAAACCCACAATCACAGAGGTCTCTTTTAATAACAAAGATAAACAATTGTATTTAGGCCCTATATTTTTCGGAAGAGAGAGAGTTTGTGTGTGTGTGTGTGTGTGTGTGTATCTGTAAATATGTATGTGTGGAAAGGGGAACTTCAAATTTCTCTGAGCTGCTTAATTAATCCCTTCCCTTACACGAAAAGCTTTGGCTTCTTTAATTCTTTAAAGGACATGGTACTGTTCCTCTTCTTTTATTTATCATACACTATAGTTTATAAATGTGAATAATGTTGAAAGCAGGACTTCCTTCCAGGATACCTCCTCTTTGGACAGTCCTTATGTTTTCTCCTACTTGTAACTCCACAACCACTCCTAATCACTGGATTGCCTCAGTTAAAGGCCACTTCCTCAGAGAGACCTTCTTTGAACTTAGACTAGAAGAGAGCCCAGCACTTCCCCTTTTTGAACTTGGACATACCTGTGTCCCTTGCCATTCTGGAACCTACATGAAGGATAGCACCCTGTATAGGCCACAGATGCACTCCCAGAGCTAACAGTCTAGAACACAGCTGTTCAACAGAACTCTCTGTGATGACCGAAGCATTCTAAAATCTGCAACATGGCTATGGAGTGCTGGAGAAGTGTCCAGTACAAGTGAACTATTGAATTTTTAATCCTCATATAAATCTAATAGTCATATGCAGTTTGTAGCTACATATCAGAGAGTGAGAAACTAGAGCAATGTTTCTAAAAATCTAAACCAAAATGTCAGGAATCTGCATTTTAACCCACTCCTGCTCAATAGATTGATTCTTACTATCAATATAATTTGAGAACTATTGATATACAATGTGATTCTCACGGAGGAAACTTAAAAGAAAATGATTCTTGAGCCACACCCCTCCAGATTCTGGTGTGGGTCCAGGTATCAGTATTTTTAAAAGAAACGAATAAATAAATAAAACAGAAAACCTCCCCCAACAATTGTAATGCGCAGCCAAGCATGAGAAGCTGATACAGTTCTCATGTGGCACTCAGGACAAATTAGATAAACGTGACAATACTTGTTCTAGTGCATTTATAAAAGTCTAGTGATTACAAGTAAAACCTTGTGATGTCACAAGAGATGTTAGAGACATTAGTGATTCAGATGAACTTCTTAATACTCTGAAAAAAAAAAATCAGCTTTAGATAATCTTTCACAACTGTGTGAAATCCCTTGGCCTCTGGTTATTTATCCATAAATAGTACAAATAATACCTAGTTCTGTGATGTTTAAGGAAGGTGACATGGTCAGAGTTTCCTGAAAACTCACCTCTCCAAATGAACGAAAGCCTTTCTAATTGCTGGTAGATTGACAAAGGGCCTGACAACCCCTCATCAAAGTCACAGGAGTCACATGACCACGCACTCCCGCACAGAAGATGAGGGAAAGTGTTCCCCATCTACCCCTCTCAGGCCAGGCCTTCCGAGCTCCTGTGACACAGCCTTCCCCTCCTCCAGCCAGCTGTGTAGGTCATTGTTCCTGCAGGAAGTAAACGCTGGCCTGGCAGCCCAGAGAGCCCAGGGAACAAGGCCTCAGGGTCTTGGTTGCAAGAGCCCTTCTCCGCCCCTCCCTGGTCCCCCGCCCCCAACAGGTAACTGTCCGAGAAGGAAGTGGAGGCTGAGGCTGGCCAGGTGCCTGGGCGGCAGAAGGAAGAACAGAGCAGGCTCCGCACAGCAGCGCGGTGGAGGCGGATCTGACCGTGTGAGCACAGTGAGTACAGCAACTGAAAGTAAACCCACGTAACTTTGCAGGGGAGTGTCTCATGATTTTTCAAAACATGATAATGATTAAAAAGAAAAAATCAAGGCTCAGAATAAGTACGTTAAAGCATTGCTAATTTTAGCCAAGACACTGGCAGAGGCTGCCAGAAGATTTGAGGAAATTAACATGAATCTAAAACTGAAATCCCTGGAGTGGAACAAATAGTATTGATCAGAACACTGCAAACACACACACACACAAAAAAGCCTGCATAGAAGTTTAAATAGCTAGGAGAAATTTAGAGGAAAAGTATTTATTACTAGAAAAAATATATATAGTTCAATAAAATACCATTTAATCATTAAAAACTACTTTAAAGTATATTAAAGTTTATTTACAAAACGATGCTGCTTTTCTTTTCCATGAAAATTTCATCAATTTGGAAAGAGGTAAACTCTTCCTTAGAGCAGTATTGCCAACCCACACTGAAATTACATCACACGCTTTCTGAAATGTACCAGAGCTGTAAACTTCATTTATCTGCAGGAAATAACTTTAAGTGAAGTAACTGATTAATGTTCATTCAGCAGTCAAAATGCAGGTCATGCACCCTGATGAGCACTCAAATTACTCTTTCAGGGGGTGAAATCTGGGAGGTTCAGGGCTGTCAGTATTCTTTACAGAGCCATCTTTTCACTAAAATGATTTGCTACTTTTGAAGTTTCGACATTTCTCCTGTCACTGTGCTTATGAAGCTTTTGTTTCATGTTGCTTATTTTTATTAACATTTTTTTAAATGGTTGCTTAGCTAACACTTAATTCTGTGTCTCTTTAGTCCCGTGATATTCTTCCCAGGTACTTCCTACCCCTATGACCTATTGCTGTATCTTAGCAAATGTCACCTGCCTGCTTATGTAAGCCATTGCAGGACTGAAACTTTCTTTTTGCCTAACTCATTTTTCTTGAGAGAGTGTGACCGTGTCTGTGTTTAAATAAGCCTCTGTGTCTCTTCCTCAACTCCGTCCCCATGGTGGATGCTGTCTTACCAGCAGTTTTGTTGTTGTTGTTTTGTTTTGTTTTTTAAGAAAGTACACACAATTTCAAATAGTTATTATTCTTACTAAAATTAATTCAGCACTTTTGAAATTATCCTTGTTTCCAGTCAAATTATCCATAATAATGCCAGAGAACATGTATTGTAAGTAGTTTTATATTTAACATTCTCTGTAGGAACACATAAGGAACAACACTTGCAAAAATGAAACACCCTTAAAGTAAATGCTTATCATTGTAAAATAACAAGGAAATGTGATTTCAGAAGTACTTTGTTCAATACATATCCAAAAGAACTTATCACTGTGACATTAAGTTTGAAGGGAAAATTTTAAAAAGACTAGATTACCCTCAACTCCATTTCAAACGGTTCACATGGAGAAATGAACCCAAAGGTCAGTATGCAAAATGTAAATTCAAGATGGTATTGTGAGAAGACTCTGATTTCTTCCTGTAATTAAATGACTCTTTTGTGTTATTTTTTCTCTCATGTAGCTTGCACAAATAAAAAAAGTGAATTATGTTTCGTAGCCTTTTCCAAATGTTATTTTATGAAAAATGCCTGATTCCTGGCTACTTGTGGTCTTAGGTCTTTACTTTATGGAGGAACCAGAACTTTTGAATAAGCTTCGCAGTGTTTGTCCCACAGAATGTTCTGCAGTGAGGGGGCTGTTCTCCATCTGCACCGTTCAGTACAGTAGCTGCTGACTCTGTGTGGCTGTTGAGCACTGAAAATGTGTGTAGCATGGTTGCGGAACTGAATTTTTTTTCTTTTACTTAATTGCAATTAATTCAAATGAAATGTAGTTGACTGTGGCTAGTGGCTACCAGATGACATAGAGGGCTGCCTAGCTAACTGTCTCTCACTGTCGGGGGGTTGATAGTGCAACCCCGGCGACTGATCGTACGATGTGACACACAACAGGTGAACTTCTACTTGAGGATGTTCCCGAAGGGATTTTTCAAGAATCTAAATTTTGAACAGGTTTAGGGGATTCTTAAAGAGATCTTTGGGAAATTCTTCTATCTGTTGAGTTTTTTAAAAAGTCATAAAGATAAAGGATTTTGGGAAGTATTTAAAATAATACACAGTGTGGTACTAATGATGAAGAAAAGTTTACCTCCCCTAGAGGTAAACTTTTCCCTCTAGGGGATCCTGAGCATGTAGCAGCAATTCAACCTAAACATGCCTAGAAGCCCCTGTTGGAAATACAACAAAAGGTTTTGCTTGTTACAGCCCTGATAGCTCTGAAAGTCTTCACACACATGGTCTCATTTGATTATCACAACGACCAGCTTAAACAGACTTCTAAGTCCACGGATCTTTTCATTATACCTGTCTACGTACACGGAATTTTTTACACTGTAATAAAACTGTTTCTAGACCTTAGAAGAAGGGAGGCTTTCCAGCTCTGAAGAGAAAGTTTCTTTGTAATTATAGATTAGATATCACAAAGTTTTTTGGTAAAAAAAAATACTACTAATAATAAACGAACGTGAAGGATGAACATACCACCATTTTGTAATGTCCTAATGCTTTATCTGGAAGAAATAATCTTAGCATACTTTTGAAAAACTCACTAAATATCACATATTGATCACAGTTTGTTCACAGATTCACGACTTGTTCATTTTTTCATCTTTATTTCTTTTATTTCAGAAACTCTTGAAAATTCCATCAAGTCCAAAGTGAAGCAGCTCGCTCTCAGGCAGAACTGGAACCATGAGCAACAACGGAACAGACCTAACCATTGGTTTCATCTCCTCTTTTGCAGCCATACTTTTGTTTGGCTCAAACTACGTGCCACTTAAAAAATATAATACTGGTGATGGTAATTACTTTCTCTTCGTTGTTAACCTTAAATTATTTTTAAATTGAAGTGCTCTATTTGGGTCTTTTAAAAATGATGGCTACAAAAGTAAATTTTGTTGAAACTGGTGCCAAATGAATTGAGCTTAAAATAAATTGTTAGATAATGCCAAGCCAATTTATCTGAGAGTTAGTCATTATAGGACAACCTTAAGACTGTGTTTCACGGTAAAGCTAGGATGGATAGTCAGGAAAGATTTTTGGCTATATCTGTTATGTTTACAAAAGAAGGAAGTCAGTCCATTCTACTAATAACTCTTGTTTTGAAAACACCAATTTCCAAAGCAACTGATAGAACAGAGGACAATTTGAGTATAACACAAATTTTGTGTTTCCGTAAGTGCAGTTTTAACTCTGACTAAACACTGGGTGAACACAGAAAACTGCATCCAGATGGATAAAGATGCGCAGTAATCCATAAAATGCGTTTACACATGCCCACCTTAAATATCCCCAAGTCCCCGCTGCACCACAACCTTCCTCGTCTGTTAGAACCTTTCGTCCACTCCTTTTACAGGAGCTTACAAGCTGCAACACTTCTGATGCCTACTTCCATAAGCAAACATCAAGTCTTTTCATGTTATAGAGAGCCATATTATTGTAGCATCTGTGAATTTCTTAACTACTTAACCAATGCAATAAACCTGTACCATCATTTTTATTAGGTTCTGACCTTTTTCCCTAACATGTTGTTGATAAAGTTTTTGTGTTGTACCCTAGTCCCAATTTCCCCATAAGCTCTGTGGGTTTTACTGCATGACTTTGGATAGTGCAGTGATTTTTGGGACTGTAACGTCACATTGTAGTGGAACTGACTGTAATGTGCATTTTAGGGAAGAAGCAACAGTTCTTTCTATCTACCTGCCTTTTGTATTAATGCCGGGAGAGGGACGGGACATGTTACAATGAATACCTGTTAGGAAACGGATGCGTTGTCTCCCCGATTCCTTATGTCTTGATGTAACTTAGACCAAAGAATTACAACTCTTTTTCCTCTAGAGCCTTTCTTTTCCTTTGGAGTTAGAAAAGGAACGGAAACTACTAAAAGAGGAACATAAAACATACTAAGGGATAGAAAACCTGGCTTTTAGGTGTTTCTCAACTGTGTGACCCTGGGCAAGCCTCATGATCTCTTTTGTTCTCCGCTCCCATTTATAAAATGAAGACCTTGTAAAATGATGTTCCCTTTCATCTTTATGATCCCACATTTTTTTCATCTGAGAGGTTAACAGCCATTTTTTATTTTGCTCCATGGAGACAGGCAAACATCTTCCAAAGTTAGAGTCAGAAGTGCTACATTGAGTTCTCACCGCCTTAGTATTTCTTTGAATGTCGACGTTCCCTTTATCCTTTTATTTTTTATTGTATTTTCTCCATTACTGTACATCCCCCCTATATCCCCTTACCCCCCTGCTATCACCACACTGTTGTCCATGTCCATGAGTACTTTTTCCTCAATCCCTCCACCCACAACCCTCGTTGGTGCAGAAGCCTGACAAAGGTACAGATATATCGCACATCACCGGGTGATGTTCAGATAACTGGCAAATGGCAACCCAGAGCATAGGAAGGAGAGTAGCCCTGACCTAGAAGGCTAATTCTCAGGTTTGTAACATCTGGCTCATCACAGGCATTCAACTCTAACGGTGTGAGGTCTGTGTGTGACCCTAAATGACTATTTTTTTCACAGAGGTGGCATAAGTGATCCCCAAAGGTTTAAATCACTGTTGTGTGATTCTGAAGTTCTTCATGCCACGTTTTTGGTGATGGACAGCACAAGGTGTGGCATCTGAATACAAATACAGAGACTCACTCTTGCCAGTACTCTTTGGTAGAAAATCTCCAATTTGTCTAATAGGTGGGAAAAGGTATTAGGCAGGAATGCACAGCTTAGTAAGCTTTAGAGTCAAACTACCTAGGTTTAAATTCAGTTCTGCAAACTGCTAGCTGTTTGGAGAAGTTGCTTCATCTCGGATTCATTTTCTGTCTTTGAACTAGGGTTAATTATGATGGACAGTAATTGTCAGAATCATACTAAATGTGCAAAGTTCCTGGCATACAGGCATTTGATAAATTGGTATTCCTAAGCAATAATCCACTCAAATCAGTTTGAACCACTGACACCAATTTCTTTTATTTCCAGGAATGTTTCTCCAGTGGGTACTTTGTGCTGCCATTTGGTTGGTTGCCTTGGTGGCCAACCTGATACTACGTTGCCCTAAGTTTTGGCCTTTTGCAATGGTTGGGGGCTGTATTTGGGCAACAGGTAAAGTATGATATCTTATCATTTAATATATTTAATCAACTTATTCTGTGATTAAAAAATAACTCTGGTTCATAATAAAAGGAAATGGCACAAACAGCAATTCTGAAGAGTCTGTAGTCATAGATACTAGAAATTGACAATTTAGTTTCTCTCATTTCAATGTTCCATAAATACTTTTGGTGCGCTTTCTGACTCCTCTTAATGATATCTTTCTTGGTCCCTGATAGAAAATTTCAGTAAAAATATTACAGTTGCTCTCTATCTGTTCGAACATAACTCATATATGAGTTTAAGTGCTCTGGCCTTTCTTCTCTAACATGTTCATCAGAAAATATTCATTAAATAGTACTCTGCATATATTGTTTTTAGGACTTGTGTTTAAAGTGGGCAAGCACAGATACATTATTTCAAAAGCACTGACAAAAAAAAAAAAAGAAAAACAAGAGCAAATGGAAAACTTCCCTCTGTTGCCTTATCAATACCTGAAATTATATAACTAGAATTTATGCTGTTCCTTAGCCAATCAAGAATTTATAAGTATCCCCCTAGTGAACTTTCTTCTCTTTAGCAAAGAGAAATATCAAGGCTCTTTAAAGGTAATGTGATTAAAAGCAAATAAATTTTAAAATGTCAAAAATTTATTGGGCACTCAGTTTGAATAAATGATTTAGTGAAGTTCAGGAGTCGAAGGACAAAAAAGTTAACTTTTAAATTTCCCCTAGCATTTAAATTATTATCCCTCACTTATACCTTAGTATGATTATGTTTATCATGTCTGATTGAGAGAGAGGAACAAAGAAAGCATTCGTTTATCTTACAGATCTTGATAACCACCCCAAAGTATTTGTATTTACCCAGCAGGTTCCACTGGAAGTCAATTGAGGAAGGGTTTAATTTTAAATATGTTGCAGATGTGGATGCTCCAGGTAATAGTAACTGATTGGATATGGATAGCAGACACAAGAGGAGCCCATGATGATGTAGGGATTTCATTGTTGGTGATTAGGAAGTTGGTGGTATCAATGATGAGATGAGGAAAATGTGGAAAAGAACCTGTTTGAAAACGATAATGATGAGCTCAGCTTGGGACCATCTGAGTTTGAAGTCCCTGATGTTTCCTCAGTGGGAAACATCTGGCTGGAGATCTCTTATTGAAAGTCTGAAGCATAAAGTTATGGAGAATGTTCAGACCAGACCTTGGTAGCTAGGAGCATGCCTCTCTAGTTGATAGCTGAAATCATAAAATTAGCCAAGTATCCACAGTACAATACAGCAAGAGGGGGAACCTGTGTTAGGGAAAATGTTTAGTAGGTACTTAAATCTAGAGAAAAAGAGCTAAAGAGAGGAATAGGAGGAAATCAGAAGATGAGGTCATCTTGGAAGTCAAGAGAGGAAAGCTTTCCAGAAAACATTTCTGTATTGAAGCCAGACTGCTGAGGGACTAAGAACTATAAAAAAAGATCATGGTTTTGGCCTCAGTGACCCTCAAGAGAAGAAAGCAATGAATGCTGAAATACAGAGCACAAGTCAGTGAGGATGAAAGAGCAAAATCTGGGGTCATAGTGGGCCAAAGACAGTGGCTGGAGCTGGTTCAAGTCTAAGAGGATGATCACTACTAATTTAATCATTGATGGCTACTGCAGAAACTCAGAGAACAGAGACCTATGTTAAGATTGAGGAATATTGGTGCAGTCAAGCAAGGAGCTGTTGACTTTTTTTTTTTTTTTTTTTGGCATAATTTTGCTCTGAGCCTAGTTCTTTTAGCAATCATAATTATGAGTTTAATGCAAAAGTGTGGTTATTCTATCTAAAAATGAGGAATTGTGCTTACTAAATTTGGTCAAATCCCATTAGTTTCAGTTGAAGTTAAAATAAAAATTAATTCAATTTACAAATGCATTTGCTGTGTTGAAAATAATACCTTTCTTCTATATGTCACATCTACAGGGAACGTTGCTGTTGTCCCAATTATCAAAACCATTGGTTTAGGCCTTGGACTCTTAATCTGGGGATCATTTAATGCCTTAACTGGTTGGGCAAGCTCAAGGTAACACAAAGCTAACTATTTCGGCTAAGATTCTGAGTTCATACTGTATATAAGGCTACCATTAGGGACTGGTCTAGATGAGAGGAATAATATATGGTTCTTATCCTTTCAGAGATTGCAGCTAAGATACATGCAAAAAATGTGGTACCTTTATCTATTATTTATCCTAAGTTCTAAAGAAGCAATCTAGACATTTGATCAAGATATACTAAAGAATTATCTCTATGGAAAAAAAGTAGGGAGAGAGAAAGGGAATGTTTATCTTTTCTTTCTATTATGTGACAATTTGTTGGACGTGTTGTATGCATCATTCTTATCTTATTTTCATGAATATATGAGGTAAGCACTATCCTATAAGAGAGCTGATACTCAAAGAGGTTGAATTACTTGCTGAAGGTCACAGAGCTAATAAGCTAGGGTTCAAGCCCATGTCTTCTAGTTTTGAAATATATATTTTCTCCCCTCTACGATCTGGGCCAGGGACAGCAGACCTGGGCCCGGCTTCCCAGACTTGTTTGCAAAGAAAGCGTTACTGGAACACAGCCACACTGCTCCATCTCAGTACTGTCTCTGGCTGCTGTCACTACAGTGAGAGAGCTGCATGGTCGCAAGACACCATCCAGCTCACAAAGCCTAAAGTATTTACTCTCTGATCCTTTAAGGAAGAGTTTGCAAACACCAGTTCTAGAGTTGGGCTGTCCAATACAGTCATCACAAGCTTTGTGTGGCCATTTATATTTAAATTTATAACAGTATGGTGGCTACCAATGGGAGGGTGTTGGGAAGGGTAAAGAGGGCCAAGTATATGGTGATGGAAGATCTGACTTTGGGTGGTAAACACAATGCAGTATACAGATGATGTATCATAGAACTGCACACTTGAAAACGGTATCATTTTATGAACCAACGTCACCCCAAAATTTTTAATGTTGAAATTGTGTTTAAATTTCAAAATAAATAAAATAAAAAGCCAAAAAAAATAAAATGTGATAAAATTAAACATTCAGTTCCTCAGTTGTAACCACACTGCAAGTGCTCAACATCCATATCTGCCTAAAGGTGAGGCTGTCATCCAGTGCAGCTGTAGAGCAGCCCCCTAGGCCCAGGGAGTTCTGCTGGCCTGCACTGCACACTCCTCTCGGTCAGCACTAAGCTTAACATTCAAGTAGAGGATGGGAAAACGAATACAAGGGAGGATATGTCACTCTTACCTTCCATTTTGTTTGCATCTTCCCATTCGAGCACTACAACTTCAATAATAACCAAACAAACTAACCTCCAATTCCTTCCTTCCTGTCCTTTCCCCATTTCCCACCCTGCTTTTTATGTTTACTATTTTCTTTTTTCCTGCTTTCCTCCTTTTCTCTTGCTCCTGAGTGTTTCCCAGTGATTGTTGGTAATGGTCACTACAATGTCAAGGTGTGAAATAAAAGGAATTTAAGGTGATGCCAAAGAATGGAAGTCTTTAACAATCAGTTATTTACAAGTCTATTTCAAATACTATACAAAACTGCAACAAACCAATTAGCATTCAATTACCCACTTAATCTATTATTTTTCTTCCTTCTTTCTTAATCTTAGTAAGAAGGGGACACTGGTACTGGTACTTTTTACATGTACTAACATGTGCTAACTCATTTAATCTTCATAAGAAACCTATAAGGTAGGTATAATTATCCCCATTTAAAGATGGGAAATTGAGGCACAGTGAAGATAACTTATCCAAGTCAAAGTAATTGAGGAACCTAGGATTTGAACCTGAATTCTTGCCCTTAAACACTATAATGAACACATTTTCAACAATTTACTGATGTGACTTTCTTGATTTCCAGGTTTGGCTGGTTTGGAATGGATGCAGAAGAAGTAGCAAAACCACTGCTCAATTATGTTGGAGCTGGGCTCTCAGTAGTAAGGTGCACAGCTGTTTCTAATGACTTTGTTGTTCTTCGAAACATGTACTTTTTAAGCATCCTGACTTGTTTACATTTTGTAAATCCACATTTCACAAATCGACACAATTTTTCTCATATTCTTCGTTTACACTGACAGAGTTGGCTTGAGAGGACAGAAGGCGTCAGCTCTGGGGTCAGGAGTCCAAGCTTTGGCTCTCAAAAGCTCTGAGACCTGGGGAAAATGCTCTTTTTAAGCTCACTTTCATTATTTGTAATATTTAGAGAATCATAATACATGGATCAAAAAATAGAATTAAATAGCACATTAAGTATTTTCAAACTGAAAAATGACATGTCAGTAAGTGTCGTGCTGGCTTCCTGAGGCCGCTGGAATAGCCACTGTTTCTTCTTATTCTCACTCACTCTGTGCCACCCGGCTTGCACTTCCCTGTCACCTCACCCAACTCTTCTTAACCCAGTCGGGTAACCAGATCTATTCCCTATGCTAACACACACCCAACTGAGTGTTTTTTAGATATATCTATGTCTACTTGTATACTCTATATGAATGAAGTTGAAAATGACTGAATCTCTTTATATGGCAGTGTTCAGTCAGTGAAACTCTAACAGAAATTAGGTCACCTTACATTCCATCCGCTTTCCTCTCTAGACTGCATTTATATTCCCCGTCAGTCCTTCACATAATGGATAGCACTGCCTGGAAAGATTTTAGTACTTTTTTATTCTTCGGGGAAAGAGTACTCTATTTCCCTTCCCCCTGCAATGATGGCTTTTCCCCAGCCACACTCAGGAACAATGTCTTTGTCATTGAAACGTTGCCTAGAGAGTGTTTTCGGGCCAACTGGAGAAGAAATAACATAGATTATTCTAAAATAGCAGATTCCTGACATTTTTGGTTAGAGGCAATGTTATGTATTTTGTACAATTCACACAGCATTCTAGCTTTGAGTAGCTCTCTCAAAAACGATTTCTTTACACCTAAAAATTGCAATGTTAGCATGCTGTAGTTTTGACTTAATGGTGATTTAAGACCAATTTGCCCACTCACCAGGCATGGTTCTTCTCCGTATTCTTTTTCTTTAGAAAATGTATATTCTCTAAAATTACAGGTTATTCATGTTCTACCACTTCTACCTGTGTGACCTTGGGCACATCACTTAATTTCTCCAAGCTTTGGTTTCTCTATCAGAGGATAAATTTGGAATAATAATTGCATCAGCCTCAAAAGATATTTTGTGGGTGAAATGAAATAAAATATGTTAAGTGCTTTGTGTAGTGCTATTGCTCTGTATGTAGGGTAATTTTTATCATGATAGTCATTATTTTTATTAATAACTATTTCATGTGCAATTACAGTTTCCCTTTTGGATGTGCATTGTCCAACTCTATGGTAAACTAATTGGTGCACCTGGGACTCCTGCAGCTTGGTTTGGAGCTTTGTCTGTGGCAGGAAAATGCAATGCTCTCTTTTTCTACTGTGTCCTGGCTCCCTTCTCTGCTTCTTTACTGCAAGGAGTTTCTGGAACCTTTTATTTCATTATCTTAACTCAGTTAAATCAGTTTGTTCTGAAGAGCATCCATTGAATAAGCTTAGAGCTTCATGGTTAGTATAAAGAAACTTGGAATATGATTACATTAGCGTAGATGTTGCTCTTCTTTTGAAAATCGAAATTATTTCTTCTGTACAATTCCATTTTTAAAGGATTGGGTAGATCATTTCTAGCCTTCCATTTTCCCTATATGATATCTAACATAACTATTAGTCAGTCTCTACAACCAAAATTGCTCTAGGTATTTTAAATAGCGGAAGATTTAACATAGGGGATTGTTTACAAAAGTGTCATGAGGCCCAGAGGAGCAGGAAGAAGGTGATACCACCGTACACCCTGGAGCACACAGTCTGGCCAACACCACTGAAAAAATTGCCTCTGCCCTGAGCGATGGCTACTGCAGAAATTTCTGGAGCCATCACCAAAACAAAATGGTATCTCCCACCTTTTAATCCCATGCATATCCCTCTCATTGGCAAAACCTAGCTGCCACTACAGTCTGAGAAAATGTAGTGTGCGGTCCTCTAGACCTCCAAGGGTGAGTGGAACTGACACCAAGAAACAATGTCCAGGACACTCTGGATATGTTTTAATGAAGATTCAAGAGTCAGAGTTCATAAAAAGACAGATTTTCTTTTCTATTACAAAAGAAATGTTCTAGATTATCCTTCAGTTTACTCTTCATTCTCTTCTCACTTAACTGGCATTCACTGGAAACTTGTGTTTTGAGAAAACCCAGTTCTTCGTTTCTAGCCATTACCTTTCTTCAGAGCCACAGTCCTTACATCTCACTCCAGACCAGGCTAGACATCTCTGCATAGATGCCTCCCAGGCATCTCCCACCCAGTCTAAGGAGTGACAACCTATGGATGGGGTCCTGCTAGTTCAGGGATGGTCAGAGATAGAATTCCATGTGGAAATGATGTGATGAGTTGGGGAAAATGCAGAGAGCAATGAAAATCAAAAAGGAAAGTTAAATTTCCAATGGAAATTATTGTGGAGCCATTCAAGCTTTTTAAAGCAAGTGAGAGATTGAACTAAGGAAGCTATCTAGAAAACATTTATTTTTTACATGAAAAATAGCACATCATATGCACTTTTTCATGCTTAGCTACCTACACTGTTTCAGCCACATGTGTACTCTGGAAATATGATGTACCATTGTAACTTTTGAACCATGCAAAGGTATTAAAAATGAATGTTAAAAGTGTATCAAAGTCATGAGTTTTCTTACATTGATTTTATATTTTAACATGTTTGCATGGTTCAAAAGTCAAGAGAAAGCGAGACATTTGTTGCAAAGATTTGGGGCATGAATAGACAGTGCATTATGAGAGATGTCGAAGGGGAAAAGTCATTAGGCTATGCATGTGCTTTTATATCTTAAAGTAGATTCTAGAGGTCTTTGTTTATCAGAGCATAAAAGGCATCCTTTTTATAGCTGCGTAGTATTCCATTGTGTGCCCATGAAGGTCACCTTGCCTGAGCATGGAAGCACCTGTGCTATAGGTCCTGGAACGTATTGGTAAGGTCACACCTGTGGACACACCTGTGGCCCTGGTAAATGGCCCCACAGTGTCCTCCATGGGAGTTGCACAGTTCCACACACCCATCGGGGCACCTGTCTCCTATAGTGGTCCAACTGAAGATGTCATTAAACTTTGGGGTTTTCTTCAATATAATAGATAAAAAAAACTATTATTTCAAGGTAGTTTTTATTTGTATTATTTTACCATGTAATTCCAGGGTTATGCAGGAATAAAAAGAAAGATGGAGACATTGACAGAAACATGAAAATCAGGAGAAAGATCTGATTGAGGAGAAAGTTTATGAGGTTAGCTTTTAACCTGCTGCAGTTAAGGACAATGAGAGGCGACAAAGAGAAAGGCAGTCCTGGAGAGAGGGCAGAACCCCTGGAGAGGCAGTTTGGAAGTCACCATCATGTCAGCAGAACTTCACTTAAGCTGTGTTTTTCCTTAAAATTCAAGCAACTTGATATGAGCCAGGGTTTATGATGAATATCACTCACATTTATTTTCTTTACAGTGCCTTCATATTCTTCTTCATCAAAAGTGAAATACCAAAGAACACATATTCTGTAGACACCACACCATTAATGACAGAGCATGTGAGTATAGTATGGGAGACAACGTGCTTTGAAACATAAAATTAAGGTGAAAGGAAAATGCACAGATTTGAAACAAAAATGAGAAGATGATGCTTTTTGTGTTTTTTATTTTTCCAATCAGGGGTATCTACAATATTTACTACAACTAGGTCTATGTAGCAATCAGTATTTCCCCAGGAAAGCTTCTCAGCAAACACAGAAGTCTATTTATTTTTAGTAACAGTAGAGCCCTACTAGAAGCTGTATATGAGAGCCCAGATTTGGGGATGATTTAAGGGTTTCTACAACAGGAGAGCCCTAAATATCGTAGAGAGTTATGAAAGTTACTTTAGAAAGGAGGAAGAAGGAGTTTTTAAAGTAGGCCCAGGGAGAGCAGGGGGAAGTAAATCAGAGGAAGCCAATGAAAGTGTAAGTCATGTCATACAAAAGTAGGAATTGCATTTTATTTTCTTCCTATTTCTCTTTCCTGCCACATCCTGTTCCACTCAAAGGTAAAGATAGGAAATAGGTAAGCAGGGACTGTGTTGACTTTGATGACCCTAAATTAATCTGGAATAGCAAATCTAGATTAAATGGGAACAACCTTTAAAAGAGATCTGATACTGCAGAAGTGCTCTGACTACGTAGATAGTTATTTTAAGGCAAACCCCTGTTACTGGGAGCCCAGACTCTCTAAGTCCTTCCTCTTTCAAGTATCTCTTCCACCTGCAGAGAGCTCGTGGTCTCTGGTTGCTGCTGAATCTGACATTTCACACCCGAGGGGAAGTATTGCCTTCCTGGAAGATGCTGCCTCTCTACTCCTTACTTCCAAATTAATCTTTTCTTCTCTGGTCTCCTACCAAAACTCTTATCAGCCAGGATGACTGAACCCTCAGTGAAATTGACACTCGAGTTAAATAAAATTAGTTCAGTATAAGAGAAAAGAGATTTGTGAATCCAGAAGCATCTCTAATTAGGGAAGTGTTTTCATGGGAATGGAGGAGTCAGGGTTACCAGAAGTTGTCTGGTGTTCCTTGCCTATTTTAGGGTTCCAGACATGCCTCCTAACCAACTATCCTTCAAACAAAGGAACAAGAAATTAAAATAACATAAATGCAGTTTGTTGATAGATAGCCTGGAATAGTAAATCTAGATCAAATGGGAACAATGTTTAAAAAATACCTCACACTGCAGTTGATGAGACCTGACATTCTTATACGTAAGAGGTTAGATTTTTCTAAGCAAAATGGAAGGATACAAGTAAACCAAGTTTAAAGATGCATACACAGCATGATCGATTAGTATGCAACTATTCAGCACGACCTCATCAAAAGAAAACTTGATTTAGCACTTGACAAAGAATTCAAATCAAGTTTCTTATCTCTTACAAAAGCAGGAGGAGTGCAACAGCAAGGAACTTCAGCTAAGAGACGAAGCTGATTACATTCAATAGTGGAAATACTTTTTATCAATGCTTTTCATAATTTGTCCTGATTTACAATATTAGCCTAATCTTGAACCATGGCTAGAACATTTTTTACTAATTTCAGTAAAAACAAAATTTTCTGAATAAAAATATGCCTATTGATCTAAGGCAGTCCATAGGAGAGTTTGAGTTTTCCTTGGTTCTCATTTCTTTGCAGATTATCAAAATATTCAAATGAAACAAGCATTAACAACTTTTGTTAATTTTGATAGGTATATCAAAATAACCGTATGTCAAAACTGTAAAAAAATTTACATGGACATCTTACCAACTACCAAACCATTCTGAATGACAGAGGATGAGAATGAGTAACAATTGAATAAGAGATTCCACAGAATCGGAACACTTAGTATAAAATGTTTACATTTTTAAGTATGTTTGAGAGAGCAGAGAAAAACACAAAATCTTTTTGTCACCAATGTGATTAACAACTGAAGGCTGTTTCTGTTTTGGTTTGTGCTGATGTTTTCAACAGGTAACGGATGAAGCTCAAGACCCCTGTCCCGGCTATTCCTGGGTGGATAACCTTTCCACCGCGCACTCCCGCATAGTGTAAGAGGCTCCATGATCCTGTTTGATGTTTGGTTAAAGCAAGGGTTACCAGAGTGAAGTGATAGTCATCTGAGTTCAAGAAGAAGCTGGTAACACAAGCTCCGACTTTTTTAGCTCCTTGGTGAAGAGACTTTTTTGTGCCCTGTTGAATTTTTAGATACACAGGTCCTTGGTCTCAGTGCTTCAAGGAATTCCTAAACTACTGCAGTTATTTCTACAGCATTATATCCCTTAAAGCTCTATTAAATAGACTTTAAAAATTTGTTTTTAAGTTCAGAGAGGAATGGTTTTGCCTAAAATTCTTTCCTGTTTCATACGGTTGTCCTTTCGTATTAAGTTAAAGGGACTGTTCTAAAACACTAGTCATCTCCCCTCAAAATCAACGGAAACGCTGGCTTCACTGCAGATACCAAGTCCGAGGAGTCTCCACGACTCCAGTGCTTAAAACGAAACATGTCCTTCTTACAAAAAGTAATGTTTTACCTTAAACATCTAGATTATGCTATTAAATCAGGACTTCCTCTTGACCATGTCATGGTCAAATAAGACGCAGGCAATCTGTGGATCTCCCCAGGCGGTTTGAACAGCCTGCGTTTAGAACTTACTCTGGCCTAGCCCTGTGCTCCATGTCGTGCAGGGTTTTTTTAAAAACAAGATAGGGCGCAGTGTCAGTCCACAGATACTTCAAAATTTAATCAGAGAGCCAGGTTTATTTATGGAGGCTGTATAAAATGATAGCAACATTCGCATCTGTGTAATGACAATTTATAATAACACTCTGTATGTAACTTCCGTAAATCGTGCGTTTCCAAAATTAGGCAGTGAAGGATGGAAGCTGCACTCAGCCCTGATGCCACTTTGACCCCGTGGAGTGTTTCTTTGGCTTCCGCCAGCCATAGAGCTCCAGAGAGAGCGATGATTTTGGCATCATTGCTTGCGATTTACATTTTGAAGCATGCTTTCATTACGATTCCATTTGCGTGTTTGTCAGAAATAGTGTTTTTGAGCAAGGTTAATAATGATTCATTTGTGTTTTAAGGGGCTGCAGTCTTGCGGTGATATCTGGAATACTCTATGGATCGACGTTCGTGCCGGTCATTTATATCAAGGACCACAGCAAAAGAAATGATAGTGTATATTCAGGGGCGAGCCAGTATGGTGAGAGTAAAAAGTTATTTTATTTTATCAGGAAACTGAATACCTCATTTTCTACTTAAGAAAGATGAAAGGGATTAGCCCTGGC
Organism: Glossophaga mutica; assembly: GCA_039655065.1. Classification (NCBI taxonomy): domain Eukaryota; kingdom Metazoa; phylum Chordata; class Mammalia; order Chiroptera; family Phyllostomidae; genus Glossophaga; species Glossophaga mutica. The sequence goes on from CM077311.1 coordinate 89,232,102, forward strand.
AAGTGTGGCTCAGTGGATTGAGCCTTGGCCTGCAAACCTAAATGTCACAGGTTCAATTCCTGATCAAGGCACATGCCTGGGTAGTGGGCCAGGTCCCCAGCTGGGGACATGTGAGAGGCAACCATTTGCTGTATCTCTCACATATAGATGTTTCTCTCCCTCTCTTTTTCCCTCCCTGCCCATCTTTCTAAAATTAATAAAATCTTCAAAAAATGATGTTTAAAAAAAAGAAAAGTGAAGGGATTAAGCAAAAAAGAAACAAACAAACAAAAACTCATAGACACAGACAACAGTATGGTGATTACCAGGGGGAAAGGGGGTGGGGGGAGGTTGGAGGGGGTAAAGAAAGATAATTGGTGATAGAAAGAGGCTTGATGTGGGGTGTTGAGCAGACAATACAATATACAGATGGTGTATATAGAATTGCACACCTGAAACCTATATCATTTTATTAACCAGTGTCATCCCAATAAAATCACTAAAAGAAGAGTGTGATCATAGTAAATACTGCTACATAGATTTGACCTTACTTTTTCATTGTAAGAGGTGAATTAGAAAGGCATTGAAGACTAAAAGTAATAAAGGACTGTTTGAGTATTTTCATACAAATATAATCTCCAACATACAAATATAATAAACTTCAGTCAGCATTCATTTCCTACTGGATCTAAACACACGGTTTTCAGGTTTACACTAACATCCAGAGATTATTTTCTGGTTAGATGATTTCTGGGGAAATATATGTTCTTTTATTCTTTAAAAAAAAAAGCTAAACTTAAGTACATAGTACTTTAAAATCAAGTAAAAGTCAAAGTATAGGCTTCCTAAAGGTCAAAATATAGCTTATTTAGTCAGTGGATATTATTTTTTAAGCACAGAGTGGTACTTTGAAATGCCTACACAGTGCTCCTTAATAATCTGTTTCTAGTGACAGAATTAATTTCTTAGTGTTTGAGCCTTGTGAAGGCTCAAAAAGAGATGGAAAGTGTCTACTTCAGAGGCCCTGTAATTACACTGAAACATGGCTTACATTCATGAAATGATAAAAGGATGAGATCATGGGTAATAAAGTTCTAAATTGGCTGGTACATAAAATTAATTCAATCTATGTTCAGGTAAGGGAAAAGTGTGGAGTGCCAAAGTCTGGAAGTAAGATTGATTAACAGGCTGGATTTTAACTCAACTTTAAAGGAGTAGATAGACTTTGAGTAGGTACCACAGTTGCTTTCTTCCTTTTTATATTCAGCTCCATAAAAAGTTATCAAATCCTTTTATTCTCTTTTCTTTTAGATTTTCTAAAACTTCTTTTCATATTTTTATTCTTTTATATTTAAAGAGTAAAAACTAATAAAAATAGAACAACATAGAATAAATTAAAAGAGAAAGAAAAACAAGAGTGAAAAAATAAAATGTAACTAGAAATTAGTCTAAAAACGGTACCACATTTGTACACTTGATAGAAATGAGCCCTGAATCTGGCCATGAGATTTCTTATAGCCACCAGAGAAGTCAGACCAGTACCACAATTTTGTGAGTACAAATAAAAACAACTAATTGTTCAGGAGTACAATTGTCCTTAGTACTGGGATATAATAAACAATGTCCTTAACAATCTCTTCACATAAGTAGTACAGTCAGTTCTCAGGGATCTTTCTTATGAAAACTCAAATGTAGTCTGAAAGGAACACACTTTATTAAAAAATAATTCTAAAGGGGCATAATTTTTTTATTTCATTTATTTAACAAACACATCAGTAGTACATGCTCTGATAGACAGTTCTAAGCACATTACAATAATAACTCATTTGTAGCAATTGTTCCTGGTTGAACTACATTATTACTCTTGTTTTATAATTGAAAAAATTTAGACAGAGAGGTAAGTTAACCAAGTCTCAAAGACAGCAAGTAGTGGGTTGAGGATTGATTGCTATGCAGCTGATTTGTGCTCTTAAAACTTTTTTTTAATCGTTGCCTGAGGATATGTTCATTGGTTTTAGAGAAAGGAGGGGAGAGAGAGAAACGTCGATATGAGAGAAACGTGGACCAGTTGCCTCCTTAGGCACCCGACCCAGGGATCAGCCTGCAACCCTTTGGTGTACTGGATGATGCTCCACCCCCTGAGCCAGCTGGCTGGGGCTGGTCTGTGCTTCCAACTGTTTGTTGTACTGCCTTTGTGCTAGTGCATAGATGGCTGCGTGGTTCCGATATGATCCAGAAGTAGGACTTAACGTTTTTGAAGAATAGATAAACTCTTTGATCTTTTAAACTTTCCTCCCTAAATATGGCCATTAATCTTAGTCAGGGTTTTAGCTGAGAGAAATATTGAGTCCAATGTGGCCTTCCCAGCTGGAACCTACCCATCTTTGTAGCCAAAGTACTATCTGCTTAAACACTTAGTGGAGGTGGGTTTCTCAGACATTGGGCAACCAACCATCACGTGTCATTATATCCCTCATGTAATTAGGTTTATAGTAAACGATTGAATAAAACTCACTTCGGTGTAACTTCATAATTCATATTCTTCTATATAATATAGGTGTCATCTGCAACAGGGATTCTGGTTCCAACTTAATCGATAATACCATATAAAATTAGCAGGCCCCCCAATTTTTCACACCCACTCCCACTACAATCTACTGGAAATGTGCTACAATTGCTGTAGCCATTAGTGAAACTAGGTCTGAATACCTATTCTTAAAAAAGAAGATATTGTCTGTTGTTTAGCTTTCCAAAATAATCATGAAAATGAGTCTTTTAGATTTGATCATAGTAACTAATTTACTACTTAATATTTCCAGGTTTTAAATATGTCAGTTAAAATTCTATATAAAGAGTATGTAGAAAACTAGAGTGAACAAAATTAATGGTTCCTTTATGTTTAAGGTTAATTTTGGTGAGTTTGTTTTGTTTTAGAACTGTAATTATATTTGAAATGACTAAAATTATGTACTTGAAAGTTTTATAATCTGTATTTTCAGATTTAGACTATGTTTTCGCACATGCTAGTGGCATCTTTCTTACAAGTACCGTCTACTTTCTGGCTTACTGTGTAACCATGAAAAATAATCCCAAACTATATCCTGAAGCAGTCTTGCCAGGTAAGAATATTAACTACAGAAAATTGTCTTACTCTGTGAAAGTATCATTGTTTACTTATTTAACTTAAATAAGCATCTTCTGGAAACCAAGCCATCCTGTGTATGTGTGTTTTCACTCCCTTCATTGCTTTGGCCCAGTTCACCAGCAAATATGAATTTAAAAACCATGAAGCTAAATATAAATTGCTCATAATGATGAGCAATTTTATTATAAAACCTAAAACTTGAACAATGAAGCTAAGATCATTTCCTATGCCAAAACATCGTATATATTCACTGTCACACTTTATTATTTCTTCTTTACTATCTAAGGATTTCTATTAAAAGTCAGAGTCCTGGGACTTTTTTTTTTTTTTAAGTATCAACAAACAGGAATCTGAAGTCACTTGGGAAAGCAAACATTTTTTTCCAAAAATTAAGGAGAAATTGTTTTAGAGCTCAAAAAAGTATATGTTGAATATACATGCTTTTGGACTTAATCCATTAGCCATTGATGGTAAAATATATATAATTCCTCATTTATGATTTTGCTGCAATTCAATTTATAGAAGTATGTAAGTAAAATTTTCTGTAGAACAAAATAAAGCATATATGAGACTCATTTTTGAGTGCCTGGTTGATTTAAGCCAAAGTATGCCACTATACCATTATATAAAGTGGTAGAATATTTATTGAAGGCTTAGTTCAATTGTCATGAGATTTTTAGCTGCTATTTTCATTCAAATTCTTGGAGCTTTTTTCCTTAGTTATAAGCATCATTCTGAATTTCACTTGTTTTTTATGTTCACGGTCTAGAGTAAATGGTGTTTGCAGAGCATGTTCAGATCTAGTATCTTCACTAGGCCCCCCTTCACTACCCAATCTTTACTTAATTATTACTTTGGGTACTTTATTTAATGTCAATAAAGTGAAAGGATTGATAATTATACCCACAGCAATCAACAGCAATCAGTGATCGTAAAGCACATCTCAAAAATCCATGTTGGCCAGTAACGTTGACAGGAATGTTAATATTCCTGCTAAATCTAGAGTGTGACTTTTTCAGAAGGGGAGCATGGTTTGTAAATGTGCGGTGTTTGTGTGCATTTCAGGATTCCTGTCAGGACTACTTTGGGCCATAGCTTCCTGCTGTTGGTTCATAGCTAATCACTCCCTCAGCGCTGTGGTCAGTTTCCCCATAATCACTGCTGTAAGTAGCTGAATTGTTTTTCCAATTTTTCGTCTTTTAAATGTAAATCTAATTTTTCTGAAGCATTCTTAGTGAATCACTGAAAACTGTTATAGAGATTTATTGTTTAGGAGGACAATAGTATAATAGATTCATGTGAATAAACTGATAGATGCCTTCTAATCTCATGCCCTTGATTGCCAAGAGAACATTGCTAACTTCAATTTAGGTTTCTTCATCTTTGATATCCTTGCAGTGTTTGTTTGGTCATTTTACCTAATGTCATTTTAGATGTATTATAACTCGCTATTTATAACAATAACCATCTCTATGTGACAGTTTATAAATATAAAAATGCTCTTGTGTATATTATCACCCTTGAATGACCTGACAACCTGTGAAACAGAAAGTACTTTCTACTCCTCTTCACATGAAACTTCAATATTTTTAAGGAGCGCTTTCAGAAAGTGCCAAAGCAAAGTATTGCCCCTGTGTAAAGCAAAGTATTGTCTCTGTGTAATGCCATTTATTGTAGCATACATAATACAATTTGCTTCCTTTTTTTTGGTACGAATTATGTAGCACATATGTAACAGAAAAACAAAAATATTTCCTTTGACATAGGCAGGACAAATATCAACAGGATTGTCCCCATTTTGAAGATGAGAAAATTGAGGCTATCTCCAACTGCAGTGTCAGAGTGAGAAAGCCATGGAAATCTCAAGGCTTCTAAGTACAGGGTTTCCAGTGCACAGTGCTCTGTTTTGCCATCTGTATAGAATCCAGCTTAGAGTTTGTTTCAGGTTCATTATGGTAACAGGACTGACATATACACCCAGGAATGAATGTTTTAATGTTGGGCTTTTATGTCTACTCTAGGTATTTGCAATTGCTGACCAGTTGTTCACCTATATCCCTTGCTTCTTAAATCATCATCATAAACAAAATTTGGCTGAAACGTTTTATTGGCCCACCTGTGCAAACCTAGAAAATGGGTTTTTTTAAAAACATATTAACTAATCTAAAACATATTGCATTAAAGTTTGAAACCTCCTTAAATTTTAATATAAATTCTGGGTTTCAAACAGTATATTTTTGACAATTTTATTGTGTTCATAAAATAGTTAGCTTTAAAGAACAACTAAATTCAAATAAATTAGTTTTTTTAATATAAAGAACTCATATGTTGACATGTTTAACCTCTGCTAGGGGAAAATGTTATTGAAATCAGGCATGTTACAGGGATGTTTTTAGGTTTAAGTCCTCATCATTGGAATGGCAAAGGACCCAAATTTTTCCCACAAAGGAGTTTGTTTCTCATCATTCCAGGATTATTTAATACTAGAAGTGACCACATAACACAGGGAAATATAATGGACAATGGGGTATAAAGCTTACCAGTTTAATGCTTAAAAGTGAATTTGCATAGAGAAGTATACAGTATGATATTCTCCTCAAGTAGGGGTAGAAATGTTATATTCTTGAACAACGGTGGGTTCTCCAAAAAGGGTTTGAAATTATTTTATGTAAAATATACAGATGCAGTCAAGTCACACAAGGCAAATAGGAATACAAACACAGAACATCAAAACTATGCAGTAAAAATGAGAAAGAAAGCAAATAGCACAAAGGGTGAATTGTTATGTGATTAAAATTGTTTTGCACATGTAAAAGGGGGTAATCCAATGGGGTAGCTAATTATTTTTGACTGACAATATATTATTTTCTTAGAAAAGATAACTATTTTCTAGCATTAAATTTTAAACAGAATTTATAACGTGGGGCCTTTTACAAGGGAAATTGAACAACAATAAAATATATTTCTTACAAAAAAAATTTACAGTAGACAGACAGATGGTTTTCCAACCACTGTTTCTTATGTCAAAATTTTGGGAAAGACTTAAGGCAAAACATCAAAACCTAATTCAATGGAAATAAATTGCTGAGGTAGAAGCAGAGGGGTCAGTCAACAAGAGTGGCTTTTGGAGACTTGCCTGTCAAAAGGATTATTCTTGAATCATTGGATATAAGCACAGTCATCCCACCCAGCAGGTACAGCTTCCTGGTGCTTGAGGATTGTTACCTGGGAAGGACAGGTATTGCTGGGAGATGAGCAATAGGTCCTTACTGCCACTGTGCCCTTACTTGGTTTTACTTTTTTGTTACTCTATGTAAGACAATCTTATCCACGTGCGGAAAAGATTCAGTCCCTACCCTCAAAGATCTTACATTCTTTTTAATTTTATTTTTCTAGCAGAGTAGATTTAATATTTTCTAATGGAAAATTTCAAATATACCCATCACCAGCTTCAATAATTATCAATATGATCATTGTTATTTTTTCCAAAAAGCACATTTTTTGAATCCCAGTAGCTCTGTTTTCCCCAGGTACGTATATTTCCATTGTTACTTATCTATTGGTGAGTAGATTATGAGTTCCTTGAAATTGCATTTGTACTGTTTATTGTCAAATAAGAGTCAATTAAAAAGCAAAAACAAAAAAAGAAGAAGAAACAAAGAAAACAAAAAACCCACACAGCATGAGAAAGGACTTGCTACCTCTGCTCCAAGTCTTCCCTGTAAGTCTAAAAGCAGAATCCTCCCTTAAAGATGGCTCAAGCTCACCTTGTCTTCTAAGACTGACTTACAAATGCAATTTGTATAAATTTACAAAAGGAAAATATACAATTCCAATTGTCAAAACAGGTGTAACTCTTACCTAGGATGCCCTTTCTCTTTGGCTCTCCTTCCCCTGAATCAGAGAGTCTGCCACGCACTTTCACTCAGAACAGCATTCAGCAAAGCACCACTTCCTATAGCCACATTACTCATTGCAATAACCTTTAGGTGCTGTCTCAGCAAATATTTAGAAAACCATCAGCCAAAAGGCCTCAAAGGTCAATGATACCCTTTTGGTATTATCTTCTACCAAGTACTCTGAAGGGAAATGAATTTCCCGATTAAAGAGAACAAAATTTTTAAGCAAATGGCCCGATACATTAATATTATATCCTCAGGTCTATTGTTTTGTTCCATCCTGTCCAAAGTCAGTATGGACCCAAATGCTTTTTGTCTGGTTTGGATTTTGAGGCTTAGGACCTTACATCATTGATAACAAACAGTTCCTTTGACCTATTTCTCTGGCTCTTTTGATGTAGACTTTTCCAGATGCTGACAGATAGAGAGCAATGTATTTTTATTACTTTTCCTGCGTGGCAGAAGTGAGTCTGACTTTGCTGACCCAGTCATGTAGACAGTTGGAGAAGCAGAGGAGGGAAAAACATACTGGAATTGTTTATTTGAAACTTCCAGGGTTTGTGCAGGCTTCAAAAGGAATTATAAAAATGCTAATGCAATACACCTTCTCTACAAAAACCATGACTATTTCAAATTCCTGTTTTTTTCCCTTCTCAGCTAAAAAAATAATAATAAGACTTCAATAGCTTAAGTTTTCAAATTGCACCCTCATCCTTTTTTCCTTATCTCCTTTCTTCTCGTGTCCTTTATATTATTTTATTTCAGTCTTTATTTCCTGTTCACAAACCCATTATTTATTTTTCCTTACATGGTTTTTCTCTATTCCCATAGTACTAGTTTTAACATTTTTAACATTTATTAGAGTTTAAAGTCAGGTATAGTTGATCACTGTGAAGTAGTATCATCTTTTTTAAATTTTAAAATACATGCTGCTTCCATATGCGCATTATTTGTCAGATCCAAACGAACATACTAAAATTTCTTATCGCATCCCAGAAAAAGTTATAAATTTCTTCAGACATTTTTTCCTATTAATCCTATTTCTAGTACCGTAAGTAACTAGTTCACTAGAAAAAATAAACTACTTGCTTATTAAAATATTTTATTATAAATAGAACACATTAAAAAAGCATTCTATAACAAAATATAGCATCATCAAAATAATAAAAATGAAAACCATAAAGAAAAATAAAAATAAAAGCCTCCATATTTTACCTAATGTTACTTAGGTTAATTTAATGTTAAGTTAGGATTGAGATTATTTCCCTGACAATATTGTTATATTGCTTTTACAATAGAAAGTTATATGGTTAAAGTATCAGTTCAGCTCTCCAATTTAGAGTACAGCCACAGAAAAATAACTGATTTAATTAAAGTTTTTTTTTTAAGGGTCCAGGATTTGTAGCTGCAATGTGGGGTGTCTTCATGTTTAAGGAAATACAGGTAAGTACAAGAAAGGGCAGAGTCATAAAACAGGTGCAGATCCATGTACGAAGGGGATTTAATACTGTGTGGGTTATTTTCTGAGAACTGCATGAAACTACTGAACCCAGTGCAGAAAACTCATGAATAGAGGTGACAGGTCAGATGGTCAAAATGTTTTTTCATCTCTAACTAGTAAAGAAGATAATAAAAATACGATAATTATTATAAAACATGTTTCTCTCCACCTCAGCCCCCGGGGGAAAATGTTTTAGTTGACCTTGTATTTCCATAAAAGATTTGGTTAAATAATCCAATAAATTATGATACAGGGAAATTTTATTTTGTGTAAAACTTGGTAGATCAACAAATAAAAGATTTTTATGCTCCAAATTAAAATATCCCTGAGGCAAATGGAATTTGGGGACAGATATTTCTGTGGGTTCTCCTGCTTCCCAGTGGCTTCCATAGCAAACCAGCACCTTTATAGGACAAGTGACCCCTACCCCTTCCTTCTCCAGTGTCTTTGACACTCTCCCAAGGCATCATAAGCATAGTATTTTCTGTCTCAATATGCAGCTGTAATAGCAAATAATTCCTGGTTCTGAGAAGATCTGATGTTGGTAGTCTCTGGGAACCATGAAGGGAACTATGTCCCTGGCTGATCCTTAAAATGATCATTCAATTTTAGATTTAAGAAATCATTTCATTCATTCTAAAGGACATATTTCAATTTAGAAAGGCATAATTTGATAATATGAGTAAGATTCTCAGATGAAATAAACAAGTTTAGAAGATACTTGGACCATGATCTTAATTTTTTTTAAATACTCAAGACAACTTTAAAAATGTGTAGAATCATATCATAAGTTACTTTTGTGCACATGCTTCTCATTTATTTTAGTTAAGGTTGCTTTCCACAAAAATAATTCTATCCCCATAACACGCTCTAAATCTCTTTGCAAATATTTCATCTTCCTCAAATATTTCATCTTCATTAAAAGCATAATGATTTCTATTTAACAATTATTAGTCAGCATAACATTCTGAAGCCTTAGAAAATCACAAGTTAGTGATCAGAGCTTATTTGCAATTAAGGGGTAGAAGCACAAACTAAGAATAGATTTATTTTAAGCTTTTGAAAATTATTTTGCTTACTACTACGGTAATGATACTGAATTAAAAATCCTTTCTTCTAGATGTAAGAACTCCCTTAAGAGAGGAAACCTCTAACCATTAAGCATAGTGTTAAATCCTCAGAGTCCTCTAAAAAGATACTAAAAGACATTCCAAGAGTTTTTTAAATGGTATCTTTAAAAATACAGACCAGAAAGAGGAGGAACTTGTGAGAATGATAAGCCCTGACCAAGTAGGGCTTAATTCAGGAATGGAAAGGTACTTGATAATATGCAAATTAATTAATCTAATTTATTATAATATTAAATGGGAAAACTATGTGATAATATATATTCAAAAGGTATTTACTAAAAATAAAAACCAGTTTTTAAGTAATAAAATAATCTCTTAGTAAAGCTATAAATAGGAGGAAGCTGCAGATATAAGATGTCTATTAAAAACAACGACACTTCCAGCCAAGATGGAGGCGTAGGTAGACACACTGTGCCTCCTCACACAACCAAGATTAAGGACAACAAAGACTTAGAAACAAGAAAACAATCCAAACGGACAGAAAATTGAACTGTACAGAAGTCCGACAACCATTCATCCAGACCGGTAAGAATGGCAGAGTTGCAGCAGGAAAAAGCAGAGGTTGGTGGACCCAGGAGGGCACACAGGCAGCAGCTTGTGGACCCGGGGCACAGGGTCGCAACTGTGCAGACCCAGTGAGGCTGAGCAAGGTGGCTGGCTGACCAGGTGGTCCCACGTTGGCGCGCAGATAATCCAGGCGAAAACAGGAAACGAGACAGACCTCACAACCCAGGGCCCCAGCGCTGGGAAATAAAACCTAAAAACGCCTATTGAAAATACTTGTGGGGATTGAGGAGCTGGGAGAGACTCCCAGCCTCACAGGAGAATTCGTTGGAGAGACCCACAGGGTTCTAGAATGTATACAAGCCCACCCACATGGAAATCAGCACCAGAAGGGCCTGATTCGCTTGTGGGAAGCCGCAGAAGGGACTGAAATAAGAGAGAGAGCAGAACAAGCACCATTGTTCCCTCTTGGACCCCGCCCCCACATACAGCGTCACAACCCAGCAACTGGGCTGCCCCACCCTGTTGAACACCTAAGGCTCTGCCCCTCACTATGTAACAGCCGTGATCAGACCAAAAACAAAAAACAAAAATCAAAAATGGCTCAAATGGGAGAAAAGATCAAAGCCCCAGAGCCAATTCATCTAAGCGACCAAGAGATAGCCAACCTATCAGATGCACAGTTCAAAGCACTGGTGATCGGTATGCTCACAGAACTGGTTGAATTTGGTTGCAAATTAGATGAACAAGTGAAGGCTACACTAAGTGAAATGAAGGAAAATGCACAGGGAACCAATAGAGATGGGAGGAAAACTGGGACTCAAATCAATGGAGTAGACCAGAAGGAAGGAAGAAACAACCAAACAGAAAAGAATGAAGAAAAAATAATTCAAAAAAAAAAAAAATGAGGAGAGGCTTAGGAACCTCCAGGACATTTTTAAACGTTCCAACATCCAAATTATAGGGGTACCAGAAGGGGAAGAGGAAAAGCAACAAGTGGAAAACTTATTTGAACAAATAATCAAGGAGAAGTTCCCCATTCTGGCAAAGGAAATAGACTTCCTGGAAATCCAAGAAGTTCAGAGAGTCCCAAAGAAGTTAGACCCAAGGAGGAACACACAAAGGCACATCATAATTACAGTACCCAAGATTCAAATGAAGGAGAAAATTCTAGAAGCAGCAAGGGATAAGGGGACAGTCACCTACAAAGGAGTTCCCATCAGACTGTCAGCTGATTTCTCAAAAGAGAAAGCGCCATTGTTCCCTCTCGGATGCTGACAATTGAGGCCCCATACATTGTTTTTTCTTTTCTTTTAAGTAATCACATCAATTGCCTCGTTTAAAGTACATATAGCAATCACAAGTGTATTCCTTCTTTGCACAATGTTTACTGAGTGCCTCTTCTGCTTCAGTACTAGTATCTATCTAGGTAAAGGCGCTGTTGTAAAACTGAGAAAAAGATGTCACAGGACCTTAATGCTTTGGTGCAGGATTCGAGCGTAAGTGTGTGTGTGCTGGTCTGCACTTGGCAAGGCCTCATGCTTCTGTCTGTCACTTGTAAAACACTTATTACAGTGACTTCTGACAGTGTCAATCCTCACAGTGAATCCGACAGCACAACAGACTCCAACCCAATTTACAAAGACCTCTCTCCGGTCATCAAAAAGACAAATTAATCCACTCTAACCCAATTCTTTATGAAGTTGGAAAAAGGGAATACGCATTGTATTGTGTATGGGCTACTTATCAACTGGCAGTAACCTTGACAAGAGCTAATAATAGTATTATATAATCTGACTGTCGGGAGCTCTCCAGGGAATTTTAGATCATATATCTAAAATTAGAGAGGAGCTAAGCTTGTTTTACACTGTGATGTTCAAATCTTCCCTTTTGGTGATGGACAACCTGGCAGTCAGCCACTCAGAGGGAAACAGCCAGAAGAATGAGGGAGCTTGAGATGGTTCTGCAGGAGAAAATGGTCAAACGAGCTAAAATATTGACCAGGAAAAAGATGCCTCAGGGATATAAGAGAGTTATTTTTCCATGTTTAAGGGTTTTTCTTGTAGAGCAGAGATTAGAAATTGATCTGTCTGTACCCCTAGATATAGAACTTAAAGCAAATAAAATATTTTTAGTTAATACAGGGAGATATTCTTTGTTTCTTTAAAGATGGACTGTCCCCACTGGAAAGCATTTCTCAGAGTTTCCCATCTCTGTGCCGGGGCGCCCGGTCACATGCAGAGCTGGACAAGCCAGACCTCGTCTCTGCTCCATCCTCATCCTTTAGACTGATTCTTATTTATTTATCTGAATTGTTCATCTCTCCCCAGGAGGACTGTCGTCACATTCTTACTGGTCTCCGTCCACACATCTGGTCCCCTTCAATCTCTTCACCACTGTCAGAAAGCATGCGCTTCTTCAAATGCAAATCCAGTCTTTTCATATCTAGCTGTACCTGTTCCTTTAATGCCTTTCCATTGCTTGGAAATGTAAAACCCCAAAGCAGAACATGCCCTGTTGGATCCCTGCCTTCCAACCTCACTTTGTTCTACCTACCTCTCATTGCTCTGGTCACACTCACCTTCTTTCCCCGCCTGGCAAGTATCCTGCTTTCTCTTACAACGGAGACTTGCACCTGCTGCCCTCTTGCCCTGCCCACTTCATTGATACTTAGAGTTAAAGCTCAACTTCCCACCCTCCAAACCACCTTGTGAAGATTCTTTTATAACATAGTCAAGTTACTTGTTTACTAGCGCCCCACTCACTTTGTAACATTCTTTTCTGTGACCATTTTATCAACTGTTGACTCCCATACTATATAATTGGCTGAATAAGGGCACAGTTTGTCCTCACTTTTGCATATTTTAACCCCAGCTCACACTGATGTGCAGTAGGAATGCACATCCTTATTATTGTGTTCAATAAACACAATCCACCTGTGTTTATTGAATGGGTGGATTGGTAAAGCTCTTGTAGGTTTTCAAAGGGATCTGGCTGATTACTTAGAGAAATAGCATGTGCGTGCACACATGTGTGTGTGTGTAAGTGTAAGAAATAGCACGCATATATATGTATAAAATAACGTGTGTGTATGTGTGTGTGTGTATAGAAGAGGTTAGTAAGGTCCCTAGTAATCTTGAGTATGTGCTTTTTGCATGTTCGATTTAGAAGTTTTTAATTACAGTTATTCTTTTTTATCATCCAGGGTCAGCAAAACTACCTATTAATGATATTTGCATTTTGCATCATCTTGACGGGAGCATTATGCACTGCTTTTTCTAAAGTCTAAGAATCACACGACCAGCAGGTGGCAGCAGTGGTTAAAACAACGCCTCTCCTGGACCCTAGTCAGATTATTCTGAGAACAGAGCTCATTTTCATACAGCAAATGGATTTCAATTCATCTTGGAGTGGGTAAATTATAGTTTTCACAAATGTTAAAATGAAGAAAAACTGATTTTCAGTCAAGTACGAGGTGACTAAAATGTATCCATTCTTACAGCATTCCATCTAAAGGTGCTTCTTCACCACAGTATGTATTTATAGTGTTGTACCATCTAGAAAACAGCGTGGAGTTTATACAAAAAGAATTCTGTGTATGTCTGAATCTCCAGTATATTGTACTCATTAATGAAGAGCAGCAGAAAAGAGGCAGAGAAGGGGGGGGTAGATAGTGAGAGAAGAAGAGTTAGCTCATGATGGAATTAGATTCCAAAGATGCCTGCATCCTTTGGAAGAAAAAGTAAATGTCAGCATTGGCAGCTGAATGTTAAAAAGGCCATTTCATTATTTTTAGCCCAAACTTATTTTTACTTCAAATGAATATTGCCCCACTCTACATCACCCATCCATCTTACTCAGCTCAAAATGCTTTTCATTATCTCCAGATAAAAATTCATCTTCACAGAATGAAAGTTTCTCATCACTGAGAGTATAATAACTATACATAATGTGCAAGTACATATAAACATGCATGCAATGTATGTACTATTCCAAATGTGGGAGAAATTCTAGAGTTACTGAAAATGAGTTTGTAGCTTATCAGAGAGAGGTCAGAGACCAAACACTCTTTCGGAGATATGTGTATCTGTGTGTTTCCTGAAAAAAATCTTTTCTAAAATCTTTCTTTTAACCAGAGGTTTTCTCCCTGTTTTCACTGGCAGCTTCTACTAGGCAATGGAAAATGATGGACATGCTGGTTTTATTTCTTTAGGAAAACTGAAACGGGACTGCTCGTACACTGTTCATCACAATGGTTCCCAAACTTTCAAAATAATACGACCCCTGGGGCAGTGTGTGTTTCACCCACCCCACCTGACAGTCCAGCACTTTGTTGTGCAGAAGAGACAGCACCGCATTCTGCTGAAGTGTATGCACTGTGGGGGTAACCTGTGTGGGTTTAAAGCCCCCCTCCACTTCATTGTACTTAGTTGGCTTCGGCTAAGTTTCCAAGTCCCAGCATCAGATTCCTTGTCTATAAACAGGGGAATCTGTCTGAACAGGCAATTGCCAAACCTCTGCTTTTTGCTTACCTTAGGAAGTTAATGTCTATCTCTTTTGAAGTGTCGAGGCTTTATTTTCCCATGCCCAATATGATTTAATTCTTGTGTTTATTTTAACTTTCTCTGGCTTGGCTCTCTGCCTCTGTGCACAGAGATGGTGATGCCTTACGAAGGGAGATAGTAGCCCAATGAGGCTTGCATCCTCATTGTGGGAATTTTCTCCTACCAGAACAAGCATCTCTAGCTCCTGATGAGTTTTAAGAAATTAATACAGCTCCCTTGAGCTATCAAATGTCCTCTTATTTCTGTATCCATTTAATTTTATAAAGAACTTTTAAGAAAAAAATTAAATGCTTAAAACCAATCTTTTACATGAAATTTTTGGGGAAAAAATAATAATAGCTGTGGATCATACTCACTCTTTTGGCTCAGACCACTTAACTTGCACATGTTGAAATATGTCCAAGAGGTCAGTGGCCAAGGCTGTTTTTACTTCGGACCCTGAGGAATAATTACTCCTTCTCCAGTAATAAAATCTCTAACACAATTCATCTTGACAAGGGCCCATGAAAACAAACAAACATTCCAATTTCTAAATGGAGATTTTTCCAAGACCTAATGGAATAAATCGCTGGGAATGAGCTAGAGAGAAAGACAAGACAGTAGGCTGTAAATGAGAACCCAGTTTCCTAAAGCGTGCTGCGTGATTTTCTGAAGTGCTGAGACTGCACAGGTCCTCCCGAGACACCGCCTGCATTTTTTATTTCTCTTAACCAACAAGGTACTAATAAGCACTGTTTCTAACTCATTCATACCTTACATAATTAAAAGGTTTATAAATCTATCTTTCATATATGCCATAAATGTTGATTTATAAAACTCACCTCAAATAATTTTTACAACAGAAAAAGCTGTATTGCCTCTCTTTCTTCCAAACTTTTTTGAGAATTATATTGGCTTTATATGCATATGACAGTTAAATTTATTGTTAGCTCCTTGAGAGTAGAAGGTGTTTTATTCATCTTTCTATCTCAAGAAGCTAGCACAGCACATGGAATGTAATTAAAAAAAAAAAAAAAGACTTTTGTTTCATGTACCCTGAAGAATATCTTAAAGTCACAGTCCAAAATTAATTAACCACTGATTCTTTAAAAACTGGTCCTTAGGAATTCACTAAATCACACTTAAAATATTAAGTGGTTCCTTTCCACTTGGTTATGAGTGTAATTAGCCTATATTGTTGGATTTAATTTCCTAAAATTTAACTAAAAAATTTTGCTTTGGAGTTCATAAGTGATATTGGATTGTAATATCAGGGTATTACTGGCTCCAAAAAGTCTCTTAAAACTTGATATTATTCTTCCTTAATTAAATGTTTGGTAGAATTCAAAACTGAAGCTATGTAGGCCTCGATTTTTTTTTAAACAAAGAGATTTAGGTTATCTGTTTCTTTTTGAATGAGCTTTATTTTTTTTAAGATTTTATTTATTTATTTTTAGAGAGAGAAGGGAAGGAGAAAGAGGGAAAGAAACATCAATGTGTGGTTGCCTCTCACGTGCCCCCCACTGGGGACCCATGAACCCAGGCATGTGCCCGACTGGGAATCGAACCAGCGACCTTTGGTTCACAGGCTCGCACTCAATCCGCTGAGCCACACCACCCAGGGCTGAATGAGTTTTCTTATTTTATGTCATTCAGGGAATTTGCTAGATTTGTGTACATTGTAGAAATTATTGGCATAATCTTGTTCATAATATTTCCTTATTCTCCCTTTCATATCTGCAGAAGTTATAGTGATGTCCACTTTCTCATTTCTGACATTGGTGATTTGTTTCTTCTCTTTCTTTGTCTGAACATTATAGCTAAAAGTTTACCAATTTCGTTGATCTATTCAACAGGAAAGCTCTAGGTTTCCTTGTTTTTACTACTGTGTTTTTATCTTTTATCTATTGATTTGTGCTCTTCTACCTTATTTATTCTGTTGCATTTAGTTCCTTAACATGCTCTTATTTCCTACCCCCTTCCCCTTCTTCTGGAACTCTAGTATACATATATTAGACTGCTTTAATTTTTCCTACATCTCATAGATTTTTATTCAGTTCTAATCTCTGTTTTATTTTCAGTAGTGTCTTACATTTTTGTCTTCAAGTTCACGTTCCTTCTTCAGTGTCAAATCTACTATTAAACCATTCTGTATACTTCTGAGGGGCTCTATACACAGTCAGAAATGCCGAGAAGGGAGCCGCAGGAAAATAGAGGCAAAGACTTGAGCAATGTAACTACAAGTCAAGGCCAAGGATTGCTGCGAGCCCCTGTGATCTAGGAGCCGAGCTTGGAAAGGGTCTTTCTCTCAGATCCTCCAGAAAGAACCACCCCTGCTCATTTCAGGCTTTTAGCTGCTGTCACTGTGGGAAAATAACTTTCTGTTGTAAGCCATCAAATTTGTGTAACTTACTGTGACATCCCTAGGAAACATATACAGGTATTTCTAACTCCATGAGCATTTAAGACGCGGAACAGAGTAAGATCCACGAATGCACCCCACGACCGTTAGCACCAGCAATACAGCTGCTGAGATAAAGATGTGGCGAAACCGCAAAGCCCCACAAGTAGAAAATACATGTTGTGAAGGTTTAAAAAGTGGCTTCTTTGCCTGAACAGAACTGAGCACTTCATCTTTAGAGAATACAGAGTGGAACATACTTCTCTTCCTCTATGAATAAAATACAGTGTGTCATCTGATTTTTTTTTTTTCCCGAAGAAAAAGAACCAAATACCTGGAATGTTGTGTAAAGCATTCCTGGAGGGCATCTCTGTATAGAAAAAGGTCTGACAGAAATTAGATAAGAAAATGTATAGCATTTTTTAAATATCTTGCTATTGACAATAAGATTCTTCTAGCAAACAGAGGATATCAGAGTGAATTCAGTTGCTTTCTAGCTGCTGAAGTCCTCACAGGGGAACTCATATCATTTTTTTTATATTAAAGACAAACTGTCTCTCTGGAAAACAATTATACTTCTATCTTTTTAAAGATCCTGAGAAAAGTGAAAAATAAAATAAAACACAGAATTTTAGTACGTGTGCTGTAACTTCCTTGTCATTTGTTTATATTGATGCTGGAGTGACCTTTATATTTATATACTTATAGAGAGATGTATTATACCAGAGAGATGTGTTATAAATCATTGACTTACATGGCTGTGGAGGCTAAGAAGTCCCAGGGTCAGCAGCTGGCCCGCTGGGGACCTGGGAGAGCTCCGAGGTGTAGTTGCGGCCTGAGTCCAAAAAGCCTGAGGAGCAGAAAGGTTGATGGTGTAGATTCCAGTCTGAGTCGAAGGCCCGAGAACCAAGAGAGCCAATGCTCCAAGTTTTTTAGTCCAAGTCCAGGTCCTCCGATGGCCGGAAAGGACCCTAGTCCAACTCACAGATGAGCAGACAGAGAGTGAATTCTCTCTTACTCAGCCTTTTCCTTCTCTTCAGGCCTTCAGGGAATTAGGTGGGGCCAACCCACATTGGGGAGGGCTACTGTTTTACTCAGTCTACTATTCAAATCTTAACCTCATCCAGAAACACCCTCAGGGACATGCCCAGAACAAGGTGTAACCAGATATCTGCCCACACTGTGGCCCAGGTGATTTGACAAATAAATTTATATGTGTGTTAAGTCCCCATACAGTACGTCATTTATTTGATGATATTTAGTTCTTCAACCATAAAAAGATTTTGAGTTTAAACTCTTGGTTATGTAATTTGGTAATACAGTGACCTTTAAACAATGCAGAGATTTGAGGTCATACACAGTCAAAAATCTGACTCCCCAAAACTTAACTACACAGCTTCTTGTCATTCTGTATCTGTGGGGGTTTGACTGATTCTAGGATCCCCTGTGGATACCAAAATCTATGAGTGCTCAGGTCTCCATGTGAAATGATGGGGTGTCCAACCTTTTGGCATCTCTGGGCCACACTGAAAGAAAAAAAAATTGTCTTTGGCCACACGTTAAATGCACGAAAACTAACAAAAACTGATGAGCAGGAAAAAAAAAAAGTAAGTAAATTTATGATTTTGTGTTGGGCCTCATTCATGGCCATCCTGGGCTGCGGGTTGGACACCCCTGGGTGGAGGCACACAGTCAGCCCTCTGCATTCATACAGTCCGAACCTCAGATCAAAACCAGTATAGTCATTTACCAAAAAAACAGTGGCATGTAAGTGGGGCCCTGTTGTACAAGGGTCAACCGTACTATTTTTGGAGATTGTTTTGTGTGTCTGAGGCTATAGTAAAAATGTTTATTATAAACAGAAAAAGGAATTGGGGAAGTTTTCAACTTTGTTCCTAAAAAGGCATGCTCACTTAGCCCCACTCCTGGGTCATTTTATAACAGCTCCTCAATATATACCTAAAAGGAATAAATGCATATACCCACAGAAAGTCTTGTACAAAATTGTCCATAGTAGCTGAAAACCAGAAATAATCCCATGTTCATGAACAGGGGAAAAGATAAATAAATTGCGGTATATTCATAAAATTCAATGAAATACTACTCATTAAAAGGCACACAAAGTGAGACATTTGGTTGCCTTACCTTTAGTTATTAGTGTATATTAATCATGTAATTTGGCTGTATAAATACATTTTTAAATTTGACCACCAGAGGTCAGTATAGGTTTAATTGTGATTGTCTTCATGCTAAAAAATGCAATTTTAAAAAATGGGGAGTTCCTCCTTTCCTCTCCAGCCCCCCCCCCCCGCCCCACCCCGCTTTGCATTTTCTTCTGAAATAACTATACTTGGCCACTTACAGATTTTTAAAATCTGAAACAGGAAAGAAAATTACTATTTATCTTATACCTCATAGGTACCAATTGAATGCTCAGTGTGATGTCTGCTTTTCAGTTACTGGGTTTTCATTACCTTTTTACTTTATTGTTTGGACCTCCTTATCATCTAATTTTCTAAAAGTTGAACACATCACAAAAGAAATCTATTTTTGGAGTATTTAAACTGTTGCCTTAGAATATGCAGGACACAGAAGAAGTCTCACAGCCAGCGCTACCAACATCAGTGAATGTCGCTGAATAAATACTAAGCCAGAAGCCACATGTTTCTCTAACCCAGTGACAGAGACATCATTACTAAATCATTAGGCTGAATAGCCTCAGGTTTCTCTAAGATACTCTAATAATTCTTCGACTTCATTCGACATTTGGGTCACAGAGACCTAGAACTATTTGCCCTGTTACTTTTGAAGACCTTTTTGCAACCAAGAGGCTAAAATGTTTCCCAATAGGCTGTTAAGTAATCATTTGCAGCACTGGGATGGTTCTGAACACGGATTCTTACAGGTTTTGCCAGGACCGGTAGGCTGGCCTGAGGAGGGTGGGTCCACAGTTTCTTTCCTAAGGTAAATGTCTGGCATAAAGCGAGGCACAGAGGAGCCTGATGCAGCCCCGAAATGCCTGGTGGAAACTCACCATGGGACAGATTCCATGGAGCCAGGAAAGTTGGGCATGTCCAAAACACTCCAATTGTCAGCTGAGATATTGTCCAAAATCTTCATCCTTTCTCTTTATTGACACAACAGAAGTCCTCTAGAATTGTGTTTCTTCACTTGTACCATCTTGTGATGCTCCCTATGGAGGACCTCAGATCTGAAATTCAAAATCACATGTCCATGTTGTCTGCATAATAAGACCATCAACTCTAATATGGGAATGTCATAAATTTCTTAAATGTATGGTAAGAAAATGTATATAAAACTAAATCTCACAAAATATTCCAGTAAACTTTTGTGCATTTTACTATGGGGGAGGATTGGAGGCACCTTGGTGTTTGACACTTTTATGCAGAGGGAATTTTTCTAGGCTCCCTCTACATGCTGTACCTTTTTGTATAAACATGGACCTCTTTTCCATGATTGTTGCAAAAATTCTAAATGCCTAATCACCACTTCACTTCAATGCTTTGTGGAATGGATTTTTCCTCCTAAAAAGATGTTTCAAGATCATACATCAGAACAAAAAAATATAACTTTCCTTGGCTTTTGTGTGATTTTACTGATTCTGCAGCCCCAGCTGTGTGACTGGCTTACTATTCACTCAGGTGAACTCAGAAAATTCTCTGCGCAATCCAACAAGGCCAAAAGGGTCCATTCTTATGCCATTTACTTGTTCAAAAGGCAGAGTAGCAAATTACATTAAATAGTTCCATGGCTTATTCATTCTCTTGTTCTTCCAATTTTGATTTCTTTCTGTCTTACACACACACATGCTTGTCTTAGAGATTTCTGGTATTTGTCACTAAAAGAAAATGCTGCCATGAATATCTTTACACATATATTTTATGAACTTGTATGTATATGTTTACCAGGCATATCCATAGTAGAATTATTGTATCATGAGATAGATACACATTTTAAATTTTGAAAGAAACTGCCATAATGCTCTGCAAAATGTTGTAAATAAATTTTAACCCTGCTATCAAATTTTCCATACCGTTGCCAATAATTAAGAAACTGATTTTTCTTGTGATGCCCAATGTGATATGGTTAAAATGATGTCTAAGCGTCTTAGTGCATCTAAATTTGCATTAATTTAGGGGCAGAATTGATAGATTATTTCTATGTATATTGACTCCTCATATTGTCTTTCTTGTTAGCTTCCTGTTCACTCTTCACAATTTTTCTAGGAAGTTTTAGGATTTAAAGTTATAAACTGTAGAATTTCTTTGTATTTTAAAGGAATTAAGTTAAGCCCTTTGCCTGTGGTGTAATTGTTGCTAAATATTTTTCCTAGTTTATTTTTTATTTTGGTTTTGTTGATGGTTACCATACATTTAATTCTTAGAATAGGTATTAAACACTCCATTTTAACAGATAGATTTTGGTCACATTCTCAAGATAATTATTTTTAATCTGCATGATTTTTTCTAGCACTTTTGTTTTTATGTTTTATATTTAAATTTTTAGTCCATATGCACTCAATTTTAGAGTAAGGGATGAAGATTTAACTACATTAGTTTTTTAAACACCTCATAAGTTATTTCAGCACCATTTGTCAAATAATTCTCCTTTTCTTCAGTGTTCTGAGATGCTGTTAATGTATGCCGAATTTCAACAGGTACTCAACTCAGTCTCTGAGTCATAGAATTACATTTTTGTGGAGGACCATAGAGTCATAATCAGTATGTTTTATATATATTAAAATTGTTTAGCTTATTCACTATTGTTACTCTTCTAGTTTAGGTTATTCTAAGTGATTCTTATGTTTGCATTTAAGGATGAATTTAGAATAAGTCTATCAAGTTCCAAGCAAATAAACAACAACAGCAACAACACAGCTGTTGGTATTTTCATTGGACAGCACCTAAATTTGTACATTTAATTCAGGGACAATTGACATCTTTCAAATATTGACTCTTCCTGTTCAATAAGTTTGCAGACGGTTTTAGTAGAGTATGGTCATGCTGCTGTGTGGTCTTCTATTTTTTTATTATTATTATTTTAAAGTACCAGCTCTCTGCTCTGTTTATCAATTCTACTATTTATCTAACTTTTACATTTATTTCAATCACTGTAACCCTCTTTATTTTAAATATAATTAAGTGCTTAGTTAAATATGTTATTCTATGTCTTTTAGTAGGTAGATGTGATTGGGTCTATTAATTTTTCTATGAATATCATTTTAGATCAGTTATATAAGTTTTGATATCTAGAATTTTCATTTTCATTATCTAGATATTTGGCAGTATCAGTTTAAATATCATATTTTACACAAGAATAATTTGAGATACATTTAAAATTTTCCAGGTGGTTAAATTTCTAAAAATTTATTTTTATAATTTCTATTTTATATAATTAATGCAATCTATATTTTTATTAAAATTTATTGAAACTTTTTGGTAATCTATATTAGATGACATTTTTATTATAGATTGCATTTATTACATTTATACTATAGATTGCATTTTTTTGAAATCTATTTTTTTATTAAAATTTATCGAAGCATGATAGGAAGCTTGAACATAAGATGTCATGACTGTTCTTAGATCTGTAAATTCAGCATAATGTCTTCTGTAGCTGCAAACATTCACCAGGATTTTAAAATATTGCTAAGTTTCTATAGACTGCACACACACTACACACTGTAGTCCATGAGAAGTCAATGAAAGCTTTCAAACCCAGGAGAGAGATGGTCCGAATTGCCTGCTAGAGAAAGACCCTGGCCAAGGGGAGCAGAAGGAGTGCGGGACCGTTCTTTATTTGAGGGATCCTGCAGGAGGGCAGGAAAAAAGTGCAACGGTCAAGAGTTCATTGACTGGGTGGGAATGGTGAACGAAAGGAGGGACTCTAGGCTAAATACAGGCATGACCAGTGAATGACGGTGACATTAACAAATGGAAGGAAATTAAGCGTGGAAGATGGTAAATTCGTTTTGTCCATGCTTACTTATGCTGCCATAACTAAGAAGAGCAGCAGGCAGTCAGATAAACACTTCTAAAGTTAGAGGAGGCCTGAAGCTTATGAGACCGCAAAAGGAGAGTATATAGAAAGTGAAACCGAAGTGTAACACCATGAATTGTGGGAAATATCAAGATTTAGAGGGCTGGGGGACAGGGTAGCGGGGGAGGTGTGCAAATGAGATAGAGAAGGAACACAGGCATCAAGGAAAACCAGGAGAGTTGGGAACCATGGAGTTTATATGGAAGAAAGAATCGAAAGTAGAAAGGAATGTGCTCAGTGCAGACTTATGTATTACAGTATTACAGTGGGCTGCTGCTATGAAGTAAGAAGACGAGACTGACAGAGCAAGAAGCAGCTTTGGAGTTAATCTAGTCTAGTCTGAACCTCTCATCCTGCAGTTAGGAAATTGAAGTTCATAGCTATTGTTAGTAGAGCTGGAGTTAGAGCCCAACTTCCTAATAGTAAGACCAGGATTCACAAAACTGTCATTGAAAGCTAATACTTAAAACTACCTGGGGCCAGTCCTACAGTCACTGTAAATTTATACCTTTCACCGCTTTGACGGGTGTTATGAAAATTAACCATTCTAATTTGAAAAGATTGAATATCACAAATTGCATAAAATTGAAACATTTTAAGGCCTTCCCTTTGGTGTGGTGTTTGTGGCCTGTTTTTAAGAGAAGGATCGTTATGTTTTTAATCTAGAGTAGAATTTAAAGAAATATATTGCAGGTTGAGGCCTCCATGTGAAATAACCCTTCGGGGGACTGGAAGAGGTTAGCCAAAGAGCATGAGTGCACAGCCTTGGGGCCCAGACAACGGGGTGGTGGAGGCAGTGGGAGGGGGAGAGGCAGAGGGAGGCAGGGGCTGGCTGAAGGGCAGCCTAGGGGAGGAAGTGGGGGACATCTGTAATAGTGTCAGCGATAAAAAAATGAAATAAAATTAAAAAGAAAGTCAATTCTTTCTCCACGGATCCTGAAGATTTATGAAACACAATCCACAAAAACAAGCAACCTGGTATTTATAGGAGACAGGAACTTAAGGAAGGTAGTATAAAGCATATTTGGCTTTCAGGCTTTACTGGTGCAGTGGAAGCAGCAAAGAAGAGGCTGTGTTCTGTTACCCTGGCCGTGGCGGTGTGGGGTGGTATGGCTTTTCAGGGAAAGAAGGAGTCTTGTGCATGCTCAATACAGTATTTACTTGGAGTAATAGTAACAGCAAACATAAATATTTTGTTGACTTTTTTATATTCTATCATATAACCCAGATTTCTTTACTACTATATTTTAAGATAACTTTTAGATAATAAAGCACTTTATAAATCTAGACTTAACGTAGCCATTGTACAAACTCACTATTTCCATTCTCTTGGGTTGTTTGGGGCGGGGGTTAGGTTTATTAAAAAAGAGTTTTAATTTAATCAAGGAGGAGAAAGATGTCAAAACACTGTACCAATTTAATGAGGGTTCACAAATATATCGAAGATACCTAATTTATTTCCATATGTTAAAATTCTCATGGTCAAAGGTAATGTCCAGCTTTTAGAGGAATCTGTGCGCACAGCGAACTCTGCAACTTTATCCACACGGGGAAAAAAAGGCAATGGCTTTAAAATTTGATTAAAATACAAAGATAAAACCAGATACCACAAAAACATTTTTATTTTCACAATGTTATTGCATTCTTGGCATAAAATGAAATAAAGCCCCAAACATAAATGGTCAACCACATCAACCTAGAGATGAATGTTGCTCCGGAACATCTCTCTGCACTAGAGCAAAAGCACAAGTGCTGTCTACTTGCTCTGTGAAAGGCCCTGCATCAGCTAGTACAGGCTACAGCTACACCGTGTACCCACACAAGAAGCAACAGTGTGTCTCAGGGGCTGAGTGGTAATCTGAGCCAAGCAGTGTCTCCCTGCTGCCCTGATACTTACTATGTACCAGGTCAAATCACTTTTTTGCCTGCTCATTTCATTAAAAATAAAAAAGAAGTAGCAGTACATTACTGCAACAAGTGCCCCAAATAGAGCTCCTGAGAATTTCCTGAGAAAGGTACAAGTTCTCCCGGAACTGGTCCGCTAACAATTCTCCTAACACAGTATTATGAAAGCTAGTTTCCTTATGGATCATTAGGAAAATGCCTTGAAAGGACTAGGAATTTATGTATTTGAAACTTGCAGGAATTTTTTCTTTCCAAAGATGACACTTCATTGATACTTATAAAAAGACAGGATAAGATAAATTTGGCTAAACTAGGGTGAGGTCTTAAGTTTGAGACCATCTATAAAATTTTGTTAGGAATTCAGCAGGTTGTTTTTCTTGAGATATAAAGTCAAATATCTAAGCTAAAGGCTATTCAGTTACATTTTTGTAATTTAATGAATTAGAATAAACAGTAGCAATGAATTACCTTTATTCTGTTATACTGCTCAGCTCTCCGAGGAGTCGGGGCTCAGGATGGCAGGGACTGGGTCTGCAAAAATGTCATCGCACAGAAGAAATAAAAGCTAGACAAATGGTGGCTCAGGACCTTCGGGAGCTGCATTCTGTCCTGAAAAACAATGATTTGCTGCTTTCTGACCAAATGTTTTTCCATTTGTGTATATAGCCACAGCTGTTTGAAAAGAGGCAGCAACACATTTTAAAAAGAACCCCCATTCTAGCAGTCGATTTCACTGATCTCTGAGGTTCAGCTTCATTTTTCAAATAAAGGAATTACATTATTTTCTCAAAAAAAAAAAAGGTTGAAATGATATTTTTTTTAAAAAGAGGAGAGCTGGACTTACTCTACACTCTTCCAGGAGTTTCTACCTCTTCCACACTCAAGAAGTCACTCTGCAGAACCATCTTTTCACTGCTGTAATCGGTCACCACACACAAGAAGACGCCACAAACAGAGAACCCCTGTAATCCTGCTACTACTATTTTCTCGACATCCCAACCAACTGCTCCAATCTGCATCCAAAAAAACAGATGCTCTCCACACTGCTTCTCAATATGGGCAAAAAGGTAGCTCATGGCCCCTGGGGTCTCTGTGAAGACTTCAGGGAGGGGAAGAAATGTCCACCATACTGCTTGACAATGGAAGTGGCAAAAACAGCAGTTCCAGAACCCGTGTGAGTGCATCTGATTGAGCCTAAATCACTGCTGGAATCTAACTGCAAGGAGCCTAGGAAATGCGGTCTTACGGTCCTTTGGCCTCTTCATTCTGGGAGGCAGACAAGAAGGAGGGAGCAATAGATGGTCAGTATCAGTCCACCAAGTCCCTCAGTCCACTCTTGTTACTCAGGATCTATCTCCCAATACTTAATCTTCCAAATAAGAACATCAGCACCAAAAACAGGCTGACACATAAAATAGCCCAACTTATCCCCAGGAAACATTTTAATTTCACCTTCCTTCTCAAGTGACAGTTTGGCCGTATAGAATTCTAGGTTGATGATGATCTACTTAGAACATGGAAACTATTGTTTCACTGTTCTGCAGCCACCTGATTGCAGCCACTAAGAAATCTGTTCCAGTCTAATCATTCCTCCTTCATAACTTACTCGACATTTCTCTCTGGTGCCCTAAGTTTTTCTCTTCTTATTTGATATTCTGCAATTTTGCTGTGGTTTTTCTGAGCATAATTTATTTTTCTCTTTCTTGTGGGATCTCAGTGTGCTCCTTCAACCCGAGAACTGCCTTCAATGCTAGGAAGTTCTGACCCATTATTTTTTTAATACTACCCTTTGGCCTATTCTCTTACTCTTTTTTTTCCTGGAATTTTATCACCATATGTTGATAGAGTTTTAAATTTATCCCCTATAGATCTTAACATCTCTTTTATATGTTTTATATCTTTATGTTGAATTTTATTGTTTTTTCATCAAACAATATGCCTGCAAACTCTCCTTTGACCACATTCTCTGACTCCTGCTCACATCTCTCGTTTCTGCCTGTCAGTCATCTTCAGCTGCATACAGGGGAGAAGTCTATCTGCCAAGGGAATCCAATGTCCTCTGGGTCAGCAGACAGTGCCCCAGGCAATTTTGAATTGTCTTCTTCCAAGAGCCCTGTGTGTTTCACCAATCCAGCACCAATGCTGAATGAATTTTCACCTTGGTCAGTGGGGGTGTCCAGCTCCAGCCTCTGCAGACACGGGGTCCTAGTCAGGCCTTCATGTCCCGTCTAATTCACCGACCTGAGTTTATGTTCATGTACCTGATGACTCCACTTTCTTTGGAGCTCAAGTATATATTTAAGGGTTGGAGGGGGGTTGTTCTATTTGTAATTTTTATATATTGAAACTTGAGAAAGACTTCCCATATCTGCTTCGGCTGTCATAGCAACCAAAAGCATTATGTCAATCACATGTTTATCTTCCCTGTGTGTACTGAAGAAGCAAAAAGGCAGCGTCAGCACCCCTCTGGAACTTGATGAACCAGAGCTGATAGTAATAAGACTCTTTCTTTAGATGATTTCCCCTGTCAGTTCACGGACAGGAGAAGGGCACTACATGGAGAAACAGGAGAAAGATCGTCCTTGCGCCTTATTTCCCCTGAACGTGCTCTCGGCTGTAACTGGGAAAATCTTATTTTGGAAGAAGAATAAAATGTCTGCCTGTGTCAAACACATTTGCAAGTGGAATGCAGATGCCACACTATCTCCTGGTAAGAAAAAAGTATTTCTTTTCATTATATAACCAAGGCCTTTGATAAACAAAGAGTTAATGAGATGAAGCCCAGTTGCCGAAATTCCTGATAATGTGCAAATACAGTTGTCACATGGGGAACCCTTTCAGCACCTTGCCCTGCTTCAAGACTTCACCTTATAGCCTCCTCTGCCTGCTCCCCCGTCAGCGCAAAAGTCCTTCATCCCAGAGCTTTGTCTGCCCTAAAATGACAACTGACCAAGACAAAGCAGGCAGCCACACTGTGTAACCAGCAAGGGAGCAGGGCCTGCGCAGGGGCCACTGGCCTGCCTCAGACACTGCGCTGTGACTCCCCCTGACATGCTGTCAGCTGGGCAGAGACTTCTCTGCGGTGTAGAAAACTCAGCACAGGGACCAGGGAGAGCTCTTCCTCCACACGACATCAAATGAGCATTTCTAGTTCCCCTTTAAAAAGAGGGGAGAGTCAGTAAGTTTGAACCTTCATAGACCCAAAAGTCCCTTCTAACAGTTAGTCCTATATGTGCAACAAGTTACGTATTCACACTGTCTCCTTCATTTTCTGTTCTGACGTGGTTTTGATACCGTCGTCTTCATTTGTAGAAGTTAACTCACTATCTCTTCTTCAGTCTTCTAACAATGCAATGTCAGGCTCAAGGAAAACAGTAAAGGTATAAGAGAGAACTGAAGATTACTACTCCAAAATTAGTTTCTTTGGTTTGATTTCAGTAAGTTACAGGACCAATGCAGGTGTGCTGACATGAAAAATGACCAGAAAAATGTTAGCAAATGTAGGTTAGCTTCTTTTATATAATATTAAGGAAACCACTACTAAACACAAATGCCTTTGCAATTAAAATGCATCATCATTTTGTTGTCACCCCTTTCAATGTCAACCATTATATAATGAATGAAGTAATTTTTCAGAGGAAATACTTTATCGTACATGAGAGTTGAACACCAGGAATTTTTTAAATAAAGTAGCATCCTGTATTTTAAGATTAAGCATTTAAGTCACTACTTTCTCATTCTGGGGATAACACACTAGAACTTGAAAATGGGCCATTCGCAGGTGTTTTAGAGTGAAAATGTGTTCTCTTAGCCAAACAATTTGAATATATGTCTCAGCCAAGGTATAACTCTGTGGATTATTTTGGAGAGTTTTGTCCTCTCAGTGGATCAATTGTCTCGTAACTCTACACTTGATTTTTACCTTCTTGGAATGTGTGTCTGTGATTGGCCAAGAAATTCTCTATAGATATCAATCAGAGCTGGATCTCCTACATGGTTATTGATTCACGCTGGACAGTAAACTTCAAGAAAGCCCTGGATTGGGTTTGGCTAAGTGTATTCGCAGGTTGACTCTGGGACAGTGCCAGACAGAGAAATAAAAACTTTCACACACCAATCCCTATTCTGGGTTCTGGGGTCAGTGTTGTGGTCTCACCCTGGGTCACATGCAGCCTCCCTTCCAGTGAGAGAGACAGAAAATAAGCAAGTGAAGAAACGCACACATTGTACCTGGGAATGTCAAATAGCTCTAAGATCAATGAAGAAGATCAAGCAGGTAATGCACTGGTGAAATGACAGGTGGAAGTGAGGGGCTTTTAAATTGGATAATCCAGGAAAGACTTTCTGAAGAGCTTCTATTGTGCTGAGGTCTGACTATCAAGAAGCCAGTCATGAGAAAATCCGGGAAGAGGACTCTGAGCAAAAGGAAGCACGAGAGCACAGGCCCTGAAGCAGAAAGAAGCTTGGAACAGTGAGCAGGAGCAAGAAGACTGTGCAAATAGAGTATGTGAGGGAGGGAGGAAGGGGTTATAGATGGAGACCGGCCAGGTGGGTGACAAAACCACCCAGGCCTTGGTACATGTCAGGAAGCACTTTGAACTTGATTTTAAATGTGACAGAAGGTCACTTGGGGGTTTTCAGTAAAGGTTTCCTCAATTGCATTTATATGATCCCAATACAAATTAGAATCAGCTATAATATTTTCACTTTTTACCTCGTTCATAGCATTTACCATCACATGTGTTTATTCATTTGAGAGGCTGTGTTTTTGTGTTTCTCACGTGCATCTGGCTTCTCCCTGTAAGCTCCCAGGGAGTATGAACAGGACTATGTTGTTTACTGCCGAATATCCAGAAGCTAACTGAGAGTCTCTCGCACACGTCTTGGATGCTCAGTACGTGCGTGCATCGGTAAATAAGTGACTGAACTCAGCGCTGATTTACAATTCTTTTCCAGGTCACAGGACGCTGAAATGATCCTCTCCATGTAATGACTATGAGATAGTGGCACCAGGTGAATCGAGACACATTTTTATGTACTTTTCCATATTTGAAATCAGTGTGTACTTGTTTCTCATAAGACAGAGAGAGCCCAAAGAATAAAAAATATATATTTCTAACACAGAAAGAAAATAAAGCTGTATCTGAAACTCCACAGGTAGGATTTTAATAGCTTTTGTTTTACATGGTAGGAGCTCTATAATGGTTTTGGTCATAAGTTGCAATTCAGTGGATTGAACAGACTAAAACTGCATTAGTAAGGAAAAGAGCTGAAAGGATTTCACGGCCATTTCCTTTGGGTGATTCTGCCCTGAATAGAACCATTACAGCCTAAAATGTCAAAACAATAAAACCCACAGTAGTTTTGTTCAAAGAGAGCCTCTCTCAGCTCTGAAGATATTTAGAATCATTGCAGCAAATCAAACCTGTGCATGTCTTCCTACAAAGAGAGCATTACAGTAACCATTTTCCCCACCAGGGCCCAGCCTCTCTCTCAAGGGGCCGCATGCAGGCTCCATCCAAACCTCCAATCTACGTGCCTGTGTGTTTCAGAGCTGGGACAGGGCATGCTTTTTCAATGCCTTATTTTTAAGTACCACCAGCCACCAGCTCATGTTTGAATTTGCCAGGGGAGACCACTAAAAACAAATGGAAGAATATGCACACAAGCATTTGTCTTTTACGGTCCCAGGGAGGTAGGGAGAATTCTAATTATCAAAAACATATCTCATTATTTAACATTCTCTTAGAATCCCAGCTTTTCATTTGTCCACTGGAATCAACATAAATTCAGTGGGAAAACTTTCATATATTTACATACTCTCAGATACAAATCATCATCTGTTTTTATAATGTCAGAACCTTCCCTCACAATTTTCCTGGGATTGTCTCTGCTTAGAAAGTTACACTTACTCGTAGAAATAGCATCATGATACCTGAATGCCTCAGGAGAGGAGATAAAAATAATATAAATGCAGAGAAAAAATATCCTGCAGAGATCACTTTAGGGTACAAGGTCACTGGGTCGTTCATTATGTTCATGTTCAAAGGAAAACTTGAAACAGTTTTGAAAAGGAATCTGTCCCCTGACACTGACTACATTTCTCCCTGATTCAATGTATCCTTTGGAAACTGGTGTAAGGTGATTAGCCATAAATAGTGGTTCGGTTCCTGCTAGAGGCCAGACCCTGTGCTTGGGGCAGAAGATAGAACGATAATCAACCAATGCTCCACTCTTGTTTTATACTGACCACTGGGGAGACAGACGGCAAATCAACAGTTGCAGTATAATTCATCTCCTCAAGAGCAGGAACTTGCAATATTTTTATGTAATTCTCTATCCCTAGTGTCTAAAATACTGCGAGGCATACAGTACATGCTCAATAAACATGTGTTGAATGTTGGGGCAATATGATAATTGGTGTAAAGGAAATAACTCTAACAGCCGGCTGCACACAGAAGATGGTACTTGGGTTGAGACTCGAAGCACTTGCAGGACACGGCCAGGTAGGCAGGATGCTCACAGAGAGGGTGTTCTTGGCAGAGAAGAGAATTCCTAAAGGCGCAGGAGGGCAGCAGCACCTGGTGAATTCAGAAATATAGGTTGGTGTGTGGAGATGAGCAGGAAATTCAACAGAGAAAGCGACAAGAGATGAAACTAGAAAGTTCAGCAGGAGCCATATTGACAAAGTGCAATTGATTTCTAAAAAATACTTAAAACTGAACCTGCAAATGACAAAAACAAAAACACTGAGAAACTCTGATCGAGCACCATATTATAGCTTATATGTACTGCCCACGGCAGTTAGGGAAGAGAGCTGGTGAGTTAAAGGCATCAACCCTTGAGTCCAGGAGACCAACGAGGAGCTACTACTACAAGGTTGCTCATGAGGGACCCACGGGGCTGCCCTAGGGAGGTGAGGGTGGGGATGAAGTGGAGAGGAGGAATGCAGTGTTTTTTGAGACCAAAGGACTTGGAAATTGGGTCTGAAAGTGAATAATGGAAGAGAAATCTAGGTTTTTCTCTCAAGAGCTGGGCAAAAGCAGTAGACACAGAGGGACCCTCGGGCTAACCTGACCTCTGCTTACTGTCGTAAGAGTGTGTGACTCTTGTTCACAGATGCACGTGACTGGACTGGGCATAGTGTCGCTGACAGACCCAACCCAGGATGGCCTGCCTCAGCAGTTGAATCAAGGAAGTCAGGATAATTCTTTTACCTAAATATGTATAAGCTTTGATGATGCATACCATTGTCAGTGCAAGTCCAGCCTAAAAGTTAAAGATCTGCATGTTCTGGTAAATTTTTTAAAAATCACAAAACTTTGTACAAAAAAAGAATCCAAAAGACCAAAACTTTCACACACACAGAAAATATCACAGGATCAATATAGAGTGTGCTAGATGAAGTTTTGCTGCCAATTTTTAAAATATTCTGTCCTAATGTACCTTGAGGCAATCACCCAACATTGGTCCTGAACTTTGTGGTCCATAACAGAAGTTAGTTTCCTCATCAAGCACATTAGCTCATCAGGATAGCCTGAGGCATCCTTGAGGGGATGTTGCAGACCATTCAGCCTGGTTTCAGGAGTTGTAACCCTTACCCCATGGTGGTGGGCTGTGTAAGAGCCCAAGGGACCCACTTCATCTGGGTCTGTTCTGTCACAAGGACGTGACCTACTAAGGAGACAAAGTTTATCTCCCTGGCAGGAGCACTGCTTCTGCCTCATTCATCTCTGGCCCCCAATGCTTGGTTGGCAGTCAATGACGGGTAAGACTCCTCATGGGTAACCTAAGCCAGACACAACCACTTGGGAGGCCTCATGGAAGGACTGGGGGGGGCGGGGGTTGCAGCGAAGAGGATGTGATGGACCCTCGCCCCCTGGCTATTCTGACATAGCCCGAGTCCTCATTTCCATCTGGGAGATGTCTCCTGCTTCCTAATCAGCTTAAAGCCTGAAACTGTGGGGGTGAGCGGTGCAGCCCTGTGCTGGCCAGGATGGTTCCCTGGGTGATCGGCATAGGAAAGAATTCCTAAAGTCCTGTGAAACCTGCTTTGCTAAGAGTGCTCTCCCTTAGGTGATAAGTGTCCCAGGAGGAAATGAGTATGTCTCCCAAAGTCTGGCAACCCCCTTTCCTGACAAACACTGACTCAGATTAAGCCCTCAGATTGCTTTGAAATGTTAACCATTGTTTGATCATTGCTGCCTGACATACCTGTATTCCCATGTATTTGAGCCCAATAAAAGCCTAGTGAGGATGGGGCTCTGGGTCATTCTCCTCTGAGAGTTTGACCCCCTTCCTCCCCAAGCAGAAAATGTCTTGGTAGTTTCTATTTTCATCCATGATGGAGGGATGGGGCTCTGCGGGCGGAGCCCCCCCACATCTGGCGCCCAGGACAGGGGCCCCCGCAAGGGGACCCTTGTGAGGACCCACAGTGTCTCTACCACCTCCATCCTGAGTCAGGTGGCGAACTTCAGAGTGTGTGTTACATAGCTAATGATTCGCTCCATTGGTGGCAGAATTCTAAACTGAAGCTTTACTACATGCTTGAGCTGAAACAGCTAACTGCTTAGCATCATACTTACATACTATGTATTTCTTCTTAAAGAAGACTATAACTCTTTTATAGGCAAAAGTGGAAAGTAACATCTTTAATACAGTTTTAAAGTGACTACAACAGTGTGGTGATTGGGGGGATAGGGAGTGGTATAAGGGGGCTAACTGCCAATGGAAAAAACACAATAAAAAATGAAGTGACTACAACTTTTAGCAATGATCCACCCTGCAGATACTAAGTCATCTGCAATACTGTAAAATATTTATCGTTGGGGTAAAGCCAGTTGAGTTTAAAATAGTTTGCCCAGTTATAGGTAGTTTCTTTTAATTACAAGTTATCTAGAAGCTTGAGATTTTTAAATCCTAAAATTTTAATTCTATCCAGGACATTTTTAACACCTATGTGACTCTTTCTCTATTTTTAATTACAATAGTTAGAATGTATAGACTCTCAGAACAAACAAGCATTTGTTTCCTTGAGCCCCCTACTTTTCCCTTGGATAGCTAAGATGCTTTTCTTAACCTGCAACCCCTAGAATAGTCAGTATGTATAAAAAGAATAAAATTAAAATGGGAAATATAAGAAAAATAAATTCTTTATTTGTTTTGAGGGTGTGTTCTATAGCCAATGCAAAATCGGTTACACAATTGATCATTTGCTGAGCAAAAGCAACACCAAATGATTTTCCTAAATTGCCTTTCCTATAAAAAGTAAGTTCTGTTAAAATTTAAATAAATTACTGTGGGGATTCAAGCTTATTTAGTCACACATGAGCAAATTTATCCTGAAGACAAAGTAGAATGTTCGACTAAAGCAAGGGACCAGCTGCAGCTGTGGATTAAAAATTGTCCACAGTGGCCTGAGAAAAAAACAAACAAACAGCCCTGGCTGGTGTAGCTCAGTGGATTGAGCGCGGGCCTGTGAACCGAAGGATCGCGGTTCAATTCCCAGTCAGGGCACATGCCTGGGTTGCCAGGCCAGTTCCCGGCAGGGGACATACAAGAGGCAACCACACATTGATGTTTCTCTCCCTCTCTCCTTCCCTTCCCCTCTAAAGATAAATAAATAAAATCTAAAAAAAAAAAAAAAAAGTACTTAAAAAAAAATCTTTAAAAAATTTAGGTTTCAAGGTGGTCTTGTGCACTCTGCTCACTGTTAAAAAACAAACAAACAAACAAACAAACATTACATCAGTGAACCCTAGCTTTCAGATACTATAAAATTTTAAGGCCAGAAAACTTTTGTATTTATAAGAAATGTTTTCAAAGTGAGTGGGAGCTCTAGAATGCAAGAAACATTATGTTGAGATTCCAACTGCCCTCTGGTGAAAGGGCAGTCTGATAAGAACTTTGTGCCTTAATATCTGCTAACTGAGATTATTCCGTGTGCTGGGTAAGCCAAACAAGCCTCTAGCCAATCGTATTCTCTCCCAGCAATGCCACAGAATGCCTGCCACATCCACGGGCTTCCTCAGCTCAGTTCACGGGACAGAATCACAGCTGGCTGGAGCCGGCTTGAACGTCTGACACACAGAAAGCGCATCCATCCATAGGGTGTTCAATAGCCACTTTCATAATCTGATCACAGAGGTCTGCCAAGAGTTCACCAAGTCTCGTAAATTTTTTCTGTCTTTTTTGGATGTGTATTATCAGCCAAAGGAAGAAGCAACAGCTGGTAGGTTTAAAGCATTTAGGTGATGCTCACCTGTTAGAATAAACTAAGGCAAAGCACCTGGTTAGCCATGTAAAGAAGGTGTCTCTGTACTCCATAGTGAAGGAATCGTCACTCACCACTGCAAAACTTTCATCCTCTATTTATTATCATCTGTAATTAAAAAAAAACTTTGTAATTTGGTGTGTGTATACAGAGAATACACAGAGTGAGGCAAGAGTAGGCTTACAGTTGTTTATATAGAAAATAATATAATAATTATCGTATTTTTCAGACTATAAGACACACTTGTTTTTCTTTTGGTTTTTGGTTTGTTTGTTTGTTTGTTTTCCCCAAATTTGGGAGGAATAATGGTTGTTAATGCTTCTGTTGAGTTCTATTTACATTTACATTGGTGAAATATTATGTTATTTATGTTATTAAATATTTTACCACATTTTTTGCTTCAAAAATTTTTTTCCTATTTCCTACCCTAAAACCTAGGAGAGTCTTATCATCTGAAAAATACAGTAACAAATAATAATTCAAGAATAAACTGTGTTTCATGTACTCACAACTAAAGCTACTTGTGTCCCACCCTATATATGCATAATGTATACACGTTATAAAATATGAGATAATGAACACCCATGAAACGATTGCCCAACCAAGAAATAAAATGTTTCTTTGACCTAGCTCCTCCTCATCTCATTTTCCTACTTCCTGTCCAGATCAGCACTCATCACTGCCCTACCATTGTGTTTATCATTCCTTTAAGTTTTAAAACTGTCATAAATATACGTGTGCATTCAACATTAAGCACACACAATTTATCTAGGTGGTCATGTATTATTTTACTTTATTTTCATGATTGTGTGCTTTATTGTGTTAATCTTCCACAATTTATTAATCCATTCTGTTAAGAAAACTATTTTTTATAATAGAAAAATATACCGTGATCTCTGCTGCCATTAGCTTTCTTCTAATTACTCCTGGAACACAGGTACAAAATTTTCCCCATGGCATTCCTGGGAGGTTGCTGGGCTGTATTGTGTCCAAATGTTCTGCCTGCTCAAGACAACACCCAACGCCTTTCTCATGCGATGCTGCGAATCTTCTTTTCAATGGAGTTTGTGGACTAGATGAAGAGTGAGTTAATGGTAGTACAGGTGAACTGACAGAAGTAGGAAATCAAATAGAAGAAGACACATGGCCATAAAAGATACAGGCCAACGTCCGTCAGTGTGAGCCAAGCCCTGTGGTGGAGAAGAGAGATGCTCCCGGTAGATGCAGGAATAATATCACGATCTAGAGCCATTTCTAGGTACTGGAGTATTCCAGTTTCTGAGAGCTGGTGGGGTGGCACTGGGTGACACTTCCAGTAAAGTGCTGAACAGAAATGGTGATTTAAGCATTGCTCTCCCCTTCTCAGTGCAAAGAGGGAGCTTTTGTCATTTACCATAGTGTGTTGTTCTCTGTAGATTAAGTTCCCCAGTGAACTCTTGTTTTCTAAGAGATTTATTTTTTTTTATCAAAAACAGGTATTGGATTATATCAAATGCTTTTTCTGCACCTATCAAGACTACTATATTTGTTTCTCTTTTTGCTATTAATGTGGTGAATTATTTTTTATGTTAAAACAACATTGATTTAACATAAAAAGCAATTTAGATTTATCCTCCCCAGAATAAACCTAAATTTGTTTGGTTATTTTCTTGAGGATTTCTGTATCTACGCATATGTGATAAAATGGACTTTAAATTTTCTTTTTTGAAATACCCTGAATAGGGTTTGGTGTCAGTATTACACTGGCCACAAAATTAGATTTTTTTTCTCTATTCTTGGGAGGGCTTTAGTTAAGATATTGATGAGTCTTACTTCAATGTCTGGAAGATTTTATTAATGAGTCCTTCGGGACCTGGAATTTCCTTTGTGGAAAGTTTTTGTTGTTTCTGTTTTATTATAGTTTAAATATCTCCAACAGAAAATAGACTATTGAGATTTCCTATTTTCTCTTATACAGTTTATATAATTTCACCTTAGTTTTCAAATGTATTGGCATAAATTCATTCATATGTTTTTTAAATACCTGTGGGACTTTGATATTGATGGTTTTTATCTTCTCTAGCTTTCTTCTTGATCAGCTTTGCTACATATTTATCCATATTAGTGGTACTGATTTTTCTTGGGTATGTTTGTTTACAGTTTCACTAATTTCTATTCTTAAGATATTTCCTTCTTTTACATTCTTTGCGTTTAATGCACTGGTGTTTTTTTCTAACTTTTGCAATAGCTGCCTACATAATACAATTTGAAACTTCTTTTTCTTCTGATATATGGATTTAACATTATAAATTTCCCTCTGACCACTGCTTTGGCTGAATTTCACAGGTTTTGAGGTCACATTTTTATTATTCTTTATCTTTAAATATTTCCTTAATATTTTTCATTTTTATGATTTCATTTATGACTCCATTCCACCTTTGACACATGAGATAGTTAAACATGTATTATTTCTTTTTCTTCTCTACCCAGAGGGAAGTTCACATGACATTGTTCTGGGTTTCCTTCCTAACTGAAAGGGTAATTCACAATTTCCAGAGCCCTTGATGTCCTGCCATAGAAGGAAAAGGATGTCCTCCAATTCCTTACAGCAAAAATCCACTTCAGTGGTGGTGACCTTGACTGTCATGTGAAACAGTTTACTCACAAAAAGAAAGTGACAACATCTATCTCATAAATCCAAGGAGAACCTGGGAGCAACTTCTGCCGGCAGCTCCTGCCATCATTGCTCTTGGACACCTGGCTGATGTCAGCGTCACATCCTCCAGGAAGGCTAGCCAGCGAGCTGTGTGAAGTTTGCTGGTGCCACGGGAGCCACTGCGATTGCTGGTCACTTCACCCCTGGAACCTCCACTACCCAGTCCCCGCAGCCGCTGGACCCCGCGACATCCGTGGTCGTGGATCCCAGGGCGTCCCACAAAGGCGTCTTACCTTAACATGCATACCATCGACCTGTGTAACGCAGGCGCTCCTCTGGGCTGTGGACAGGGCCACGCCTTGCAACAGCAAGGGAGCTCGCTCCGTGGGGCTGAGCCGCGGATGCGTCCCCCGGAAGATCCGCTCACGCACGCCACGATCTCGCAGGAACACGCAAGGAAAGTCACGCCTCCTCCCTACTGCGGAGATCCTGGAGGAACTGAAAGGGAAGGGTGGGCCACTGCTGAAAGGTCGTGACCTAGGAGAAATTGTCTCCGGTTTGCGAACCTACTGCTGTTCAACCGGAGGTCGCAGACTGGTCTGCAGGCGCACGGGTGCACAGGTGTGTGGTCAGCAGTTCCCTCTGGAGACTGGAGCAGGCAGCTGCCGCTGAAGACCGGTGCACAGCTAATGGGTAGGAACAGCCACGGAGTGGCCTTAAGCTGTTCTTCTTAAGCAGAAAATAGAAATAAGTGTGATGGGTAAAAATAGTTTCTAAAGGGGGAAAAAAGAAATGCATTACATATTTTCTGATTATTTAGGGATTTCTCATTATATTTTTGTTATTCATTTCTAACTTAATTCCACTGTGATCAGAGAATATACTTTGACTTACCGCTTGGAAAAGTTGTGACTTCCTTTACAGTCGAGGGACATATATAATTACTTTAAGCGTTCCATTTGAACATGAATAGAGTGTGTATAATACGGTGGAGAGTGCTATGTCCTAGCAACGTGTTTCACCCACATTCAGTGAAGTTCAACACTTGTCCTAGATTTCTATGTGTCCGTTGGTTATTTTGTATGTTGTATCAGTTACAACATACGAGGTAGGTCAGTTTTGTTTCACATGTTTGGAGACTATGCATACAAATCTAGGAGTATTATACATCCTTGTGGATTGTGCCTTTTGCCCTTTGAAATGCCCCTCTTTTATTTTTAGTAATAATTTTTGCCATAAAGTCTACTTTGTCTGTTATTAGTAGAGTTGTACAAGCTTTCTTTTTGTGGGTGTTTGCATGGAATAATTTTTCATCCTTTTCCTTTCAACTTTTCTGGCCCTTATACTTAAAGTATATTACTTGTTTGTTTCTTTTTAATACAATCCAACAGTGCAGGTTCTGGTGTGTTTCCCCTAGAAGAGAGAAAGAATTTTAACTGGAACACTTGGTCCGTATGTAGTTAATGTATCCTGAAATATTTGAGGTTTTATCTACCATCTTACTCCTCGTTTTCCCTTATCTTGCCCTGTTCTATTGACTGAACCTGGCCAGCTAGAGGACAAACCTAGCCGCACACATTTGCTTAGCGTTTGTTTATGGGTGCTATTGTTCTGCCATGTCAGAGCTGAACTAATAGCTGTTAAGTAATGAGCTGTTAACCATACAGTGGTATTCTAACTCATGAGAAATGAAATTTTCTGAAAACTCTTTGATACATAAAATCTTATGGAAAGGATAAGGGATTTTAGTACATATATACAACCAAGGTCTCCTGTTCAGAACTCCTAAAATCAATGTTAGAAAAAGAAGATAAGGAAATCAACCCCAAAATAAAATGAACAAAAAATTTGGACTTGTATTTCATGGATAAGGATACCCAGATGGCCAATAAACATATAAAATATGTACTCAAATTTATGAGAAATCTGAAAAATACACATTAAAACAATCCAATAAAGCTCATCTAGTAGAGTGTTTGAATTTCTTGAGGCAGAAGTAACAATTAGTATGGCTATAGAGCAACCAGAATTCTTGTACACCATTGCTGGGGATGTAAATCGATAGTCACTTTGAGAACTCTTTGGTGGTATATGCTGAAACTGAACACATACCTACCTTATGAACTAGCAAGTCTATGCATACCCAACGGAACTTCATGCACATTTTTTACCAAAAGACATAGAAAAGAATGTACTTAGTGGTACTATCTGTTATTGTACAAAACAAAAAACTACTCAAAACTACTCAAATGGCTGTCAACAGCAGAATGAACAAATAAATCATTCTCTTTTCCCATAGTGGACTATAAACAATAAAAAGAAGCAAACTACAGCAGCCCACAAGAATGAATTTTAAAAACATAATACTGAGTGGAAAAAGCTGTATACAAAAGAATGCATATCAGGTAATTCCGTTCGTGTAAAGTTCAAAACCAGGCCCAACTAATCTGTGCTACAAGAAGTCAGGAAAGCGACTTCCTCCTGGAGGGGACAGTGATTGGGGCAGGGTTAGAGGGCATCTCTGGGTACCAGTACTGTAAGGTGTCTTATCTTAGTGCTGGTTACAAGTGCAGTAGTTTCTGAAAACCCATCTACCATATGTACACATGATTGGTGTACTTTTCTCTATTATGGTATTCTTCAATAATTTTTAAAATTTTTATGGAGTTTAATTTGGTTAAGAGTACACTTCTAGATTTAGTAATTAAGATGTAGGTGATTATTTAGACAAAAATTTAAAATGTGTTTTTACCATGCATTTAATTTTACTTTTCTCTGAGGCAAACTAATGTATTTAGTATGCAGAGTACAGAGTAGTTATCAGTGCAAATGCTTATGCTTGACAAAGCTTCTCCCCCATTTTTGTTACCCTTCTTTTAATGTATTATTATACCGTAAATATCTGATTATAAGTAAGGTAACAATATGCTCAAGATGGAAAGATA
Organism: Glossophaga mutica; assembly: GCA_039655065.1. Classification (NCBI taxonomy): domain Eukaryota; kingdom Metazoa; phylum Chordata; class Mammalia; order Chiroptera; family Phyllostomidae; genus Glossophaga; species Glossophaga mutica. Next base: position 89,273,023 of record CM077311.1, read on the forward strand.
AAACTTTTTATTGTATCTCCTTTCTGAGAAACCAGATGTCAGGCAGAATACAATAAAATAAATTTTATGGGTGGGGAGAATCTTAATTCCACTGTGACCATTGAATGCATGTCCTGATGCCCCCCCGCCTTTCTAAAGGATGAATCACTATATTAAAATTACTTGCACACCTTTAGGACTAACAAATAGCATGAACTGTACTCAGAAATATTTAAAAGTTAAGGGGAATTGTGTGAGAGTACATTCCTTAGTTCATAATGCATGGGGGAAAAATGGGTGTTTCCTCTTTGAAGTAATTAAGCTATCTTTTGATCTTCAGAAAACTGAAGAGAAAATAATCCAGATTCTCTTTCTTTATACCATACGAAAGTCCATATCTTTAGTGAGTGAAAATGAGTTGAACAGTAAACAGTGAAAACAATTATTGGACAAAACTATTCATTATAGCTATTCATTCAAACTACTCATTTACTATTCAAAATTCCTATGACCAGAATGTTAAAGAATTTATATAAAGTTTACTACAGTTTACTTTATATTATTTCATACATAAGTAATAACCTCCCAAGGAAACATGCATTTTTATCATTTTCCCCATACTTTCTTAGAGTCTGCTTTATAGTAGTAAATGAATATATAATGAATTTCTATCACCATAAAGGGTTCCCTGGAGCTTCTTCATATCAACCCCCTCACACCATCCCCAAATCCTGCTAACTATTAATCTGCTCTCCAATCCATCACTACAATGACATCTTTCCCAAAATGTTATAAAAATGAAATAATAGAATATGTAGTCTTATCTTGTCTGGCTTCTTTCATGTAGCATAATATTTTTCAGATTTATGTAGGTTGTTAAATTCCATCCATAGTTTGTTTCTTTTTATTGCTAAGTAATATTCCATTATATGGATTTATCACATTTGTTTATCCAGTCACCAACAGATAGACATTTGGATAGTTTTTAGTTTGAAGCTATTAAGTATATTATGTAAAAAGCTGCTATGGACAAGTATTTTTATATTCTTAGGTAAATACTAGGAGTAAGCTTATTAAATCATATGGTATATCTATCTTTAACTTTATTAGAAACTGCCAAAATATCTTGGGAAGCGGCTGCACTATTTTGCACTCCTATCAGCAATATGTAAGTGTTCTAGTTTCTTCACATCGTACTTGACAAAACTTGGAATTATCAGGCTTTGCAAGTTTTGCTATTTTAACAAGTGTGTGGAATTGTCTCATTGTAGTTTAAACTTGCATGACTAATAATCTTTTTATGTGCTTATTTGTCATTTGTGTATCCACTTTCATTAAGTATTTGTTCAAATCTGTTACTGATTTTTTAAACTGGGTGTTTTTGAGCCCTTATTATTGAGTTGTAGAAGTTGTTTATATATTCCAGATGTAAGTCCTTGATTGGATATCTGTTTTGCACATTTTTTTCAGGCTGTCATTTGGCTTTTAATTTTATTATGCATGTCTTCAAGTATTTTCCTCTGGCATCATGTCCATTAATTCATTGATTCATTCATTCAGCAAATACATTTTGGGTGCCTGTTACACATCACAGTATTAAAAAAATTTTAAATAAGCCTTTCTCCCTTTCCATGGTAAAATCACCTTGGGTTAACCAACCAACACTGTCAACCTGAAAATGTGGAATGCCAGCTATGTGACTAGTCAGCATTTCGACAACAATGATGCCTGGGAGGACAGGAGGAAACCATCACTATCCGGTGGGAAGCCGGGGCTCTGCGGCTTCCTCCAGGGCATTACTCTTGTTTAATGGGCATACTGTCTCTTGGGGGTTTCTCGTGGGACAACTACAACAAGTATTATGGGGCACGGACCTTCTAAGCAAGGGTGGTACCTGCACCTTTCAATGGGGCCTCTTGCCCTGAACTGCACTGTCACCCGGAGGGCTGGACAAGAGGTTCCTGGATGCGGGCAGGAACTCCTGCTGATGGTGCACTTGATGCTGTCTGCTCACTGCCCCCCCGCCCCCCGCCGCTCTACCCCCCTCCCCTTGTCTGGCGAACCTGAATGAATCTGGTGGCACAAAGTCTTGTTGGGTTCCACGGGTATGTGTGACTAGTTGAACCCAAGACCATTGCTGCTGATGAAGCAGAGGAGTGATTTAGGCTCCAACACATTGCATTGCATGTGAAAAGATGAGTGACTAAAGTAAAGATGCTGCCTCCGGCTCGGTTATCTTCCATCCTGGAAAAGGGAGGCAGACAACAAACAGATTTAAAATCATGTCAGGTGGTAAATGCTCTGTTGAAAATCAAGCAGCATGTTTGTGGGAGATAAAGTGAGGAGAAGTTGACATTTTATATAGAGTGTTCGGGGAGGGCTCTGTGACATAATAACGCTTGAGTAGAGATTCCAAAGATGTGCGGCAGCAATCCAGGTAGTTATTATATCTGGGAGAGTTCTCCAGGCAGAGGAAAGAGCAAGTGCAATGGACCTTGGCAGAAACGTGCTTAGCGTGTCAGGAAACAGCGGGTGCAGAGGAGCAGAGAGTTGGAGAAATAAGACCAGAAAGCTGTCAGAAGGCTGATTTCACAGCACCTTGTAGGCCCCTGGGGATGAATGGGAGGCCTTGGAGGCTTTAAGCAGCGAGCATGACCTGGAAGAGACTGGGGGATCCGAAGTGGGAGTAGGGAAACCAGTTAAGTTAGTGCAATAATTCGGATGGGGGACACAACTGGAATGTGGCACCACAAGCAGTGAAAAGTGCTCAGATTCGAGATGTGTTTCCAAGGCTCGGTTTTGTTCCTGGACTGACTTTGACATGAGAAGAAAGAAAATGGAGTTGATGTTGATTGAAGGCTTGTGATTTAAGCATCCAGATGGATAGGTTGGCACAAATTTAAGTGGGAAAATTTGGAAGAGGAGTTTGAGGGGTAAAATTAAGAGACCCTTTTGGATATGCTAGTTTTAAAGTGTCCATTAGGCACCTAAGCAGAGATGTCGCGCTCGCTATGGGCCCAGCCAAGGACTGAGCCCAGATACATAGTAATAGCTTGATTTAATTGAGTATAAAAATTTGAATGGATTTACAACTCTTCTAGGTTGTAATTTTTCTGAAGAGTTTCATGATGTGCAGTAAAGTAAGGGGCTCTATTTAAAAATGTGTGGAGGCCGTGAACAGTCTTTGCTTTGTGTGTGTGCTTTTTGTCAGTGAACAAAAGGCAGCTTCAGATATGCAGGGTTTCAAGCTGGACGTAGGTCTTGGCAAATAGTTCTTCTCAGTTTGCCTCACAGGATAAAAATAGCCCTTCTTCTAGAATGCTTACATTCATGGCAGGATGTGGTCCACATAAAAACAGACTGTTCATTCAACACAAAACACATTACCCAACTGGGTTTTTATTGTCTCCACCACCTGTTGTTGTGAAACAGAGGGCAAGGTGTACGAAACTGTCACATGTGCGTGGTCACCATGACCAGCGATGTGATTTACATTCTCTATGAAAACCATCAAAGGGAAATCTGCTCATCACCGAAGTAATTAGATTCAAGCATGAAAAGGTGAAACTTCCAGGCTATGCAAAGAGCTTCCGGAGTTTGCCTGAGGAGGGGGGAACTGAGGGTCTAGAAATCGCTGAGTCTTCCAGTTTAACCGTATTCCCTCTGTGCTCATTGTGCACATATTCCCTTTTACAAGGAAGATGCTGTTTGATAAAATATAAATCAGGTTCAATTAACTAAATTAAAGGCAAGCATAAGATCTTAATGGGGCTGAAAATATTGAGATCATCAGCTACCATTGAGCCAAAAAGTCCCAATGATTTCTGCTACCATTAAATTTATTGCTTTAGGTTTTATCAAACACATTAACTTCTTCTTCCCCTCCTTTCCACCACCCCTGTGAAACAACTTTAACTTTATTGCTTTATATTCAATCACTTTTTTCTCTTTTCCCCTCTTCTATTAGTCCCTGCAAGACCAGTTCCTAACTAGGTTAAGAATATTACAGAACATAAACATTTGAAGTGTGATGATTCCTTATCACAAGTAGCTCAAAATAAAAATGACAATGAGCAAATAAAAACATTTTTAAATAAAACAAAACATATATGCATGGGGAAATTTATGTATCCTCTTTCTAGATTACCACACTATTCTTTTGGGGACTCTTTCCAAACTGCTTTAAGTACCTGCTTAGTCTATTACACAGACCAGCGGTTTTAACTGAGCTGTTATCTGTGTGTTATTAATCTCTCTCTCTCTCCTTTATTTTTCTCTTTGATTCTTCTCTAGTATTCTGTACATACTCTCCTGCACCTCACCCCGGATCATAATGTGTCAGAAGGCTAAGGGAGAGTCAATATCACCCCCTGTATGACAGCAGCAATCTACCAACCAAGAAAGTATGGCACAGAACATTGAAAGTAAAGAAACTACTTCACCATGAGCATAATATGAGATAAACCAGCTTATCTCCACAACAGATTAGTTCAATATTGAGTGGTGCTATATTTGTATTCATTCAAGGGTCCTGCTAATATCTAAGGATATTAATCATCCATAAATGTAAGACTGGGGCTTCTTCTCCTTTGGCTAGAATGCTCAAAATCTTCACATTTGATTTGTTTTTTCAATTTTTCAAGCTAATTATTTTAGAGCATCCTCACTGACATTCCACATCTCTTTTTGCTTTGTTGTGTTTAAATTAGAGACTATTGGGTCTACAGACTGAGATGCCACAGCAAATCTGATTGTGACACTATCTATGATTTAGCTTTGCTCTTCTAAGAGAATGCTTGGCAGGAAAGGAGCAAACCATAAATATTTAGTGGGAAGCCATGGCTTTGGGGCTTCCCTGAGGGTATTGCTCTTGTAATGGGTATACTTTTTTCTTGTGGGACAAATACAACAAATATTTCAATGTGGTTTTAATTTACATGATATTAAGCATCCTCTCATATGCTTACTTGCCATCCATAGATCTTAAGTGACATGTCTACTAAATCTTTTTCCTATTTCCATTCAAGTGCTTGTATTCTTGTTAAGCATTTTTATATATTCTTGGTGTAGGTACTTAATTAGATATGTGTGTTACAAATATTTTTTACAGTCTATGGCTCATTTTTCATTCTCTTAACAGTGTTTTTTGAATAGTAAATGTTCTTATTTTAAATTAAATCCAATTTATCAGTTCGTTCTTTTATGGATGGTGCTTTTGAAGTGTATCTAAAAGAAAAATATGTAGTTGCCATACTCGATGTCATATTTAGGAAATCCAAGATCATACAATTTTCTCAAAAAATGTCATAGGTTTAGGTTTTGTATTTAGGTCTGCAATCCATTTTCTGTTCATTTTTTTATATTGTGCCTATGAATCAAAGTTTATTTACTTGTACATGAATATCCAATTGTTCTAACACCATTTGTTGAAAAGACTTTTCTCCCCTAAAATTGCCTTGGCACCTTTGTCACAACTCAAATGTAGATAGATAGATAGATAGATAGATAGATAGTTAATAAATTCTTTATTATGTTCCATTGATATTTTTCTTCATCTATTTTTATACCATTACTACAATGTATCAATTACTATAGATTTATAACGTCTTGAAGTCAGTTAGTGTATGATTCCCAACTTTATTATTCTTTCCAACATGGTGTGATCTATTCTAGTCCTTTGCATTTCAATACAAATTTTAGAATTAGCTTGTTAATTTCTACAAAAATGTCTGCTGGGATTTTGATTAAAATTGCCTGGAATCGATATGTTATTTAAGTTTAGGGTGGGTACTGATATATTAACAAAAATGACTCTCTAACCCATGAATATGGCGTATCTTCCCATTTATTCGGGGCTTCCTTAATTTTCCTCAGCAATGTTTCATATTTCTAATGTCATTGTAGTACCTGGAACCCTACATTAATTCTCTCATCCTTTGTTGAACTAAACTGATATAAACCTATAAGGAGAGATATCAAGCCTTATCTTCAACTTTAAATAAAAGAATGCAATTTACAATAGCCCTGCAAAGTCATGTTAACAGTAATGCCATATAGAATTTTATACAACCTCATACTGACTAGATAGCATCTACTTGGACAATCTTGGTAAATTCTAAATCAATATTCCTTTGATCTTTGACAAAGTTGCTCAGTAGGTTTACATTTTTAATTCCATTTTGATTTTGTTTCACCTTAATTTCCATCTTAATTTCTCTTTCTCTGGAGGGGCTGGTATAAAGTGAGCCTTCCTTTATATAAATTTTATTATTAATTTTCCTTTTATGTATTCTGAAAACCAATAGTCACATTCTCACCCATTCCTTTTCCTCTACCCGCCCATACAGTTTCTGTTTCAAGAACAAATGACTCAATAAGTATATATTATCAGACTATTCTACTTAGCATACCCCAATATTCATGAATCATAGAAGTGAACCTATTTCTCCAGCACTGCAATATGCATTCAATACCTGGAACAAATATTGTTAACTCTTGTTTCTCTTCCCTCACTCCAAAATTATACTTGTAGCAGGTTTATGCATATTTTAAGCAATTCAGACTATAATGTTTTTCTTTCCTAAAACAAATTCTGTCTTGAAATGGATCACTGATTCCTTCCTTTTATCTGTATAGAAATAATATATCTTTAAAAGTTAATTTTTAAATAGTTTAGTTAGGAATAACCATCTAATAAGAGAAATGGAAAAAAGCAAAACTTAAGGCATTGAGCTATGGTATTACTTTTTACTAGTAGACAAGAGAGGATGTTGGAAATTTTTATATCAAAATATTTTAAAATTTACTACAAAAACTTAAGCTGTGAACTTTGAATTAAGAATCAAGTAGAAGAAAAAATACTATAAGGTGGTCATAGGCTTCTCATCACTTTCTGACAGGAAGTATTAAAGTTAGGATTAAAATATATGCCTGAAGAACAAATTATCTGAAATAATTATTTTAAAAAAATATGCTGCTGCCTATTTTAACCAAGATTTCATAATAAAAAGCAGACCTAAGTCAGACAACAAACTGTTAAGCAAATTTGAAAAATAAGCCTAATTTTATAAAGAATTTTATTCTATCTTCCTGTTTGGGGAATTTTAAAAGTTTTACTCTTAAATTTTATTGCTTTCCTTCAATTCGCTTTAGCTATCTTACTGGAGGGCTGTTTTTATGAGGTGGAATCTTGGCCAGCAAGATGGGCACCATCTTGCCTCGGAAGATTTACTAGGACTGGAAAACGTTATTGTCTTCTGCAGGCAGTGGTCCCATTACAGGAGAGGAGCAAATAGTTCAACAAATTTGTTGAAAACTATTTAATGCAGATAAACGCTAAAGTGCCATCTAATTTACCTGGTAACTAGCAGTTTCCATTTCTTATCAATGTCTACAACTACCTCAGGGTCAAAGCTTAGTGGTCAAGATAGGTCTTTATCAGTAAATCAGCCAACTCAGAGACAATGGGAAGATAATATATTTTATGTAGCCTGAAAAACTGAGTGAATTATAGTTGCACAAATAGAAAAACACTAAAACAGTATTTCTCAGGCTGTGGTCCCTGACTGCCTTTATCAGAGGGGCCTCTACGATCTGCATTATTAAAAAGTTTCTCAAGTAATGGTCATGCACATTATCATTTGAGATTATTGTTTTGAAGTTTTTTACTTAAACCATTAGCAAATAAATAAAGTTCAAGATACCTCTTGTACTTCTACACAATACACAAGCAGGGAGTTAAAGGAGGAGAAATCTATGGGGCTGGCTATCAGAAGTTGTCAATGAAAATATGAAGCTAACATGAAACTTATGGGAAAAGAAGAATATGTCTGATCTCTCTAGATTTTAGAAGCAGAATGATAGAAGGCAAAGAAAAGAAGAGATAAGCCTGTTATGCGAAAAGTCTGAAAAGAGAATGGCCAGACTCTTGTTAACACACAGGTATTGGATAGGTGAGATAAAATCATACAGATCAAGTAGAGGTTGGCAGGTGCTGAGTCTTGATGTGCCATTCATCTTATTAAATTGATGATAGTGTGTTAAAAACCAGTTTAATGAATTTAATATGGCAATTGTATACATAAAGGTAAATAGTCATAGAAAAAAACAGGCAAGAAGTTTGGCCGAGTAACAGCATCAGCAATAATGCACTGTGGGGAGGAAAATAGATCTAGGCTTGGTGTTACAAGCTGGTTTAGTGCCCTGCTACAGAGATAGATTAAATGTGAGAGAAAATTTTTTGACTGTTTCCACTGATTATTCCTTATACCAGAGAAGCTAGTCAAGAATGCCTTTGTATTTTCATTTCAATGAAAGGCAAAGGAAAATATGTAAAAAGTCAATTTCTGTTGTTATCCATAATAAATAACTCCAGATATTTACTAGCCAAATGATTTCACAAAGGTTACTCTTCCATTAAACAAATCAGGCTCAAGAAAAGTCTTTTCTAGATAAATATGGTATTGCATTAAGATAATAAAGATAACAGTTTCTATTCACAGCCATATTCTGCCCTTACCCTAACAATACCCATTTTGATTTGTTAAATTGTCCTATAACACATAAAATAAAAACTTAGTCAATCTTCAGTAATTCAGATGTTAAAAATAGGTATCCTGAAAGATTTCATTCTGCACATACTTGAATGTCTAAAGGATCTGTTGACTTCATAAAATTGACTTTGTCACCCATCTTTTCCTGTAAAGACTCTTTACAAATTCACCCTGTTGTCATCATACTAATAACTCTTGCTGTTGTTTATCTTTGGGACCTGATATCGCATATTTTGGAAACTCTTCTTTTGGAGAGGAATTCTAAGACTGAGACAGAAAATATTGAAATAATTGCCTTGGGAAATATTGAAATAATTGCCTTGGGAAATCATACATGCACTTGTGGCGAAGCTAACAGGCGAAGCAACCCATCCAAAACAAAGTCTGTGCAAGGAGAGGGGATGAGACTCTTTCTGGTGATGTGCATGAGAACAAACTCCACTCACCATCATGGTTTGAACCTTTTTTGTTCACTCAATATTAGCAGATGATTCCCCCTTCCCTCAGCTCACCTGAGTGCACCAGAAGCTAAGGTACAGAGCACTAAGCAAACTAACTTCCCACCTGAAGGGTCTGTCTCTTCTCTTGAAGGTTTTTGGATGTTTTGTTTTGTTTTGTTTTTTGACTCTACAGGACTGGGAAATATGGGTGCTGAAGAGTTAAGACCACAAGGGCCATCTTCAAACAAACAGAGACTGAGAGTGGGTGGACACACACCCCAACCTTCATGTCCTCTCGAGGGACGGCCCAGGGGTGTTCCCTGTAGTTTCTCAATGTGTCCCCACAGGGTTGAACCCAAGCTGCACACAGCAACAGCCCACACATCAACATACTTCTTTTTGGCTTTTCATCCTTCCCTTTTTCTCTTTCCCACTTCATTAGTTTGGGTTTCCCCGAAAAGTTTATTTCTTGGGCAAAATCCAAATTAAGCAATGTAATAATATGAGAGATGTTTATAGAAAATATCCCCAAGAAACTCTGTTGCCATGCATAATTAAATTAAATCAGCTCTCTAAGGATATCTGACATGTGAGCAATCATTTATTCCAACAGTCCTTTACCATTCATAGAGTATATTATTATCTAGGAAATAAAATCGTCATGTTTATTAATCATCTCCAGAAATTTATTAGTGATCCCATGCATGGTTTGCAAGTACTACAGTAGTCAGACAGGACCTAGGTGTAAGTCCCTAATGAATATGGTTTACAACAGGGGTGTCAAACTCATTTTCACCGGGGGCCACGTCAGCCTTGCAGTTGCCTTCAAAGGGCCAAAATAATTTTAGGACTGAATAAATGTAACTACTCCTTAGCTGTTAAGAAGTTGAAATTACATTTGGCCCTTTTAAGGCAACCACAAGGCTGATGTGGCCCCTGATGAAAATGAGTTTGACATACCTGGTCTAGAATACTTCAAGAGAAAATGCTTGCCATCTTTGATGGTTAAAATATCCACAAAGAACCACGCCAACAAAAAATGTACTTAGGGAGATTGACATTTAAAATCTTGGTAGATGTGGGCTTAGGTGGCAAAAGAAGTATGCTAAAGGAATAGTTAGGGCTTAGAGTGGAAAGTCCAAAGGATTTTAAAAAATGTAGGGAGATCTATCTTATTAGTTTCTTTAAGATCCTATATCTATCTCTCCAATGCAAAAACACTCCGGGTTGGTAGTTTTTGTATTTCTTTTCTTCAGTTGCCCTCTCTTACTTTTATCCACTGACCTGTTCTATGAATCATTTTTTTAATTGGCACGAATACTAGAAATGGAAACATAAAAACTCAGAATAGTCATTAAAGCAGAGGAATATGATACTGATGTGATCAAACCATCATCTCTCCCTCCTCACTGTCCTATCGCCAAACTACCACATTTATTTAAAGCAATTCCCTTTTAACTAAAAGTAAAACTCTTGTGGTATTGGGAAGTACCATTTTACACAAGCACCAAGATGCTTAAGACTTGGCATAATTCAAAACTTTGATAATTCAAGCCTCGCTTTTCCAATTTGAGAATATGATGGGAAATGCCTACTTAGAATGAATAATTTACAGCAAGTAATTTACATGTGCTTTTTTGCTTTAATATCTCATTTAAATTTTTGCAATATTATCTCTCATATTTTTCAGAGTTCTCCAAAAGCATAAATAGTATATAATGGCAATTACAAGAGGTCTTCACAGCATTTCATCATCACTTCTGTCTTCCATTCCAAAATTACTGATTTTTTTAACTTTATTTTTATTGTTGACACTATTACAGTTGTCCCCCTTTAACCCCCCTTTGTCCTCCTCAACCTAGCCTCCCCCCCACCTCCCACCCCCACCGCCTCATCCTCAGGCCATCCCCACACTATTGTCTGTGTCTATGGGTTACACACATTTGTTCTTGGGCTAATCCCTTCACCTTCTTTCATCTGGTCCTCCCCTCTCCTCTGACTGTCATCAGACTGATTTTAGAGATTGTTTTCAGCCGTAAGAGTATTACCATTTAAATATTTGTTTGCTTTGTTATGCGATCTAAGAGTCTTTTACATTATAATAACAGTGAGTGTTAAATAACTGCACTGTAGTCACCACAGCCCCCAGAACAAAGTCCCAGTTCCCATAAACAAGAGCTGAGTTCCCAGAATGCTGACGTCACGAGGGGCACTTCTATCTATCAACTGTAGTGGCACCACCATGCGGCAGTAGTGTAAATACAATTTGCAAGTCACTTGCCAGACTAGCGTTGAAATTATTCATTTTTTATAGGCTGTAGATAACACGCATTATTTATATTTTCATAAAGAAATATCTCAATATTTGGTTACTTGGTTGGTCAACTTACATGCCTAAAATCCCATAAAATAAGACAAAATATATATTTAGATTAACTTTTCAGAAAAATTCTAAATCACAATGTGTCAAGGTTCAAGATTGGTAGTAAATAAAAAATAGGATCTCTAGTAACAAAGCAATGCAAAAATAACTTATAATTGTTATGACAAGCATGAATTCTGATCTATTATATTAACATCTTAAGAACATGTAAGAAACAAAGTAAATAAAGATAATTTAAAAGGTAAAAAAGACATCTGGGTCTACACAAAAGTGGAGTTGGAACCAAAGAGGAATAAAAAAACAAAAATAAATGCTTAGTCTGTTCTGGGGGTCCTGGCAATAAGTAAAATGGGATACAAAAATATGGAAGCATTCTGCTATAATCTCAGCTTCAACTAAACAAAAAAACATATTTCCCTTGTACTAAAATTTCTCCAATTTAATAAATTTATGTTTATTGTAGGTATAAGCTGTATTCTGTTAACAAGAAACTGATTCATTTTCACATTTCTTTAGCCCAGCATGGTCTGTGAAATTTAATAAAAAGTTTGGCAAAAGTAAATTTGACTTACTTTGTAGTTGTTATCTATTCTCTGAACAGCAACAACAAAAGATATGCCAGGCATGCATAGGTTCTAACAAGGATGCATTTCTCTATAACTATAGTCCCCTATCTTGCTCAGCTGAGAGAGTATGAAAAAGAAACCACTCTGCATGTATGAAGACAATCTAAGTGCATAGACTAATAGGAAGGTATAGTGGATATTAATAGAAAAGCTGAATATGAAAAACTATGTTTCATTTAGCTAAATATGCTATGAAATAATAAATGGTTACAAAATGGAGAAATTGACTTTGCAGGCATCTTTGGCAATGTGTGTTTAAAAAGCATCACTTGCTCTTTCCCCATTTAGTTTTTAAGTGAAACAAATTAACATTAGAAATCCTTGAACTTCAAAAACCAGCTGGTATTAAGACACCAACTTACCTGAGATGCCCATCATGAAACCAGGTACTATGTGACTCTCTGAGACACAACACTGGATACTCTCGGCAGCCGCTCATCACCAGGTAGAGAGCGCACACGTATTAGATGGGGCTCCAGCAGATGCTGAAGTCACAAGTAAGGGGTATGAGCAATACCCTAACTCCTACAGCAACAACCTGCCCACCAAGGCCCCAGGATGCTCTTGACATAATTCCACATAGAAAGGAAGAAGGCGAAAAGGAAAGTAGCAGAAAAATTCACTAATGAGTGACTGGAAGCATGAGTTACGGCAGGAGCCAGGCATTTTGCAGAGCGGTCTTTCCACCGAGTGCCGTCTTCATGACTGCTGACAGCTGTCCCATGTGCACGCACAGGGACGAGTTCGGGAGCCAGTTAAGTTTGAGAAATTCGAAGTTCAACAAACTGAAGTTTATTTGGGGGTCCTGGAATCCACACACACAGTTTTCCCTGACCTCTGAAATGTCTACTGCTGGTTTGAGTATGTCAACAACTAGTTACCCTCAAAAAAAAGTGATGAGTACGTTTCAGGATGGCATCCGCCACCTCTTTTCTACCTGAGCATCATGTGGCTGGTGGGCCACCTTAATTATTTCTACTCTTTTCACAACTGGCACCAAAGAATAGTCAACATGACTCCCCCAAGGGCATGTGCTCCGCCATTCTAGGTAGAGACACATTTGTATCCCAAGCATATCCCTTAACCCCAAGGGGCTATTTCTCAAGTAGGAACCAAGGTCAGATACCCAGAATTTGTGCTTAAGTTGATAAGCAGCACCATATCCGATACAGTAGCCACTGTTCATATGCGGCTGTTACAAAATTAAAGTATTGATTTTTGCTCATACTCCCCACTTTTCAAGTGTTCAGTAGCCACAATGTGGTCAGTAGCTACTGCACTGGACAGTGCAGGAATAGCAAATTTGCATCATCAAAGAAAGTTCTGTATAACAGCACTGGACTAGCGTTACGCCTCATGCACACACATGTGCAGGTAGACACCTTCCTTCTGGTGGAAGCTCACTAAATCTCAGGAGCCTGCCGAGACTCACAAGGAAATCTTGACTTTGCAGCATCCACACCTCTGATCTGCCTCAGCTAAGTGACTGCCAGCACCAAGCAAGCAGGTAAAAGAAAATATCCACCAGCACCATTTCCAGATACTCTTGCCTCCCAGAACAAACTAGTGTACACCACAAGGAGGACGCACAAACACACACCCACTCCCTCCCTCCCTTTTCTCCAAACAGAAGACAATGGACTGATTTACCAAAAGGCTCATGATGATTAAACTACCCAGCTTTCTGGATCTTCATTGTTCCAGCCGTGTGTGGCTCCCAAAACTGCTTTATTTCCCTTGGTCTCAACCGTATTTTCTATGCTTCCACAATAAGAAGTGAGGTGAACCGATGGAGAACAGACCCGCAGTGATGCTGCCCCGAGATAACAGGGATCAGCTGGACCACCAGGACCCACTCTGTCCTCATGACGTATCTCTTTGAGGATGAGCTCCATAGTGTTTACCAATTGAGCTCACTTTAAAGGTTCTTACATGCTGGGTGTTGTTTCTATGTCTTTTTACCATTCCTCTTGGTTTAGGTGGCCACTCTGTAGAGCCCAAGTGCTGTTGGCTATATTCCTAAGGAAAGCCTGAGGCCTCATACCCAGAATATGACACATGGCTTTATATTGCTAAAGAAGAAAATGTTCTGGAAGAGAAGAGGAGGAGGCATCTCTAGTGCAAACAGAAAAAAAAAAAAAATTCAAGCTCATCACTCTAGATCCTAAAATAAAACATTCCCATTTCTTAATGCCAAACACACTGAATGGTTTACTGGATCACCTTAGTTAACTGTTGCTGAATCTGCACATACATAACCTGTGTGGAAAGTATATAGAGGCATTTCTATAAAGCAGCAAAACTAGTTTTTAATCAAAACTGCTGAACGCACCGCTTTAAAGAAAGGGTTCTGTTTTTGTAATCATCCAGGAAAGTTGTATACTGTTATGGTAAGATGTCCAACTACAAATAAAACTTGGGTTTCTGTTTTCCTCTTTTCTTCTTCAGTGCTGTGTCAGATATTCTCCTGTGAATCACTGGAGGTGGCCCCAAGCAGAAGGGTAATGGGCATCTTGGAACAATTGGAGGCTGATGCCAAGAACAGGAAATCATTTTTGAGGCATAGAAGGTAGACCCCTTCAGAATGGTAGGGGGAGGTATTCAATAATAATAGGCTCGAGGAGAGTATCTTTCAGAAAAGTATTTAATAGTTCCATTAGACAATAAATGGTATTTATTTAAGCATTTTCTGTATTAAGTATTTATGAGAATAAGCTGCTTGTCTCTTAATAACTCCTGTGGGTGTGGGAAAGGGATGGTTGTCGAATTCCTGAGGGGCAGATGCTTCAGTTGGTCCTGACCAGTGCCCTGAGCATCCGTGGTCCTGATGGTGCGCCAGCTAAAGACCCGAGCCCTGAGAAGTGGGAGTAAAACTGCGTTGATGTCACTACATCAGGATGGGCAGTGAGGCTGCGCTCACACGGCTGAATCTCATGTACCAGAATAACAAGTCAAAGAGAAATGTAAAACTGATCAATCAAAGTAACCGTAGGCACACATCATGGAGAAATGTGGACACAAACACCAGAAGAAACAGCTAAAGGAATTAAAAATGGTTGCCTTTGGACACGTGGAATGAAGAACAGAGCAGGATAGGCCAAGAGATATGCACATTTTCAGTGTAAACCTTTATTATAAGCAATGAACATGCATTTCTTTTAAAATGTTGACACTTAAGGAAACAATACTGTATTATCTAAAAAAAAATCCAGAACTGATGCTTTATGTCATAATAATAAAATACATTTTAAATCAATCAATGTGCTCTCATCCCTTTTTGAAAAATCTAGCAACTTTATATTTTTTACGTAACTCCTCACTACCCAGTAGGAAATCACAGACCTTCCCGACTCAGTCGAGCATAAGGGGCCAGCTGCAGAGGAGCATCGGTCAGGGCTGACTCAGCGTCTGCCTCCCAGCACACGCGCCCGGCTTGGTCCGTGTTTTCTCTCTGCCTCCTTGTCTGAGGCTATGTAGCTGTCACTCCTGGCTTGGCCTTCATTTCATTATCTCCCCAGCTCCAGACCAGGAGGCCTGATATGACCGAACACCTAGTGAGATGTTTTTAAATATCAATACCGAGACCCCCGCCCCACATAAATCATATGCTCATAACTGGGTGAAGGGCCCGTGCATTAGCATTTTTGTTTTCCACATGCTTCCAGTCGGCCACAAGCTTCGCTAACATCGCAGAAGATGCTTGGCTCTGTTGTGCAGATGTGGTTTGGGTGATTAAGTCCTGATACAAAGACAGAGAGAGCCTGGAAGGATATTTTTATCTCTGCCTGGCCCGTCCCTGTGTCAGGGTCTGAAAACATGCTGCTGTGGACTGAATGTCTCTGTCCCTTCAGGTTTCACCTGTTGAAACCCTATGTGATGGTATCTGGAAGTGGGGCCTTTGCGAGGCAGTAGGGTCACGAGGGTGGATCCTCATGAATGGAATCAGTGCCCTCACAGAAGAGACCCCAGAGGGCTCCTCCCTCCTTCCACCTGTGAGGACACAGGGAGAAGACGGCCAGCTACGTACGAACTAGGAAGGGAGCCCTCGCCACACAGCAAGTCTGCTGGTCCCTTGATCTTGGAGCTTCCACCCCCCATAACTATGACAAACAAACATTCAATGTTTGAGGCACTCGCTGTATGGGGTTTTGCCACAACAGTACAAACAGATTAAGCCAATGCCTCCTCCAACAGGGAATCTATCTTCTTGTCTCTTTTATTGCAAGGGCTTTTGTTGCTGTTCTTTGCTTTTGTTTTCAGTGTATCCAATATGCTTGGCTGACCCAGTAAAACGGAGAGAAACAAACACCTATGATTGAGTATAATAAAAATGTGCAGCCGACATATGCAGATTTTTTAAATCTCTTTCATTGAAACATGTAAAAAGTGTCTCAGTTCTTGAATTTCTTTTGGTAGCAGGAAAGGGACCTGATTTTATTCATAAGATATGGCTGCATTGCAGCTGGCACCCCCAGAAGCTACGTGAGGTTTTGCTGTTTTGTTTAAAGAACTTTCCTTGATTTTGTCTTTTCAGAAGCAGGAACCCTTGTACCAAAAGTACAATGATTTCTAGTTTGTTCAGTAAGTTTTTCTCTTAAAGTTAAGTTTCATGGTATTTTAAGAAAAACCACAATTCATAACACTTGGTTTCCTAGAAACTAAATTATATATGTGTGTATACATATAAACATACTCATATGTGTGTGTATAAAATATATCATGTTCCTAACTGGTGTTTATTAAGAACTGTATAAAAATAATTTGGTAAGTATTTGACTGTTTTTACAAGAATAAAAATTAAGGTAGATGTTTACATTTTTCCTTTCTTATGAAAATTTTCTTCAAATAATTTTAGTGACTGTAACTATAAATATATAGTTATATAATTATGGCAGTTCAATGTCTACTTTTCAAATTCTAAAACTCTTGTTGCAATGAAAGAATGGAGCTCTAATCCAAGGTAAATCCCAAAATTTCATTTCTCACAAATATTTCATCTTAGAAAAATGTATAATTTAGCAGAGCAGTGTGAAAGAGACAAGTAGATTCATTTTAGTTTAACCTTTTCCCTTTGCCCACTTTCTGATATAAGTAATAACAAATGGCAAAATAAAGAATAGAGGTTTTTAAAAAAGACAAAAAGCATTGACCTGCGCCATAGTTTTTGCATCATCAGTGGGTTTCTATTGCATGTAATATATAAAAATGCATACGAACACATGAAAGACCAAAGGTAGGCTTAACATAATAACAAGAAATTCTTGGCAGAATTCACACTTCCAGGAGTGAGGTGTATCCATCACCCATACTCAGGAACTGAACTGTGGTCTGTCCCCCAAAGAAAGTGATGCAATTAAAGACTTCACCTGGCAATGCTGTTTGTCTATCACCTTTCAAAAGTTCATAGATGAGAGCAACTTGGTAGAAGTCATAATGCCTAAGGGATATCATTGTATGCCATTTATATATTTTTAGAAGATTGGCTTCTAGAAGCAGAAGTCACATGTAAGCTAACTTAATTACATTAGTAAAATTAAAATCAGCAACTGAAGAAAAGACTGTGTTTTTAGAACACAGCTTTTTCTCTACTTGCCAGCACCGTGTCAGAGTTCCACTCTTGGGAGTGCAAGTTCTCTTCAAGACAGGCCATACGGGGATTGTGTTCGGGTCACAGAGTTTATTGCAATGCAGGATATAGCACCATAAAATGTTCTTCGCAGAATTGACTGGATTTGGTATAACTATTAAAAAATTAGGTTATTTTTTTACAATAAATCTGTCGCCCTGACTTATAAAAGAAAATAAAAATCTTTTTTCCTAAAAGTATGTCATGTACTATGCTGTAATTCTTTAAAAAAAAACCAGTTCTCTTTCTAATCATTTTGTTTCATAAACTGTTGCATTGAAAAGAGAGCTGCCCATCTAAATCTTTGATATCCTTCAAGGCCTATTTCAAGTTTCTCATCCTCTGAGAATTTCATATTAATTTCATTCCCAGTGATTTTATCTGGGCTTGTTAAAAATGAGATGAGATGTCTGGGTTATGATTCCAGAAGCCAGGGGTAGAAACAGGGACAGAAGGGTGAGACTGGCCCACTGGCTGCAAGGAATAGAACAGAGACACATCTTCAAGACAGTAAGCAGGGGCATGGTGGGTTTAGCTGGTGGCCCGTCCAACATCCATTCTTCTCTTTCCCCTTTCCTCACCCTTATTTTAACGGCCTACCCCACGCTGAGTTCCAGTGACAGATCCTGAACAGTAAGCCAATCTGGATATGGCATTCCACTTCAAATGTTCTTGATCCAGGTTTGGGTGTATATCAGGCCTAATCAGAACGAAGGAGAGGACATATCCCATAGTTAGGGAAAGGAGAGTTTTCTATTTTTCTCTACTTGATATGAGTCACGAAGGGAATGTCTCTTTTGCTGCTGATTGTATCTTGCAATCATGAAAGAAGCCAACCTAAGGACCAAGTTGGCAATGCCCAAGGGAAAAGCAGAGTTAGTCTCAGGGAAAGGGAATCTTACCTCACCTCTGATCATGTCATTCCTGCCCTACCTATTGAATCGTGGCTATGTGTGATAAATGTCCTACTTGTTCCAGTGAGCCACCAATTCTATGACATACAGCCAGAGCACCCAAATCTTTCCACGTTTTTTTGTTTTGTTTTGTTTTGTTTTGTTTTCATTCTTTTATTTTTTTAGGTTCATTTGTTTTTTTTAATATATTTTATTGATTATGCTATTACAGTTGTCCCATTTCTCCCCCATCATTCCTCTCCACCCTACACACCCTCTCCCACACACATTCCCCCCTTTAGTTCATGTCCATGTGTCATAAGTTCTTTAGCTTCTACATTTCCCATACTATTCTTGCCCTCCCTCCCCCTGTCTATTTTCTACCCACTATCTATGCTACTCATTCTCTGTACCTTTCCCCCTCTCTCCTCCTCCCATGCCCCTTTTGCTAACCCTCCATATGATCTCCATTTCTGTGGTTCTGTTCCTGCTCTAGCTGTTTGCTTAGTTTGCTTTTGTTTTAGGTGTGGTCCACGTTATAATCAAGCCAATATCCACAGTCCCTGAAGTAGCCGTCGGAAAGATGGACACAGAAAGAGAAAGCAAGAAAAGGGTATGGGACAGAAAACAGCAATGCCAAAGGAGGAGAAGTAGATTCAGATAGGAGAGCAAGGGAGAGTCTAGAGCAGCTTCTCACCCTAGTGCCCCTGACATTTGGGACCAGATAATCCTTTGTTGTGGAGAGTTAACACGTATAATTTAGAATGTTTGACAGCACCCCTGGCCTCTACCAACTGTATGTCAGTAGTACCTTACACACATGCAGTATGACAATCACAAATATCTTCAGACATTGCCAAAAACCCCCTTGTAAGAGCTGTTGATCTAGAGCACAGGCGGCAAACACAAGACCCATGGGCCAAACCCAGCCCTCCACCTTGTTTTATCTGGCCCAGCACCTTGTTTCTACATGGCAGCAGCACCAAGTTCCTTGCCCCTAGTTAAAGAGTAGTTACACTTATACAGTCCTAAAATTACATTTGGCCCCTTAAAGGCAACTGCAAGGCTGGTGTGGCTCCCAGTGAAAATGAGGTTGACACCCCTGATCTAGAGAAATCCCCTGAGGCTCTGGAACACAGCTGCATGGCTTCGGTATAGCAAGCTCCCAGTTTGCCTGGTATGGACACAGAGAAAATAATGGTATTATTGTTCAGGGAATCTCCTCTGTGTTCAGTAGCATTAAATTCTTTTTTTGTCCTCACCCAAGGAAGGGAGTGGGGGGGGGGGAGAGAAGAGAAAAATATTGGTTGATTGCCTCATGTACACACCCTGATCAGGGATCGAGCCCGCAACCTAGGGATGATCCCTGACAGGGAACCGAACACTCAGCCTTTCAGTGTGCCAGACGATGCTCCAGCCAACTGAGCCACAGCCTGTAGCACCAAATTCTGGTGCCACTCATTTTGGACCTTAACTTTTATGATTCTCTACCAATTCCCTTCTCTCTGCTTCAGTTTCTTCATACAGAAAATGGGCATAACAATAGCAATTGCATCACAGAGTTGATAGAAGGATCAAGTAAGATAATAATGTAAAATGTTTCTAAAAGTGCCCAGCACATAGTAATGTCAAATAAATGTTAATTACTATCATCAAACGTTGATTATTATCAACATTTTATTATTGTTATTAAGCCCATCCCCTCAGGTCACTAGGCAGAGGCTGCTGTGGGTCATAGAACGTGGGAGTGTTCTTTGGTTTCGTAGCACATGACAGTGAGCACTGAGAATATCTCCAGTTCGAGGCCCGTGTGTTAGATTTTCCTGAGGTTTACATAGGCACCACAACTTTCCTCATGACAAAGCTTTTCACTGTTCTTCTCAGGTTGACTTCTCTTTCATTCCATTAAGTGACAATCCACATATGCAGTGCATTGTAAGAGACAAGGAGAGAAATCCTACAAGTATAACTGGTATCCCCAATGTAAGCATTTTTACCTGGGGAAGAATTATTGGGGGTGGGAGTGGAGGAGGCTCAATCCTATCTTCTTAATGGCTCTCTTTCAGTTCTGCAGTTCTTCCTCACCTTGCTAAGCACCATGTAGGTTCATTTATGCAACCAATTCAATAAATATGTGTTAAAAAATCTGGGATGTACAAGAGAGTGATAAACGTGGTTGTAAGAAATTTGGTTAGAGAGCAGTTGTGGATGGGGAGGGGCACTGATCACATTGAGCCTGGTAGACCATCGGCAGAACAGTGACGTGCTACTCGGAGAAAGATGTGGGTAGATTTTAAAAGTTTTTACGAGAGAGTGATTCAATTTCACTTTCTTTTTTTTATTTTAAGATTTTATGTATTTATTTTTAGAGAGAGGGGAAGGGAGGGAGAAAGAGAGAGAGAGAAACATCAATGTGTGGTTGCCTTTCACATGCCTCCTACTGGGAACCTGGCTTGCAAACCAGGCGTGTGCCCTGACAGGGGATCAAACCAGCAGCCATTTGGTTCGCAGGCCAGCACTCAATCCACTGAGCCCCCAGTCAGGGCCTTGATTTCACTTTCTGTACCTAATAGTCACTTTATTAATAATTATATGAATGACATTATTAGCCAGTGTTCACTGAGTTAATTACATGTTAATGGCTATACCAACTAAAAGCAAATCCTTCGAGGGACTTCTGTTTTGGGGGGCATGAGGAGGCCAGTGATTTCCCTCCCCAAAGAATAATATAAAACTAGGGGGAAATGTCAAGAACAATTAATTTGAGGCATTGGAGATTGCCAAAGGCAGACAACACGTTACAGAGCATTTATATTGGACAAACACCTAGTACGGCAGGAGACTGTGGCAGGAGACTTGTCTGCTGTGGCTCCCCGACTTCCCCCAGGCTTGGCTGAAAACCAGCGCTTTATTGGGGCAGAAGGTAAGAACTTTTTCTTTGCCAACTGAAAGTTGTCAATTTAGTTGCAAACAAAAGGGAATTCCCACAGCCTTGCAAGTTTGAAATTTCACTTTTTGCCCGTAATTTAACACAGTGATTCTCAAAATGAGAAACCTAGAAATGGGCGATCCTGGAGATGTGGTCAGTGTAACTGAGGAGCATCATTGTTTTATATTTGATTTTAATTCATTTAAAATTTAAAAGCCATATGTAACTACCATATTGGAGAGTGCCTAGTTACACAATCAAAATTTAGGATGAATAATTGAGAAGCTGAGGGCAGCTGCCCCAATTAAAAATTGGGATCCATTGCCCAGTTTCAGAATGTAAGCCACATTTCATGTCTGGAATTAATTGATTGATTTAATTAGCCTTAGGAGAGGCTAAATGGCCATGAGTAAGCACCCTGCACCATCGCAGTAAAGATTCACGGTGATGATCCCCCCAATCCTTCCTCAAAGGAACCTGCAACCAGAGGTAACTGCCACATATCGAGGACTTGAAATTTGAGGTCAATAAAGATTTTTTTTACACCATATGAAGAATAAGCTACATGTGAGACCACACCATGGGCCCCACCTTAAAGAAGTTCATGGACCTCGTTTTTGTAAGCAGTGACCACGGTGCCATGTTACACACAGATGAAATAGTGCAAGTGCACTGAAGATGTACAGGCTATATGAGGAGGCAGTGTAGGTAGTGTGTTGCTTACCTTGTAATGCAGAGCAGTGTCTCTCAACCTATTGTTCATCGTCATTCATGTAAGGAGCCTTTTTCAACATTTTTTTCCTAACTGCCTCTTCCCTATGAAACTATATATTTAATAATAAGATTTTATTGGGTAAAGTTGGTATTTGAGGCCCACAAACCAAAATTTTTGTAATACCCAAGGTTTTTCCACTCTCCCCTCCCCAAGAGCCAACATTCATCGTGCATGGAGAAGGTGCAAAGCACGATCCTTGGCACTGTAAGGAATAAAAATCTAAATGAAACACAGTCTCTGGAGGTCTCTTACTAGCTAGTAGAGGATCAGGCCTAATAAGGTAGACTGTGCCATGAAGGTAGACTGTGTCCTATTGGGAAGACACAGTGAGAGACTCATTCCAGGTGAGGTTTTTGCTGTCAAGACCGTCACACCTTAGCCTCAGATGTGTAACCACAGAAACCCATAGACAGACGGTGCCCCACAGGTTCAAGGAGAATATTCTCCTCATCTTCACATAACACAGCAGGTCTTCAAATAGCTACCTTCACCACTAGCCACAAGGTACTATTTATACTTAAATTTAAATAACAATCAAATGAAATTAAAAGTTCAGTTCCTCAGTATCATAGGCCACACATGAAATGTTCAATGGCCACGTGTGTCTACTGGGTTCTACGCTGGACTGAACATGTGTTGTACACTTTCATTACAGAACTCCCTGCTGCTCAGGCATGGCCTAGACAACATAAAAAGCAATGGAAGCCTTGCCTATAAAGATAATTGCATGGCAGCTTGCTGGGGGAAACCTTTTGCTTATAAATGTACCTGCTGATAGAGTCTCAACTTGTTAAAGTTTAATTACAAAATGACTTTTTCTTTCAACTGTGCCCATCAGTAATACTGGGTCAAATCTGCTTCCCCAGCTGGGTGATTGCTAACTTAACAGTGTCTTACGCTGGTGCCATTGTTATGTTCAGTTACTAGAACAATCTATTTCCCAGTATTTAGGACTTGGTGCTGTTTACTTTTTTGAACTTGAATCTCTCATTTAACTCAAAGCTCTTGTCCTCTCTTATGCCCTTTCCCCATCCCAAGCAAGATTTAGTGTTTCAGTTGGAGGAGAGGATGTGGTCTTTCTCTGAGACATCTCTTTTTCATCCTTCTATAGAGGTTTGCTACTCCAGATGTGGGGACAAACTAAGAATGGGGGTGGGGATGACAACATTCTCCTTATGTGAGTGCCTCCATGACACTGGGCAGGGACATCTTCTGGTTTAGGCTGATTCCAACGGACTCCGCCCTCTCTAAATGTGACGGCTTCTGCATAAGTGGTATGAGTGAAGTTTCACTCTCGACCTTTCTGTGTTCAAAATCCTCATAGTCTCCCAGGACACATCCAAGGGGCAACTTATCTCCTTCTACCTATCACAAGGTGTCTTCAAACATCAGGAGACACAGTCAAGCACTTCCCTTTCTTTCCTATAATGAGGGAGAACTAAAAAGAAAATTCTCAGGAGGAAAAACTTTTCTTCAACACTATTAGATTAATTACCTGGGGGCTCACAAAAGACAGATTTAACAGGAGAAAAGACATCCAATTTTTATTAATGTTTACATAACAGGAGTTCACAGAAAAGTGAAATTCAAAGTGGTTAGACTCATAGGGAAAAATGGTTTTAGACTTCAAGAGATGATAAATTTGTGAGAAAATGATTAACAAATATATGGGGGAACATTGGAAAGTAAGGGCTCTTTAGTAAGCTCTATTTATGCGAACTCACCTTGGTGTCCACTCTCCATCTGCAGTGACAAGAATTGTTCTTCTCACCCTGGATGGGGGTGGGAACCAAAGGGAAATTTATGCCCTGTTCCTAGGCAGAGAAGGGAGGGCAGAAAATTCTCCCAACATCTGTTGATTCTAAAATCTGTTGATTTGCTTTAGCTCCAAGTAATCCTTATGCCAAAGTGACATGTTTTGGAGTGACATATTCTGATACCCTTCCAAAGCGTGCTTTTAGTGACAGAATGAGTCTCCAGCTTCTGCATTAAGCAAATAACCAGAGACAGGGGTGTCATTCTGCCCTTTCCTGAGACACCCCCAATCCCCACGAGGATGTTATGTAAGTTGACTTGGCTCCATGGATGTAAAAGTACCACTCCAAGGGAAAGGGAGGGAGGAACCTCCAGTCGTAAATTGTGAATGTTCTTCCTTCAAGTTTTTGGACAACAAGAGGAAACAGGGTGTTTGGGGTGGGAGAGAGATGGTGACTAGTGGTGGAGGTGGACACAAATGCCACAATATAAACCCTGGCAGCTACTAATGGCTTAGGAATACTTAGTGCCTTGTGTCCTCAGCTCTGGGTTTCATCCACAATTACGAGATGACAGGAAAGTCATATTCCACATTCTGTTACTCACGCAATAGATCTTAAAATCAACCTGAAATTTATGCCTTAAATTTTCCATCCTACCACAGTAAAGATTTTTTAGTCGTTTGGAGGTACGTTCCAGAACAGTTTCCAAGTCATTACAAGGAAAACCTGTGGAAGGTTTTTGAGATGAAGCCAGCCAATAACTAAGGGTGAGTTTTAAGGACATACTTAACACACTAGTTGTCATCACTAATTTTACCATGTCCTGTGCACACTCCCCCCCTCTCATGGTGCTGTCCTCCAGTCCCAGATGGTCCTTCCCAATGTGATTTTTACCTTCAGGCCCTGTGTCGTTTTTTATATACGCTCCTTTTTGTAAAGTCACATTGCTATGTGACATTTATCCAGACGGGTTTGTCCAAAGGAACTGCTGAGACCCATTGTTCCTGGAAATGCATATCTCTTTGTGTGATGCGCTATAAATGATAAAATTAAAAGAGATTCAGATGATAAAACTTTACATAAAAACAAGTTTAATACTAAGCAAGGCCTCCTCTAAATGTTTGTACCTCAGACCACTATGGTTACTGGCACTAGAGTAAAGGGAAATTTTTTCCCCTGAAATAACAATGGGGAAGCAAAACCATCTTTTTAAAAATTTAAGTAATAAAGAAACTTATTTTGATTTTTGTATTCTTCTTAAGATGGCAAAAGTCTTTGAATTGACATTGTTTTCCACGAAAAGGCAACTCTAAGGAAGTAATGCAGTCAGTCACTTACTGTGGACCGAATTGGATTCTCCCATGATTTATATGTCGAAGCCTTAATCCCCAATGTGATGCAGTTTAGAGAGGAGGCCTATTAGGCTTAGATGAGGTCACGGGAATGGGGCCCTCATGAGGGGATCAGCACCCTGATAAGATGAGGCACCGGAGAGCTTGCGTTCTCTCTCCCAGCCCCCAGCCCCACCACGTGAGGACACAGAGAGAAGGCAGCCATCTACAAACTGGGAAAAGAGTCCTTACCAGAAATTGGTCATGCTGGCAAATTGACCTTGGACCTCTAGCCTCCAGACTGTGAGAAATAAATTTCTGCTGTTTAAGCCACACAGTATATGGTGTTTTATCATGGCAGCCCACACTGACTAACACTGCCCTCTTCATACTTCTATTATCAGTAAAAGTTTGTGAGTATATTGAAACAAATGTGTGCATTGTTACAGAAAGAACGGTATATTACTTTGATGGAATCCACAGACGTTTAAAAATATGAGATAAAAAAACAATTCTGGAATAATTTATGTAGCTCTAAATAAAAAGAAATGGTCATAGTCTCTTGACTCCTTTGCTGAAGCACATGAGTCTAGTGCATTTTCAAACTGAGCACACAGCTAAGAAGGCAAGAGGAGCCCTGGCTGGTGTAGCTCAGTGGATTGAGTGCGGGCCTGCGAACCAAAGGATCGCGGTTCGATTCCCAGTCAGGGCACATGCCTGGGTTGCAGGCCAGTTCCCAGCAGGGGACACACAAGAGGCAACCATACATTGATATTTCTCTCCCTCTCTCTCTTTCCTACCCTTCTCCTCTAAAGATAAATAAATAAATAAATAAATAGAAAAATAAATAAAATATTTAAAAAAAAAGAAGAAGAAGGCAAGAGGAACTCTAATCTAAAGAGATTAATTCAGAATTCACTTGTCATACTGGTTGACAAATAATTTCAATGGAAATATAAGAAGTTTATATGTTTCTCATTTCCAGAGCAACAAGTATAAAAGACACATGGACAAAAAACTAGGGAGGGTGGAAATGGGAGGGAGGTGGGGAGGGCTGGGGTGATGGGCTGGGTTGGGAGTAAAAGACAGAAAACTGTACAAGAACAACAATTAAAATAAAGGGGAAAAAAGAACAAAATAAAAATACTCCACCAACATGCTAGAATCGGGTAGTCAGAATAATGGCCTTTCTAATGAGAAAGCATGAGATTTTTGTGCTGGGCCACTCACTGAGTACCTTTAATTAATTCCCTGCCCTCTCTGGGCTTCAGTGTCCTCATAGGTAAAAATGTGCATAAGAATAATAGTATCTGCATCACTGAATTGTGAAAATTTTAGAAAAGTACCTGGCTTATGGCAAACTTTCAACTAATGTTTCATGCCCTGGCTTATCTGAATATTAAATTCAGTTCATGAACTAACATGCATCTAGCAAACTAAGCATAGAATCCAGAAAACGTTCATGAATCATTTTTCATTCAGCCCCTACTGAAAATTCACCAGGCCTCTCACCAGTAAAATCACCTGCACGCCATGGAAACAGTTAAGTTTCATGGCATCATATCATGTGAATAATTTTTTTGTAGCATATATTTTATTCACCTACAATTTTGGATGAGAGTTGAAGAAATTTAGAAAAAAACACTCACTGCTCACGTGTGATTAATTTTGTGAAGATACGGAAATAATTGAAACATAATTTTGATGTAAATTTTATAAATTATAGAAACCTTCCCAGTGGTCAGGAGTCAGTTTTCATCACAGACTTAAAGTAACCTTTTAAAAAAAAAATAAGGCAAATAAGCTTTGATTTAATATTAAAGTGTTTCATTGTCCCGTCAAGGTACCATTTTACATTCCAACCGCGCTGATTTTTATACTCAATCTGATTAGTTCTGTCTTCTTAAGCAGGACTTGGGCTACCTGGGGATCGTTCCTTCTGAGCATCTTGAGCGCTCCTTTCCTCATAGGCCTCAGTAACTCCCTCACGTGCGCACAGCGACTCTCACTCGGAAGGGAACTCCAGGGGATGCTTAGCAGATCGCCGAAGTCCTCTGAAGCTCCCCCCTCTTGGGAACTCCAGGGGATGCTTAGCAGATCGCCAAAGTCCTCTGAAGCTCCCCCCTCTTGAGTGTTCTGCCCTAAAAACATTTTTTGCTGTGATACAATAGTCGCATAACAGCGTGCAAGTTTAAGGTGCACAAGATGTTAACTTAATACATTTATATAACTGCAATATGATTACCATCATAGCATTTAGCTAACGTCTCTATCACATCACACCATTATCATTCTTGTTAGTGGGAGGAGCAATTAGGATCTAGTCTCTTGCAACTTTGAAATTTGTAATGCAGTATTGTTAAATATACTCATGATGCTATGTATTAGAGCTCCAGAACTTATCTATCCACTTATCTACTGGGTGCAAGTGTGTGCCCTGAAGCAACATCTCCCCAGTTCCCCCATTCTGCAGCCCCTGGCAACCACCATTCTACTTTCTGCTTTTATGAGTTTGACTTTTTTTTTTTAATTTCACATATAGGTGACATCTTGCAGTGTTTGTCTTTCTCTGTCTGACTTATCTTACTTAGCATCATGCCCTACAAAATGTGGCCACCTTAGCCTACTCCCTCTCTCAGCTCCATCTCAACTCGGGCACCATCACCTTCCACCCAGGTTCTTCCTCCCTCCGCCATGGCCTTCATAATGGTTGGTCTCGCCTCTGCTCCACTGGATGGTGACCTTCCTCTAGAATAGCCCTTCAGCATGCCTCCTGCTCTCCCTGACCCCACCTAGGAACACACACTGGGTAGACAGAACACTCTCTGGGTAGAGTCTCCAAAGCCTAGGAGAAAGGGACACAGGTGAAAGGAGCAGGTATCGGAGCAAACTTAGTACATATAATTTAAAGATCCCTTGCCTTTGACAGTTGATTTGTCATCTTCTCACTGTACTTTTATTTAAACTGAATCCTATTCATATCCTTTACATACTGTATATAAACTGTCTTAAAGAAAAAACATACAATTTTCTATTTTTTTATGACTTCTTCCTTCCCCATCCAACACCTTCCCCTATCATTTACAGACCAGGAAGAATGCAGTCCAAGGTCCATTGGCCTCCACAGCTCCCACCCACCACCACCCAAATCCACTTGGTACCACATCTGGGAGAGTTGGTTCATCTCTCCAAGCCCTGATGACACCGCGCCAGCAGTGCCTCTTGGCCCTGTAGCCACAGGGGTGAACAATTGGAACTCAGTTGGGCCATAGGTGACCCATTTGGGGAAGATGTCTGAGCATTTGTCAAAAGCAGACTTGGGACTTTAAAACACATGCATTTGCACAGGGAATTCCTTGTTCTGAGGAACCTAGAGGGGGTACAGAAGTTGGGGAGGGAGGAGAACTGAGACTCCTCACCCAGTGATGAGGGGGCAGCTGGAGGACAGGGCACCGGGGCAGGGGTTCAGTAGGAGCTGGAGCTGGCTAGTGCTGCCTCATTGTAAAACCCTTATTCAGAAACTATATCTAAATGCATTTAACTACTTAAATGCTTCTGGTAAGAAACCTGGTTCTCTGTGTCTAAGATAAATTACTTGGACAAGTCAGACTCATAAATTTAATGACAACAAATCATTTTTATCTGAAAACGTCTGAAGACTGCAGCAGAAAAGATTTCTGCTCACTGGTGAAGTGGCTTTTTGGCAGACAGACACTAAAATTACAAGGCAGTGTCTGGGGAGCAGATTGCACGACTGAGAGTGAAGTAAAGTATGCTTCTTCAGAAACAAAGTTGGAAATCCACTCTAACTAGGGTTTGTTTATAAGAGATACAGTTGCACTTGTCTGCAATGAATCCGTTCTAAGAAGTTTGGTTCCTGTAACTGGGCTTGGACATCCATGGGGCATCCTCACATAACAAGTGGACCGTTGAGGGAGATTTTCATGCAGCTGTGAGACCTCATGGGAAGGTGAAGAAGAGCTCTCTGCCCAGGGACTCCTCCAATTCACTTCACCTCAAGCATTTGTTCAGCTTCGCTGGAATGGAAGTTTGTCATGTGGAAATAAAAGAAAATTGTCTAGATAAAAAATATGACCGAACCCTGCCAAGAGAATTCCTTACTAGATTTGTTTATACACATTTGCAGCTTGCTGGGAAGCAGTTTATTATTTCTTTGAAGGAGCAAAACTTCTTATTTTGTAGAAACAGTCCCAAAAGGGTTTTTTATAAGTTAACAAGATTGTTTTATTTTCTGGGTCAGTAACAAAATTAAGAGATTTGTTTATATGTTTCTCTTAATACAATCTTAAATAACATTCACAAACCAAATGGGAAACTTAGCTTCATTAGCCCATGACAAAGGAAAATGTGTCATACCTGAATAGAACTTGGAAAACTTTTAAAAAATGTAATATAATTTTTGCAATCTTACACAGACAGTAAAAGACTGAAACTAGATTTGGTTTAAAGTCATACAATAGCAACACAAACTAATATTTTACACAGAACACACTTCCTAACTTCAGGGGAAGAAGTAGAGAGAAGGCAGGCATTTTCAGAGAGATTAGAGTTTATCTGTAAACTTCAGTTGGATATTCATATTGCTTGCATCTAACATTAATTCCAGCTGAAATTTAAATGTGTCTTGCCAGAAAATCAGCAAAGTGGAGATATTAGAATAAAATGTATTAAATATTATGTTGAACTTGTCCAGGAATTTGGGCTTGTTCCAAGAGTCAAGAAATATTAGACAACAAGCGCTAAGAGTTAGTGACCAGGTCTATTTATTCAGAGTTAAGACGACACAAAGCAGTTATGAGGAGAAATGATTATGTCAAATGGCTTAGGAGGAGGGTCGAGGTACACCTACCTGAAGGAGCTAGGATTTGATTAAAGGTCTTAGGTATCAGTGGTTACCCTGAAATGAGAAAAATGCAAAATGCCCCTAAAATAACAGAACTGAACCCAGTGTCGGCACCTTCCCACCATGTCATCGCCTTAAGTCCTACCCAGAACTGCTTCTTTGGGAGGTCAAGTGCACCCAGGAGGACGCGCAACTGCCCGAGTCACCCCCACCCAAATCCTGACAGCGTAGATTGTGTCCCTTTCACAAATGGATTAAAGTTCGGGCCCAGAAAAGGCCACCCAGGTGAGCATGAAAGAGTCTACAGCTGCAAAATAGTTTTCCTCAGTTGAGAGCTGTTTCCAATAAACTCTGGTTAAAAATTGTCCTCTCTACATATTTATCCTTCTTTTTAAAACTATTGTCTTCTGCCTCTGGCCAAGATGTATTGATAGTCCACATTTACCCTCCTGCCCGAAGCACTCAAAAGTACCAGGCAAGGTATTTGGAACAATAGTTTTAAAGATGCTGAACATGAGACAATGAGGGACAATGAGCCCTCGGAGACAAGAAATGTTTGACACTGTGACTGTCCCAGTTTACTGCCCTGAGAGCGTTTCCAGGCCCTGGTGATGGCAGGGAAAAGTCAGCAAGGCCCAACCTGAGGTCTTCCTGAGTCGAGGTGTTGGGAGCAGGACTCGGGAGATTAAGGAGGCTAGAAGTGGCAAGATGGAGAACTGGAGAAGAAAGCTGCCCAGAAAGACAGCTCTGGACACCTGCAGAGGGTCCTCCTCAAGCATGCAGCTGAGTACTGGTCAGCTCCTGCATAAGGAAATAACCTGAGGCCGAGGACAGAGCCACTGAAAGGATTGGAGGGAGCAGCACGCAGTACCCTCGCAAGGCCAGGAAGAGGGCCTGCGCTCACAGCCCCAGGCAGAAAACCTCCCGGTTCATGGGGGACCAGCTGGAGTGCTCAGATGGGATTGGCCAGCCTTAGGCCATAAGCTCCTCTGGTCCTGCAAGTCCAAAAAGAACCCTAGCAGTAAAAATTGGATCAAAGTATGCACATTTTCCATTTTGATAAACTATTACCCATTTGGCCACTAAGAAGTTTATCAATTTGCACTGCCCTTTTCTTTCACAGAGTCACCATCAAGGAATTGATTTGTTTGTCAGTCTGATGGTCAAAAATATTTATCTCAGAGCTTAAGACCCTTGCTCCTTGTCAACTCTCCAACCTGACTTGACTACTCCCAGGAATTGCTGTCTGGCTGTGTTGATAGCCTGCAGCCAGCTCAGTCTGGCAGATGGGATTTAAACTTCACAACAAATACACCTCGGGGGCCCAGCGTGCAGACTGATCATCCTCTCTCCTGGGAAGGAGAATTCAGACTTCAGTTACAAAAGACAGTGTGTTCAGAGTTATTCTCCCTGACTTAAGTTATTTTTTACCAGCAGACTCAGAATAAAGTAATAAGAATGCATCCTTTAAAAGCAAATAGATTTGAAGTCTACTACCTTGTCTGTTACCTACTAATTTCACCCAGTGTAACTTCAAGTAAGATGAACTAATCTCTCTCAACTTGTTTCCTCCTCTGAGAAATGAGAAGGTTAAAACCTGCATTTAAAGGGTTGTTGTAAGGAATAAATGAGATAATAAATGGGAAGTCATCATGCAAGCAGTGAGTAAATACATGAAGAGATGTCTCCCCAAATGAAGGTCACCCCATATGTTCTAAACTCTCTGAGTAAATTGTAATCAATTTATAGTGAAATTGCCCCCATTAAACTTTAAAGAATTTTAAAATAAAAAACAAAGATTCTGGTAAGAGAAACAGCAATGAATTATTGAGTTTATAAAATTTTGTTTGACTTGCAAACTTAAGGACTGCCAAATAAGCCAAAAAGTTACAGAGATAACCTTCAAGATGAAGAAACCATTTGGTACACACCAAAAAACACTGTCAGTGTATTAATTTCCTTTCTTCTGCTGTAACAGATTACTATAGACTTAGTGGCTTAAAATAACACAACTTGGTTCTCTTAAGTTCTAGAGGTCAAAATCCGAAAAGAATCAAAGAGGATTAAAATCAAGGTTGTTGGTTGTTGGCAGGGCTGGCTCTTCCTGGAGGCTCCAGGAGAGAATCCTGCTCCAAGTGTCTCAAGGCTCAGAGGTGGCTTCCTTGTGTGCTTCGTACCAGATTAACTGATTTGCCATGATAATCTTGGACTAATCGCTAAACCTCTTAGGGATTTTTATTTTTGTATCTATATTCAATTCAATTGCACAAGTATTTATTGAGTGCTAAGTATGTTGCAGATGCAATGCCTTAGGATACAAGAGGCTTAAGTCACCGTTTATGCCTTCTATTAGGAAGAATAAAATGATTTACTATAAAAATGAGGGTGAGAGGAGAACCATAAAAAGTGCAAATGTACAGGAGTTCAAGAGAGAAGTTGTTTATAATCAAGGTAACCAGGAGAACTTCAGGAAAGAATTGATATTGGAAGTGAGTCTTTAAAGGAGGGATAAGGTGTCTTCTATCACAAATGGAGAGGGGGAGAATTTCCGATGAAAAACACAGGCTGAGGGGAAAAAAATGGAGCCCATAAAGTTAGAGCCAGAGAGGCACGTAGAGAACAAAACATCTCAGTTCAGATTCAAACAGGGCAGCAGCACCATGGCGAATGTTGTGGAACAGGGATTTGTAAAGGGAACTCAGCCTCACACAGTTGTGAGAGGAGCTGAGGAAATGAGGGTCCAGCCAGCAGAGGAGACACAGACCCATCCACCTGCAAACCAGGTTCATCCAGCAGAGCAGGTGGGTCTGGGAAGGGGAGGCTCGTGGGAGGCCTACAGGCAGCTGTCGCTTTTGTGTAGCCAGCACATCTGGGAGTTCGCAGCCAAGCATCTGACCTTTGGCTGGGGGCAGGTATTGGGCAACAGGGTGAGGAGGTGGGAGAGGAGCTGGCCGCAAAGCAGAGGAGAGCCAGGGCAGATTGGAGCCCATGAGACTCATCTCAGCATCCAGGAAGACGATGTCCAGAGAGTAATGGCCACCACTTCACTTCTTCCTTCTAACTGTCACACCAGTTCCTCAAGGGACACACAGCCAGGTTTATCCTGAGAAACGGAGTTCCCAGCTCAACTGAGTTGATGCATCCAAGCCACCACGCAGGTGTCCGGTTAAACAGAGATGGGTTGTATTTGTGACTGTGCTGAAGTCCAGTTTGGTTACAGGTATCCAGGAATATAGCGAAGCCATGATTTCCATGGTGTGCAGTTTCCTCTTAGTTACGACAGAGATCATCACTAGTGATGGGACATCGATAGGAGAGGTCTGTTTTTGCAGATTTGGGTGGAGATGCCTCAGAGGCCAGCCACACTTTCCATTCCAACCAGAACTGGTTTCAAACACAGAAAGCAAGCAGTGAGTGGTGTTCTGAGAAACATAACAACCAAGAGAATTTTGTTAAGTGGTACATGGCTATAGATCCCAGAGCAAAATTTAATTATGACAGTAGATCTGCTGTAGAGCTTAGTAATTTTTCTATAAATTGGTACTCCAATTTAGCCCACATATGCATATGAGAAGTGTATTCTGGCCTCATTTGAGCAGGTTGTATACTATGTTCGGCATTCTCCGACACCAGCGCCCTCCTTACCACCAGCAGCAGGAGCTGCTGCTCATTCTCAGTCACAAGGACGTGACCCCTGGGAGGTGGGAAATCACTTACTTTCTCACATCCCCCCCGCAAGTACTGTGTTAGTCTAAAGGCAAGATGTGTTATAATAGCCTGTGCCCAGCATCTTTCACCCCTTCAGTCTCTCTCTTTCTCTCCATCCCTCCCTCTCTCTTTCTCTGTGTGTGTGTCTGTGTGTGTGTTTAGGCTTAACAAATTTGTAGAGTGAAAAAGAAAGAGGAGCAGTATAAATTGTCATTCATTACAGCCCAGGTGTTGGTTTATTTTGTTTTTTAAGAAGATGCATGCTATATTTTCAAATTGTCCAGTTTATTTGTCTGATTAGTTTCTTACCTTGGCCTTAATGAAAAAAGTTACATTTCAGATTTCATGCGCAAAAATCCAAAAGGCCATATCCATGTGTTCAATGAACTCTTTGGGGTTTGAGTGTTCTAGGGGACTTTGTTTCCCAATTTTAAAAAACACTTCGGTCATTAAAAATATTTTACATATTTTTATTAGAAATATATGTACGTAAACCACTATGTTCCCTCCCACGGAAACCTGAAGCATTTCTAACTCTGAAACTCTCTGTATGTGTTGACCTTTGCAAAACAAAACAGGACAAAAACTTTCTGTTAAACTCATGCCTTGATTTTCAGTTTGAACTAGACACCTTTGGGTATTTTTAATTAAGAATAGACCATCACAAAGTGTGCACGTGTGTGCCCGGCAGCACACACATTGCTGTGCGGTGGTCTCCAACCCCCTGCTCTCCCAGCCTCATTAGCATCGTTATTCTGATGGAGGCAGAAGAAGAGGCCATGGAAGGCAGCATTACGGAAGCTTTTTTCAATTTACAACATCCACAGCCATTTCATAAGGGATTGAAATTTCAAGCACACAATTTAGACAGGTTTGAGGCTGGTTTCATGGTGCTTTGCATAGCATAGTAATTTTAAAAATCTGTGGAAAATGTATCATTTTCCAAGAAACCTCTGAGTCTCTCTAGACCTTTGAGTTTGCATAAGCAGAACCAGAAGAACAACTGAACAATTTTTAGTGTGTTTGACTCACATTCAGTAGCTACTTTTCATTTATTCTTTTCAGAGGGGGAACAACACTGGCTATAAATATGGACTTTGGGGTCACACTGTCTGTTCAGTCATTTGCCAGATGGGTGGGGTTAGGCATGTTACAAACTCCCCAAGTTATAGTTTTCCTAGCAACAAAATGCAGAATCAAAGTCAATAATTTGTGTAAAGAACTTAGTATAATGCCCAGAAATAGTAAACATTCAATAAATTTTATTTATTAAAATGACAGAGCAAATCACACTCTCCGTCCTTGGTAATATACACAGTATGTTTAAATTACACATCATTAAAACAAGGGAAATAAATTCTTAGAATCTTTTTCAGCTGGTGTGTTACCATGAATCAGACACAGCCTGAGGAAATGTATTTTAGTCCAGGTTACGTAGAACTAAAATTCCTCAGATTAATTGAAAAATGAGTGAAGGATAAGCCTACACATGGTGATTTTATTCACTGTAACTTCCCTGAAAGTTGGAATTTTTTCATGGAATTGTCAGAAAGACTCGCAATGAATGAAATATGTATTGATAAAATTCAGGGTGAGGCAAAAATTAGGTCTATGGTTGTATGGAAAATAATATAATAATAAGTAATAATACAAAAATAAACTGTGTTTCCTGTACTTACAACTGTAAATCTACTTTCCCCCATCCTGTATTTATAATTGTCTTAAATATTTCTAGGTACTTGGGTATAGGAACTATAAATGTACTCAGATATTTTAAATATCACTTCAAAAATTTAAACTAAAGCACTGCAGACTTTCAATCTAGCCATTATCAAACCCTGAAGGCATCCATCATACCAGAACTATTAAAAAAAAAAAAAATGTGGATCACTGACATGTAGGAACTTTAAGAATTCAAGTTGCATTCTAGGAACTGAAAATCCTAAGACTAAATCCTAGCCTTCGATGAATTCATAATCTAAAAAATAAAACAGATAAATAAACAATAACTTAAATGTACCTTTTAAGTGCTATAATAGATGTACTTAACAGCTAGGGAAAGGAAAAAGGGAGATGAGAGGAAATTAAGTGGCATGAGGAGATGGTAGAAAGCCTGAGAAAAGTGGTCCTCTCTGAACTGTAACTTAAAGAATGAGCAAGAGCTTCCCAGGCTGGCAGGGTAAGCGTAGCACGGAGGAATGGGTGTATGCGGCATGCTTGTTTCCCATGACACGTCATCTTTTAAACCAGACCAAAGCACGCACACACAATTTCCTCACATGGCTCAGAAACACAAATTTAAGGATAAACAGAGCATCTGGACCTCCTCCCTCCTCCCACACCAATCACTAATCCATCCCTGACTTGCCTATCCCTGGCCTTCTGCCCCATGCTCTACATCTTTCCCTGATTGGTATCTGTGACCTGCTGGATAGTTAGTATTTTCTTAGAATTCAGCATACCTACAAAATTTTGGATTTCAAAGGTTCCTTTCATGCATAAACGATCACAACAAATATTTTAAATTTTTCATTTTAGTTTATTTTCTAAATAAATAATTATGCATATAGGTATTTATTTAGACATGTATATATATATATATATATGATGAAGAGGGACAAAATCAATGCTTAAAAACACACTGCCACCCAACCTGGGCAGACAATGGGAAAATCACAACCCCTCTGTTCCACTAAGCACCTGATACATTGGGATATGTAAACATAGGACTTGAAGAATTTCGGATTCAATTATAATGAAATATACCAAGCATCGCTTTTTCTATAAGTAATATGAGAAATCAAAATCAAAATCTATCTTTGATTAAACTAGAGAAATTGGAACTTCCGAATCAAAAACAAAAGGATGCAAAAAGTTGTGAAGGTCAAAGAGGGAAGACAGGAAGATATGAAGGGAGAAGACTACAGCTGAAAACTCAGAAGAGCTAGCAGGGCATACTTCTCTAAGTAAGTGGCATGCCCCAGGATATTTGAAAAAAATTATCCCATACCTGAAGCAAGATAAACGAGGTGTGTAAGCTAGTGCAAACCTCCTTGGTCCCTACTTGGCATCCAGTCTAAGAGAGTGGAGCTAATTTTGGAAACATATCGACAAGCTATATTTTAGCAACTGTGTGAGTAGGAGACAAATATGAATATCAAAAATAGCCTAAATTATGTTTTTAATTAATTGAGAGGACTAAAAGCTAAAAGAATTTATACGGCCCTATGGCATCAGTAGAATTCCTATAAAACTGTCCTCCCCTTTTAAAACTCTCCTGAAAACAGTTGATCCAGGAACAATTCACCTCATTCAAGAAGGAAGAATAATTACAAAAGAAAACATCATAACTTTATTTTTTAAGGATGAAAGCCACAAAGAAAATTAAAAAATGACATGGAACAAATAAAAATTGTAGCCAAATATAGTGTATTACATATAAAAAGCATAATGAAACAAGTGCCTCTTTAAAACAAAAACACAAATCGGAGATACTAGAATTCATAGAAGTCATGACAAAAAATAATGAGAAATGAGCTAGATAGTCCCAAGAAAGAAGTAGAAGGAAAACAAGAGATCGCAGAAATGAGCATCCAATTGAAAGTGGCACAAAAAAAGCAAATGTAATAAAAATGCTGTAAGAGACATTAAGTGGTTATACAAAAATGTAGTAAAATAAAATGAGCCAAGATTTTAAAACATTACAAAGGAAAAGGTGGTTTAGGAAGATAGGTGAAGGAGACCCAATATTTCCACAGTAAAATGGAACCAGGTTAATAAATTATGATAACAATTCAGCTTGTGTTTTACCTGTTCTAACTCTAATTCTCACAGTTCTGAGACACACGCTATTATCAACTGCATTTTACAATTGTAATGAAACAGAGAAATGAAAGTATCTAAGCAAAACAATCAAGTAACCTCTATGGTAAGAATTGTGACTAGCTCTGAATTGTCTGAGAAAAAACAAAAGTGCAACCCAAGAATTTCATACATAGCCAAACTTTATTCATTCAACCTAAAAGGCAACCAAAAATACTTTAAAACATTTTAAAACCCAAAGGCCATAATGTACATAAATCTTCTCTTAAGAAGCTAATAGAAGATAAACTGCAGCCAAACAAGTGATGAATGGATAAATTACTGCAACAGGATTGGCATTAAGTATTGATTCCACTTAATTATAGGACCAAGAACAAAAAACTATATTTTCAGTTTCTATTGCTAAAACCTAGTCAAAACACAAATTAAAATCTGGCCAAAAAAATCAATTCAAACATAAAGGAATAATTTCTGTAACATGGAGCTTGCCCTTATGTCATAATCTAAGGGTGATAAATTGAATTATTTTGCCAAATGTTCAGTTCTACTCCTATGGGATAATTGCACATCCCTGCTGGGTTGAATGTTGAGTCACCTTAGCTTTGACCAATGGAATATAGGCAGAATCAGCATGTGTCACTTTCAAGCAATGTGTAATCTCTTTTGTTTGCCTTCTTTTGCCTGGCCCCAAGATTGCTGAGATTTGCTCGTGTTGTTACATATATCAGTAGTTTGTTCCTCTTCGTTGCTGGTTAGTATTCTGTTGTAGAAGTGTACCACAATGTGTCTATCTGTTTCCCTGTTGATGAACATCTGGGATGTTTCTAATTTTAGGTTATTATGAACAATGCTGCTTTGGACCTTCTTATGCAATTCTTTTTGGAACATGCGTCTTGGGGCAAATACTTAGGAGTAGAATTACCAGGTCATAAAATAAATTTATGTTTAATTTTATATGAAACTACCTAACGGTTGGTTGCAGGAGGTCATTAAGATGCCAGTTGACCTGCGACCTGGACTTGGGCAATCAGAGGCTCCTTATCCCCTCCTCTGTACTTGGAATGTACGTTCCACCCACCATTTCCCATGCTAGGAGCCGTTTCCAGGACATGGCCTTGAGTGAGTTGAGACCATCTGGAGTGAACGTGACTGAATCTTGTTAAGGCCTCTATATAAATTTTTTAGTCCTGGCAGGCACATGTGGAGATCTGTTCATCTTGCAAATGAGAAGTTCCCTTGCTTATATGAAACCTGCCACCTACCAACCTAGAATGGTTGGCCTTTTTCTTCTGTCTCTCCCTGACCTCTGTGTATGGGGCACCAGTGAATAAACTGGTACTACTATATTATAAATTTAATTTGTATTTTCCTGATAACTAATGATGTTGAGAACCTCTTCATTTTTTTTAAAGATTTTATTTATTTATTTTTAGAGAGGGGAAGGGAGGAAGAAAGAGAGGGAGAGAAACATCAATGTGTGGTTGACTCTCCTGTGCCCCCTACTGGGGACCTGGCCCACAACCCAGGCATGTGCCCTGACTGGGAATCGAACCATGACCCATTGGTTCACGCAGTCCAGCACTCAGTCTACTGAACCACACCAGCCAGGGCAAGCATGTCTTTCTTTTATCATTAGCTATTTGAATAGCCTCCTTAGTGAGATGACTGCTCAAGAGCCTTGCTCATTTTAATTTTCATTGGTCTGTTTTGTTTTGTTTGTTTTTTTACTACTGAGACGTTCCTTATATGTTAATTTCAATAGAGTAAATTTCTTAATTTTCTTTCTATTATAGTTTGTTTTTGTTCTCTCTAAGAAATCTTGGCCCTCTCCAAGATCACGAAGATATTGTAGAAGCTTTTATTCTCATGGATGAAGCTTTTTCCTCTAGAAACTTTATAATTTCATGTTTTATGTTTGGTTCATGATTCACTCAAATTCATTTTGAGTGCAGTGTGAGATAAGCATCAAGGTTCACTTTTCCCCCATTTATTTACCAGTTATTTCAGCCCCCATTTCTTGAAAAGACTTGTTTTTATCCATTGAATTAATTTGATTGAATTGGCAACATTTTTATAATTGATTAATTTCCATGTATCTATTCTGTTCCATTGTTCTATTTATCCCTCCTTATATCATCACCACCCTGTCTTAGTTACTGCAGCTTTATAGTAATTCTTAAAATCAGATGATCAAAGTCCCCTAACTTTGTTCTCTCTTGCATAACTGTTTTCAGCTCATTTCTCTCTCTCGGAAAAAAAAAAAAAAAATGGTGATTTGAGAGACGAAAGAATCGTTCA
Source organism: Glossophaga mutica (assembly GCA_039655065.1). Lineage (NCBI taxonomy): Eukaryota > Metazoa > Chordata > Mammalia > Chiroptera > Phyllostomidae > Glossophaga > Glossophaga mutica. The sequence continues at coordinate 89,313,006 of CM077311.1, forward strand.
TGGTATCTCTATATTACCCACATCACTCACTATATTGACTATATTTTTTTATTTTCTGTGTTCATGTTCTGGCACCTGGGGCCTGGCTGCTCGGGGAAGAATTGCCCCTCCCAGAGTTAGCTATTTCTTGGAAGTAGTAAATCATGTGCCTAGAAGCACGTGTTTGATATGCAGACCCACCAATCTGAGTCCACACCCCTATCTGCCTCATTTTATCAGGATTTTGCCGTCTGGGAATATTATCCTCCTGCCCTAATTACAACAGTTAGTTACTGGACAACTAGGAACCACTGGCAACAGCCCAGAAATAATTGCTGTGCGACTTGGAAAAAGGAATTGATTAGAATTAAGTCAGAGTCCTGCTGAAGAGCCAGATAAAGTAGGAATTCAATAGATGTGTAATGGAGTCAATCATTAGAGGTTTACAATATTCTCTACTAACATTCAGATGTCAGGAAAGTCAGTTCCAAGTTACAGTGTTCTGAAGTGGGAAAGTTAGATCCAAGTTAAAATGTACTGAACTCTCTGTGGTGATATTTGTGTCTTTTCTAACCAACCAGACTGTGAGTTCCCTGAGAGTGGAAATGTGAACACACAGCCCCCAAAGCAGTCAGCTCCTTGCTCAGTGCCATGTGCAAATGAGTGCTTAAAATGGAAATACTAATAAACATGGTACTGATATTTCTATCCCATTTCTTTAAGTGCAGACTACAATGGTGTTAAAATATCTTGTGTCACAGGAAGTTCAGTTTTTCATTTTTATCATATGAACTTAAGTATCTTTCCTAATTTATTTGCATATTGTATTGTAGTCAAAGTTTTCAACTCCTAACAAAACAAAATTCAAATAACACAAAAACCTTGGGCATATAAAGAGTCAAGAACTACTCTCTGAGCTCCTTCCCAAATATATAGGGTCGGGCAGAAGCAATGCGTGCTTGAGTGTGATTGGTGGGGTAATAATATCAGTGTAATAATTTATAGTTTTAATTTGAACATTTCACCTAAAATGTCCTATGGTGTGCTTGAGTGGTGTATTATTATGTTACAGAATTATATGCTTATGATTTTGTAATAAAATGTTTTATAATAAAAAGAGGCATTATTTGTGCCAGACCCTCTATAATAGCAATTATCCAGCCTCCTGGTAAATACACTAGTCAAAATGGGAGCATTCCTGAGCCCATCACAAAATGGAAAATGTAAGAGACCCAGATGGATGGATAGAAAGAATGGACCCAAAGACTGAACAACAGCAACAAACTTCAAAGAGGGAATCAGAGAAGAGTATTAATACATGGAGAGAAGAGAAGACAGGAAGTAGAAATCATCTCTGGCACCTGTTTATTATATTTTTAAAAAGTGGCCTCCAGGCAAAGAGATGGAGCTTTGGGATAAATACGATGATTTTAAAACCCTTGGAACTAGAGATCTTGAGGTGGGTTCTGACCATGAGTCATCTGATCAAGACTCAAAGCCAACCCAATTAAATGGTAGAGTATCAAATTCACACCACAAATAAGAATAAGATATCTGTTCTTCTAATTTGAACTACACAATGATTTTTCTTATTTAAAACACACTCCGATTTGAGATGAATCATACTGACATATTATATGAGGCTTGTATATAAAAGAAGACTAATAAAGTTCATGACAAGCAGAAACAGACATCTAACTTCAGAAATAAGCTCGACGTCAAATCTGAAGGCAGTGTTTCATTATCAATGACCCCTCTGTACCACCGAGCCGTCAGAGGTATTTGTTTGAGGTAACACTGTGTACAGCCTTCCTGTTTCAGAAACCATCTGTTCTTGGTCGTAGCTACTACAGAAATAAGACATAACAAACAGAGAGTTTCTGAAGATCATTTTGACTTAACTTGGCTCTGTGTAATCTCCACTCTACATTATTTGGGGCCTCCTGAGTAAACTGAATAAAAATGGAAAATGAAAAAGGAAGATATATGAGATCAGTGCATGAACAGAGGATACCTCTATAATGGATCAAGTTATTACAGAAGTTTTAATACATTACAAAGTCTTTTTAAATTAAATGTTTTAAGAAGTACTAACTATGAAATTATACTTTTTAAATGCTATGTTTTTTCTAAATAGACATGAAGAAATTTTTAAGGAGAATTGACTGTATTCTGAGGCAATTATAAAATACAGAAGTTGGTACCAATATGTTAAGGTAGTTGTTCATTTTTCCTCCTCCTCCTCCTCTTCCTCTTCACATATATCTTTTTTCTTTAGCAAACAGTAGCAACAACTATTGCTGTGGTCTTCACCCTTGGATTTGCATCAAAACTACCTGCAATTTTTTTTTTAAATATTAATGCTAGACCTTTATTCCTGGATATTCCGATTCTGTAGAACACATGTGGATCCTGGAAATACTTAAGTATTTTTCCACAGGTGATTCTGAGGCACTGAGTAGGGATGAAAACTCTTCTTAATTTTCACGCTGAACAATCTATAGATACTACATAAATTAAAAGCAACAGATATCCAAATGGCTTATGCGGATATCATTTTATTCCAGGAATGACTCCAACTGAGATGTGTATAATGGTAGTAGTGACATTATTTGAGAATTGGTGGGTTAACATAAACCTAACTTCTCACAAATCTTCAGATCTGGTGGATGATGAGGGCTCGATGGAAAGATCCAATAGCACACTTCATATTCACAGAGCCAGAAGAGATTGACTGCCAGCCTTCCCAAAGCTCTCACCAGAAGTAATAAACTTTAAAGATTTGAGGATTCAGTGAATGAATGGATCAGAAAACTGTGGCACATTTACACAATGGAATACTATGCAGCAGAAAGAAAAAAGAGCTCCCACTCTTCACAACAGCATGGATGGAACTGGAGAGCATTATGCTAAGCGAAATCAGCCAGGCAGTGAAAGACAAGTACCATATGATCTCACCTAAAAGTGAAATCTAATCAAAAAACAAGCAAATGAGCAAAACAGAGCCAGGGACATGGAAATAAAGAACAAACTAACAGTAACCAGAGAGGAGAAGGAAGAGGGATAACAGGGGAAAGAAGGGGAAGAGTATCAAAGAACATGTACAAAGGACATGTGGATAAAGACAATGGGAAGTGGGGAGGATTGATGGTGGGAGGTGGGGAAAGGCAGGGGAGAGTAACGGGGGAAATGGAGACAACTGTAATTGCACAATAAAAAAAAAAAAAAAGGTTTAAGGAATTTACTGACCCAAGAGGACACCAAGAATGTGCAGTTAAGCGCTTCCCCCTCAGACATTTAATGAAATTTAAATTGTATCTGTCTCTCTTTTCTGAGACAAATGTAAATATTTCCCTGAGAATTAGTGTTTTCACCTTATAGAGCTATATGTAATATTTTTGTTCCAGTTTTTCTTTGAAAACCAGGAAGCCTAGAATCAAATTTACTGCTCAAGTTTAATAACTACTCTATAGAATGCTACGACCTGCTTGTTTATACTCTCTTCTCTGTCTTGCATTATTTTGTATTTTCCCTCTTTCAGATTCTATTGAAAGCTTTTCCATGTCATTACATGAATGAGTTTATTTTTTCAGTGATTCAACTCAATATGGAAAGTGTTGGGTGATATTGGAACGATCTGTTACATGAGTAGCAAAATATTTTAATTCCAAGAGAAATATCGAAAGGTTATCCTGAGGAGCTTTCCAGAGCCTCTTCAAAAATAAAGCAATTTGGAGGTCAGTTCTGCAAACAGGTGTCAGCCTTACTTCCCAATGTAACTTCAGTTGCAGTTCCCTCTAAACCCAAATTTCTCCATGGTGGGACCCAGTAGTGACTACCTTTCTCAGCTGCATGCAGGAGATGAGATGACACTCAGTCACCTACGTAGACCCAGGGCAAAGCATTCAGATGACATTCGTAATTGCAGAAACACAATATATACCAACTTTCTTATTTTCATTTCCTAGAGTGGCAACTATTATTTTTTGTTAAAGGCTGTAGTATTTTGACTGATCATTGGCTAGGAAGGAATCAGGTGTATTTTCTAAATAATTATGCTTACATGAAAGCCAATCCAGCTTTCTCCAGAAATTTTTCAAAATCTGTCTAGAATGAAGATCTCTTAGACCCTTGTAAATATTCAATATATGTGCAAAAAAAGCAAAGTTTTTCATTATACTTAATGGAAAAATTGTTCTCAAAGATTTCTAAAAAGAAATTACACTGGAGTCTTTAAAAAAGGCTTTTATTCTCCTGTTTTAGAGTGATAGTGTTGCCAGAGTGATTAGAAAAGGCCAAAGGTTTATTTCTAATCATTGCTACAATAACATTTTATTGACAAGTTCAACTCTTCCAGATGAGAAGGATAAAATGCAATCTGACGTTTGAAGCTTCATCGTAGCTAGAGGTAGTGTTGTAAACGCAGTATTTATCCGGTCTTACTTTATCCTCAAGTACCTTTTTCTACTTTAATTTTAAGAATTTATTTAAGCAAAACACAATTCTAATCAAGTAATGCAAAAACACAAGTGGTTAGCAGTACTCCACTGGCAGGAGTCAGGGGAAGGACTTTTATAGAGAAAAGGTGGAAGCAAAAAAAATGAAATTATTGATTGGCTATAGCTATAAGCAGCGATTTTTTCAGCCAGTGTGCTGCAGCATACTGGTGTTCCAGGAGAATTTTTAAAATATGCAATGCCTAACTATTTAGTCAGGGACCCTGACCTCTTTTCCCTTAGATTGTCAAATAAAACATAACAACAGCCAACACAAAATAGCCCTCTGGTATGAATGAATCAAAATTATACCTATTTTTTTGGTCATGTCTGCCAAAAATATAATATACTTTTTGGTGTGCCACGGAATTTTGGTAATTAGTTTATGAGTACCATGAGATGAAAAAGGGTGAGAATTGCTGGCTTAAAGCCCACATGGGTGCTTGTGATTGGCTGTACTTAGGTGTTAATTTCATAAGCCTGAGGCATTTACAGGCTTAGATGTTGATTTGTCTGTGTAGGCCCTCTCTGCCTTAGAGCCACATCGATCAAATGGCCTCCTTGTTTTAATTAATTTAGCAACTAATACCAAGCCAAACCCCAATATCCGGATCACAATATCTAGAGGAAAGACCTGTGTATCAAATTTTAAGCCACCCAGGTGATTCTATTAAGCAATCAAATTTGATGTTCACTGTCATATTTTTTATCTTCTTTTTCTTAGATAAGTCCCTTTAACATTTCATATAATAAGGGCAGTGAAAAGTCAGCAAACTCACGGATAGTAACAACCACACCTAAAACAAAAGCAAACAACTAGAACAGGAACAGAACCACAGAAATGGAGATCATATGGAGGGTTAGCATCAGGGGAGTGGGAGGAGGAGAGAGGGGAAAAGGTACAGAGAATAAGTAGCATACATGGTGGGTAGAAAATAGACAGGGAGAGGGCAAGATTAGTGTGGGTAATGTAGAAGCTAAAGAACTTATGACACATGGACATGAACTAAAGGGGGAATGTGGGTGGGAGGGGGTGTGCAGGGTGGAGGGGAACAATGGGGGAGAAATGGGACAACTGTAATAGCATAATCAATAAAATATATTAAAAAATAAGTAAAAAAATTGATGTTCAACTTCACATAAAACTGATTCATTAAATTATGTTTGTTATATATAATTAGAATCAAGAATCTACTGAATGAGTAAAATAACCCAATCAAACATTTAATTTAGAGATCATTCTTGGTAATGTGTCCTACTTTTTCTACTGATATCTCCTTTCCCTGAAGTCAATGGAAGAACTTGAATTAGTGTTTTCATGATAAAAACCGAGGCATATTCTATAAAATCCTTTATTATTAATTTTACTCAGGATGCTTTCTGAGAAATATTACACTCTTAGTTTAAATTTAGAGAGAGATTCAAAGACAAATCATTATTCTGAAATGAAGACCACAGACTCAATCTAAAAGACAAAATGTGTTTATAAAATATTCAGGAGCAGAGCCTAAAAAACACATGATTTGCTCAAAATAAAAACACAATGAGCAAATTGAAATGATTTTTGAAAAATAACTTGAATGAAGTAGCAATGATTTTGTTTTGTTCAAGAAAACTAGCATTTTAGGCCAGGAACTCAATCAATAACAAAGCTTATCTGTCAGGGACAGATAAAGTGTCAAATGAAAAGTAAACAGGGTTTGCCATTTCCATGTCTGATTTTTCTGAAATCTGACTGATTTATGAATTTATCTGGTAGATAGAAAATGTTATAAGTATATACAAAATACCTGAAGATCCAGGGACTTAAAATAACCTTATTTATACTGTATATCAACTTAATTTAGATTTGCAAAAGGAAGACTTGAGGTACAAAAACTAAGTGGCCCATTTAAGGTGACCTGGTCAATTCAGTTAGTAGGAGAGAGAGAGAGATGAAGTTTAAGTTTACTAATTTAGTATTATAATACCGACAATAGGTCAGTATCCCAAAATCCCAGTAGGTTCCACAATAGCCTCTTTTTCTGTGAATGCATCTCAATTTATATAAATCACAGTTCAAGACCCATGCCAGTTTCAAATAGTTCTTAAAAGAAGAAAACACTTATACCTCTTTTATAGCTTTGCCCTTTGAGATTTCCAAAACTGATGGTGACATTTAGTCTTTTGACATTGGTGAATGGAAACATACATCCTGATGGAGAAGACGACTACCATATCCAGTAAACTCAACAAATTTTTCATGTTTATGGGAAGAGGAACAGATAGTCTTCCAAAGTCTGCCTTGACCCATCTGCTATGTCTGTCATCAGACCAGTTGCATAAACTAGCACCTGGCCTTTCCAAAAATTGCCTGTTTTACATCCATGAATCATATTGCTGATCTCAAGCGATTGGTGACTCTGTCTTGCCCTCAAACTTGGAGTTTTCTGACACAACAAGGGTGATGAGTACTGATGAGGAAGGGAATGTAGGTGGAAAATGAACTGCTTTTTTTTTTTTTTCCTTACAGCCTTCCCCTGTCTGTCTCCCTGTCTTTGGTCTCCCTTTCTGCACTTCCAAACCTCTTCCATAGCCCTTGATCTCTCCCTTTGCTCCCAGTTGGAAATTGTGGGGGTTTTTTAATTGAATTTATTGGGTATAACATTGGTTAATAAAATTATATCCGTTTCAGGTGTAAAATTCTATATTATATCATCTGTATATTATATTGTGTGTTCACCATCCTAAGTCAAATCTCCTTTATCACCATTTATTCCTCCTTCACCCTCTTCTACCCCACCCCACACTGCCCTTTCACTCTGGTAATCACCATACCGTTGTCCGTGTCTAGGAGGGTTGTTGTTGTTTTTGCTTAATCCCTTCACCCTGCTCTCCAACCTTCCTTTCCTCTGACAGCTGTCAGTCTGTTCTCTTTATCTATGAGTCTGTTTCTGTTTTGCTGGTTAATTTATTTTGTTCATTAGATTCTACATATAAGTGAAATCACATGGGAGTTATCTTTCTCTGGCTGGCTTATTTCACTTAGCATAATACTCTCCAGGTCCATCCATGTTATTGTAAAAGGTAAGATTTCCTTCTTTTTTTGCAGCCAAGTAGTATTCTGTTCTGTAAATGTATCACAGCTTTTTTACCCACTCATTGACTGATTGTCGATTGGGCTGCTTCCAAATCTTGGCTGTTGTAAATATTGCTTCAGTGAACACAGGGGTGCATATATTCTGTCAAATTAATGTTTGGGGTTTCTTCAGATGTATTCCCAGAAGTGGAATCATTGGGTCATATGGCAGTTCCATTTTTAATTTTTCAAGGTAACTCCATACTGCTTTTCACAGTGGCTGCACCAGTCTGCATTCCCAGCAACAGTGCACAAGGGTTCCCCTTTCTCCACATCCTCTCCAACACTTGGTGTTTGTTGATTTATTAATGATAGCCATTCTGACAGGTGTGAAGTGATATCTCATTATGATTTTAATTTGAATTTAACTGATGATTTGTGACATTGAGCATCTTTTCACATGTCTATTGGCCATCTGTATGTCCTCTTTGGAAAAGTGTCTACTCAGGTCCGTTGCCCATTTTTTAATTGGATTGTTTGTGATGGGGGTTGATATTGAGTTTTATAAGTTCTTTATAAAATTTGAATTTAACACCTTATCAGATGAACATATGATATGAACATATCATATTAGTGGATATGTTCTCCCATTCGGTGGGTTGTCTTTTCATTTTGTTGGTGGTTTCCTTTGCTGTGCAAACACTTTTTCATTTGATGTAGTCCCATTTATTTATTTTTTCTTTTGTTTCCCTTGCCCAAGGAGATGTAGCAGAAAAATATAGCTATGAGAAATGTCTGAGTTTTTACTGCCTACGTTTTCTTCTATGATTTTTAATGATCTTGAGTCTAACATTTAAGTCTTATCCACTTTGAATTTATTCTTGCGTATGGGATAAGAAGGTGGTCTAGTTTCATGTTTTTGCACATATCTGTCCCATTTTTCCAACATCATTTATTGAATAGACTATCTTTATCCCATTGTATGTTCCTGCCTCCTTTGTTGTCTTTACCCCACTGTAATGTTCTTGCCTCCTTTGTCTAATGTTAATTGACCATAAAGATGCAGGTTTATTCCTGGGCTCCCTATTCTGGTCCATTGATCTATGTGTCTGTTTTATGCCAGTACCATGCTGTTTTGGTTACTACCATTTAGTATAGTGTGGTATCAGGTAGCATGATTCCTCCAACTTTGTACTTTTTTCTCAGCATTGCTGTGGCTACTGTGGGTATTTTGTGGTTCCATATAAATTTTTGCAATATTGTTCTAGTTCTGTGAAATACACCATTGGTATCTTGATAGGAATTGCGCTGAATCTATAGATTGCTTTGGGTAGCGTGGACATTTTAATTATGTTAATTCTCCCTATCCATGAACATGGTATATGCTTCCATTTATTTGAATCTTTTTCAATTTCTTTCTCTAATGTCTTGTAATTTTCTAAGTACAGGTCTTTTACATCCTTGGTTAAATATATTCTTAGGTATTTTTTTATGCAGTTATAAATAGGATTGTTTTCTTAGTTTCCATTTCTGGTAGTTTATTATTATGTATATAAATGCAACTGAATTCTGGATATTATTTTGGATCCTGCTACTTTATTGAATTCTTTATTAGAAATGGATTTTGTAGGGAAAATGGATTGCTTAGTTTTGTGATAATACTAGCCTCGAACTGGAATTTCTATGGTAATTCCATTGTCCCCTCTTTACTGCAGAGATATATTTTAAGACTATGAAAAGCAAATCCCAATAATACTTACATAAAAATGGGCAAATATGGGTAGCTGAAATTCTTGATCCTAAACAATTTATCTGGTATCTGGCATCAAAAAGATTGACATTACTTCATGTGCAAACAAGATATCTCTGAAATTATTAAATGGGCAACTCACTGATAGACAACTTTAAAAATAATAAATAAATAAAACCTAGAGAGAACAACAATGTGTAAAAACAACAGATGGTCAAATAATACAGCACATATGAAAGGTTTGGGTAAAAACCAATTTGCTGAGTGAAATAGAAAAGGCCAAAAAAATGCACTAGACATCTTTGTAAACAAAACAAGATGTGCCTTTTTCAGAGAATCATTTCATTGAACTAGAAAGATACCTGACATATAGTGAGTGATTTAACATAGTTATTGGACTCCTTTTGGAAATTACAAAAACTGAATTTCTCCCCATGCTCAGTCTGTTAACGAATAACATAAACCCCAAGTATCTTAACCGGTGCCATACTGAGTCTGACCCTCTGTAATTAGTTTCACATGTGGCTGTTGTGCAATTACTAAAGAAAATGAAGAGATCTTAAGGTTAACAATGATTTATCATGTTTTATCTTTGTTCTTCCCCTGTGTATGCACACACACACACACACACACATATGCACACATAAACCCTAAAATCACCCTGGGATTAATAACCAGGGTCATGTAGTATATACCCTTTGTGAGGCCAGGAGTCAGAGTAGGTTACGCAGTAATTGCACAAGGGAAATTGAGACATCCCTTTATTCTTATGTAGCAAGGGTGTTCAGGCAAAACTCACTCCTTCAAATCGAACTGGTATTGTACCTTTGAAGGGAACATAGCACAAGGACAGCCAAGCTAGACCTGGAAGTATTTTTAGGAAATATATGCCTGAGAATGTGAGGCAGAGTTAAATAAATGCTCAGGACCAAGCTGGAGGAGGGAGCTGAGTCTTCAGAGGCAGTACTGACAACCCTCTGAGCAATGCCGCTAAGGTGTTTGCTCTCAGGCAGCGGCTGGGCCCATCATTTCTCAAACATAACTTTAGTAACAAAGGTTATCTTCCTGGTCATCACAATGTGCTGAAAATTTAGACAGACCTAGGTTCAAATTCTGTTCACTCAAAGGCCAAGTAAGCTCCATGACTTTGAGCAAGTTGCTTAATACTCTAAGCCTTCATTTCCGTATTTGAAAAATAGAGATAATACCTTACCCATAATGACTGTTAAACATAAAGAGCTTGGCTCTGGTGTTTAATACATACCATAGTTTGCTATGTATAATACACACTTTTTTGCCCAAATTTTTGAGGGGAAAATAAGGATGTGCATTATACGTGGGTAATACTAATTCCATATATATATAGATATATAAATAAATGTTTTTAATTGTTTTATTTATGCTTTGCATTAAAAGTGTAACTATAGAAAAAATAATGATATCCACATGCAAAATAATACCCTGGAATATGATAATCGGTTTCATTTCAAAATAAATAAATAAATAATTGGATTAAGAAATTAAAATGAAAGATTTTTTTTCCTTGAAAGTTTGGGCCAAAAATGTGGGTGTGCATTATACATGAGGGTCCATTACGCACGGCAAAATACAGTAGTGCTGAACAAATCTTAGCTAAAATAATAAACATTAATAATAAACTAATATTTAAAAGCATTCTATGTGTTTCTCACCAGGTTCCCTTTGGTTCTCAAATGACTTGACTACCCTGGGCATTTGTAGGTAGGCTGGGAGGGACCCACTGATCTGCAAACTTCCTGGGCAACCTCAGTATGGTTGTCAAACTTTGAATACAATCTGAGTTCAGGAAATTAATCATGAAAACACTTTATATTTCTTCACACTCTATATTTCTGCAATGTCCACAATGTCTGCTGTGTGTCTAGCAATTTGGTAAGTCTTTAGGGAGTGACAAGAAGACCTTACCTAAGAGATTCATGGGACAGGCTAAAATAAGTGCCATAACTTATGAGAGTAGTGAAAAATAAACATAAATCCACTCCAGGACAAGAGGCTGCAAAGGAGGATATGGTTCAGCTAGGAAAGGTATAAAAAGTTAACTACATAGCATGACTTAGTGACTGGTTGAATAGCCATGTGGAACTGAAATCAAGTTCTGGAAAGAACTCATGGTTTGGGTAGTTGTGATGGTTAATTTTCTGTGTCAACTTGTCTGGGCCAAGAGATGCCCAGAGAGCTGGTTAAACATTATTTCTGGTGTGTCTGCGAGGGTGTTTCCAGAAAAGATTAACATTTGAATTGGTGAACTGAATAAAGCAGATGGCTCTCCCCAATGTGGGTGAGCATTGACCATTTTTCTGAGGACCCAAAGAGAACAAAAAGGTACAGGAACCCACCAAGCTCTTATTATATGAAATGTTAAAGGGACTTATCTAAGAAAAAGAAGATCAAAAATATGACAGTGAAAAGACAGCAAACTCACAGCTATTAAGAACCACACCTAAAACAAAAGCAAACTAAGCAAACAGCTAGAACAGGAACAGACCACAGAAATGGAGATCATATGGAGGGTTAGCAACAGGGGCGTGGGAGGAGGAGGGGGGGAAGGTACAGAGAATGAGTAGCATAGATAGTGGGTAGAAAATAGACAGGGGGAGGGCAAGAATAGTATGGGAAATGTAGAAGCTAAAGAACTTATGACACAAGGACATGAACTAAAGGGGTGAATGTGGGTGGGAGAGGGTGTGCAGGGTGGGGGGAATGATGGGGGAGAAATGGGACAACTGTAATAGCATAATCAATAAAATATATTAAAAAAAAAAAAAAGGTACAGGAAGATTGAATCCACTCTCTGTCTGACTGGTTGATCTGGAACATTGGCATGCCTGGTTCACAGGCCTCTAATGCAGTTTGAAATCTACACCATCAGCTTCCAAGTTCTCAGGCCTTTGAACTACACAAGCTTTCTTGGGTCTACAGCTTGCAGATGGCAAGTCATGTGACTTCTTAGCTCTGAAAGTCTCTTGAGCCAATACCTTATAATAAACCTCTTTTGGGGCGGGGGGTGGAAATGGGAGGAAGGTGAGGAGGGCTGGGGTAGTGGGCTGGGATGGGAACGAAAGAAAACTGTACAAGAACAACAATTAAAATAAAAATTTTAAGAAAAGAAGTGAGATTAACTTTATATTAAAACATGCATAAAGTGCTAAACCTAAAAATCACTATAAAGAAATAAATATAAAAATGATATTAACATGCCAAAAATGTGACTTTGTTTGTCCTTTGCTTGCATTTCTTATGATGCTGGGTTTATTCTGAAGTGAAGTAAAATCAAATGTACCGAATTCATTTGGACTTAAAAATAAATAAATAAAGAAAGAAAATAAACCTTTTTATATCTATGTATGTATACATATGCATGTGTGTTCATAAATATAAATACATATATAATTTCTTTGTGTATATAACATAATAATACATATATATTTTCTGTATGTATACACACACATATATATGAAGAATCTTGACAAACACCAAAATGTAGCATATATTCCCATTAAAAGATGCAGTTTGGTAGCTCTCCAAGTTTTACAGAAGAGGAAATAGGTTAAATGACATCCAAAGCAGGAAAATCATTTAATTACCTGTACCAACATAAGAAAATGGGATATTAACTCTAAAATTTTCTTATAGTTTACCTACTTCCCAGGCTAATTAGTCCACCATGAAAGTGGCCTCTAACACACATTTTCTGTATGATCCTTCTGCATGGAAGTCAATCCATCCAGACTTCAAGAGATAATTTTGTTTAAGTTAGCTCAATAACACTAGAAGCATAACAATTGCAGTGAAAAAATAGAAATGAGAAACAGGAAGCCTTTCCAACAGGAAGGACCCAAGCCCAGTAAAGGGCAGCACCTCCAGGTCATGAAGAATCTTTGGGAGACCCTTAGCCTGGGTTCTCTCCAAAGCTCAGCTAACAACGTGATGCAGGCCCATTGATGCTCCTGAGACTGTACAATGCACAGAGGATCCTTTCGGCAACTTCTTAACCATGGCAGCCACTCTTCTGTCCATCCAACTTCATTTTGTAAATTCACTTTGGAGACCAAAATGTAAATAACATAAATTACATTTATAACCTAGTGTCATTTCTTAATACTCTGCTATTTTCAATAACAAACAGGGCACTTGTCATCATCTGTTATTCACTTTTATAGATGTTGCCTATAAACCACATCTTTGAAACTTAATGGCTAAATTTTGACATTTATTACCTAGAAAGCATTTGTGTTTTCCTCTTGGTTTCTACAGCAGATCACCTTGCGTTCAAAGTACTTAAGGAGATGTGAAGGACATCTGAAATCATTCACAATTTTATCAAGGTAGATAATAAAGAAATATGCAAAGGGATTATTCAAACAGAATACCAAAATTATCAGCTCTCAAAGTAGGAAACATTAGTATGCATGGACATCTTTGGGCACCTAGCTTAACACCCATGTGCTTTGTGGATGCTAGTAGCTTAAAAGAGATCTCTAGAGTACTTCAATGACATGTTAATGAAGATAAGATCTAGTACAGCAAAGACAATGAGTATTTTTTATACCACATTCTCAGCTCCTCACTGTGTTAAACTTTCACTTTTTCAATTCCCCTTTAATTCAGTGGGATAGGAAAAAGGATTTATCCTTGCCTTGCTCCATCTCATTATTTATAAGCCATTAATTTATCTCCTTCCTTCTGGTTGTCTTCATTTGAATTTTGAATTTACAATTTTATCCACATGGTCAACTGAACTTGGAGTACAATTTTGGTCCTCAGGATAACCTAAAAACTAATTGAAATTTCTCTTGTTCTCTTCAACCTGAGGGTTATCTCTCCTCTTATGCGCTTATTTATTCACTCATCGACTCAATTTACCACCCATTGACTTCCTGCTATCATGGACAGTGTATTTGCTTGCTAAAGTCGCTGTGGTAATGTACCCCAGACTGAGTAGTTTAAAAAAAAAAACAGAAATTTATTTTCTCATTATTGTAAAGGCTAGAAGTCCAACGTCCAGGTCTCAGTAGAGTTGATTCCTTCAGAAGGCTGTGAAGGAAGGGTCTGTTCTAGACACCTGTCTTTGGCTCCTAGATGACCATCTTTTCCCTAGGGTTCTTCACATTGTCTTCTTTCTGTGTGTGTTTGTGTCCAAATTTCCCCCTTTTTACAAAGACACCAATCAGATTGATATAATTAGTTAAGATGAAGACAAACCTACTGCAGGATGTCCTCATCTTAACTAATTATGTCCACAACGACCCTATACACAAAGTTACATTCTGAGGTATTAGGGGTTAAGACTTCAACATGTGGATTTGGGTGAGAGGAGAGGGAGGCAATTTAACCTGTAATATCCAGGTGCAGTGATAAACACTGAGAATAAAAGACTCCAATCTAACCAAGGGCCTTTCTTTGCCTCCTACTTCATTGTAAAACCAAAGCTCATTTCATGAAGTTCCATCAATTGTCATATTCTGCACATCTGTATTACATACAATTGTGTATTCTTTGTTTTTCTATCCTTATCCAAAGTGAATCCCTCCCATGTCCTTGATTCTAAACTTCCCCAACTATTAAGGTGTCTGAAAACCCATGTATATCTTCTCTCTATATATAGCATTTTCACCTTGACTCATTTGCCTGTGCTTGTACAAAAAGCAAAGATTTTTTTTCCAGTGTGAAAAATTCACATGAAGGGCCCTCTGGATACATCAGAAACTAACCAGAAATAAGCCTCACTAAGTAGATGCTTCCAAGCAGTGTTGATGGTTATTCCATCATTTCTTTCTCAGGTTCATTGCCTAGGGGCCTACAGATTTAACTGAAAAAAGGGAGATGAACAGGAGAAAAGGAATACACAGTTTATCAATATTTTACATGCATAAGAATTCCCAGAAAATAAGTGAAACTCAAATAAGTGCTTAGACTCAGGGATTTATGTGCCATTATAGCAAAAGAAACATTTAAGACTTTGAGTGACAATAAGTTGCGGCAAAGTCAAAAGGAAATGTGCGGGGTAACTAGTGGAGATGAGGGTTATTTTAGTAAGGTTTGTTTATTCAGACTCACCCTGTTGCCACTTGTCCTTGTCTAGTGACAAGACTTGCTCTCCTCCTTCTGGGAGGACTTGCTGGGAAGACTTGCTGCTCTCCTCCTGTGAGAAAGGGACGCCTCCACAAAGGGTAATTTATGCCCTACTTCTAGGCAGAGGAGGGGAGGAAAGAGATCTATTCCCACATCTGTTGATTCTTAATTGCCTTCAGCTCAAAATAGTCTTTATACCATAGTAGCATATTTTGAGGTGGCATATCCTGACCCCATTCAGTTTCCATGTATTTGATTTAGTAAGAAGTGACTTTATAAACTGTGTTGGTTGCCCATATTCCCACGCTGAATGAAATAATTTTCAGTGTGCACCAGGATATAATTTCTCTTACCTGTATAAAGTATCATTAAGTGCTGTGGCCACCTCGCCGTCACGTATTTGTCATTCTGTGTATTAAATTCATAGCTGAGGCCATTTCTAATTTTAGAATTCAAATGGTGGGTACTTAAAATATAATTAAGATAATAACTCAAAGTTTTAAAGGTTTATTATATGCATAGTATATATCTTAATCTTTCAGGGGTATTTCCAAGGTTTTTCCTCTATTCAATTTTATTTTTCCTTTGTAGATAAAACCCTTTACTACATTTCTAATCTAAAGCTTATCTTCGTAGATTTTTAAAATGACTTAATTATTACAAAAGAGTACTGAGAAACCAGAAGGCCCCAGAGAACAGCAAATGATACATATTCATTGTCCTGATAAATGGAAAGTAAAATAAACTTGAAAGTGAGAAATGCTTTTGCAGGCAATGAAAGAAGAAATCCCATTCATGAGTGAAATTCAAGATAATGGGTTTGATAACTGAGTAAGACACATATTTTTAGTCAAGAGCCATTTCCTGGCACATGATTAACCTAATTTGATATTCAGACACTAAAAAAATATCAAAATGGGAAAAGACCTTCCAAAGGAATACTAAACACAGCATTCATTCATTTGTTGAACACTAAAAAACATGACTTAAGCCTCTGCTATGTTCCAGACGTTGTGCAAAGCACAAGAAACATAATATTGTGTAAGATGGACACAATTTAATTATTCGATAGAACAGGCTAACAGAGGAAAATCTTACTACAAACTGAGATACTGTTACATGTAGAAGAAGCTTGTGGGAATGTGGAAATATTGTTAGCAATAGTATCTAAGCTCATACACAGGGTTCTTTCCTACCTTTCTAAAGGGAAACTGCCTAAAAGATCAATCAACATCAGACACAGCAAATGGAGATGCACATGTGTCCCAGGCAGAAATAAAGAGAATCAGAGAGACTAATTGGGAAACGGGTAGAATAATTCAGATGATGGCTTCAGCTAAAAATGGGTCAACAAATGTGTATACTTGGGTTTGTTTAGCCTTATAATATTAGTGTATTGGTGTTTAATTACTGCTGTTTTATTCTTAAAGCAATGAAGAACCATTAAAGATTTTTAAATGGAGACATAATGGACAAGTAGCATTCATTTTAGGTGTACTAAACTTAATATTTGTATATATTTCAACATAATTAATTACCACAGTAAGACTGGTTAACTAACATGCATCACCATACATAGTCATAAAATTTTTTCTTGGGATATTTTAAGGTTTAGCCTCTTAACAACTGTCAAATGGACAAATAATATTATTGACTGTAGTCACTGCACTGTACATTGCATCCCCATGGCTTATTTGTTTCGTAACTGGAATTTTATACCTTTTGACCCCCTCCACCAGTTTCACCCACCCAACCCCCACCCCCACCTCTGGCAACCACCACTCTGTTCCCTTTATCTATGAGCTTGATGTTTGTTTGTGGTTTGTTTTGCTTTGTTTTAGATGCACATATAAGTGATATCATACAGTATTTGTCTTTCTCTGACTTATTTCTTTAGCATAATGTACTCAAATTTCAACCATGCTATACAAATGACAAGATTTCCATCTTTTTATGTCTAAATAATATTCCATTGTATAAATGTATTATATTTTCTTTATCCATTCATTCATCAATGGATACATGTTGCTTTCCTATTTTGGCTATTGTAAATAATGCTGCAATGAACATTGGGTGCACATATATTTTTAAGTTGGTGTTTTCATTTTCTTCAGATAAATACCCAGAAGTGGAGTTATGGATCACATGGTAGTTGTATTTCTAATTTTTTTAAGAATCTCCAAACTGTTTTCTATAGTACATGTACCAATTTACATTCCCATCAACAGTGCACAAGGGCTTCCTCTTCTCCGCATCCTTGCCAACACTTATCTCTTATCTTCTTCGTAACCGTAACCGTTCTAATAGGTGTGAGGAGGTATCTATCTTGTTGTGGCTTTGTTTTGCATTTCCCTGATGACTAGTAATGCTGAGTACCTTTTCAGTTAGGGACCTCTTGGCCATGAATATGTCTTTGTAAAAAAAATGTCTGTTCAGATCTTTTAACCATTTTTTTAATGGGATTGTTTGGGTTTTATTTCCCTGTTGAAGTTGTATGAGTTCTTTGTATATTTCAGATATCAACCCCTTATCATATATATAATTCAAAATTATTTTGTCCCATTCAATAGGTAGTTTTTTTTTTATTTGGTTGATGGTTTCCTTTGCTGTGCAGAAGCTTTTTAGTTCAACATAGTTTCATTTGTTTATTTTTGCTTCTGTTGCTTTTAATTTTGCTGTCAAATCCAAAAAATTATTACCAAAACCAATGTCAAGGAGCATATTGTTTACTTTTTCTTCTAGAGGTTTTATTGTTTCAGGGCTTGTGTGCAAGTTTTTAATTCATTTTGAGTTTGTTTTCGTGTATGGTGTAAGATAGTGGTCCAGTTTTCTCAATACCATTTATTAAAGAGACTGTCCTTTCTCCATTGTACATTCTTGTTTCCTTTGTCATAAATTAGTTGACCACATATGTGTGGGTTTGTTTCTGAGCTCTCTATTCTGTTCCATTGATCTTTGTGTCTGTTTTAGTGCCAGTGTCATACTGTTTTAATTATTATAGCTTTATAAGATAATTAGAAATTAGGAGGCATGATGACTCTAGCTTTTCTTCTTCTTTCTCGAGATTTTTTTTGACTAGTTGGGGGGTCATAACACCTTAAAGACTTTTAAGCAAGAGAGTGATATGAAAAAATTAACATTTAAGAACACCCATTCAAGACTGCAGGCAGGGACCAAATTGGAGGCTATCACAATAATCCACATAATGGATGAGGGTACTTTCAACAAGAAGGGGCAGTGGGGTAAACAGAAGTCAATAGAGTGAATATAATGTTAGGATATAAAACTGACAACTTGAAAAAAGGAAGGAGGAACCAAATAACCAATCTCCAGCATAGGTGGTAGGTGGATGATGATGCCATTTCCAATGTTTTACAGAGGAAGATTCAGGCTGACACAGGAGATGATGTTCTTGTTTCAGGACATGATTGACTTTTAGGTGCTGTGAGTATAAAAATGTAAATATTTAGCTGGCTTTTGGAAATAAGTCTCTGAAGCTCTAGGAGGAGTACAGTACTTGAAGATTTAATTTTGGGAGTCATATACATGTGCAACAAGCTTTTATCCATGGGAAGAGATGAGGATTGTCTTACATTAAAAAGAGCCTTGTATGGCCCTGGCTGGTGTAGCTCAGTGGATTGAGTGCGGGCCTGCGAACCAAAGGATTGCGGTTCGATTCCCAGTCAGGGCACATGCCTGGGTTGCAGGCCGGTTCCCAGCATGGGACACACAAGAGGCAACCACACATTGATATTTCTCTCCCTCTCCCTCTCTCCTACCCTTCCCCTCTAAAGATAAATAAATAAAAATTAAAAAAAAATACTTAAAAAAAAAAAAAGAGCCTTGTATGGAATCGTAAGGAACACCAACTTTCAAGGAATAGTTAGAAAAATAGAAATCCTCAAAGGGACTTCGAAACAGAGAGACCAGGATCATGGATGTCACAGAATCTGAGGGAAAGGTACAATGAGAGAGGGAAGGGGTCAACAGAGTCAGTGCTGCTCAAAGGTTTAGAGGGTTACAAAGGTGAATAAAAGTGAGCTGAAGGAGGAGTTGAGGATGGATGTTTGAAATAACCACTTAGGAGAATTTGAGAGCAAGGTGAATGGGAAAATAAAAATAATTGAGGAACACGGAGTATCCATGTGAGGTTGGATACCATGGCTTTGTATTGGTCCGACTCTGTATAGTTATGCAATATTCTCCAGCAACACAGAGTAGCAGAGACGTCAACAAAATAGTTCCCAGTTAGACTCATCCAAGCTTTTTACTTTTTTCAGCAGGCGAGAGATAATGTTTACCTCATTAAAGATTATCAAGAAAGTGTTAACCAAGTAATATAAATTGAATAGAGAAAAAAGTCAAGAAGGTTGTCTGGGGAATATGAAGGGTATAGGTATTCATTTATTAATAATAATCAGAGCAATACCAGCTCTGTAACAAACACCACTATTCCAGTGGTTTAATACAATACTTCACTCATTTGAGTGTTCTCGATTAGGAGAGATAGAGGTTCTGCTCCAACGTTCAGGGACATAAGTTAACAGATGACCTAATATCTTCAACATATGCTTTCCAAGGTCATCCCTGGGTGTGGTATTCAGCCAGCAAACTGGAGAAAGTATATTTGCTTCTAACCACCTAGACTTGGAATTACCACACATTGCTTAAACTCGGGTTCTTGGCAAGAATTAGTGACCACCCCCCTTAAATGCAAGATAAGCTAGGAAATATAATAACTCGGCTGAGCAGTTACCGCTCCCTAGCAAAAACTCTGAATTAAGGAAGCAGAACGTGCATCTCTTGTACATAGCTAGCTGTCTCAAACACAAATTTTCTATAAGGTTGACTACTAGAGATTGGGACCATGACCATAAGGTATTAAGGATTGGTAGACTGGTGCAAAGTGGGATGTCACTTTTTCAGTCAAAGGTGGAACAATCTTGGTCATGTCCCTAAATATATCCATAGAAGTCCTGCTAAAATGAAGTGGAAAGGAAGGTCAGTGGAGGGAAAAAGTCAAGACACTTCTAGAAAATGGTATGCGTTGCTCATGTGGACCTGGAGTCACCCAGGGTAAAGGTAGCTTAGGGTAGAGAGGAAGACAATTAGCTGGTTGGTTCATCTTTTATGAAGGAGAGGAAGTAACTGGGAGAGAGGTAAATGACAGCAACATAGAGGGGAGCAGAGAGGGGGGAAACTAATAAGATAAGCTTCAGAAGGGCAAAGACAATTTAATCGGGACGTACTGTGATCAGTGTCTGGCACTAGAAAAAACAGAAGATGCAAGATTGCCATTCAGTATCTCCCTGAGGCAAGAGAGTATATCGGTTTCTTTCAGGTGGCTAAGGGCTCCAGTTTCTATTACCAAAAGAGAAAAGAAAGATATTCATTAAAGAAATTTAAAAAATCAATGACAATTAAGTAATATATTATTTCCATGTTGAAACTGTAAAAATGTAATCCATTGATTTTTTAAATATTTCTGCTGGATAATAATCAGCAAAGTGTTCAAGATGTGAACACTCAAGCATATTTAATGCAAAATTCATACAAATTTACACAAAAGATCTCATTTTCATTGGCACTCATTGTCATAACAGATCTTAAATGAGTCACTTTTTTGAGCCTTGGATATGGCATCTATAAAATGTTAATAATTATACCTTACCCACCAAAATCAGAAAGGTGGCCCAGACATTGCCTTGGGTTTTCTTTCACAGCTAAAATCTATAATTCTCCATATTTACAACTATGAAAAATGAAAGAAAATTTTCACTTGAGACCCAAACAGTAAAATCTTGTAAACCTTAGAAATGCCAACATATATATCATAGACTCATCATATATTCATATAGCAGACATAAATAATGCAGTTCACAACAAAATTTTAACATTCTGACTTTTGCTAGAAAATCCAAGCAATCCAAAGGAATATTTTGTGTAGAGAGTAACTTTATTCATTATCCATAACAATGATTTTCCTTCTTTTTCTTCCCTAGAACTCTGTGTTGAAATGTAATATTACAGAAAAAACAAGTATATAAAACAAAGGAAACCAGAACTGCTCCTCATGGAAGTGACAGGTAGGAGCCCAGATTTCATCCCACTTGGGGGTAAAATACAGAGCCCAGCTCCTTCCTAAAGGGGCTCCTCGGAGCACAGCTGGAGGTGAAATCACAGGTGAAGGAACTCAGAAAGGGAATCTCCTCAGACAGCAATTCTTTAAACTTCCACAGTCATT
The DNA here is from genome assembly GCA_039655065.1 of Glossophaga mutica. Taxonomy (NCBI): domain Eukaryota; kingdom Metazoa; phylum Chordata; class Mammalia; order Chiroptera; family Phyllostomidae; genus Glossophaga; species Glossophaga mutica. Next base: position 89,334,644 of record CM077311.1, read on the forward strand.
TCCCACTAAGACTTCCCTGAAGCCAAACTCACTGATCTGCTTATAGTCAACCCTTAATCAACAGTCCATGATTGGGCTCACTTTTTTCTACCCCATCTCAATGACAGACATGCTGATGCTTGATCATATTTTTTTCAGCATTTTTATTACACATTCTGTATTGTATGGCCTTAAATTGCTTTGTCTAATTATATCATTGTAAAAATAATCAACATTTCTTTACCATGTTCTACCATAAGATATCCAATTTTTTAGGACAAAGAATACATAATTGTTGAATTGACCAGGATCCAACATCCAGTTCTAAATTAAACATTAATATGAATGAAGAAAATCTTGAAAGGATTCAAAAATAGAAATACAGATGAAAATATGTGGAAATTAAAGGATGTAAACCTGTTTAACTGGTCAATGAAAAAACAATGAAAAAATAACTGTCCTTGGGTTAGGCAAAAAATATTATTCATTAGTAACCTTTTAACCCTTGCATTTTCATGAGGGATTTGTATCAGGAAAGAGGCAGGAAATTTCTTCTTAATGAGAACTGACTGGCCTCCCTAGTGCTACTCAGCAGTCCAGAATCCACACGTTTGCCATTTTTTTCTGAAAGGCTTTGCCAAATGTTTGCCACATTCTTTAAGATTTCTATGCCATTCCACTCCAAAAATATCCAAGAGAGAAATAAAAAGACATAAATAAAGGCCATGGGTGGGAGTAATTTTACAGAGCAGCTGTGGGAATGAGGAAAAAATGGCCAATGTGGCACTTTTTAGGAAAGGAAAGGGTGGTTGATGCATCACTTGGTGAATGCTGTCACTGTTCACCAAGGCAGCACAAAGGAGGCGGCCGAAGGCGGAAAGGTACGGAGAAATGGTGATGAATGGGGGAGTGGGTTCCTTCCCTGTGGAACATATGAATCAGGGTAACTTGGGGACATGCAGTGGCAATGTCCAGAAGGCAGTCAGATACACAGAGTTGAAGTTTAAGAGGAGGACGCAGATTTCAGAGTTCTTGGTGTGGCTAACGCCATAGGGATGTAAGAGTGGTTGAAATTGGGCAGGAAGAGCGGATAAGGGAGGGGTCCTCAACTTGGGGTCCATGCACCCCTATAGTTCCATGAGAAATCTTCAGCAGGTTCTTTTAATCCCCTGAAAGTGTCAGATTTTGTGAGTGTGTCCATTTTATTTGGGAACAATGTCTCTTATCTTTCTTTGAATTCTCAGAAAAGTATACTCAAAAAGGCATAGAACCAGAGGTCTAGGTTGAGAAATGATGGTATTTGGGAAGCATGCCTTGAAAAATATAATGTTCATACACGTAAAGAGAATGAGGAGCTAAGATGGAGCCTGAGAAGGGGCTGGAGGCAAGCGAGTCAGAGAAGCAGAAGGATGCCGGGCTGGCTCCAAAAGAAGGAAGGGTTTCAGGTGTGAGAACACCCATCCTGTCGTGCAGGCTACAGTTCTCACGTCTGCTCTCAGCGGGGCCTGCTCTGACCACTTATCTCCACCCACATGTGTTGTACGTCTTCACCACTAAAAAGCAAGGCCCCTGTGGACAGGAACCCTGAGTCTCCAGTGCCTGAAACATAAGGAACACACATTACTGAGTAACTATTTGACTGACTGTTATTAGAGACCATCTGCAATTTTTTTTAATTTAATTTTTACCTTTCCTTGTTCTAAAGCTAGATTAGTTCATGTGGTACATAAACATTTTTGATTGACTAAATAATGAACATGCGAGCAAATATATTTTCACTTATTTTCTGACAATACAAATTACAAATATAAGCAGAGTGCCATCATAGAATACAGATAAAAATGAAGAGGAGGAAAATAAAGCAGTTTAAATAAATAATAAAATAACTATTTACAGAATACAGATAAAAATGAAGAGGAGGAAAATAAAGCAGTTTAAATAAATAATAAAGTAACTATTTATAGAATACAGATAAAAATGAAGAGGAGGAAAATAAAGCAGTTTAAATAAATAATAGATTAATTGGTCACTACAATTTATACTCGTTAGTCAGTTTTATTTTTCACTAATAAAAATAATTCTTATTTATGTGATATACACATTTTATTTTATTCTATGATCTATAATGCAGGACAGGAATAAATGCAGCAGTTATCAAAAACTGCTAAAAGCCAACCAAATTGGACAATTCTAAAGGTGTGTCTTATAAGCGAAATGTTGTGGAACATAATGTCCTCAGGCATTTATGCTATAAATGTTCACTGAGCAAGAATAAAGTCTGCTTTCTAGACAATTTGAGTTACAATAACAGTAAAGTCATTAAACAACCTAAAAAGTCCTTCCAAAAATTATAACATAATGCTACACACTCATCTCCAATAAAAGATATTACCTCTCAGAATTGTAGAAAATTACATTTTTTAATTATAGGCATGTTTCCTTAGTTTTCATATCTAAGTCATCCTAATACTTGCTCTAAATAAACTGTAAGACAAGAAGAAATCCCATCTTGGGCCATGTGTTTCAATTCCTCAGGCATGCATAACAGCATTTGAGATGAACGGTAACAAATATTACATCAATCTGACCATAAGAAAGAGAATTGGTATTAAACAGTACAGATAGAAGATGGTTTCTGCAATCAGATAGCTTGTAAACTGGTACATTGTTAAAAGATTCATCTTAAATGTACACCATGGGGGACAGTAGTGTTTTCAAGGTGGCTTCCATGCCCTTATTCAGGTACACACTTACAAGAAAGAATAAAGGAAAAAGAAAATTTGACACTTGTGCATAGTTTAATGTTGATACAGGCACAGGGCCCGCTGCATAAATGACAAGGCTTAGTGCGAAATCAAAATGCGAGACTCCTTTTTTAAAAAAGCAGAGGAAGGGGTGGGCCATCAAAGGTACGTGCATATAAAGGCTTTTCCTTTCTTCCATGGCCTGCCTCTCTCCCTCTCCCTCTCCCTCTCCCTCTCTCTCTCTCTCTCTCTCCCCCCCCCTCCCTGCCCCGCTGCCCTGCTCTGCTCACCCCCGGCCACAGTGTTTTCCATTGCTAATATTGTTCTAACTAAAGTAAATTAAAATTTTTAATTATTAACATGACTTTTGGCATCCATCCTTATATTCCATAATGCTTGTTTTAAGTGCAAATGTAAGAACATTTAACTCCTATGTAAAATCACCAAAATTAGATGATTTGTATTTTGTAGCTTGTACATTAATTAATACTTAGCAAAACAGTGAAAATACTGCACAAAGCTAACTTTTTTAAAATTCATTTCTCAATACAGCACATTCTACCAATACCCTCTACCTTAGTCCTAATGAAAACTAAGGAAGAGTTGAAAAGAAAAGGAGTTTGAGCCACCCTACTTTTCACTTTCCTTCTATCATGATTTTCAGGATCCATGGTGAGCTAGTATATGCAAGTCACAGAGGTAAGAAAGGATGTGATAGGGCCCCTACCTAAGCTGTTGGTGTTTCTCTGGAGCCATTGTCACTTGAGAAGCAAGGTCTGGTTCGAAAGGGAAGGATGCTTCTCCAGTTGTCAGCATCACACGTCCTCAGTTACAGTTGTGACACTCCCACTTTGTGTATTTGTTCTCACCTTTTCACATCAGTCAACTTCAACTTGAATCCCAAGTCATGCAATTTCTTTCAATAGCAAAATTCTGAAACCTCTTTTAAATAGTGTAGGTAGGTATTTAAAGTTCAGAACTCAACAAGAACAAACCTCCTTATACACTAGATATTCAAATGATACAAATAAACTTATCCACATCATTTGGCTCTAACCAAGTATCTGTTCATCTGGTAAATACAACCTATGTATGCAATCAATTCCTGAGTTCGGTGGGAGAAGCCATATATTAACACGAAGATTCTTTAAGAACTATTGTGTATTTTTTGAATAAAATAAATTAGTTCAGTAAATATTTCAACAGGATCCAATATGACATTTGGCAGTACTCCTTACTCCTAACTATTCAATATTCCTAACTATAAAAATCTATGAGATACCTTCCTAATTACATTTGCTTCACTGCACTAAAATGTCAAGGTGACCTAAGAACAGGTGTTTAACTTAGAACAAAAGAAACAACAGGCCCAGGTTTGTTTTCAACAGTACAGTTTGCCTTTCTGTCTCCTAGCAAAACTTCCTAAAATCACTGGACTTCAAATACTCCATTTAACATACAAGATTTTCTTATTCCCACACCGAAAAAGTGTAAAACTGGTCTCTTGTATACATACATGTTTTCCCCATTGTTCCCTATGTGACAAATTTAAAAAGACATTTAACATTCTTAAATTTTCTTACAGATTTCTAAGACATGTTTCTCCAAAATAAATAGTTAAAAAAGATGAAATAGTTTTTATTTTATTGTGGACCACCTTCATTTCTTTTAAGCGCCTGGCACATGGTCCAGGGGCAATTTCTAAGTACTTTCAAAACTTCATTTTTCTAGAAGTTAAATAAACATACTTTTTCCTGAAGTCCTCTTGATTATCTGTGTGGTTTGTTTTCCAACTGCCAACCTGCAAAGCCATGGTGAAAGGAACTCTTCTTGTTTTTGTCTCATGCTCAGTACCAGTGGGTATTCTTTAGCAACTTATGTTACCCCCTCAAAGAAAGAGCAGGACCTGTACCTGGGGACAAAACTACTTCATTATTTTTTCATGTGTCAAGTGATGCAAATCTCACCTCACTTGTTCTAGACCAGTTCTCAAACTGGAATGTGTCAAAACCTGGAAATCTTGTTAAACAATCAATTTCTGGGCTCCACACCCAAGTTTCTGCTTCAGTAGATGGGGCTGGAGCCTGAGAATTTTGTGTTTCTAAAACCAGTTCCCAGGCTCCCACGATGACAGCCACTGTAACAGATTGTTGTACAGGTCCAACGAGAAACAAAAGTTGTTACAAAAACTAACTTTTAAATTATTACTAAAGAAAATTAAAGCATTCATACTTCTGACTCTAAAATTTTCTTACCATGACATCACAGTATTTCTTAAAAGAGAGTCAATAAGTAGCCCTGGCTAGTGTAGCTCAGTGGATTGAGCGCGGGCCTGTGAACCAAAGGATCGCGGTTCAATTCCCAGTCAGGGCACATGCCTGGGTTACAGGCCAGTTTCCAGCATGGGACACATAAGAGGCAACCATACATTGATATTTCTCTCCTTCTCCCTCTCTCCTACCCTTCCCCTCTAAAGATAAATAAATAAATAAATATTTTTAAAAAAAAGAGTCAATAAGTAATAATTTTACAAATATCCATTTTTCCAATCATCAAAAATGTTTAGCATTATTATACACATCAATTTTGCCTTTATATTTAGAAGTTTAAGCACAGCTATTTATTTTAACTTGTAGGTGGTTTTCCAAAAAATGTCTTTCATTTCAAAATAACACAAAATTGAAGACACTGTATTAGCTTTAAAACACAACTAAATTAAAATTGACTTCACATATATTTATAGATTTCCTAAAAGTTGCAAAGCAAACTCTTACTACATATAAAGTTAATTTTTTCTAAATTGTACTTTATTATATGGGTGTTGTTTGCTACCACTATTTGTACCTCTCATTAAAACTAAGCCATATTTTAAAAACACACATAGACACAGACAACAGTATGGTGGTTGCCAGAGGGAAAGGAGAGTGAAGGGAGATGGAAGAGGACAAAGCAGGGACCAATGGTGATGGGGAGACACGTGACTTTGGGTAGGGAGCATCCTGCATGATACAGGAGGCAGATGATGAGCTGTAGAGCCATGCACTTGAAACCTGTGAGGTTTTACTAACCAATGTCATCCCAAAAAACTCTATAAAATTACTAATAATATTTTAAAAGAACTATACTAGATTAGGATAGAAAATAATAGAGACCATTGCATTAAAGTATTCATGAAAGTAAAAAAAAACAAACACACGAAGCCATATTGTTTAAATTTCCAGTTTACACCATTTATTATTATTTCATCAATAATGTAAGAAATGTCATTCCACTGAAAAATAAATTTACCTTAGTGTTCTAAATGTACACACTATGTTACAATGTAATAAACCAGTGCCCACATTAGTTTGCTAAATCTTACCATGTCAATTAATGTCCAAAGGAAATATTTTTCATTCATAAAAGATTTGAAACTTCAAATTATTCAATATATGTGCCTAAACACTTAATTTTCATTAACTTCAGACCTTGTATATTTTTCTTTTTATTTGAAGCACTTTGAAAAATTAACAAAATACATTTGTTTACTCTTCAGTTCTCTGAAACTAGCTTCTTTGCTACACATTGACTAGTTCAAGTAAAGGGAATTTTGTAATGACAGGCGTACCTTCAGAGAAGGCTACTTTTCAGGACTTCAAACTGCTTTTTTGTGTTATGTTATTTAACAATCAAGCATGGTCTTAACCACCCTGCTCAGAAACTCATTTCAGTGAGGCTGAGAACACCAATTTCCCCAGCCTTTCAAAAGGATATAAATTACTATTATGATGGAGAGACTTATAAAGTGTAAATTCTAAAGTAATTTACAAGTTAATTTGGGCAAAATTAACAAAGGTATGTAAATCACTGGACTTAATCTCTACTGATCCTGGAGGGAAAAAGAAGTTGAATCCAATCACCATCATCAAGAATATACAAGTAGATAAAGTTTGCTATTAATTGAATGATTGGACACAATGCACCCAGATTCATTACCTTTCCAATCTGAATCTTTATAATCCTTTAATGCATCCCTATTTTTCCAGGCTTCCCTTTTCCAGGAAATCACCAAGTATCAGGTACCAAAGTCTAAGGTGTCCCATAATAATAGTCTCAGAGTTAACAGGTCCAGCCCTCTAGGTTGGCTCATTTAGGATCCATTTCCCTGCTCTTTTTTTCTTTTTATTGATTGTTAGTCCCCAACAGTGTGCTAAGCTTTTGTTAAGTGCCTGCTTGATTTTTGGTGCTTCCAATTTGAATTCCCATGATTCTGCTTAGCTTAATTCCATAATTTGCCTATTCGTGCCGTGACTGAAGCTGAAGTTTCTCTAGCACCCCCTCTCCACCTCCCCTAGATTCCAACACTTACACGTCTCTCACAATATTCCACACAGATTTCTTATTCCCCTGTAGCAAATCTGGCAAGGTATTTGACCCTTTAAAATATACAACTATGTGATATGTTTACAGATTGACAAGTTTTAGAGAAAACCCAACTTCACTTTTCAAAAGGGAAATAGAAACCAATCAACATGATAAGAAAGAGGAGATGCCTGAATCTGCCTTCATTAAGTTTTTTTTAAGATTCTATTTATTCACTTATTTATTTATAGAAAGAGGGGAACAGAGGAAGAAAGAGAGAGAAACATTGATGTGTGAGAGATACATCAATCAGCCTGCAACCCAGCATGTGCCCTGACCAGGAATTGCACCAGAGACAGGTTGGTTCGCAGGCTGGTATTCAATCCACTGAACTACACCAGCCAGGGCCCTTCATTAAGTTTTTATCCCCAGACCCAATTATGTTTGATTAGTCTGTGGGAAATACAATAGCTGAGAAATTTCCTATAGCCATTTCATCAAATGCTAACATAAGCAATAGCCAGTAATTTGGGACACAATTTAGAAATCCCAGGAACTCAGGTTTGGACTGTAGCAATTCTAAAAGAAGATTAAATGAGAAACAGAAACACATTTTTGTTTTCACAACTAGGATTTCTTGTCCCAACACCTTCTCTTTTCAATAGCACACTCTGAGGACTGTTATCCCACCAGCAGGAAGTAATATGACAAAATCCATCTGTCTCCACATAGCAAAATGATCATTTCATGATTATGCAGGGTCCAGCAGAAGTAACACCTGCCTGAGTGTGGTTGGTAGGGTAATAATATGGGTGTAATCATTTATACTTTTAATATAAACATTTCACCTAAACTGCCATATGGTGTGCTTGAGTGTGATATTCTGTAGAATTCTGTGCTTATAATTTGATAATAAAATATTGTATAGTAAAAAGGAGCATTATTTGAGCCAGACCTTGTATTTTGAGGTTTTTTAATTTGCATTTATTTATGACTATTGTGATAATAGTCATTACTTTTCATGTTTTTCATGAGTTCTCTATACACCAGCTTATAAAGCTTGACAATATTTTCATTCAACTTACATGAGTTAATGATCCATTTATTCACCACCTGTCCTTTCCTCAGTCTCAACCCTGTTCCCTACCCCATTCTCCTCTTACCAATACTCACTAATTCTGACCATCACCTAAGCATTTTGAGCCTTGGTACTATTTCCTTTTATACTTACTGGCATAGTAAACTTCTGGATTGTGATAGACCGTGGACCTTCTTACCAATCCTACCCATTCTCCATTTGCTGACAATGTATCCTATATGAACTTCTAATCACCATGACAAATACATAATCTAGTCTCAGATAATTATTAGACCCTGTTCTTCTAAGCACAATGCTTAGTTCAGGGCCAAATGTGTAACCTAAAATCAGGCACCTGCACCAATAGTTCTTTAATTAGACTAGGAGATGTTTCCTTGCTTTGAGGATCATGGAACTGAAAAGACAAGAAACAGAGGTTAATAACAGCCCTTATGTCAACCATATAGAGACAGTCTGTCTAAAGTAATAACACAGAGAAGGAGAAACAGAATAGAATGGCAGAGAGAGACAGAGACCGGGACAGAGACCAAAACAGAGAGATAGAGACTTGACCTCAGCTGAGCTGGATTTCTGTCACCAGCACCCTGGAGAGTCCTGATTAATACAAAAATGGGAAGTGGATTGGCATAGTAAGGGACAGAACTTCTGGAATGTCCCTTGGAAAAGAGATTAGTATGTTATACATTCAGGTGATCAGAACGGCAGATTGAAGTTGTCACTAGAGCTGTTCATCAACATAGTTCTGCTCCCCTCCTTCCAGCCAGGGGGTGGATTGCCCTTCCCTGACCACTTTGAAGTGAGGCCATGAAATGCGAGCAGACAGCATGTGCATTGCTTCCAGGTAGAACCTGTAAGAGCCAGTGTGCAATTGCCCATGTTGCCTTTTTCCTACATTAATGGGTTTTGTTTTTTTTTTTACTCAACAAAATTGTTTGGCAACCTCATGTTGTGACCATTGTTGTTAATTAAAATTCTACTTCATTATGAAACAATTCCTTTTGTTGATTTTGTTGATTATCAGATCTAAAAACTACTAAAGAACTATAAATCCTCATATGTTTCCTATCCTATTATTGATTTTAATATAGTAAATGCAACCTGACAGGATCTTAAAGAAACCTCTTGCACCATTCTCCAGCTGCACTGTCCCATATTGTGGCTACTGAGCATTTGAAATGTGCCTAGTCCAAACTGAGGTGTGCTGCATGTGTGTAAAATATTGTACATGCCAGATTGCAAAGACAGTAAAGGATTAAATATCTCATTAATAATTTTTAGATTTTGGATATATTAAGCTAAGTAAAATGTATTGTTAAAATTAATCTTACCTGTTTCTTTTTAGTTTTTAAATGTGGCCACTAGAAAATTTTAAATTGCATGTGTGGTTTGCATTGTCTTTCTTTTGAGCATCCCTGTTTTAAAGTCAAAGTGTGTTCATGATTAACCATGATTAAGACTGTGTTCGTCTGGCAACAGCTGGCGTTTGCAAGCCCTAGTAGTCATACTAGGCTTGCACGATAGCGGACTTACAGCTGTTTCACAGCTCCTCATCTCCCTAGTCTCTGCTCTTTCTCGTCTTGTGCAGCACGTGGTCCTGAGATGGGTCTTTTTTCCATTAGCGTCCTTTTGATTATATCAACTCATTGCTCAGAAATTATTATCAATTTTATAAAATTTAATCAAGCTAATGTCTGACACTCTCCAACAACTGATTATCCCATAGCTCTCCATTCCTGTTTATTTTTATTTTCTGGCCTACACTATTCCAGACCTGCTATTGCACAGGCTTATCTTTGGCACTCACTTGTGCTGTGCTGTTTCTATGACTCTTTATCACTCCATGGCCTTCTCTGTCTTTCACACTCTCTACACAGATTTTCTCCCCTAAAAATATCCCCCATGGTGGATCCCACCCAGTATTCTATACCCGTCTCTTTGATGGCCTCTCCTATCTCTTTTACTACATTTTGTTCATGGCATGGATTTGTATTCATTGAGAGAGGTTGTTAAAATATATTTTAAGTAATTCATATGCATGCATTCTGTCTCCATACTAATTAATAAATTACTTTGAAGCAGAGTATTATATTTCATAAACTGATAAAGCTATAATGCATCTGGAAGATCAACTATTTGGTTTACAATGAGGCAGCTGAGGACTGGAATGTATAAGTGACTTATCAGAGGTTGCATGTGTAATCAGTGGCAAAGCCAGGACTGGAACTCCCCATTGTCTGCTGGTACCACCACAAAAAGACACATTTACTTTTCTAGCTTATTCTTCCTTCCAGTGTGTAGGAGATGTCCCTTGCATAAATCAAGTAGTCTCAAGTGAGCCATGCGGAGGCATCAGCAGCAGACTGATAGTGCCTAAAGGGGAGAACACTAGGTTTATTAGGCTAAGGTTAAGAACACTAAATCTCCTATAGGGTTGACCCCATAGAGTGATGAGCACATTAAATCATAGGCAAGTGGGCTGGGGAGGCAAGGCGGCTAGTGCAGCGGGGGAGCTGAAGTGCAGTCTGAAGGAGCTGAAGCCTAACTGTAATGACTGAGCATGCAGCTTGTGGGGAAAGAAGGAAGGAAGATGGCTGGCTCCTCAGAGAGCTTGCAGGTTGACAGACATGCAACAGCAAATTTAGTTTCCAGATCCCATCCACTTGTTCGATCTGCTGACTGTATTACTCCTTGTATAGTGCCAGTCTTGAACTAGGTAGGCTCAATCTACGTAGAATGAGCCTGAAACTTGAATGTGTTCAATTACAGTAGTTTGAGGAAATTAAGTAAAGCAAAGTTAATAATACTAAGCTTATAGCTTGCACTTAACAAATAGTCAACTAGTTTTACTGCATAACATGATAGAAAGACAGATGATAGATAAATAGATAGACAGACGGATAGATAGAATTAAGCTTGTTAACCCTGTCCTCATCTTCACACCATGAATTTTGCAGAGGATCACAATTCTATTATGTTTCTGTTATACCCCTCAAAGGCAACATATGAATCCCCATGGGACTCAGTGGACCATTTAATGGTGATTTTCTGCTAAAAATAATGTAATAGCTTCTGATCTACCTAGGTTGAAATTGTTTAGATTTTGTATAAAATTGCTTGTTAAATACCTGTACTTACTCATTGCTGTGTTCCAGTTGCATATTTTCTTGATATTCCCAAGAAGTCATTTCACTTCAGAATTGTTTAATTAATGCTAAATTGAGACAACCAACCTCATCTCTTGGTATGACTTAGAGATGACGAGTATCTCCAGAGTGTTGCCTGACTGACGGCTGTCAATTAGAAATGGATCCATAGGATAAATAATTTGACAGCATTCATTTTAGCTCTTAAATTGCCCTGATCTTAATTTACGAACTGGTTTAACTTATGAATATCTCTACATCATGAGACTCTGACAAAGGTTTTACCAACCTCTTTCACTGAGATTTTCTCAGGTCTGTAAACAAACAAACATAATAAAACAGCTTTGTCTACTATTGAAAATGATGGTAGCAAGTAGCTTCAGAAGCATGAATATGAGCGCTTAAGTGTCATCATCTAATTTTAAAATATGATGCTGAAGAATGTAGTAGTGGTTTTCAGTGGTGGTGGGAAGGAAAACCCACAAGATTACAGACTTGAATCCGGATAGTGCAGACCAGGTTGTTAACGCTTGTCTGGCTTGACTCACTAGATTGTCCAAAGAAATAATTTTCAAATAGAAGGTTTTGTTGTTATTCAGAGAGCCTTGATGAGGTTTTTTAAAAGAGGTTCCAAGATAAGAAAAGGTATCAAGCTCTATTAGCCAGAGTCAGCCCCAAATCTAGGCTAGGAATCCCAAGGTGCTCAGCCAAACAGAGGCAATGACATCACAGATTCTATCAGGCCCAGGGTGCAAGTTTATAATTGAACAACGTAAAGAGGGAGAGAAGGCTAGGAACATGCACCATCTGTTTGTTTTTAAAACTCTTTCACATTCGTCTTTAAACTGCAGGACCAGAAAATGAGAAAACACTTTAATTCAAATTTTAGGTGAGAAAAACTCTTTTTTTTTTTTTTAGTTGATTTTAGAAACAGAGGAAGGGAGAGAGAGAGAAAAAATTAACTTGTTATTCCAGCCATTCACACACTCATTTGGTTGACTCTTGTATGTGCTTTGACTGGGGATCAAACCTGCAACCTTGGCTTATAGGGATGACGTTTTATCCAACTGAGCTTCCCAGTCAGGGCTTAGAAGGATTCTATTTTAATTATCTGCTAAAAATCAATACTTAAGCATTGTTCAGGGAAGTCTTTTGTTAGAATGCAGCTGTTCTCAGTCAGGAGCAAGTTTGCCCCCCCAGGGGTCATTTACCAAAATCTGGAGACATTTTTTCAATTATCACAACTGGGGAGTGCTATTGACATCTAGTGGGTAGGGGCCAGCGATGCTGCTAAATATCCTACAATGCAAAGGATCACACCTCACAATAAAAACATTTTCTTACAACAGTTTTTGGTGTCAGATAGGAGCTTGATTTATCAGGATGGTCACTTCAGAAATTATTAATATATAAATGTCTAATCACTATGTTGTACATCTGAAACTAATACAATATTGTATGTCAACTGTAATTTTAAAATAAAAATCATTTTTTAAAAAGTCCTCTTGTCTGCCCTATCTGGTGTGGCTCAGTGGATTGAGTGCTGGCCTGCAAATCAAAGGGTCACCGGTGTGATTCCCAGTCTAGGGCACATGCTTGGGTTGCAGGTCAGGTCCCCAATAGGGGGTGTGCGAGAGGCAACCACACATTGATGTTTCTCTCCCTCTCTTTCTCCCTCCTTTCTCCTCTCCAAAAATAAATAAATAAAATCTTTTTAAAAAGTTCTCTTGTCCAAAATACCAAAGTGCCTGCTATGATATATGGTAGGAGTACTCTATATTCACTCCTGGGTTTCTTCCACCACTGTACCCATATAAAACTAATATTCCAGGTTGACTGTATTTGCTGAAAATAAGGAAGAAGTGGTATCCTTAAGAAAATGTCTAAAATTGTTCCTCTAAATAAATATCTATTTTAGCAAATCTAATATAGTCCTAGTGAAATGAGATATTATTTTGAAGTTTTGCACTGATAATTTGAGATTAAAAATAAGTTCATGTTCAGGAAGTATCCAGCCATGCACTATGAAAAATAGAGATATTTATTGAAGAAGATACAAGAAACATTGTACATAGGACAATGATGCCTCAGTCCCCTTCAGAGTAGGCACCCTGGGACCTCATACAGTTCTCCCAATTGCCATCAGCTGCCCTGTTGTATTTTCCTGAATCTCATCAACAGTCTGAAATCTCTTCCCTTTAAAATGTGATTCTAGTTCTGGGAAAAGCCAGAAGTCACAGGGTGCCAAATCTGGGCTGTTGGGGAGCTGAGTCACCTGGGTGATTTGATATTTTGCCAAAAAACTCTGCACAAAGACATAATACATGAGTGGGCACGTTGTCATGATAAAGCTGCCAATCACCAGCTATCATAGCTGCAGCCTTTTGAATCATCCAAATAGTTTCCACAGAGGAGTGTTCAAGCTTAATACAAAATTTGATGCAGATTTGTTGCTCTACTCACTCAGTCATTTTGAATGTGATAGTCACACAGTACGCATGCTCACTCAACTGGTGTCTACCACCCCCACCGACTGGTACAGTGAAGTCATCATTGTTCACACATGTGCATTTCAGTCCACTCTCCTTGGCTGCCAGGTTACATCAATGTCATGCAAACCATTTTCGTTATATTAACAATGGTTGCACTTTTTCCAGACAGATCTCATAGATTGTTAAAGAGCACTTCCTCTCTACTTGTCCACTAATTATGTGTATCTGTGATATTGGTTCAGGCAAAATGTTCAAAACTAACAAAATAACATTAGGATTACTTTGAAAACTCAGTAGCAATAGTTTACTTTATGACATAAAATCCACAAAGCAAGTTTTTCAGCTTTGCTATTGAGAAACTTTTAAAGCATTTCCCTTCAGATATCATCCTTAACCTGTCCCACAGGTATCCTTCCAGGAAACTCCATTTCCAAAATAAATAAAATGTAACTGCTCAAAACATTTCAAGTATTATTATAAAAATACTCAATGAATTCTTGTTAGAAACATCAAATGAGCATTCAAATTCAGCTAACAATAAACATTTCTGCCAAAAGAATGGTGTCTTCCTCAAATAAATCCACTGATAAATAAGAACTTGTGAAAATTCTTCTATACCATTTCTCTTTTCACACTAGTAATTACTTCCACAGGAAAAAAAGAAAAGAAAAGCAGTGTTAATATAACCTTTCAGCCACCATTTAAAATAGGCCTCTTATATTGAAATCAATGATATAAGGACATGTAATTTAAATAGATTCCAAATGTAGAGTGGTGAGAAGCCATTATCCTCACAAATTTCTCAAAATAAGAATGATGTACACTAGTTAAAAGAAAATGCATTTCATGGAAATGCTGTTTGCATCTGTATGCTCTTTTACTCACTGATAAAAATAATAAAAATCATCATCATAGAATGGCTGCCATTTAGTAATCACCTGTTATAAGCTAGGTTCTATGCCACACATTCAGTATGCATTACACTGATGATCACAAGTACGTGGCTGGGTAGCTAGTTCACTCCAGAAAGCTGAAGCTCAGCCAAGAGTAAGCAACTAACAACTCCAAAGTAACAGACTATGATTCAAACCAGGAAGGCTTTCCTTCTCAGCCAGTGACAGGTCATGGTCTCTGCAGTGGTAAAATTCATGAGCTCAAGAAAATTTAAGATTTGTTTTTTATTCCTTTGTATTTATTCAAACAATATCTTATCATTCAAATGCCTAAACTCAGACAGACCATAAAACATTGATGTACTTACACTTTTATTCTTGCCTTATAGTTAATTTCACGAAGGCATTTTGCTGTGTTTTTGTTTTGCTCTGTTCTTTTTCTAGTTTCAAGTCATAGAGGGGAAAAATATATTTTTTACTTGTAATATATCTCTAGCTCAATTTCTTTCTGGTAGCATGACTTTGATTAGTTCCAACATTTGTCACTGTCCGTACACACCCTCATTCGTAGACATCCCAGTACACAGAAGCAAGATGTTTAGCGTCAAGAAGAGCCTGTGTGTTCTGTCAGAAACTTTTCCTCCCTGCTCAGCTTTGTGTTCATATGGGTGTGTGTGTGTGGGGGGGGGGGGCGTGTAAGAAGGATATTAGGGCTTTTAGAGAAAGAGGGTGGGGAGAAGAGATTGTGTGTGTGTGTACATGTGAGAGAGAAAGAAAAAGAAAGAGAGGGAGAGGAAACGAGAGAGAAAGGAGAGAGGACTGCTTTATAGCTGCTAAGATTGCAGCCAGAAATAGCACGCAACCACCGCGAGCTGTATGCAAGCGACCCGGAAACTAAGATTAAATTGTGTCTACTTTTCTTGATCAGTTGCTCAGAAAGAAAGAGATGACATCTGGTCCTGTCTTCTTCTACCTCTTGATTTTCGGAAAATATTGTAAGTATGCCTTAGCATTTAATAATTTCGTATACCTTAGTACTTTATGAAATTATCACAAGTACAGCTGTTCATTATTTATATTTATGCTTTTAAGATGAAAATGCTTTTTTCCTGACAAAATTATAACTCATTTCAGAATTCTTCTTAATACATTTCTGATATTTCTATTAAAAACTGGAAAATACCGTCAGTCAGTAGTTAGGCAAGATTAACATGCTATATAAATCTATGCTTCGTAACAACCAATTTAACTGATATTAACAAGGATCTTATAAGTAATTTTATAATATTTCAAGAGGAGTAGTTGTTAAAGATATTTGGTTCAAAGAATATGCCCATTGAACTATCCTGGCCAATCTTTACATTTTTTCCAGGTTTTGTGTAATTGTAATGTGTCGTGCCCTAGTCCTTTGTGACTTGCTATCATAGGTGTGCCTTCCCAGGAGGATATACAATCTTAAAACTCATTTTTTAATTTGCAAGGTTTCTCACTGTTCTTTAAAAGAAAAATAAGGGAAGGCACAAAGTGATGCAAAACTCAGACATGCAAGGAGCCCCAGTTGTACCTTTGGTATAATGGGCAGTTGTACCTTTGGTATAATGACAATTTCTGCAGTTGTACCTTTGGTATAATGACAATTTCTGCTTTCTCTGTATGTGCCATAGTTTATTTTTCAGAATACTTTTAATCAAGGGAAAGAGTCATTCTGCAGTAAAGTCTAGTTAAATTGTATTATGTAAATAGAAATAAAATGCTTTTGTTCCTTGAGTAATAAATGATCATAAAGTCAAAGTGAATCAAGACAGAAAACTTTCTGGGTAGCTTTAGTACCTTATGATGCCAGAAATGATTACAGTTTAACAAATTTAGAATTCATAAGCATGTTTATATCCCCCTATCTCTTAAAAGTTTGTTTATATGAAGCTATTCTATTGAGGAATAGCTCAGAGGAAATTTCATTCTAAACTCTCCCAATTCTGACAGCATGTGCTACAGAAAACGGCTTTTTTTCCTGTCTCTCTTTCTCTCCTCCTGACCTCTAGTACATCTCACTTTAATGGCCAAAGGTGGGAGGGTCAAAATAAAAAAAAAAAATTACTCAGAATTCTGGAGAAGTATTCTATTTCCTATCTTTCTCCATCTCTAATATTGATTACAGGCATTCCCATTAGGAAAGAGGGATTGAATTGCAAACCCCACCAGAAACTGCATGTTTCTAATTATAAACCAAGTGTTTAAGCTATCAGAGTTTTTGTGATTTGCCACCAACATTCTCATAAATCATTAACATATTCTGCCATCTCCTATTCCATTTCAATAAAATGAATAGATCACATAAACCAAAAGAATACTTCCAAAATAGGCATACTAGCATGAGAAATTCACAGTTACATTATGTAAAATATGTTAGGGAAGTTTAAGAAGCAAGTAGCTCATTAGGCTAATGAGCTACCAGTCATTTCAGGTTAGTAAAAAAGTTCCATGCTTACATGTTCTCTTTTGTTAATAAAAATTATTTTTGTGACTAGAAATAGAAAATAGTTAATAATGATGACGATGATAATGTCAAAGCCCTCCAACTTTTTTAATTTAAGTACTTGTGATGTAAAATGTCTTTATAATGCCCTAAGACCAGTGTGATTCAACTGGTTGGGCATTATCCTGCAAAATGAAAGGCAGCAAGTTCGATTCCCAGTTCAGGGCACATGCCTGGGTTGTGGATTCAATCCCCAGTTGCAGCATGTACAAGAAGCAACCAATAACAGAGGCAACCTATTGATGTTTCTCTCCCTCTCTTTCTTTCCCTCTCTCCAAAAATAACTAAAATAATCAAATAAATAAGATGTTTTCATAATGGGATGTGAATATTTGAGAGCTCCAAGTCCTTCTATGCCTTCCACAGAACATGAGTGCATAAACAGCTGATGCTGAGTTGGCAAGAAAGATTCCTGGCTATATTGGTGTCAACTGGATGGGTGGCATAGAGGGGCATTTGACAAGGACCCCAAAATAGCAACCCACACTCCTGACTCACCTTTGAGTTTATCTCATCACCCAACCCCACCTAACAGAGGATTTCCTATACATAGAGCAAGAGAAGTCAACTGTAACATGCGGACAAAGTCTTAAATCTCTGTGGCCCCGTGGTTGTTTTTGTAATTGTTTGTTTGTTAATTCACGTTCATGTTGCCTGGGAACAGTTGTCATGAAGGACAGCTGACCTAAGATGCTTAGCAGCACTATCATGTGCTGGCTCTGTGATTTTTGACAATGGCTTATCCACTCTGCGCCTTATTTTGCAAAATGGCAAATCTTTTGCCCTATCTTCCTCCCAGATCCCTTATGTTTGCTTTTTTATTACATAAATTACTTCCCTGAATCTTCAAAACAACTCTATTATGCAGATACAATTAAGCACAGAAGGAAAGCAAGCCCAAGGACATTCAGTAATTTGTCATAAGACTCAAGCTAATAAATGCCAGGTTCTGAATGCTTTCAAAGGCTATGCCTTTTCCTCTAGACCATGAAAATACTCAGTGGAAGTAATGTGTATAAAAAGACTTTAAAAACACAAAGGGCATAGTAGACTTAAGCAATTATTAGTTGCCCTTTTAACTAAAAATACTTATGGCATTCCAGGCACTCTAATAAGCAGTAGGACTAAGGGGTGACTACGGCATATTTCCTCTTCTGAAGGGGCGGAGTGGCGAAGACGGAAGTAAATCCAGGATTGCCAAATAGTGAGACAAGTGTACCGGAGAGGGGCACTATTAAGATCCGAAAAGGTTTTCTTTTAACCTTGAGGAATTTTCATTCTTAAAAAAATGCCTCTCCCCGGCTCGGTGGCTCAGCTATTTGAGGTGTCGTCTCATGCACCAAAAGTTTGTGGGTTCGATCTCTGGTCAGAGCATATACCTGGGTTGCAGGTTCAGTCCCCAATTGGGGTGTGGGCAAGAGGCAGCTGATTGATGTTTCTCTCTCACATCAATGTTTCTTTCTCTCTGTCTCCCTTCCTGTCTCTTTCAAATCAATAAATATATCCTAGTGTCCGAATTTAAAAAAACTTCCTCTCTCTATAGTCCAGTTAGCTGTAGCATGCCAATATTAATTTCCTAGTTTTGAAAATGTACTGTGGTTGTGTAAGGTTCTACCATTAGAAAAAGCTGGATAAAGGGTATATGGAACCTCTCCACTATTTTTGCAACTTTTTAGGAGTCTAGAATCACTGTCAAGTCAGAAGTTAGAAAACATTCCCCAGGAAGACTTATGTCATAAATCCTTATCAGCAATTGCTTTACTTATTATTAAACAGTACCACTAAGCAAAAACAATCATTTCACCTTGGATAGGAAAGCGACAAGTGAAACAGGAAAAGGAAGGAGCTCAAATATTAACTCGATCCACTTTAGTACTATGCGCAGCTGATAAGGTCCTCACTTTTGGATTCCAAGAAGATACTCACAAGCCCTCCTGTTCTTTGCCTTGAGTCCTGGCACTGACATACCTTCTAGCAAGTACTTTTTAAATTTAGGTTCACAAAATTAGACTCTCCTGAGTCCAGAGGAAACGTAAAGCTTACAGAGTGGAGTGCCATTATTTTTACAGAAGAAACTGAGGTGGTATTACCTGTGTTCCCTTTCATTTTCAGCTCTCTTATCCTTTACTCACTTTTAAAAGTGGGTCTCCGCATTTCATATGTAGGATAAGAAGGGCAGGAAATATCAGAAGGGTAAAACATCATCTTAGAATAGAAAGGACCTAGACTGAGGTTATAAAAATAAATGTATTACCTACCAAAATCCTAGCCTCAAAGATTAAGGCTTTGCCAGCGCACCAAACTAGTATAATCCTTTTTCACGTGCCTGGCAGATCACCATTTATCGCATCCTCACAATCAAGGACAGAATAGTCCAAGGAGGAAAGGGTTCTGATTGTACCTTCCCAAGTCCATGCTTACAGTCAGGCCTAGAGGAACTTTAATGAAAAGGACTTTTAAACCTCTCAAAGTAGACTAAGGCCCAGTGGATGTTTTCACTTTCTCCCTTCCCTCTCCCTCTCCCACCCAGGCTCCTTTGCTGTTGCCTAGACAACTAAACCATCTTTAAAGAATACAGCCCTTCCCATCGTATGCCATGAAGTGACAGTGGAATAAATTTTGCCAATTTTTCAGGAGTAATTTGTAGACTCTCAGAAACTCTCTGCTTCTCGTTTCAAGACAGATACTTTCTTTTCTCTTGGTACCCCCAAAATACCTTGGGCACCAAGTACCTAGGTACTTAACCTTACCCATAAACCATTCCTCCCTCCAAAAAAAGAGTACCATGTCGTCTCCCTGCCTATGCTGAGGCTGGTGCCAGAGAGATGAGGCCCACTTGAGATTGTTTACATGGAATAGAGTCACCCTAAACATGCTCTTTCCCCGTCTCCTGCTCTCCCCACCTCAGCACACACAGGATTTCCTCAGATGGATTAACATGTTTTCCAACTTCATGGGGATGGACAGGACACTTAGAGAAGCAATGCAAAGTACCTCTGCTGCTGGGTAAAGTTACCCAAAGGTGTTAACAATTCATGATTTGGTAGTGAATAAGTCTCACACTGGTATGAAACAATTCATTAACACACCAGCCTGATTTCTTATTTATCATGTGAGATGAGACTGTCTTTGCATTTCTCAGGCATTGAAATGAAGTCAGTATGTGAACATTATAAAGTCTCCCTGACCACTGTCCCACCTCCTTCAAGTTTTAATCCTGCTATATGCTTAGTTCCCCTCCTTTTCGTCCCTCCCACACATGGACGGTTCAGTGCCAAGTGAAATCCCCTTTCCTTTTCCCAGAGAAACGTCCTCCCCTGACCTCCAGTGGCCCAGATATTGACTTCCAATTCTAATCAACCAGTTTCTCTTTCTCCCCAGCACTTAACCTCTCCTATTCCCTAGTCTCACCATACCTCCTGACAAAATGCACACGAAGACAAACTCTCCTCTTCTGGTCCCAAAACCTGCAACCAGAATTCTTACTTCTACCCACCTCTTGTCCTTAATATTCACCTCCTCATGAACTGGGACTTTCATAGAGGGTAGTTGCCTATTAAGCACGCTATATGCAGATCACACATACACACCCATTGTGTGGTTACCTGGATCCCTAGACCTTCTGGCTAATTTTTGTAGTATTTAGTAAGATGGTTCCAACATCAGATCCTCACAGGGTAAGGAAATTATGACCGTGCATGTGTCTGTAGCTGTGGCCATTTAAATCTTACTTTACAGATTTGAAATTGAAATGTTGCAGGTTAAGATATGCAAATGAACATGAATTGATCAATTTTGAAGAAAATTTATAAATGTATGTGTCTGGATCTACTGAGAGAAATCAGATAAGCCATCTCATAAAGCTTTTTTGGAAGCCCTTATCCAGGCTCCATATTGCAAGTATAAGTTAATGGAAATAAATTATTAAATTCCTGGCCACATCAGGCACTGGCTTCTGAGACAGAACACAACTCAGGCTGCTGCTGTGTTCACTCACGAAACCTCTGATTCTTATCTTTATTTTCATCCTCTTCTCTCATATTCCTCTGCTCATCCCAGCCATTTGATATTTTAATAGGTTTTTCCAGAGCAGGCTAGAAATGTTTGACTCATTTTCAATAGCCCAGAAGATTTGTCATTTTTACACTCCTAATTGTGCCTGCTTTGTTGGAAATGGCAAAAACTGCTTCTTGGTTTATAAATGTTTCTGCTTTCTCACACATCTCAAACTTAGACAAGGAGGCATGACCAGTCAAACTTTCTGTTAAGTTTTCGTGACCTCCATTTAACCTCCTTTGTGTGAAGATCAAGAGAGGTGGCTGGTTTGGCTAAGTTCAATTTAGATTTTTATTTCTGCTCCTCTGATTGCGTCCTTACCCCTGATCGTTTAGCTCACAGCACATGTTATGCTCCCATGAAACAAATATGATGTTTGTTTGTTGAAGTTCAATAACTTTTCTCAGCAACTGAGCATTTATCCCCAGTGTTGACCTGAAATAATGTCGCAAATCATTGGTCCATCAAATCAGTTTTAATGGAAAAAAAAAAACTACACAAATCTTTTTGTAGTGCTGCTAAGTCTTAGGCATCTTTTTTTCAAAGTTTCTATGCAAGTGTATATGTCAGGTTCAATATTATCTTTATAGTCTATTTAGTCATTACCTAGGAGGAGCTGCACAAAAAAATTAAATGGATTCATTCCCTTCCCTCTAGGTTTTCACAATCTAAGATGGATAGATATGAATAGGCACTGGTATAATTATTGAATTAAAATGTGAACAGTTAGGTCAAAGCCAAACATTTTATCATTATTATACCCCCTCAACATTTTGCCTATGGTAGAATTATAATGAATGCCTAAATAGATAAACGAAGAAGGAAGAATGAATGTGGTACTGACCGAGAAGAATGGAACTTACCAAGGCGGTGTATTATGGAGGAATTGAAGAAAGAATTGTGTTGATTGATGTTGAGTAAAAATTGTGTTTGCTGACAGAGAACAAGGCTTCAGAGATAAAAGTAGGTTTCAGTGAGCTCACCAGAGGCCCACAATGTAGAGGCAGGGGTAGGAACAAACGAAGCATGTAGTGTTGATGACGATGTTAGTGTAACCCTTATAAAGCCATTAAATGAGATCCAGTCCCAGAACGGATTCACATTTAAAGAAACTCCTCTAGAAACTACTCATGCCTCTGAAAAGGTTTAAATAATTGTCCATTATAAGTGATCTACACAAGTCTCATTACAGCCCCATGCCCTCTCCTCCTCTCTACCATTCTCCACTCCCCAAGAGCCGCTGACACTTTTCACACATGAGATTTCCCTCTTGGATCCAGGGCTGTGTGGTCCCCTGTCTGCCCCCTGTTTCCCTGTCGCCCAGCCCCCGCTCCTGATGCACTGCGGACTCCACACGCCCGTCTGCTGCACAGCCTTCTGGGGCACAAAGTTTGTTTTCTATGCTGACTGATTTTGTCAGAAGAATTCACCTTTCAGTTTTTACCTTTTTGTTTTTTTCATCAAAAAGCAGAGTGGGAGAGGAGTTCAGAGAGGAAGTTGAAAAAGGCAATGCCAGCATTTCTGTCATGAAATTTGAGGGTGGAGGGAAATGCTATAAACTATTACACACACAAACACACACACTTTAATAATTTTGCCCCATCATTAAATTAAGTAAATCAAAACCAGGTATAGTATATAGTAAAATTGTTTTATATTTTTAGGAAACAATTTTCAGGTGTACAGAAATTAAATTTTATGTTTTTATGACTTAACTCAGAGCTCATGACTCCTATATAAAATAACAGACATTTAAATTTGCTAATTCAAAGTAGCTAGGCTTAAAAATCAGGTGCTTTTTAAAAAAAATACAATCTAAATCAATTCAAGAACTCTTACCCACTCCACTCTCTTCCGCTTCTACCCAACAGAATCTAGGTTTGGGGGCAGCTCCTGAAATGTCAAGGTGGAAGGTAGGAAGAGAGATGAACATTTCAGCTTTTTGTGAGAGTTCCCTCATTCCGCCAGGTGCTGGCATCAGCACTGGCTGAAGCATGCAGACACTTCCGTGTTCCCCAGGACCAGGGCCAGATCATGCAGACACTTACCCAAACAGCACTGCTTTCTGTTGACTGCCCAGAGCCAGCCTTCTCAGGAAAGCACAGGACACCCTCAAATGTCCTTCCTCATCAGTCAGGAGTCAAGGGAGATTTGGGGCTGACTCAGACCCTCTCTCTAATTTGCCCTTCCACCATAGCTCCCCAGTCCCCTCCCATCAGACAGGGTATATGTGATTCTAGAGACTTTCCCTTTCCTTGGGCTGTGTATTAGAATTGGAGATAAGACTCACCTCTGGGTAATCCCCTGAACTTGCTTGGTGATTTTCACTTCCTTCCTTCCCCTAGGGGTTTTAGATCCAAAGGGACAGAATAGTTCATTCTCATCTTTAGCTTTTACCAAAGTCAGTGCTTAAACCTCTCTACAGGTCATGGAAAGACTCAATTCTCTGTGTCCTTTAGTATTTGGATTTTTATATTCAAAGCTAAGATGGTAGAATTCAAAAAGTAAATAAGAAGAAAACACATTGTCTCTCAAGCACCTGTTTTTTTTTTTTTTTGTTTTGTTTTGTTTTTGTTTTTGTTTTTGCAGTTGAAAACCATGGTTTCTAAGCTTTGGAACTCAAGCAAGAACTTGACTATTCTAGAAGGGATCTTTTATGCTCTGCCTTCCCTGGGCAATGAAGTACAACCTAACTGCCTAGTTTTGGTAGTGGAAGGATGAAAAGGAATAACCAAGAAGGAAGTATATGTGGATACATGATAAAAGCATGAAACTGCAGGGGCAGGAAACTCTTCCTTTCTTCTCTTCTAGGTTCTTTGGCTGATTTAATAATTTAATTGACATAAAACAGATTAACAGGAAAAAATTCTCATATGTACAGGAGCCCCAAAGACATGAGACATCTTCCTCACCTGCCTCCCAGACACAGCCAGCAGGTGATTAAGGCTTGTAGACCATCCTGAGCTAAGGAGCAGGGGTAGGGGTTTGGCACTTCTTCAAAAAGGAGGGAGACAATTCACAGGAAGATGAGAAGACCAAATGTTTGTTAAACAGAGGTTTGCCTTGCTATGCAGGTCTTTCTGATACAAACAGTTATCTCTGATAATAGCTCTTTTCCTGGTACAGGCCCCCTCTCTAAATTCTTTTAGGCAGTTAAAGGGGAGACAAAATGCTTTTTCTGAGCCTGCTGGGTTTTAATGCTTTCAGCCGAAAACCATCCACTTGCCTAAGTGGCACATTTTGGGATGGTGTATGCTGCTCCCCCTCAGAGCATTTGTAAGCAAGAATTATAAATATGAAGCCACAATAATTTGAAATAATAATTATAATGAAATACCCTACTAAAATATGAACTTGAGAATTTGCAAAATGTTTGGTAGTAAATCTGTGGCTGCATTTCCCCATAATCTTAAGTGGACACAAGTGAATATACCTGTTTACCCTCATTTTCAAAAATCTTCTAAAGGAAAATAAGAATTTTTAAAACTTACATAATGTTGGATGAGGTTATTCACTTTCTCAGAGCGGTATCTTAATTTTTTAAGTCATACAAAAATATGCCCACCCAGTATGGATTCTAACTCAAATATCATGACTCAAAATCCTGTATTTCCTCCATTCTTCCACACTGTTGCCCAAACTGATTCCTCTTATTCTACTTAAACACACTTTTTGCGTTATTTTTACTTTTAATTTATTTCCCCTACATTTTACTACATGCTTTTTCCTATTATTCTAACACTAATTACATTATAGATGAAAACATCAAAATATAAAAGTGATTTGATATTTGTGAAAAAAAAAAACAGATCGTTGTGTTTACCTATTAACTTTCTTCCATAAATCCTTTCTGATGGAAAGTAAAAAAATAAAAGTTTGTGATAAATAGTATGACATGATGCGTTCATTCTCCCTAGAAGCGGTACTATCACAGCCTCCTCTAGTTAGCCCCCAGAAACCTACACTACTGTTAAATTTATCCGAGAGGGATTGCTACAGATTTTTAGTATATATTATAATGTGTTTTATTCTGTATACTTAGATACATAAAACGTGCTATTCTACAGATACCATATTTTGATTATTAAGATAAATTATTTATATTGCTATAGCTATAGTTAGATTCAACTACATTACTGAAGTTCTGGTTAAATGATAAACACAAGTGTTGTTTAGTTAAATTCTCAACCCTGAAGAGTAAGATATCCTCATTTGTCAAGATGATGAACTAAGTCTCAAATTTGGGAATTTGCCAAGACCACAGGAATATAAGTGCTTAATGCAGAACTTGAACTCAGGTTTATCTAACACACAGGTCTAACTTCTTTCCATTCACCATACGAACACCAAATCATGACATATAATTATGTATATTATCTCCCATTGTATGAGACAAGTATTCTTATATCCATTTCCAGATCAGTAAACTAACCAAACAAGTTGAACTGAATTCAGATCTACTACTTACTGCTTCCCAGGGAAAGAAAAGAAGGTTTTGTGGGAACAGGTCAAGTGTGGGCAAGGCTACAGAGACTATGAAGGGCCTGGCATGTTAAGGAAATAATGAGAAGCTCAGGGACTAGGGCTGAAGCAGATGATTGGAGATAAAGTTAGAGATGACCATTGGAACTAAATCATGATATCTTTGTAAGCCACACTCGAGAATGTACTTAGGACCATAGTAAATAAGTAATTGGAATGGAGGTTTTGCACAGAATGATATAAAGCTCATGTCCATTGAGGAAACAAATACTTGGTGGCTGACTAAGCTAGGATCAGGCCCAGGATGCCTTTGGTTGATATTTACAGAAACTGGGAGTTAGCTGAAGCCATAGAAAAGGGCCACATACCATACCCATTAAAGAGACTTTCACAGCACCACCATATAAAAATACTGTTCTACATGTTTCAAATATATAAACAATTATTCATTCTCCTTTGCATCAACTTTTTTTTTAGTTCCTACAGTACGTGTAGCACCAACACAGGCATCAGAAGTCAATGGTAGACAAAACATAAAGATCCTTGCCTGTAGGAGTTTACATTCTAGAGGCAACAGTCAAATAACAAAAATGCAAACTAATAAACAAAATATTTCAGACAGTAAAAGAAGTGTTGTGAAGAAGAGAAAAAAAAGAATGGTGTAATAAGAGAGTGACTAGCAACGAATGTGGAGGGGCTTTAGGTAGAGTGATCCCAAACAATCTAAGGGAAAGAGATTTATGCTGAGACCTATGTCAGGAGGAATAGCCAGCCATGGCCTCGGGGGAAGAACAATCCAGCCATCCAGGTCAGTGGAACAGCTCATTCAAAGGCCCTAACATAAGACCCACTGAGAGGACAATGTGGCTCAAACTAAGTGAAAAGAAACCAAGTCAGAGAATAGGAAGGAGGGGCTCATTCAATTGAAAGAGTTTATTTTATTCTAAGGACAATAGGATAAAAGTCGAAGGTCTGAAAGAGGACATTTTTGTGATCTAACTTATTTTTCAAAGCTTCCTCTGGATGCTGTATAGAAAAACAGGTTGCCAAGGGGCAAGAATCAAAGCAGAAGGTCCAAGTGAGAGACAATTGCAGCTAAGAAAGGGCAGCAGCTGACACTATGGGGGAAAGAAGCAGAAAGGAGAGGTGGACGCATTCCCATTCAGGGCAGTTGTGAAGATAAAATCTCCAGCCTTTGCTGATAGGTCACAGGAAGGAGGTGAAGAGCAGAGAGAAAGCGAATCCTTTGCACCTAGAAGATGAGAGAATGCAAACAGAATTGTAAGGGTCAGAGAGCAGCTAAAGGTATGTCCCTTTAAAGGAGAAAAATGTAGAAAAATGATCATAGAATCTATGACTTCTCTGCTTAATGATTCAATTCTAGAGAAATGGTGCTGCCACAGGTGAGCTTCCAACCTGTTTATTTGTCTAGTGAGCTGGATGCAGATGGGCAGGTGAGGAGACAGCCACTCAAAGCCAGCCCAGATAACAACCGCAATAACAGAGTATGGCCAAAGAAGAGAAGATAATCCTTCCTCACTGCTTGACCTGGTGACCCAATTAGCAATCAACTCCCCTCACAGGTTTCACTCTTAATTCGAGATGGCCGTGCAGACTGCGATAGGAAGCAAGGGAATCAGCAGCTCAAGCTAAGCACCCACAGGTGGCTTGTGTTCATTAGAACTCAATCATGAAAGGTTTGAGGATGAGGGTGCTCTAGAAAATATTAAGAGTACGGTTCCTGATACACAATATAAGAAAAGAAAGACATAAGCAATACCTACTTGGTATCAGAGAGGGTCCCAGCCTCAAAGTGGACCACATGTGACTCTTGGCATCTCGATCAATATTTTGCCCATGGTGCTTACCATTTCATGAATTAGTAACTGATTGAATAGTATAGATTCTATGAAATATATATTTTAGCACAAATAGAGATAACCCAGAAGTTAAGACCTATGGACTTAGAAAGAAGAGAAATTCCCATTTGGTACATGTGACTTCCGTGAAAGGCAATGAGGGGCCTCCCGTTACCTTTATCTAATCACACAGAAAAACTTAGGAGAGAAATATATTAATCCCTATGTTCCGGGAGAAGAAACTGAGAAGTTACAAAACTGCAGAGAGGCCACAATGGCACTTCTAAGAGTAACACTTCCTGCCAGATGGCAGTCACACTGACCTGGTGCTGTGAATGTGCAGGACAGGTGTGGGGAGCAAACCTTGGGGAATCCTGGTGTCTGAGGCTGTAGAAATTTCAAGAAAAGACAAAGGCAGGATAATAGCATTCAGATTCGAATAAGCTGCTCTGCTTTTACTGAGTAATAAGTAGTTGTGTGGAAAAGCATTAAAGTTAAGCCCGTAATAGATGTTATTCACAAAATAATAGCTACCATGGGAACAGTGGCCACTTAACCTGTAGGCTACAGACCTGCTCTGAGCTACCCCTTAATGACATTCAGAATCCTGCTTATTGCATTTCCATCAGGAAAGATAATATCCTCCTCACTAGACATCATAAACATCTATGTCAATAAAACCTATTCAACTCCCACAGCCTGTAAATGCCTTTGAAATTCTTCTTTGTGTTAAAAATAGGGTAGAAAAATTATAAACTCCAAGTCAGAAACACAGAGATGAAAAGGAATAATATATCATATAAATAATATTGCTGACTTTAAAATTCTTTGTGTCTCACACCAATACTATTCAGAAAGCTTAATGCGTGCATATATTACACACACATGTATATGATGTCCCGGTAGTTTCAGATTTACTCAAAAATTGTGTGGATATAAATCCAAATGCTAGGTAAAGGGAAGTTAAATATTTTTCAAATAATAACAATTTTTAAACCCAGAAACTTCAGAAACTGTTTCAACTACAAGTTAAAATATTAAAACATTTACCAAATTTAAAATTTTTACTTTGAAAAAATTTAAACCTACAAAAACTTTACAAAACTAGTATAATAAAGACCCATATATCCTTCAACTATAGACACCCATTGTTAACATTTTCCCACATCTGTTTTCTGTCTCTCACCAAACAAACATACATACCTACATATTTTTCTTTGTGAATGGTTTAAGAGTGGGTTGCAAACAGTATGCCCCTTCACTCCTAAATACTTCAGCCTATACATACTAAGAATTACATTCTGTAGGCCCCCATGCAATTACTAAATTCAGGAAATTTCACATTGATTAAACAAGACTATCTAATATAAAGTCCATATTCTTATTTCATCAATTTGTCCTAATTATAACCTTCATAGAAAAAATTTTTTTTCTAATGTAGGCTTCAATCCAGGGTCACACCTTGCATTCAGCAGCCACAGCAATGTACTCTCCTTCAATCTGAAGGCAATGACATTGAGTTTTGAAGAATGTGGGCCACTTGTTCTGTAGAACATTTCTCAGTTTGGGTCTATCTGATCCGAGTACTCTTTTTATATATACCTGAATGTACAGCTCTTGTGAACACAAAACTGTTAAAAATATTGTCACAGAAGTATACCAGCTACATGCTGTTTTGGAGGATAATCTTTACATTTGCATCAATTTTTCTTTAAAATTATGACTCACAGAATCTCCTATTTTCACATTTCTTTTAATTGTTCTCAACCAATCTTCAAAGACATCACACTTATCTGTCAACTCTCAGTCATTTCTGAAGCCTCAAGCCTCAACCCACACCTTGCCTCAACCCATTGGCAGTCATTTTCAGGGTCTTCTCACCTACATACACTCACAGTTCTCATGGTCCCCTCCAGGGTGGTCTGATTGCTACTTTCATCAGTCTCCTCTGTGTCAGAAACACATCCTAGATGCAACAAAGAGAAAGACTTACCTAAGTGGACTAAAAAACAAGAATTTATTGTTCTCATATAAACACAGTCCAGAGTGAATGCTTACTGGTCTTGGAGCAGCCATTCGGCCATGCCACGGGGGTCCTAGGCTCTTTCTGTCTTTCCACTCCACCATCTTTTGTGCGTTGGTGATTATATTAGACACTTACCTCCTAGTGCATAGAAAAATGGCTACTATTAGTGCCAGAGATGAAGTCCATGGTCAAAGCAGGAAGAAACGGAAAAGTGGCATAAAGCTTCATCTCTCCCCTTTTATTGGGAGAGCAATAGCTTTTCCAGTAATTCCTCTAAGAAGACTTCTACTTCTTAGACCT
Source organism: Glossophaga mutica (assembly GCA_039655065.1). NCBI lineage: Eukaryota > Metazoa > Chordata > Mammalia > Chiroptera > Phyllostomidae > Glossophaga > Glossophaga mutica. The sequence goes on from CM077311.1 coordinate 89,364,594, forward strand.
CATTGATCAGAATTTGGTCCCACAAGTGTAGCTGCCAAGGCAGCAGGGCAGGTGGGAAACAGGAATACCATTAATGTTGAGGTCAGCCATCTCACCTTCTGGTGCTGAGCACATCATCACCATGGACAAAATGGGGATCCCATTGTTAGAGGGAAAGGGGGAAATGGGAAATGGGTAGTCAACTAAGTTTCTCTGACTCTTCCGGTCACTAGTTAAATCTATTCATTCCCTCCTTCTCAGTTCCATTCTATATTTCATCTCAATTTTTCTTCACTAATCTTCTCTTCCTGTACCTCCCCTTAAAAATGAACTTTTCTTATTAACACTTCATCTCCCACCTAGAGCCAAATAATGTTACAATAGCCAGTATTATCTCCTTCTTGCACATGTGAGGAAACCTGAAATCCAGGAACATGAATTAACTTGCCCAAATTTGCCCATCAACTCACAGGCATACCTGAGAATAGAACATAACTGTACTGAATCAGTGTTATAGTATCTGCCACTCAGAATACATGGTACATATGATTTCACTCTATTCTGTTTGATCCCTCTTGCCCATACCTTGGGCATTTAAAAATCAAGTTCTCCATAAGGCTTCATCTATTCAGTTGTTTATTTCTAGATACTTACTTCTCTAAAGAGGAAAATAATGAGAGAATTGTATCTACCCCTTTTTAATTTTTGAAATTTACTTTCTCAACATTAAGGAAGGAAAAGGCAGGGTAATAAATCATTGTCTTCATTGGAAATCAGTGCTCCATGTGAACCATGAGTCTGAACTTTTAAAGCTACTGTCTCCAATACATTCATCAAAAAACAATGGGAAAATGTCTGTTTAGATGCATCATGTTTATCTTGTGAGGAAATATTTTGAAACACTCAGGGCAACACAAACGTAAGTGCACCAATAAAGCAGCATCTTATCCTTGCACTCAGAAATTTCAAAAGGGACAGATGACCCAGAACAGAAGAGGAAGTCAGTTCAAATGTATAATTGAGCTTGATTATGATGGGGAATACTTAGATGAAAAAGAAGATATACAGGGACACTGTCATAAGCCAAAAAAAAAAAAAGGAGAAGTAAAAGTATAAATGATTTTTCAGGGACTCATAGGCAGATCAACATGGGGGGACTAGTAGAGGCATACGGTAAAGAACACATGTTCTAGAATCAGACTGACCTGAGTCTGAATCTCAGTTCTGCCACTTACTATTTCTGTGATCCCCTAGTAACTTACCCCTTCTAACTATAAAATCATGATACTATTAATAATTATTTAGTGGAGTCATGAAGATGAAATAAAATAGGGCATACAAAGTGCTTAGCCTAGTGCCTAAAATAGAGTAAATGTCAAAAACCTGAAAGAAAAAAATACACTGAGTGGAGTGAAAGATTAATGTAATGGACTCTTAGGTTTAAAAAAGTAGGTTGTGGTCAGTTGGGGATGCTTTGACTGTAAGTCTAAAGTCTAAGCAAAAGGAAGTCGTTAAGAATTTATTACCCAGACGTGAGATAATACAGATTGGAATCACCACTGAGACAGTGGGGATGGAAATGAGATGCTGAATGGAAGAGTTATTACAAAGAAATACAACTGCCCTTGGTTCTGGACCTTTATGTCTTCACTGCACTTCTAGTGTAATCAGTAACACTGAGTGCTGTCATATCGGTGAGCAGGAGCAAAATGTGATGGTTGGAGAGTCAAGAAAAGAATTTTGTAATAGTTTGAGATATATTCTAGAAATGTATAAATAGGAAAAAATAGAAATTGCTACTATACTACTTTATGTGTTATGAAATGTATGCATTTATTAAATAAATGTTTAAATGTTTATTATGACAGAACATTAAGCCCTAAGCAATATTTATAACATCTTACCCAACTGGATATCACTTACCCTAGAACCTCAAAACTCAGATTCTCGAAAACCCAGACAGGCCCTCATTCGTAGCTTATTTGCTCACTCTTCACACAGGCATCTGATATGTCTGAGTATCTGCATTTTTAGCTACAGCAGATTCAAAAAGTGCATTAGAAATGGTAATTAGAGTACTGAGACCATGGAGGCAGATAAATTAATGACAGCTGGAGTGACAGCTGGTGAAGAATTGTGGAAAAAAAAACTTTTAAAAAGTGACAAGTTCCCTCAAAAGGCCGTAAGGGCATCATCAATATGATAACACGAATTCACAAGGGAATGTTAATATTATATTCAATGAATTTCCAAAACTTTAGAAGTAAAGTTAAACACAAAAATTGAAACAGAGACACTAGTGCAGAAAATTTTGACAAGTTTTGCTTGAGAGAGAGAGAGAGAAGAAATGGGGATGTAACTGGTGTGCAAAATGACGGCTTTTTCCCTTTTGTCTTATCTTGTTCTTAAGAAGGGAGACATAACGGTACCTTTTCAGGCTGCTGGGAATGACCCAGGAAAGAAGTAAAATTGATGATGCTAAGAGAGAAAGGAGTATCATTGGTTTGTGTCCTGAGGAGACAGGGGACGCAACCTGGGAGCTCAGCTGAAGGACTGGCAATAGGAGCAAAGACAGCTCTTCCAAAACGAGGGTGAGGAGGCAGAGCACATGAGGGTGGCCCAGGGGAGATGCAGTGGGAGATTTGTGGGGCTCCTCATGGCCTTGGGTTTATGACTGAGGTGGGAATATGGGAGAGGAGGTGCTGGGGGTTGAGAGGGGAAGGAATAAAATAATCATCTAGGATACAGAGAGAATATAGGGAAGAGGGCGCCATGGAAGAGGGCATAGCTGCTGGTCAGCATCAAGGACCCACTTAGATTTGTGTCCTGTATTTGAAAGGGATCACGTGCTTTTCTCCTGCTGAGTTTAGCCACACAAATGCAGGTCCAGGGGAAACAGGGTTAGATGTAACTGCGGTTGTGGCTTTGCCGCAAAACTAAGTCTAAAAGGGAGAAGTTTTAAATGCTACAAATCATATATATATACAAATATATATATATGAATGTATATACACTATACATTTATACTAAACCCCCATATAGACACATACATATGATTTTTATGTTTATATTACTTATTTATATTTATATGCAGGTATATATGCATATATATATGTATAGCTAGTTGTCGATACAGATATAAGGAGTGATTTATTTCAAGGAATTGGCTTACTCACTTGTGGAGTGTAGCTGGGCAACTTTGAAATTCTTAAGGCTAAAAACCCTTGGGAGGGAGCTGACCCTGTGGTCCACACCTAGAATTTTTTCTTCTGCAGGGAAACCTTAATTGCTCTTAAAGTTTTCAACTGATTGGATGAAGCCCACCCACATTATTGAGGGGAATCGCTGTTACTTAAAGTAAATTGACTGTAGATGCTAACAGCGTTTACAAAACACCTTCATAGTAACACCTGGACGGTACTATAGCCTATCCAAATTAACACAACAATTAAGCAACAATAAAAAATTAAAATTAAATAAATAAATACTGAAAACTCAAAAAAAGAACCATCACTATGCATTTTTCTCAGTCTGTGATTTATACATAAACTCTCTCTTCTAAGTCCTCCAGGTAAGTCAACTTTTTGAGCTTAAAGAAAAAGAAACATTGTCTCCCCAAAAGCTTTGTTCTTGCCATGGAAATCTGGGCTTTCAATATTGCCTCAACCAGAAGTTTATAAAGTAATTCAGGTGGTAATATATTGCTTGGTTCTCAGCTATAAATGCCTCCCTATGAAGCAGTGAATATCACTGAATAAATGCATGAAGGGTCTTGGCAACAAAACAAATTTAGGGGAAAGAAAAACTTCAGTCATTATCCTCAAATGTTATCCCACTAACTTATCAGGCATCCATAAATGAGTCAAGAGTTTTTAAAAATCAGATCAAATTTCATGGAAAGATATAACTTACTAAAAATTTTAACATGTCCTGCCTAGTTTTTCTAGGGTTTTTTGGCTTGGTTTCCATGGGAAGTCATTTGTGACAAACATGTCCTTATGTTTTCCTAGGCAAATGATATAGGGAGAATATGACTGGAATATGGCATGGACTATTAAGCTGGTAACAATGAGTAGAGAGTGCTAATCATCGGTCCATTTCTGTTCAGTTCAATGCAGCACATCTTTACTTCTCATCCATCAGTCAGAAATCGGTACTGCCATCTTAAACTGCCATGCTAAACACAAGTGACACAAGCATGACTTGAGGCATGGTCTCTGCCCTCAGAAAGCTGACTGAAGGGACCCATGTGGACAGAGTTACCACACAGCGCAACAAGGGGTGGGATGGAATTAGCACAGGATGCTCGGAAAACGGAAAAGAGGTGTGTGATTCAGCGTGAGGGTGAAATGGAAGCTTTCAGGAGGAGGTGATATCTAATCCTGAAAAAAGCTTAGGACATGGGCAGGTAAATAGGAAAACCACTCCATCCACCGCACTGCCATTTCATCAACAGGAGGCAGCACTTCACCTGGCGTGCACCCAGGTGGCACACAGTCTTGTTCCTGGGTCAGTTCCGTGTGTCTGACTGGATGAGGACAGACAATACAAAAGACATGATTCCAGGTGCACACAGCATCTGATTTATCTGGAGCTGATACTAAAAGTTATGAGAAAGAGCATAATAGAAGATTGAAAATGAGAAATGACTGAAGCAAAATTATGAAGAGATATTGAGTATCTGGATTTTGTCAGGACAATTGAATTTCTTTGCTCTCTCTTTCAACTTTACTGAGGTACAGATAATTGAATTTTTTTCAAGGTACTTTGTTTATACAGAGCATACACATCTCAAAATTTCAAACTTAAAATCTACAACAATAGCTTATTTAAATGATGATAGCTTACTGAACTTTAAATGATAGCTTATTTTAAATATCTGCTTATGTTATTCATAGAGCCAGGGAACTACTTTAAGCATCCTGAAAATACTGTTTCTTATGCCTTTTGGCAACATATACTTTAATTTTCTACCCAACATTTTGAAACCTCCAGAGATTGTCATAGTAACCCAAACATTGTTTAATAATCCTTGTAGCTAAGAAATTATTCCTCATAAATATCACAAACATCCTGCCTGGCATTAGTGGACATTACAAGCTGTAAACTGTTTCCCAAGTGACTTGCCAAAAGCAGCAACAATCACAACCTTTCAAGAGATTCAACAGCTGCACTGGTCCCTCTGGTAATGTCTATCTACTTGTAAAATCTTCTGAAATCCATTTGAAAATCTCCACTAAATGATAAACAGCCACCGAAGCCAGTAATTGCCTGTTCCCCAAGTACCTTGTAGGTTAGCCGTCTGCCGGTGTGGAATATTTTCCCTTTGATTCTTCACCAACACCTGAGCCCTGGCTCTCTCGAACTTGGCACTGCTGACATTTGAGGACAGATAAATCTTTGTTTTGAGGAGCTATCCTGTGCATTGGGGGATGTTCAGCAGCATCCCTAGACTCTACCTATTAGATGCCAATAGCATCCCCAAGGTTGTGACAATAAAAGATGTCTCTAGATTCTGCCAAATGTCCCCTGGGTTGCAAAATCATCCTGATTGAGAGCTACTGACCTCATCGTACCTTGTTTCAATGGGTCAAAAGAAAACTAACCAAGAATACAGGAGTTTTTATATTTATAGCTAAGAAATCAAACTTTCACACATTTGAATATCTATAAATAACTTCAGACTATTGTTTATTATTACACATATACACACTTTTTTTAAAAGACCAAATTTTCCTAAGGACATAAACTGCAGAGTAATATCTCTCCTTTCTCTTGACATTATTGATTCTGCTTCCCAAAGATCGCCACTGTTAACAGCTTCTTGTAAATATATCAGAACTTTATAAATACAAATATTGCGTAATCCTTTATTTTATGTAACTAAGACTAACCTGTGTAGACTTAACTGTGTAGATGAACTGTGTAGATAACTGTGTAGACTGTATAGATGTATATCTACCTCATGTTTCAAATTGTTGAACTACATATACATGTAAATATATAGTTCCATAATTATACCATATGATTTAACATCCCTCTATTACAACTGATATTTTTATTTGTTTTTATTTTAGATATCTGCAATAGTTATTGATAGTCATTACTTAAGATAGAAATTATATTTAAAAGAATGCAGGGAACGTTTATCTTTGTGTCTGGTTTTTTGGGGGTTTTTTTTCTGTTTGGTTGGCTTTTTTTCTTCCTAACAAGACATTTTAGTAAACTTCCTCTGTATTTTTGATGATGTGAGTCATTATCTAAAAAAATAAGAATATGACTTATTTTCCATAGAATGTAAAAATACTGGAAAGAAGTTATAGAATCCAGTGAAACTCTTAGTGCCTACTCGAGTCATAGCTGTGTGGGAATACTATAAACATTTTAATTAAATGCACTCACCTACTTTATTTTAAATTCAGGTGAGCAGCACCGCCTTTAAGGCAGTGACTGCGGTGATCGCAGAGCGGTCATGTTGAAATTTTCCATTTTAGCGTAGATGTTGTTACAGAACAAGGTTTATCATTTCACTGAGTGGGTGTTTTCATGAGTTCCCTGGGTACAATTGTAAGTGTTTGTGACTTTCTGTCAAGATCTGTCAACAATAAAAGATAAGATTTATTTCGTTCATGATAAATCATTGGGAACTTAGCTTCTAAGAAATGTTTACTGAAACCCTTTAGATTTTATTTCTCAGAGAAGGATTCAAGATTTGGATGTAATCCAGGTCAAATCATGTCTCCCCCCAAAATGATAGCCAGTCACAGTATAATCACCTTCCTATATTGAAACTGGTGCGATTTCCTCAAAACCACATTATAAAAGAAACTTCACTGTACTTGCTCTCTGGCTTTAGCCCTTGAGTTACACTGGATCCCATTAAGTCGAAGAAAGCTACAATAAATGCCCAATGTCTAGACCATTTTCTCCTTCTCTGGGTACTGCAGTTTACACAGGCCTTCTGAAACACATACAAAACATTCACACATTTTTTTAGTCACAGGGGAGTGACAATAACTCATTCTCTGGCAGAAAAAAAGAAAGTTACTGATAATCACTCAATACTTGTGTCTCACTTGGCAATCAGCATATGTGACTGCTCCTCTGTTTTTCCATCCACTTCGTCTCAAAGGATTTTCAGAAGGAAAAGATTTAAGTGCTTCATCAAAAATGTTTCTGCTGTTGCTATTAAAATTATTAAGTATTTTTTCCAAGTTGCTTCAGATATAACTGTAATATTTATTTGAGTTCTTATGCATTGGAGCAAGTTTTCAGTTAGGGCTCTTTTTTAAAAAATTAACTAATATGTTTCTCAAATCATGAATGATGTTTGTATGAGATGAGAATATTCAGTTTAAAAATTGTAATCACAACAATTTCATTTCAAGTACCGCTAAAAGCAAGAAGCATTTATATCATTGTTAAGTGTTAACTTACACAATGCTAATAGGGCCGAACACCCCATCACTGACATATTGTCACCGTCATTAACTGTCTGCTGTGTCACTAGAGCTCTGCTAAGTGTTTTAATTCACTTCTGAATCTGTTTTACTACCAAGTCTCAGCTGAAAATTTTTTTATACAATATAGTTTTGTATTAGTATCAGGTATTTAGCATGGTGGTTAGGCAATCATATACTTTACAAAATGTTCTGCCCAATACTTCCAGTACCCACCTGGCACCAGGCATAGTTATTATAGTATTATTGATTCTGTCCCCTTTGCTGTACTTTACACCCCCATCTGTGACTATCATGTTACTTCTTAATCCCTTCACTTTTTTCACCCAGCCCCCCAACCCCTCTCCTCTGGCAACCATCAATTAGTTCTCTGAATCTATGAAACTATTTCAATTTTGTTTGTTTGTTCTGTTCTTTAGATACCACAGATAAGTGAAATCATATGGTATTTGTCTTTCTCTGACTGACTTAGCATAATATCCTCTAGGTCCATCCATGCTCTCATAAATGGTAAGGTTTTGTTCTTTTTCATGGCTGAGTAATATCCCATTGTATATATCAATCATGGTTTTTTATCCCCTCATCCATTGATGAGCTCTAGGGTTGCTAACAGATTTTAACTATTGTAAATAATGCTACAATGAACATAAGGATGCATATAATCTTTCAAATTAGTGTTTGGGGTTTCTTCATATAAATGTCCAGAAGTGGAATTCCCAGGTCATAAGCCAGTTCCATTTTTAATTTTTTGAGGAATCTTCATAATATTTGCCATAGTGGCTACACCAACCTGCACCAACACTGCACAAGGGCTCCCTTTTCTCCACATCCTCATCGATGCTTGTCATTTGTTGATTTGTTGATGATAGCCATTCTGACAGGTGTGAGGTAATATCTTGTGATTTTAATTCACGTTTCTCTAATGATTATTGACATTGAGCATTTTTTCATATGTATATTGACCATCTGTATGTACTCTTTGAACATGTGTCTATTCTGGTCCTCTGCCCATTTTTTAATTGGATTGTTTGTTTGTTTAAATTATTAATTTCCTCATCCCGGAGACTTTTGATTCCCAGTGCATAGAGACATTCAGATATATTTAATGGTTCATTTATTGTGGTCAGAAAGCCTTTTAAAATGTATTTAGATATACATCTACTTCTAAGCTACATAATTTCCCTACATAAGCCTAGCAATGTTTGCACTAAATCCAGTTTTCTTAAGCGTCTGTCTCATCTATTCATGCCTTATGTGAAAAGAGCTTGCTCCCACCTTTGGGGCCAAAAATATTTAATTTAAAAATAAACAAAAAGTGATTCAAATGAAGCCATTTTCTTCCTGCTGCTGTCCTCATCCCTTTATTTAATGCTTGGTATTTGTGTTTGCAATTACAAATACACATATACACACACCCAAGAGGAACATACACAGATTAAAAAATATTGCTTCCTCCAACAAGCCTCACATCCAGAAATCACTGAACCCTTATCACGTATAGCCACACTACACAGAACCATGTAACAGGAGATTCTCAGTGAGGAGTAGTATATCAGAATTGAGAAATGGATGGAACAAGGTATGTATGGCTTACCATAGCATATTTTAATATAAATTTATATTTGGAAAAATGTTACTGCTTCTTAATAACTATAAAAGTATAGAGCTAGACCAAATGTTCTTGGTTGGTAGGGAGCCACAAAACATATGTAATCTGAAGCAAAGTATATATTCACCCCTGAGAAATATCAAAATCTCAGAAAAGTTGTGTAAAATACATTTATCATCAAACTGGGCATAAATTTTTAAACTTTGAGAAATCTTGAATTTTTGGAGGCTGCTTTGGGACATGTATAGAAAAATTAGTTTTGAAGTGTAGAAATGCCATAAATATATAAATGTAACTGAAGAAGCAAACTAAGTGATCAGTGGTTTTAAAACTCCATAATTCACTTTATAAAATATATTTATTATAGAAATTAATAATAATGCAGTCAAGCTGATGAATACAAAAATTTCAAACTAGTAGTTATGAGTGTAATATTATAGCTGTAGTAATATTAGCCTCAGCAGAATTTGTGTATTCAGGATCAAGACAAATATTCATGCATACAGCTCCATCGGTCTTTTGTATCAGGAAAGTTAACGCATTCTCCGCAGGCTACAACCCACATGTCATAGCCAGAAGTGTGCATCTTAGCCACCCAGAAACATGGGAGTTAGGAAAGAATGTGTTTTGCTTTTTCAACCTCTATAATGGGAGGGTAGCAAGAGAGCAGAGTTTGGAAATTACTGTTGAATCAGCAAAGCAACAGTCTCTACCATATTTGGGTTTTACATTAATACCAATTCATTATAGCAACAAATTCAACAACCCTGCTTTTGGAAGCCTTTAACTTCAATTTACAAACATTATTCTATTTATGAATCTTATAAAACAATCACTTTCACTTTTTATTTTATTGATATTTAACTCAAGTTGAATAAACTAAACTCCTTTTCACAATGAGTAGAGGGAAAACATTCTTCGTACATCTTTGTAAGTTTGAGATCATCAGAAAATAAAAAGCTTATTTAAAAATTATCACTTACTATTTAAGATTTCATATACATGTGTTGAATCATAATGTTATGAAAATAGGACTATTTCATTATACATTGAAGAGCTATATCTGCCTCTACATATAAATTTAAAAGACAGGTCATAAAAACATAATATTGCCCTGGCTGGTGTGGCTCAGTGGATTGAGTACCAGTCTGTGAACCAAAGTGTTGCTGGTTTGATTACCAGTCTAGGGCCAACGCCTGGGTTGTGGGCCAGGTCCCAAGTAGAGGAGGGCATGTGAGAGGCAACCACACATTGATGTTTCTCTCCCTCTCTTTCTCACTCCCGTTCCCTCTGTCTAAAAATAAATAAATAAAATTTTTTTTTAAAACCATAATATTCATGAAAAGTAAATTACTCAAAGAAAAAATTTCAAAACACCAACATAAAAACATAGGCAGTAATGTCTAGTTAAAACAGTAAATGTGGCTGAACATTGACAATTCATCAAATAATTTCTCCAATAATTTATATCTTAATAAATATATGAAAAAGTTGGTTTTAATGCAGATCAATTTATTTATACTTGAGGTCTCTGAAGTGTGTGATGTTCTACCAGTGACATCCTGTGATATAAAAATTCTTTGTTTTGTCTTTGTTTTGGTCAATTTGCTGAGAAAGTATTGACAAATAATTTTAAAATAATTGCACATATGAGAAAACTATTTACAACACAGCTCACTGTTATATAAATTTCACTGTTTCCTTCATCAAATTATGCACTGTAAAACAACTAAGAATAGTCAAAATCTACCATAAATTGCTTGCCAAAGAATGCTGTTGCCCCATTATTAAAATGTCCCACTGTACCTTACAAAGGAAATAAACGCTTTTATTCTTTTCATGAGATAATGATAGACCATAAATACATTTTTACATCAGAAGCTTTATTTTCTGTTCAAACTACTCTGCTTTTATTCAAACTACTTCTGCTTTATAATGAACGATTATTCTAGAAAGTGTCAAAGATGTACAAACTTGGTAAGGAGAATAGGCAACAGAATTATACTGGAGTCTATAGTGAGTTTTGAAATTATATAAATATTTTTAAAAGGCATAGTTAACTTATGTCCAGGTGAAAACCTGCACAGATGTTTATAGCAGCTTTATTTATAACTGCCAAAACTTGGACACAACCAAGATGTCCCTCAGTAGGTAAATAGATAAATAAACTATGGTACATTCAGACAATGAATTATTATCCCACACTAAAAACAAATGAGGTACTAAGCCATGAAAGAAATGGAGGAACCTTAAATACATGTTGCTAAGTGAAAGCAGCCAATCAGAAAAGAGCAGAGCCTGTCCTTGGTTCATTCCGTGCTGTATGCAAAGGGCCTCACACTCAGGAACTATGCAGTCTGTGAAAGAGCACATGGCATGTGCATCCCTGATATCCGTAATGTCTTTCTCCTCCTCTGGCACCAGACCCACCTTGGTTCTGAGCTGACAGTAAGAATGCTGTAAAGTCCTGATTTTTAAAATGATTGGCTAAAACAATTTTGAAAGAGGAGAGGGACTGGGCTAAACTGTAAGCTATAGGTAGGGTTTTCGTAAAAAATAAGGATGAGAAAGGCATTCCAGGTGGGAAACAACATGTCAAAAGACAATGGGAGGAGCATCCTGGCATCTTCTGAGGCCGTGGCAGAGAACGTGTCATTGGAGTGGAGGATCTCGGAAAACTGTTGCTGTCAGGCTCGCAGACAAGGTGAGGCCGCCGCATGGAGGTCCATGCCAGAAAGGGAAGACCAAGTGGTTATAAAACATTGGGGGAAACAACCTTTGCAATGCCTTCATATTAACCTTTTCTCCCCTTTCTTCATCACAGTATCTCGTGGGAGTGGACAGGGCGTCCAGTGCTCCCTGGGCCATTTTGCCTGTGGGAACGTCACCAAGTGCCTGCCTCAGCATCTGCATTGCAACGGAGTGGACGACTGCGGGAACTGGGCCGATGAGGACAACTGTGGTGAGTGAGGCGCCTACAGTCCCAGCGGGAACCAGGAGGAAAAGGACTGACGGTGGGGTCACTGATACCTCGTTAACAAACACAGAAATGGGAAAAGTGAAAGCTCCACCGAAATACAAAAATACAGGGTCCGGCAGAAGTAACGCCCCTGTTTTATTACACAATCATAAGTGTGTAATTCTGTACCATGACAATATCACACTCAAGCACACCATATGACATTTTAGGTGAAATGTTCAAATAAAAGCTAAACATTATCATAGCCATATTATTACCCTACCAACCACACTCATGCAGGTGTTACTTCTGCCAGACCCTGTGTATGTCACTAAGGAAATCGTAACATTTATTTCATTGGCTCTTTTCTATCTGTTAGGACCACAGCCAACCTTTCAGGAAAGGAGTGATTGTGTAGGTAGTAAACTATTTATTTATTTATTTATTTATTTATTTATTTATTTATTTCCTCACCCAAAGCCATGTTTATTGATTTTAGAGAGCGGGGTAGGGAGGGAGAAGGAGGGAGAAAAACAGCAATGTGAGAGAGAGACATCGGCTGGTTGTCTTTCCTACACGCCCCAACCAGGGACCTCACCCACAACCTAGGCACGTGTGTGCCCGGAAATTGAACCCGCAACACTTTGGTTTGTGGTATGACACCCCATCAACTGAGACACACCAGCCAGGGTCATAGTAAATCTTTTAATGTGTAAACCAGTTAATGTCATAGAGGCAAAATGGTTTCGAAAGTGAGAATAAGGGCTCTGGACCCAGATTGCCTGGTGTGAACCCAAATACAACAATAAGCAATTATGTATACTTGAGAATGTTCTTTACCCTCTCTTTTCCTCACTTTCCTCATGTGGTGAAAGGGTTCAAAAATCGTACCTACCCTAAAAAATTTGAGAAGATGAAATGTAAAGGATTGGAAGAACACATGCATACAGCAGATACTATTTAAGTGTTTCTATTATGTCTCTGTCTTATCTTTTACCGACTGCAGTTATGAAGGAAAAATTAGACCTCTTAAACAAGAAAAAATCACTAAGCCCAGCTTACCTACTGTTTAACTAACAACCATATTTATGACCCTTTAAAACTTCTGGCCAATTATTATATTTGGGAAAAGTAGGCTGTTGGTTGGGATTTTTTCAAATGAAGCCTCAAAAACACAAATTTAGAAAAGAACTTGAATTGGCTAGATCTGACTCAGTGGGGAAAAAAATGAGCTTTGGTTGATAATGTAAATTAAGAGATTTCTTACTCATGAAAGAATGAGGTCCTACTTTTGGAAGACGAAGACATGTAAGACAATTCTAAGTGCTACATAAATTACTGATATACTGAAGCCTCGCCGCTACCGCTCCCTCAAGTATCACAGACTTTTTAATGCACCGCCTTGAAGAAATTAAACTTCTTGGAACACTGTGTCTGGGTGGTGGCAGGAAGTCAAGAGAAGCAACTGTTGAGCCTAAGCTACAAATGCCTTTGATTTAAAAGCCGGTAGATAATGTATTCTTTAAACGTATGTGTAGATTCATCATCTTGTTAAAATAACTAAATGCTACACAAAAAAATTTTTAACTAAGGTAAAAGTGTTCTGCTCCCTGCCAGCCACTTCCCCCTCAGCCTGTTAGCAATTCAGAGAGGGGGCGTGACCTGAGAGTCCTCCCCGAACCCCCCATTGAAATGTTGGCAAGAAGCAGGAATGGGAACCCGGTATGAGCAGCAAATTCACCTCCCAAGTAGTTTCTCCATGAGAAAGGTTCGGAAACTCTTACCTTAGTGTTAAATTTAAGGAACCCAAGTAACAAAAGTAACAATCCATAAAGTTGTGACCTCTGAAGTTATATAAATTTCTCAGCATTTACCAACCAGCAAATGCCCAATATAGGAGGCAATAGGGCACTGGAGTGTAATGATCAGGCATGGGAGGCCTGGGCATAAATTCTTCCTATAAGGAGGATAAAAATGGCTGTTTTCTTCATGCAAAATGGGAATAATAAGAGTATTTGTATTCATGAGTTGTTAAGAATATTCAATAAGATCTAATGCATTTACAATGTTTAGCAGAGTGTTTGACATATGATTAGTGCTCACTCAGTAAGTGTTAGCTTGTGTGTGAGTCAGCTGTAACTATATCACAAACTTAGTTTGTTAAGAACTAGTAACCACTTACTTAGCCAGCAGTTCTGTGGGTCAGCAACTCCGGTCTGGTTTGTCTGAGATCAGCCATGCAGCTTTCTGCATATGAGCTTTGTCATCAGGCCTGGGACTTCAGCTGAAACCACCTGATGACTGAGCTCTGGTCTTCCAGCAGGCTAAGCCAGGCTCGTTCTCACGGTAGACACATGGCACCCAGGAGTAAAGTGGAAATCTGCAAGGCCTTTTGAAGCCACATGGCACTTCCACCACAATCCTTATTGAGGCAAGTCTCAAGGCCAGACCTGTTTCCAGAAGTGAAATGGACCCCTCCTGCGGCTGAGAAACCTACTGAATCAGAAACTCTTCTGGTGGCTCAGCGATGTTCCAACAAGCTCTTCATGTCATCCTGATGCATGACAGATTCTGAGAACCACTGACCTAAACCCAAGTAAGCAGAAAATCAGGATGTGAAATGGTACCAATAACAGAAATAAACTAGAATCTTATTTTCATTTATTTTTTTCTTAAAGAGAGGGAGAGAATGCCAATGTGCAAGAGAAACAGCTATCGGCTGCCTCTTGTGCACTCCCAACCCAGGACCTGGTCTGCAACCCAGGCATGCGTTCTGACTGGGAATCAAACCAGTGACATTGTGGTTTGCAGGCGGGTGCTCAGTCCACTAAGCCACACCAACCAGGGCTAGATTCATATTTTCAAGATGATATGCAAGCATATTAACTTATAAACTAAATTATTATCGATTATCTAAAATGTTTTAGTCTCTATAAGAAAAATAGATACCCTGCTAGTTATAGGCCTCTGAAAATACAAACAAAACAAAACAAAACAAAACAAAACAAAACTTAACCCTGCTCCAAGTCTAAGACAGTCAGTTGGCATGCTGCCGCTGTCATCCATGCAGGAGTCAGCTGGAACCTCCCTGGAAGGAGGACAGAAGGTCACCACCATCCATAGAGTCCAAGTGACTAAAAATTATGAGCTGTAGTTATTTCTTCTTGTTTCTTATTGCTTTAATTCTCTTCACCAGTTGTGAGGTTTTCTCCTTTATTTTATAGTATTTGGGTAATTTATGTTCTCCAGGCTGTTCATTTTTAAGACATCCATATTTGAATTCTGCTTAATGGTAATTAAATTGTCAGAAAGGTAGTTCTTTTCGGATCATGGAAACAGGCTTATTTGAATAAGCAACATTAAATATAGTTACAATCACATAAAATGCAATATCTTAACGTATAAATTTTTTAAAAACACAGCTAAAATCACTTTTAGAGTGATCATTTATAACTTAATGGTATATTGTCAAATAAAAAATCTTTTCTTAATGCATAGGAGGACTTTTTCTTTAAATGAATCTTTTAAAATACATCTCAAAACATAGCCTCAAAAAGCTGTCCTTTATTCTCTTAAAGTATTTAAACATTGACACCAGTAATATTCATTAAAATGGAGAAATAAGTCAAAGGAAATAGTGGTAATAAAATTTAAGGAAATTTTAAAAAAATGAAACACCATCAAATAAATTAAATTAACTCCCCATATATTGAACTATGATATAAACTAATTATATTTTTACAGAACTGTTACTTTTGTATTATCACAGATATCATAAACAAGTACTTTTAGTATTAAGTTTCTAGTTTTCTTAGAAAACCCATAATTTCATTATAACAAAACACTTTACTGAATACAATAAATTGTCATTTCAAAAAGCATAAGACATCAAATCAGTGAACATTTATCATGAATACAATGTAAGCAAAAACAATAGATTTAAAGTTTTCAGCTGAATTCACAGAAATCTCTTTCTTTCTAAAATATGTGGCTAATACAAATTATATATATATAGATAGATAGATATATGTCAAAGTTGATTGTACCATTTTTGTAATAACTTTGATAATTACTGATAACTTCAACATGGAAGTGTACAATTTCCCCCTAAGTTACACCATTTGATATATGAGTAATTCCCATATAGCTCTCATGTTTTTGTCACGTGTCACTAATTGATTTTTTTATCTCTACTCAGAACTGTCACAGATGCAGAGTAGAGGCCAAAAAGACATCTGAGTCATTAGAGCAGTGTTTGGTGAGACAAGGACAAATCAAAAAAAGAGGGACCTTTTACTTTTTCAGCTACTTCGGGGAACACATCTGAGTAAACACCAAAGGTGTTTTCTGATTAGAAAAAGGTGAGGACTCTCATTCAGGAATCATTTATGTCCATTTTAAACTGAGTGCTAACTTAGGAGTAAAAATAAATTATTAATGTAGCATCAAATTTTCAGATGCTGTGGAATGTATTGGCTATACCTGAATTTTTATTTAAAAGGAAGTCTTTGCATTTCCAGATTAAAATTTGCTAGCATTCCTTCTTCTACATTATAAAAAGATGGCTGTACAAAGAGGGTTCCTGATTGCAGTTAGAACACGCCAACCTCATTCCCCTGCTAGTGGCAGGTCACACTACTCACTCCACCGTAAAGATGTGAGCTCTGGTACCTCAGCTCGGCCGGCTGTCTTTGAGCATCCCTCACCTGCTCTGCGCTTTACCAGCCTTGTCTACAGGAAAAGGATGGAGACCTTGGTCACTCTGTTTCCGTGTCAGTATTTCTATAATCCATAGGGGAAGTGGAAACTTCTCCTAATTCATTTCGGGTGGTATGGTAGGTTATATTTGCTAAATATCAATGCCCACACAGGACCTCAGAATGTGACCTTACATGAAAATAGGGTTTTGTAGAGGCGATGAGGTAAGGAGTTTCTGGCTTTAACCAAATTCGGCCCAGGGAAAAGGAAGGGAAAGAAGACCCATCCACTCTCCCTCTCTGGTCCACATCTTTTGTCCAGCTTAGGAATAGCAAAGCACACTTTTCTTTTTTGTTTTTCCAAATCTATTATCAATGCCCAAATGTAGGCCTTTGACAATCACATACTAAGAATTTGACTCCTTTGTTATCTGCAAACTTCTGTGTCATCCATTCCCCAAAGTAACTAAAGTGGAAAACTTTAGCTGCCTAGTACAGGAAAAAGGGCAGAGAGTGCAAGGAATTCAAGGAAAGAAAAATTTTAATGCCTCCAAATACTTTCCTGTCCCTGGCTTCACACTTACTAAACTGTCAAGATTAGATAAACAGTATTTATATTTATAAGAGTGACGGTGATATACATATACATATATATGATAGAATTATAAGAATGTTTGAAGTGTATTCAAAGAAGCTTTTAATTTTTAATTGGGCCTGCATTTAAAATTCTGGAATACTAAATATTCCTTCATGTCCTAAATACAGCTTTTTACACAGTGTAAGAATGATGGCAATGCCAAGCAGTCTGATGTAGAATCCAGCTGTTCTCATTAGAAAAGTCCATGAAATTTAGTAGTTTGTCTTTTTCAAGGTTGAAAACCACAGGAGGAAACATGACAAGGGCCATAAATATGTGTGTTAATACACAGCCGTGAGTTATAGGTTGAAAAATGATTGGTTTTCTATTTATTATTCTCAAAATAGCACTGGAAATACCTAAGTGACTGAACCCTTGACTTTTGCATAAACATAAGCCATGTTTCAACCTCAGATATAGTTATCTGTTTATCCTACAATGCTTAAATGATGTTTGGGTTAACTCCACAAAGATGTTCCACCTCAGGACACTTGCCTCAATTTTCTTGAAAATCACTCAGGATAATGTTGCACCCCTTAATTTCTTCAAAGAGTTTGTCTCCAAAGTTGCTAAAAGCCCGAAAAGAGGCAAATACACTCTGGCCTGAAAATTGCTGTTGTCATTCCAGTTCTAGGACATTCCACACAACTGGTTTGATGAATTGCTCTGTCAGGTCAGGCTGTATCTGGAGGTTTATTCTAATGGCCCAGGGCACCTTGCCTCTGGGGATCATTACTTCCTGAGAAAAAGATGTTCCACTGTGGCCCAAGAATGGGTGCTGATAATAAATATCTTAGAATCTGGAATGCTCTGCTTTGCATAAACCTGAACTTTCAAGATTAACCACCTGTTCATGTACACATTCCTAAGCATGTATATGAGTACTTTGTAACCAATAGGATTTATGTCTTCGTTTAAGTAAAAGAGACCATTTATCACACAGTATCATCCCACCCTCCTTTGTTCTGGCCTCCTCTCCAACAGAAACACAAGTCTCTCAACTTTTGATTACCAAAATCTGTGTCAAGGGAATGTGGGGGTGGTTTCTGCATATCTATAGGAGTCTGTGGGAAGCTTGCTCTGGGGACAAAGGGAAGCAGGGTTCTCTGGGGGCTGGTGAAAGGTGCTGAGTCCTGAGCCCCATCCTCAGAACCACTGATCTAGTAGGTAGGAGTGGAGTCCAGAAATCTGCATTTTAACAAACACTACAGGTGAATATCACACCTGTTAAAGTTATGAAATGAGCCCTGGCTGGTGTGGCTCAGTGGATTGAGTGCCGGACTGTGAACCAAAGTGTCGCCGGTCTGATTCCCAGTCAGGGCACGTGCCTGGGTTGCAGACCAGGTCCCCAGAAGGGGACATAAGAGAGTGGCCAGGACCCCAGTAGGGGACGTGAGAGAGGCAACCACACATCCCTCTCTCCTTCCCTTTCCCTCTCTCTAAAAATAAGTAAATAAAAATCTTTAAAAGAAAAAAGTTATGAGCCCTGGCTGGTGTAGCTCAGCAGATTGAGCGCAGGCTGTGAACCAAAGGATCGTGGTTCGATTCCCAGTCAGGGCACATGCCTGGATTTCGGGCCAGGTCGCCAGCAGGGGGCATGTGAGAGGCAAACCGCACAGTAACGTTTCTCTCCCTCTTTCTCCTTCCCTTCCCCTCTCTCTAAAAATAAAGAAATTTAAAAAAAGACTGATATCAAGAACAATTATTAAAAGAAAAAAGTTATGAAATGCTTCAGTTCCCAATGCAAACAATTTTATCACCCAATTCAGAACACCTAGAAAGTTGATTGATTAGTCTAGAGCAATGGTTTTCAAACTTCAAGAGGCATCACATCAGCTGGAGGGCTTGTTAAAATACAGGTTGCCAAGTCCCATTTTCAGAATTTCCGATTCAGTGCCTCTGGTGGAGAGCCCAAGAGACTGTTTTTCTTTGAAGTTCGCAGGAAATGCTGATGCTGCTGGTCCTGGATCTGCACTTGGAAAACTGCTGATCTAGACATACTCTCTCTCGTGCAAATGCAAAAGCAAACACTTTCCAAACTGTATGGAATCTTATTAAAGGCGCTGAACAAAATCAAAGACATTTCTATACTGCCTGAGTTCTCCTTTCATCATACTAGCATGTATTATTAATTCCAAGTGAGGAGATAAAATGCAGTATTCCTCAAATATATTTCACCGCAGAACTCTCCTCTTAAGAAGAATTCTAGGAAACTGTCTGAGAAAAGCCTAATGCAGCACCATGCCAAATTAGTGCATCCAGTGAACTTGGACTTTTCCACCATGTCCATCCAGACCTCATCCCTTGAAACCTGCCTTTCCTCCCGTGACAATGCTCGGGGAATCTGAGAACATGGGAGAGGGAGAGGCATTGTCCGGAATTCAAATTGGTGGGTCTAGCCCCCTTTTTAAAAAAATAAAATTAAATTATAACTAACACTTGGTGTAAATAATGTTTTCGTATTTATATACTTTATACAAGTGCCAGTGATAGCCACATTTTAACTATATTAAAAGCACCTTAGTAGTCACTGAGGTATATAAAAATACATAGGTTAAGAAGGTTTTATCCAACCATACTCTCGTAAGGAAATAAAATACATATATAAATAAGCATAGTGTAAAACAATTACAATCAGTGTAATAAGAGAGCCATAAGCACAGTGCCCTTAAATTAGGGGCCGCTTCCATTAATCTTATTTGAGTGGTTTGGGCTCCCCAATTGTTAACAATCAACAATTCTGCTAGAGGAAAGAAATATGCTCCATTGGGTCAAAAGGATTTTCCATTACTAATGCTAGCTGCCCTCTGCTGCAGTGTGAGAAGACCGACAGGATGAATCCCACAATGCAGTTCCTCCAAAACTTGTACTGAGACTCACTTAGGGCACTTATGGAAAATAGATGCTCAGGGCCCCGTATTTACCAAAGAAATCAAAATCTCCAGTAGAGGAGCCTGAAAACCTGTGATTTTTGATATGTACCTTAGGTTCCCAAATTTTATTGTAGCAGAATAGAAACTGGGTTTTCTCTGAGTAACTTTGAGGACAGTTCATCATTCATCAATTTAATAAGTAAATATCTCTTGAGTTAATGTAGGATGCAAGAGGAGATTGTTTTGATTTATGTCATTAATTTTTATTCACAGCAATATTACATTCATTTTTAGCTAAAAAGATCTTGTTTAGTAAATGTATATATATATATTTTTTACTTTAAGTAAATATTTTATTTTTCAATTACAGTTGACATACAGTATATTACTTTCAGGTATACAATGAAGTAAATGTATATATTTCTAACAACACTGTTCATACAGTACACCAATATATAATGGAATGCAAATCCCCTAACGATATGCTGTTAGTACAGCACTCTTCATACTGATGTGTGTTGTCTCAAAACAATGTGTGTTGTCTCAAAACAAAAAAAATCAGTAATCAAATTTCGGTAGGATAATTACTAAAGTGTGAAAAACCATTCTGCTCATTGCCCAATACATTCTTAAAATAGAAAAGATACAGGATTTAAAATATAGACACACATATATATACCAAAAGCTGGGTTTTTTAATGCTAATTTTCCAACTTTGTTATTTTGGTTACATGTCTTGTGTTCTATACTCCTGGCTTCTTGTGGGAGAAAGAAAAGGCTTTGGGAAGGCAGAGAGGAAGGTAAAAACTAATTACTAAAAACTTGTTTGAGATGTTGCCATCCACACATAATACATGCTGTGACAAGGGGAAACATAAGCAGGTTTGTCTTGTCTTTTTCTGCCTTCTGAAATTCCCCACTTCCTTTCTGACATCACCTCTGTTCTCTTTCCCTCTTTCTTTTCAACTGTGGGGGCGGGACGAGGTACAATGACATACAAAAAAAGAACAAAGTAGGAGGATTAAGAAAGAGAGAGAAGAAAAGCAACACCAATGAATACCTCATTTGGATTTGTTGAACTAATATGTTTCAATGAATACCGTCTATAGCAAAGCCCTTAAAACAGAGAAGGGTGGGAGAGTTGATGGCGGGAGACAGAGGATTATTAAGAAAGAGCACGGAGCCCATTATTTTAAGCATTACAGTATCTGTTAATGGTTTTTAAAAATGCAGCAAATTGAAATAGTTTATTAGTACATTTCAGTTAAAAACAGAGCCTGCTTTAAAAAAAAAACCACAGTGAGAATCCATCCTGACTGGTGTGGCTCAGTTGGCTGGGGGCTGTACAGCAAACCGAAAGGTCAAGGGTTGCATTCCTGGTCAGGGCACATGCCTGGGTTGCAGGACCAATCCATGTTTCTGTCTCACATCAGTGTTTCTCTTTTTCTCTCTCTCCCTCCTTTCTCCTTTCTCTAAAATCATAAGTGTGACCTTGGGTGAGGATAAAATAAATAAATAAATAGCCAAAGTGAGAGAAAAATTAACATCTCCTGCCAGTCGCCCAGGCTCCTCGTCTCGTGAGTTTCACAGTGGCAGAGAAGCACCACCCAGAGAAAGAGCCCTGTGTTCTGGAATGCTGTCACCTCACCTAACTTCCACCTGTTTTCTGAGGTCTAGGTAGATGTGTCAGGAATGTGAACATGAACACATGTGTGCACCTCCTCCTCTCACAAAGTGACGCGGGCACTGGCAGTGTATAAGGTGAAGGCCTTCATATACGTGCAAGCCCAGTTTTCACCCTTACTCTGTAGACACACAGAAAAATCATTTATAATCAATGCCTCAACATACCCGAATGTAGCCAGGGCCAAATGATTTCTCTTACTCACATATTTTATTTACAACATTTATCAATATATAAAAATTTATAACATTAATGCGATAATTAATTTTTAATTAGTTTTAGTAGTATCTTAATGATTTTCAATAACAATAATAATGAATTTAAATTCCCGTTAATATCTACTTGTTGGTTATTTACAAATTTTGCATAATTCATGTAGTTCTAATGTAAAAGCCTCAATAACAGAAATGCAACAGACAACAGAAAAATAGAAAACAAATAGTAATAATCAAGTATTTAAACCTGATGTCACATAAAAGTTGGACTTCTACAAGTAGAATATAAACTGATTAAGTTTCTTTGGCCTAGAAAAATATTAAAATAATTGTTTTAATTCTTTAGTTATTTTAAATAATTCTGTGTCCTAGCAAATCACGTAAACTTTTTAGCATCAGTATTTTCATCCATAAACGCAGATGACAACATTAACCAAACAGAGTAAGTACAAGAATAAAATAAAGTACCCAGTACAGTATAGCAGGTACTTGCTAAATATTGGCTCTCTCCATGCTAAGCACTAATATTCAATCTCTCTGTTAAAATGGGAAAATTAAAATCTCACAAAAATTTTTCTTTTTTATATCTAAAAATATGAACCAAGTTTTTAAAAGTAAAAACTTGCCAAAAAACTCAACAAACTCAGCTGAACCACAGCCAAGGAAACAAATAGATGATTCTGGAGCCCAGAAGAGCAGAACACTTTGTAAGGCTCTTAACTCTATCTTCAGAATACATATGGCGAAGCAGAAAGAAGCTGAAAAGTGTCACCGACATTCCTGTAGTGAGAACACAACACTAAACTGCACTGAAACTCATAGGTTTGGGGAAAATGCACCACTTTGTTCTCATTCATGAGATTCCACTCGAGCTCCCCACGTTAACTAAATGCTCAATCACATTTAAACCTTATTTTAATCAAATAATTCAGCCAGTCTCCGTATCTATTAGGGTTTAATGTAAAAAACAGAGCCCATATTAGGTATGTCAAACAGAAATTAGATAATTACAAAATTTTCAAAAGGGCTAGAAGAGTGGGAGTCAACAAGGCCTCCATTCGCGCCATTTAATCCAAGAGCACGCCACCATAACTGCCATCCAGAAGCTGGGACAGCCACTGATCCTGCTGCTCCACCCCCAACACAACTGCCTCCTAACACCCACAAGGCTGGCAACACCCAAAATACCCTGACATACTGCACCTGCCTCTTAACAGGATGTCTCTGTTTTAGACAGCTGCAGGAAAATGACTTTTCTCTCTTCTACCAGCGAAAATATGTGGGAGTGTACCCTAAATCCTGGCTATAAAGGAAATGTGAAATGTCGCAAGCTTTCCAGTCTCTGCTCTGCAGGAACACACCAGGGAAGGGGCTGTTGAATGGGGGCTGAGGGAGTCAATCTGTAGTATCCACTACGGTTCTGTTGCAGCTGTTTAATATAATGGCCATGTTTCTCATAATCTGTCCCTTTGGTGATTCAACATCCCATGC
This sequence comes from Glossophaga mutica, assembly GCA_039655065.1. Classification (NCBI taxonomy): domain Eukaryota; kingdom Metazoa; phylum Chordata; class Mammalia; order Chiroptera; family Phyllostomidae; genus Glossophaga; species Glossophaga mutica. Next base: position 89,388,197 of record CM077311.1, read on the forward strand.
AGTTGCCTCTCAACAACTCATTGTTTTCTTTCTTTTTCAATTTAACTATCTATCCATGTTACTACATCTCCAACATCAGTTTTAATATTGAAGACGAGAGCCCTGGCTGGTGTTGCTCAGTTGGTTGGAGGGTCTCCCACAACCAAAAGTTTCAATTCTCATGGGACATACGTAGGCTGCAGTTCCATCTCTAGTCCAGGCACATATAGGAGGCATCCATTAGATGCTTCTCTCTCTCACTGATGATTGTCTCTCTTCTTTCCTCTCTCCCTTCCTCTTTCTCTAAAGAAGCAATGAAAAAAGTCCTCAGGTAAGGATGAAATATATATGTAAAGACAGGGGGAATCATAATAAATATGCCAAGAACACTATGTTAGGTTTCAGTAGTCTAAAGTACTGTTTCTTAAAGTATGGTCCAAACACTACTTGCCGAAGTATCACCAAGAGTGCCTGTTAAAAATGGAGACTAGGAGACCCATTTCAGACATATAAAATCAGGATCTGTAGAAGTGAGGCCAGAAATTCACATTTGAAACAAGTCCCCAGATAATGTTTGTCTCACTAAATTTGAGAAGCGCTCATTTATTTTTACGTGCCTTTGCCCACCCCCACCCAGCCCCCCACACCAAAATATTTCTGGTTTCTTGATGAACTTTTCTGCTCTCTGGTTTTTATTTTAGGAGACGACAGTGGATGGCCTTTGCTATTTGGGAAACGCTTTGTCATTTACAACAACACGGCTTTTCCATATCCCTTTGAGTTAGAAACACCGAAATGCCGTAAGTAATCAGAGGGGTTGAATCTCCTTTGCCATGAGTTCATAAGAAGACACTATGTCTTAAAAGTTGGATCCAACATTTTTTAAAAAAGTTTAGTTTTCCTGTTGCAAACTCCATTAGACATGCAGTCTTAATTTGAGAATCTTATTCGCTCAGGGATCATTAAGTATAAAAATAATCAATCTTGCTAAGTATTGTTGTAAATAAAAACCCTGTCAGTCAAGTTGCCATTTTATCTGTCCCCTTTTTACAATCCCTATAAACTCTGATGTAAAGGAAACTGTGAAAATAGAAGAGCATAAAAGTTGTTTGGATTTTAATGCTTGTAAGTGAAAAATCTCCTGAGGTCAAAACTGTACTTTAGAGCTACAATAAAAAAGACATTAATTATAACCTGCTATGTTTGGTGGTATATCAAGAACTTGCAAAAACACTGGAGGGATAAGGGAGGTGTAACTTTAAGGATTAATTCGATAATATTTTAGATCGGGGAGATCTTTTAAATAAATTTAATGTATTCTGATAAATTGTGCAAATTTAAATTGGTGCCTTGGAATTATACAATAATTTTGATCCTAGCTTTTCAAACCTTAGTTAAAAAGCAGGGGTCAAGGTGGGGGAACCCTTTACATCGTTTCCCTTATGTTCTACCACAAATTATAAATTACAGCTTCTGTTTTTATTTTCAATATTTTTGTCTTTACTACTCAGATGGGACTGATAAAGACTAATAACAACCCCCAGTCTAAGGGGCTGCACATTCTTCTGGCAAGTCTCCTAGGTAACTCCGCGATCTGTCTCAGGCTCACGTGGTTTCACCAAACATTAAGACCAAATTACTTGATCGTTGAAAAGATAAAAGCTGTAGGGAAAGAAAAAAGTTAAAAGGTATAATTTAACTGCCAATATAATGAAAAAAGTTAATAGATTAAGCCACATTATCTCAAAACATAGTTCTTTTCTTTTTGTTTTTTTGCATATACTTTTCCCTTCTTAAATTTTAATGGAAACTTTTTGTATCTCACCTTATTCCCAAAAGGATTTTAGGCAGTTCACAATAAAAATATGACTACTAACAGACTTAAACTATTAACATAATATAAAAGACAAAAACTCCATGGCAAAGAAAAATAAGGAAATCTTCACTGAGAAAACTTCAGTAGCTGCATCTAAAGCTTAGTTCTGAATTTTGTAGTCAGTAGGTCAAAGCGGGGATGGGGCAAGCGAACTATGTAACTTTCAGAGTCTGGTCTATAAAGTGAAAACAAACAAATAGGAGGAAAGCAGATCATTAAGCAAGAGAAATGAAATTTTGCCTGATCCTGAACTCTGAGAGAAATTTGTCACAAGTATAATTACACAACAGGAATGGAGCTACACAATAAATGATCTATCAAAAATAGAGAGGTCATTTGTATTGGTAGTTAGTAAAGAACAAATCTGTAATTTTTAACTAGCTTTCAAAAAGACAATTCAAGAAAAGGTGGTAATAATTAAATATCTTTTTGAAACTCAAAAGCAATGTAAGATGGTATAGAAAGTGTAGCGTAAAATTTGGGAGTGATACTTGAATTAAGGTTCCTATTGTGCCACGTTATCTGAATCAGATTATTATAAGGATCTATTGGAAATTAAACTGAGGATGGCCATAATCATTTTTTGCTCGAATGAAGGAATGTGAGGACATCGCATTTATAAAGTCACCTCTCAAGATCAGTGTCATGGAAAATACATTTACCAATAACTAATATATTAATAAAGTTTAAATTAGAGAAACTGGAAAGTACAGAGATTTTAAAAGAATTCTGAACTCAACCATAGTTCATTAACTAGCAGCTGGTGCATTACTCATCCTTTTTTATCTTAACATAGTTAAAATTTCTTGTACAAACCATTTTTATCATGTTTTCAATTAGCATATTAGCATAATCTAAAAGCATACACTATGCTTATATTATTATAAACATATAATATATTGTTATTACAAACCTTTTTAAAACACACTATAACATATTTTTAAGTTGACAGAATTTGTTTAATCATTATTTTGTTGTTGGATATGTAGGTGTTTTTCCCCTGTATTATAGGTAACCCTGTAATCAACATGTATGGTTTGCCTTAACTCACCTTCTATAAATAGAAAAACACACTGGAATTAACGATAGTCTCACTGCCCTTCTTACTCTCACTCTCAGGACCACCATCTTCCTGCCAAACGCTCAGCATTCCTTCCACACAACATAAACACACTCACATTAGAATGGCTTTTGTGTAGAGAGACAGAATCAGTTTTCAGAGGCCCATAACCAAAAGGGTGACTTACTGCTCTAAAACTGTTGAAAAGTTCATGGTAGAGACTCTGTTTACAAAAAACACAAAACCTAAGTTATTATCTTGATCTCTCATGATCTTATAAAGATGTCTGCAGAGTTATTTGGAAGTAGAGGAAGAACGCCTGTTGCCCCGTATCTGAGCAAAGGAGAGCCATTACTATTTCAGAGGCTGTAGTCAGTTGTGCTCCTGAGCTGTCATCCACCAACTTTGTCACAGGCATCTCTGCTTCACCATGAAGACACATTTCTATGCTCTGGGAAGCTTTACTGTAAAAGTCAAAGCTGGAGTCTTGCAAGCAGGAAAGTCCCATAAAAAGCTTTGTTTGCCCTATGATCTTTTTAAATGTTAGCTTTTATCATTTTTAAAATAGGTAATTATATAAAAAACATTGTATTTCTGGCATCTTTGGGGAAGTTAGGTGACTTAGCTATACATGGTCCTATCCTAAGACAGCAACAATTAGAAGAAGGAAGCTATTCCACTGGGACATCTGGACACAGCCTACACCTGCTTTGCCTGTTCGCTGCAGATACCTGAGTCTGTCATCTCTGCTGTGCAGTTCAGGGCTTCAAAGTAAATGTGGAGGAGAAGCACTCCTAACTGCCCTCAGTAGTCATTTATTCCTCATCCAGGCAGGAATCAGACTATATTTATTATGCCTAATACTAATCCCATGTTACTGTTTAGATGTATGAACACATCATTGCAAGTCTCTCGCAGACTATAGAAATAATGGATCGCATCTTTAAGACTATCACTCTAGCATCTAGCCCTGCATGATGGCCAAAGGCATACATCCCATTCCCCCACTTTCCACACCCATTAATAAGAATAGAATGGCTTTATGTAAAAAAAGAGTTCACTCCCATAAATTAAGTTTTAGACCTCTTACATCCTTACAAAAGCCAAAAGATCACTTAAAAATCCTTTGAAAAACTCCTGGATTTTTCAGGAAAAAAAAATCTACTAGCTCTATAGCTCAGTGTTTGGTTCTCCCCTTTCATGATAGTTAAAAGTAATTTAGTTCTCCATTGAAGGTTTCATTATGCTATCAGTAAATACTTCATTTTTAAGTAGCAGCTTCAATATGGACATTAAAGCCCATCACATACTGTCATATGACCCTCACACACTGCTTCTCTCCCAAGGTGAGTAAGAGCAAATGACTTCATTCATTGGCAATAGATGGATAATTGCAGTCTGCTATTTAAATATGTATTTTTCATTTCTTAATGTTTAGCACCATTTTAATGGTAAATTAAAAGCAAACTTTAGAACCTTAATTTAAAGCACTGCTTAAATACTTAAATAAGGCAGGATATACTTTTGTACTAAATAATTTTCACAGCTTTTTATTTCTTTTTATTACCCTCCTCTTCCTGGTCCCTCACTGCCCTCATGACCAACTACCTCTTCTTCATTTAGTGGTCGGTTCTGTGCCCATCCAATGTGTTTGCCAAGGTTTAGAGCTCGACTGTGATGAGACCAAATTACAAGCTGTTCCATCAGTGTCTTCAAATGTGACTTCAATGTAAGTAGAAAAGAATGGCTTCATCCTAACAGCCTAAATAACACCTGTAAAACATAATGAAGGCTTTGCCATTATTAATAATGCATTTTTATTCAAAGATTATATCATGGTTCCATGGTTGATAATGATATTTCTTTTGCATTTATTAAATGCTTCCCCCATTCTACAGTATTCCATATATTTTTACTTAGTCACTCATAACAATACTATGAAGTAGTATCAACATATTTCATCTAAACAAAAGATGCCATCAATTGTATGAGCTACTAGGTAAAAAAGCTGCCAATTAAACTATTATATAAAGCTTTCTTATTTTATTGAGTTTTTACTTGACACATATTGAAATAGATCTTTTAGACTTTATTGAACATAATTTAATATACTCTTATGTATAAATAAAAATAAAACCAAGTGAAATAAATTGGATAAACTATTCCCAGAATTTCACATTTAAAATCTAACTATTCTGCATGACATTTGACTTGGAGATGTTGATAATGTTTTCTTGTCTAAGTAACTCAAACTTATATATGTAAAACAAAATCCTCATAATTAGTGGTTTGTTGATCCAGTACTAATTTGAATTCAACAAACTTCAGAAACACAAATACATACATTGGACTGAAACTTTCAAAGGAAATCAGTGAAAAATAGATATTTTAATCTAATATTTTTGCTGAGGTTCTTTGTTTTCATCCTGATACTTTAGTGACTTTTGGCTCTAATTTTTGGGTATATGAGGACAAAATAGGAATAATTCTTAAATATATAAATGTTGGCAAGCCTGCCTTTTCACATAACCCAGAAACTCATATGCTTGGTGTATGTCAGGGATGGGGAGTAGCTGTGGGGAGAGTGGTGCCTTCCGATCAATAGAATCTGGGGAGTTTCCTGCATTGACAGTCACCTGGAAAGTTTACCCAAGTCAATACTGAGCAGAGAGCATCAAGCAGGATAAGCCATAGAGCTTTGCTGAAGAAGGCAACATTCCCACCAAAACTAAGAATAATTCTATCCTACCCTCCATTCAACAAAGTTTTTTTTACAGTAACTAGACTTACTAGGAAAAAAATAATAATCCCTCCAAAAAATAATCTGAGGTCCTATAGAAAATTGCCATTCAGGGGCATCCAAACTTTTGGTGTCTCTGGGCAACCCTGGAAGAAGAAAAGCTGTCTTGGGCCACACATTAAAACATTGTGATGCATAATCACAAAAAAAATCTCATAATGTTTTAAGTAAATTTACAATTTTGTATTGGGCCACATTCACAGCCATCCAGGGCTGTATGCAGCCTGCAGGCCACAGGTTGGACACCCTTGAAAATTCTGGCTAGAACTGCTGGGTATAAAAATGTATGATTTTTTTTTTTTTTAAATTCTATTGGCAAAGAAAAAAATTATTACCCATACTGTTTCTTTAAAATTACTAGAAAATCCAAACCAAAGAACAACTTGATGCCACCAATCTTGTTTTTTATTTTTCAGCAAATAAAATTTGATTTCATTCTTAAATACTTTGACTAACCTTTGTAAAGAGAAACAGAAGAGAACTGGGGGTTGGGGGAGGGTAAGGCAATGGCTAACTAAAAAGTGCATATCTCACCTAAAGGCATTCTGATTCAATTAAACAAAACACTCTTCTGGCTCCGTGCATACATACATACACATATATGTACATATATGTACCCAATTATACATGTACAAATACATATACACATAAAGAGATGTGTGCAGACATGTGTTAGCCACCAGTTTTCAACCTTTGGTATAAGGAAAAAAACAGGGTCATGAATGATTGGCTGCAGAAAGCTGGGGAGAAGGAGGGGCCCCAGATGGCTGCAGGTTGCTGTTCTGAGTAATAAAGTGCTCCATGAAGGGGAGACTGGTGACAGTAAGTGGGAAAGATTAGGACTCCAACTTTAGGTGTTTCTTTCAATTTGAGCTGAACAGGTCACTCAATGGAAATTCTCAACAGGAATTTGGAGATGAGAAAGAAGCCCAGGAGTTTATGTCTGTGCCACTTTATTTTATTTTGTGTTTTAAAAGAATAGTATTTTCTTGCACTTTGGGTTGAGCAGCTTGATTCAAGTAGTCCATTTCTACTCTTCTCTGCTGAAGAGTGATTCAGCATCACATTTTATCTCAGTGTTTGTTCAATTCCACAGAGAAAAGGGGCTCTAGGCTTTAGAGCAAATACATTAGAAGAGTAAATATCAAATTTTATTACTGGGCTCATTCCATATTTTGAGTTGGACCTATTATAGGGAAATGTCAGAAGTGGACTGAATCATATAAAAGTAGCATTAAAGAAGCCAATAATCTAAATAATACTCATTGGAGTTGGAATTTTTTGAAGATGTTTCACATAAATGCTGATGAACAAAAGAGACAACAGATCAATATGGTTATTTACACATTGTTCTAACTTGCTAAACATTAACTTTGTGTGAAAGTTGACTTTAAGGTTCTAGAATGTAATCATTAAAACTACATAACCCAATAATAAGAGCTTTCTTTAGAAAAACTAGAACTAACTTTGACAATAATGATAAAACCAGCAGTTACTCTCAGTTCCTCACACACTTCAGTTTGTGTGACTCTTCTCAAACTTGGAATACTAAATTTTAAAATACAAGAATCGATTAAATTAAAACGTATTTTTGTTTGTTCTAGTACATGTGAATAGTAACACCTGCCTGTTTCCATTTCATGGGGCACTGTGAATAGAGAGAGAGAGAGATTTGTGAAAATATTTGGCATCATTTAGAGAAAAAGCCTATAAATCATAGGCGCAATTAATAAAACCTCAAATTTCTAAGAGACATTACTTAAGAGATCGTAAACAGTCCTCCCTTCCCTCTGGAGTGGCTCTCCCACTCAGGCGCAGCGAACCTCCTCCCCTCGGGGTCTCTCACAGGACCACACTGGTCTCTTTCAGGTTTGGCGTACATTCTTCTTGTAGTATTGAGATTGGGGTCCTAATCTGTTCCACCAGCAACCAAGAGTGGTTTAACCAACTTTTAGTATTTATTCATTTAAAAATTTTAATAATTTTAAAAATTTAATAATTACTTAATAGTGGCTGGTATGATTGATCTGGAACAGCGTTTAATATTTTTCTCAAATATTGTCCCCCTCAAAGCCTTTTAAAGCATTTTTCCTATGTGTTCCCTCTGTGAAATTTTAATACTACACATATACTATATTTCTGTTTATGCACACCTGTTTTTTATCCACTAAAAAAAGTAGAACATTTTTTTCATTCCCTAAAAACCAGTTTTTACTCCTTTTGAACATTAATACCCATGTGGAGAATGCATGGTCTGCTAGAATCTAGAGCAGTGTTTCTCAGATTAGATTCCAAAACTGCGTTCTAGGGAGTCTGAGAAACTGTTTTTCTTTAAGAAGCATTCATTACCGAGTTTAAGCAACACTAGTCCAAAACAACCTCACGACGTCGTTAGCGCCTATCGTATTGCACTGTCCTGACCTGCGTCCTTCATGTCCACCCTGTGTTCCAAGTGTCCGTCCTCTCTAGCTGTCAACCCCCAGACGATGTATCAATGAGCATCTGTCCCATCATCTTATATAATGTTACTAATAATAATAGCATTATATAATGAGAGGTAATCTAGTCCAAATCCATTCTTTTACAATTAAAGGAAGAGGTCGACATGGAAAGATTATGTATGATTCATGCAAGGGATCCCAGCTGCAAAAATTTCAGGATTTTTTGCTTGTTTTATTTTGTTACTACTACATTACACTATTTTAAAAAATTAAAGGTTTAAGTACTTTTCAGTACAAACACAATTAAGTGGACCCGTTCTGTATCAAGCTGCTTTTCAAATTGCGATATAAAACAAAATCTTTCTATATAATTTATTAGATTAAAATGTATTATTCATTGAATAAAGATGGTTCAATTCTTTGTCCCAATTGACAGTTTCCTTTATAACTAATTTAAAAAGGAAGTAAAGGTAGTGGAGATTGGGCGATAAAATGTTAAAGAATATAAAGTTATGCTCTTGAATGTGTTTTAAACAGAAACAATATTTTTATGTCACTCAAAAAACTGAGATGCTTTCTAATGTTTATTAAATATAATTAGAAAAGAATATAACTAAAGGTTATTTACTGTTTTATTATTTTTAAGTTTTTTGTCACAATTACAGTGCTATAAACTAATTTATGAGAATATCTTTAATGAATACAAAATCAACAGTTAGACCTAATTTAAATCGTTCTATGCATATGAACATAACATCATGAACAAAATGTTTCCTGAAAGCTGCTTTACTTTATTTCCTTAAAGTAAACAAAGTTTATAATTTTCCCTATTGTAGTTTAAAAGTAAAGAAAAAAACTTCAGGTAAGAATTCAAAATTTACCTTTATTTCAGGTCACTTCAGAAGAATTTAATAAGAAAACTTCCTCCTAATGGCTTCAAGAAGTACCATGATCTTCAGAGACTGTAAGAAAAAATTTAATTCCTTGTATTAAAATTAACTAACATGTTCTGGCATATCTATTTCTTCCCATTTATGTAGACACCAACACTGTACCACTGCTTAAATCTAATTCCTCTTTGGGGACTTACTTAACTGTTAGTTGTAGACTACCAGGTAACTTTTTAAAAAGTAGTTCTAGAAGCCATTCTAGAAAAATCTCAGATACCTATCTCCCAAAAAACGAGAGGGTGCGTGCTGTAAGTCTTCCTGCCATAACAAGAATCGTCAGAAGGTTGTAGTCTCAGCACTATTTCACAATGGGTCACCTTAATACACATCTTAAAGAAAGATGTGAAGAACGTCTACCAGATCTGCAGTCAAGATTAAGTAGGGAAGGGTTTCTCCCATTGGTTTGTAAACTCAGTCTAGACCTAAGATAGCAAGTCCTTGTGGTTTGAAACCACTGAACACGTTGCTCAGGAACTTAATTCCATCTTCACGTCTTGCAGGTTGAGTTTCATCTGGCCTCAGACGGTATCAGACGTGCTAGTTTCTCTTTAGTGTAGGCGGACTTTAGGGTGATGTATAGACTCTCAAAATTCACGACCCAGGTGATGTTTACCTATTATTGAGTCAACATGTAACTCAGTCATATTGTCATATGCTTGAACCATTGGGTTTAAATATTTGGTACCTAAATCATACTATCTAGAAATCATCTCAGAACTTCTAGTTTCATTTTCATTCCTGTATTGCTTGTAGTTTGAGTTTTATACTAGAGAAACCTGGTATATAAAGATATATCTGTACATTTTTCTTTAAAATAACAGAAATTAAAGCAGAATCAGAAGCAAAATTAATCCATGTCAATGAAATGTTCTTAAAACCTAGGTAATCTGCAAAAAGTATTCATATTTGAAAATGAAAATTTCAATAAAAATGACTTTTTAGAATTTTATTCTAGACATTTATAAATCAACAGGAAAGAGCTTTTCAAAAGTATGCCTGATAGAAAACCTTCAAAATGATACTTCCTTACTCTGCCTTCTGATCTCCATCATGTGGAGAATTTTTCTGATCTGTGGCGCCACCTTATGTCCACCTGTTTAAAAGAAGTTAGAACTCCAAATTTAAATACCAAAACTCAAGTTTATATAACACAGTAGTTTAGGGTTTTTAAACAGTGAACATTAATTTATGAACAGCCAATTTGTTCCAATTTATAAAAGATCAAAATAGCCTAATTTTAAAAAATCAGTTATTAGATGTATAGCTTGGCTCTGCCCTCAGGAAATACAGTCTATTGCTTGCTCATTACAATACTTAGAGGCAAATAAACAAACACATGTTAAAGTCTTTCTACGTATTAGTGAGAAAAATGGATTACCTACTATGTGATTGGGCCACAATATGTTCTGTGAAACTGCTGAATGCATAATAAATTTAGTAATAACATTTTACGATCAAAGGCAGGTTTTCTTGCATGTTGGAGAAAGAGGGAATCTCTTTTAGTCAAAATTTCTGATTAACTGAGAGTACGTTCATATTGGTTTCTCCCTTATTGTTCCTAAAATTTGTAAAATAAATATATTTTATTCATAATATATTTATATATTTATATTTATAAATTATATTTGTAAATTAATTATATTTATTTATCATAAATAAATATATATGAGGGGAGACCTTGAATTTATTTATTAAAAATTTGTGTATTTATTTATTAAAAATGTGTGTACTTCAATCACCTTCCAAGCGCTCTCTCCATTTGATGGAATACATCTGTGTAGATGTTGTTTCCGCTGCTCAAAACTGTTTTTGAACTTGTCAATTTTGATGCCTTTGACTGCTTCTGCCATTTTTTTTGTTTGTTTCGCCTCTTCCACATTGGCAAAACATTTCCTTTTGGGGACATTTTTAATCCAGGGAAACAAAAAAAAAACAAAAAACCATCACTGGGGTGAGAGTAGGTGAACAGGGAGAATGGGGAAAAACTGCTGAACACTCAGCACACTATGGGCAGGTTTGCTCCTAAATCACCCATCGTGAAATGGGCACATGCTCTCAAATAGTCTCCAAAAAAATTTACTGAAGCCGAATGCAGCTTCTCGCAACAATGCCAGCTGGTACATTGACACACACGGGTTTCTAGAACACTCACCTACTGGGCAAAGCCTGTATTACAAGGGGCCTGCCCTCCAGAGGATAATTCTGGTTTTTCGGGGGGTCCCCTCTCCTATATAAATTCAGAATACCCTAAAGGTTAAACATGACCACACTCAGAACAAGAAATCAGGCGTGGAGCCCTCACCTGGTCACTCGCTGTCACCTGGGGCCGTAGACGTGCAAAGCTTCACTCAGTGAATATGATGCAATGGCTTGTGCTCTGGTACCTATTTCCTTTGACCTCCAATTGACTCAGGGCCAAACTTCCAGTGTGACTTTAGTTAAATATGTAAGCCTGTGTTCTTGTCTTGATAGTCCTATCTAATTTATATTCCTCTAGACCTGATTCTTTCTATTTTCATTGTTTCTTTGTCATGTAGATGCCTCGTATGTTTTTCTAACAATTTTGGGGGACAAGACTTTGGGTGTCAAATTAACAAAATTAAAAATGACTTGATTGGAATTTTTGTGATTAACATGAAATATGTTCGGGGGCCTTAACAATGTCACATACTCATGCTTTTGCCAGCACCATGTCAAACACCAACAAGTTTGAAGAATTCTAGCAGAAAATGCTAAAAAAAAAAAAAAAAAAGAAAGAAAAGAAGTGTGACTTCTGGGCCTGTTTTATTAGTGAGTGCCTTACTGTGCATTAAAGTTTTATTCACAGGAAATTCTAATATTAAATTTTAGCCATTACTTGTTTACCTTTATAACTAGCATTTCTAAATAAAAACTAGGCTAATCACACATGCATTTCATAGCAAAACAAAGTTACATGATATCCAGCTTCACAAAATCATTTCATTATATGTACCAATTTTAATTTTTTTTAATTTTACTTGTGGCAAAATACACGGGACCTAAATGTACTATCTGAACCATTGTTAAATGTAGCTTCAGAGGCAGTAAGTACATTCACATCATCGTGTTACCGTCCCCAACATCCAGCCACAGAATTCTCTCCATCTTGCAAAACCGAAAGTCTGTTTTATTATGTTTTCCTTTTAATAATCGTTTTCACAGGTGCCTGCAAAACAATAAGATTAGATCCATATCCACCTATTCTTTCAGAGGACTGTACAATCTCACTAAACTGTAAGTACCAGTCAGTGTGTCCCTTCCACAGTGGCCCATCAGCCTGACCCCTCCCGCTCCACGCCAGCCCTTGTGCCCACGACAGTGCCTGGGGTGGGGCAGCGGGCTCGGAGAGCTGAAGGGGTGCGCAACAGTGTGGCTAAGAGCACGGGATTCCGAGTCACACAGGTTTTCAAGGCTGGACTTCATCGCCCACTTAGGCGTGTGAACTTGAGCAATTTATTTTCCTTTCTAAGCATCAGTCCCTCTACTGTAAAATACAAATTATGACGGTACTCACTTCAGGGTTGTTGTGAGGAATAAACAAGAAAATGTGTTGGAAGAGTGAGGCACACTGTGCCTGGCACACAATAAAAACTATTTGTGCATCATACATTAGTCATGGTGACAGGAATAATGATCAAATGAACTTAATCAAAATAAGAAAGCCTGATGATAATTAAAATTTATGAAGATGAAAACCCAAAGACTTCCCCAATTATTCTTTTTCTACTAATCTTGCCTGTATGAATATATCAAAAAAAAAAGCACTGTAAAGTGAAAAGAGCAAAGCTTTTAAAAATAGGCTTTCTCAAAGTTCCATTTCATTGAGTTTTACCCAGCAGCTGAACCTCCCGTGAACAAAGAACTCCCTGCATTTCCATTTCTATCCCCTTGCTTTCTGTCCAAACCCAAGAAGCTCTTTCCAGTCAGATTCCTAGCTTGACTTATTAGAGTTTAGGACTGAAGGCCACCTAATCATTTTACAAGCAAAGTTAAAGAAGCTACTAGAGACTCAAAGCAGTCACATTAGCCATGTTCTCTTCCTTTCTACCCCATCCCTGCTCTTTCATGTCTTGACGAATTAGACAAAGTCAATATTTGGCTCATTCTCATCAGGCTCATCCCTATCTTTCTCTCCAACCCCACTATGACTATCCCAGACTTAACTAAACAGCATCTTTTTGGTTTAATGTTCCATAAATGTGGAGATACAGACCTGGAGAATAAATTAATTTACTCTCCATCTCTTTCCCTGGTTGCTTTTCATCAAACTGGAATATTGTTTGGTACTAAAGATGTCACAGACTTCTGTTTTTCATAGATAATCATTAGAGACCTGCCCTTCATTCATTCATAAATATTCACCAGTCCTTATGGTGTGCAAGTTCTTCAGCTAGACACCATGACGGGGAGGCATAGAAATGTGAGTCAGACAAGCTTCCTTCCAGCAGCTCACACATCTGTGTTCAGGTACAGCGTTGTGCTCACTGGGTAGAGGCAAACCTCACTCTCCAGAAGCTTAGTCTTAGGTTGACAAACAATACCAACATACACCCAACAATACAGAATGATAAAAGTCATTGCTTCATGAAGTCCTAAACCTGTGTAGTTCATACCGGTACTGCTATTAGGATTCTGGGACAGGAGTAACCATTTTGGATCCAGAGCAGTGAAGAATGGCTCTAAAGAGGACTGGGTTAACAGATGAACACCGAGTGCATGGGCAGATCAAATGTCTTTACCTGGGGGTTTCCATTGGCTGTTAAGGGAGCCCCCTGAGGCATTCCTGGGAGGTATAGAAGCTGTTCTTTGCCTCCTCTTTTGCCCACCTGAGGCCCCAGGTTTGCAAGGGAGTGAAGGAAATGGTTCTAATATGGGGCATTATCCCTTACTGCCCCTAAGGAAAATCAAATTTGGTGGGGGAAAGGGAGATTCCTGGCAGGAGAAACTTTTATAAGATGTCAATTTAAGATCTGTCATAGTGGAGAAAAGAGAAAAATTAGTGTGAATTTTGAATACAAGTATTCAAATTTCACTTGCACGGACCACATAGTGCAAGTGAAATTTGAATACTCGTATATGAATCATAGGCAGAGAAGAAAAAGAAGAAGAAAGAAATTGAAGTGGAAGGCATGAATCAAAACATTGTTGTATTGTACAATAATAAATAATATTGTACTGAATACATATGATTTGCCAGTGCTAATGACATGCATTGCCTCAAATATTGCAACAACCCAAAAAAGTAGGAACTACTAGTATCTCCATTTTGGAGTTGAAGAAACAGAGTCTTTCAGAAGTTAACTGCTTGCTTAAGGTCCTACTATAAGAAAGAAACAGAGCTAGGAATCACACTGCCTGACAGCACATTCGGAACAGTGAATTGCTGCACTAAAGAAATTGAGCTAGAAACAAACATGGCAAGAGGAGAACATCAACAATGAAGAGAAGGGGTTTACTCTGTAAAATAGTGAGAAGTTGAGTAGGAAGGGTGGGGTCGAACTCTTTAACAAAGCGTACAATGTCTTTTATCCAAAACCGAGGCCCCTGCCTGCCTCCAAGGTTCAGCTGTTGTTTCTCACAGGCCCGTGGCAAGGCCACACTAAATTACCTTCTGATCCCTTAATGTGTCATGCTCGATCTCCTCTACCTAGAGTAACTCCTGTCTATTCTTTGCTTTGTGAAGGACATGTCTTCATGCAAGATGCTTCTCAGTTGTTCCTCCTTTAGTAAAGTCTCCCTGTTTCCTTGCTACTTCATGTTCTGTAGTCCCCGCCCCAGGGAAGCCAGATGCTTTCTCCCCTGCAAGGTCAGAGCAGCCACACAGTGTTCACTTCTCTCTTTTTCCACTTTGCTGTAATACACTGTTTATGTGCTGTCTTCCCTTTAGACTCAAGCCCGTCAAAGAAATAAATGGCATACCTAACATAGTGCCATAGAGTAGGTGTGCCCAAAACAATCTGATGAAAAAATGAATAGATGAATGAATACATGACTGATTGGTTTATTGGCTGATTACGAGAGAATTAAAAACAAGACATAAAAACATAAATGATAAAGAACTTTTAGGGATCCAAAGGCAGGACAATAGCATGATGAGACAAGTGTATAAGGAAATTTAAAGTGGATGATTATTGTTTTTCATTTCCGTATTGTAAGATATCAGGAATACCAGATTTATTGTGGTCATTTCTCCTCTTTCAGGTTTCTTAGTCATAACAGAATAACCTTCTTGAAGCCAGGTGTTTTTGAAGATCTCCACAAACTAGAATGGCTGTATGTTTAATTTATTGGGCATTTTATAGTATTAATTTTTATGTTCTAAATATATATAAGTGAATCAATTTTTTTCTTCGGGCTGGCAGGATAATTGAAGATAATCGCCTCAGTCGAGTTTCCCCACTAACATTTTCTGGACTAAATTCTCTTATGCTCTTGTAAGTACTAAAATTAAAGCAAATATTTTAATTAAAATACATGAATAAAAATTACTGCTTTGAGTTTAACAGCATTAAATTTGGAATTGTTAAAACCCTAAAAGGCCTTTCAACTAAAAACCATCTATTAGTTACAGTTTATGAGACTATTTTGTGATTCTAACATTTTTCATAAGATTTTCTGTCTTCTACAATGTCAGCCCATCAAAACTGAATACAGCCTCATGGCAATGTTTTATTAAAATATTCTTAAGCACACCATTACTATCCTATGTAATTTTTTTAAGGATATTTTAAAAAATATCATTCATTTAAAATCACCTCCTTTTCTCTGCCCACTATTGAAAGGCACAAGCTTTTGTTCAGTTACTAATATTACTGCTTCCTCCGTATGACAGATATTTGTCAAATTTTATCACTAACAAGCATTTAAATATACCACAGGAAAAAAATAGACAAGATAATTAATAGATTTCCATGGTTTCATAAGAATAGTGATAATACCACGTTTGACTTAAGTTAAAAAAAAGAACTAGGAAAATGTGACCTTTTAAATTTCTTTTCTTTTTCAGGGAACTGATGAATAATGTCCTCACCCATTTGCCTGATAAACCTCTTTGTCAGCACATGCCAAGACTGAATTGGCTGTAAGTTGCTGTATCTTTTCATATAGAAGTCAACTAACTTTTCTAGTTTTACTCAGTTCTTTTGGTTATTAGGTTTTGTAAAATGATACATTGTTAATATTGTATCACATTTTCTCAAATTACTTTAGCATGATTTTGTTATTAAATATTCCCATTATCTCAACTAACTCCTCTAAACTCTCACCAAAATAAAACATCTCAAAAAAAAAAAAAAAAAAAACTTGGAAGCAGAAAGAAGACACAGAAAGAAGGTCATGGTATCTATATAGCATCCCCCCACTTTAACCTGTTCACCTATTAATTTGGTATGAAAAGACTGAAGTTCCTAAATTCTGCATAATGAGAACATGATACTTACCATTTATTTTTGAAGTCTAATCATAATAGAATATGTATGTTCCATGGAATTTGTTACAGAATAGCTTTGCTTGTGGTAATAAGTATCATGCCACCTATTCAGAACTCAATTACCCCATTAATTTGACTATTTAAAAAGCAAGTAAATGAAGAAATAAATAAACTAAATAACTATTAAAACATTTGACCAGTAAGTGACATATGCACTATGAAAACTCTGTTTCTTACTATGTAGGAAATTCCCAAAATTTTGGAGCACATAGTAGATTTAAAATGCCAGGTAAAAGTAGTGGGGGAAGTTAGAGTAAGAAACACTGATTGTCATAAGAAGGGACAATATCAACGTGAGAATAAAACAGGAGTGAGAAACGCTATAAAAACCAGACATAGTGATTTAAAACATACTAGTTTAGAACTATTGGGGGAAAGGAAAACACCCCAGAAATCATTATTTAGTACAGAGGGCATCTTGGTATTGGCACAGTGTCCTCACTGATGACAAGTCAAAGTCATTAAGGAAACAGCAAATTAAGTTATATACTTTCTGTTGTAATTAAATTTTGGTCCAGATGATTACATTCATAGTTATTCATGCTCAGTAATACAAACTTAGTCATAAAGCAAGATTAATATTTGCATAAGTAAATTAGCAATTAAAAATGCATGCATTGAGACCAGAAGCAAATGTCGGAGCTATTATGCACATATAATAATAAACCTTCTCTTTGCTTTAAAAAGGCAGCCATATATACATTTCATATAAAAATGATTAAGATTTATTGCTAAAGAAGTGGACTTTTTAAAATTTTATTACTAAAATTACCATCTTTAAGTTTTATTTATTTAAAACAACTCATTCCATATGCAGTCCTAATAGTACCTGTTATCCCAGTTTTAATGCTAGTAATAATAATTTTTGCTTTATAAGTATTTATTTCTTTGAAAACTAATTACAATATCTTTACCTTGCCCATGAGCTTTTATTTAGCAAGTATGAACTAGAAAATCTGATAGATGTATTGGTCAAATAAAGATGTTAACTCTGAGCTAGTAGAAAAATACATATAAAATAAAAAATACGATAGCCCAGGATAATATGCTGGCAAAATATATGACAGAAAACAGATTAAAACCTTTAATAGAGTTCTTTCAAAGTGATTTTAAAAACTGTAAAAACTACAGTAAAAGTAGAGAAATTTAAAAAGGAAGAAACAAGTAGTAAATAAGTACATGAATAGATGGGCAATAGCCTAAAGTAAACTGAAGATCAAGAGAATAAAGTAAACTTTTAATATGAGATAAGACTAAGCAAGTTTATATACAGGTAGAAGAAGCTAATATAAATAATTTGAGACTCTGGCCATGTAGCTAAGTTGATTTGAGTGCCATCCCATTACGTCAAGGTTGTAAGTCTGACCCCTAGTCAGGTTACATGCAAGAACGCAAGAGTGCATAAATAGGTGAAACAACAACTCGATTTCTCTCTCTCTGTCTCCCTTCCTCTCTCTCTTTAAAATCAATCTATCTGTCTATCAATCAATAAATCTATCAATAAATCAATAAAATAATCTGACAATAGAGAAAACAGGATGTATTATGGAGCAAGGAACTGGAAGACATGGAAAACTAAATTACAATACACACAAAGCAATGAAAATGAACGTACTATATTTCAATCAACATGGCTCAATTTCAAGAATAAAATTGAATTATAAAGAGAATATTTCTTTAATAAACCAAAAGTAGCTTTACAGCTATACTACAAATAAATAATACAATAATTAATAAATAACACATGGATAATTCTGGGTATCACATACTCATGACTGTAAATCTACTTTTGCCCATGCCTATATATATCGTCTATATAGGTAAAACATATATCACAATTCCTTTCCAAGAATACTGTGCTTAGGCTATAGAAACCCACAAGATGATATTGCTCCCTCTCTACCAATGAGAAAGAACTGTACAGTCTACAAAATCATAATTTTCTAAAGTCCATCAGAGGCCCATGCAGTGACCAGGAGAGATGGCATATGTACGATGTCCTACCTTCAGCAGAGCACAGAGTGAACAGCTGGCAGTCACAGAGCACATACAAAGAAAACTGCTAAGATTTTAATACACTTATAAAGGCTAAGTGTGGGCTAGTATAACATTTTAGAATAACTGGGAACCCCACACTCAGAAGAGTCAGCTACTTCCAACAGGCCGTTTTCCACTGGTCTCCACGAGCTCACAGGGAAAACTGGGAACAGGTAAGGAAAACAAAGAGAGTCCCTGTTGGTGGCACACAGGCACAAAACCTCACCTTCTTTTCTAGACTTTCCTTCTATAAAGCAAAAGCTTTAAGCCACTGGGCAAGGGACAAAAAATCCTCCTGTGGCCAGGGACCAGGCATAGATCCACTACTTCCTAAGGAGAAGTGGAAGCAAAAGCATGCCACCCCAAGGAAGGGGCAGAAAAACGTCCTCAGCCAGGACTTGTGCTGCTACAAAGCAGTAGGTAGAGCTCACTTGGGTTGGGACTTCTGGGGCAGGGGAAAGCAATGCGGAGACAACCCAAACGAACAAGAAACAAATCCATCGTCAAATTATAAAGCAATCAACAGAACCAGACCCAGAGATAACTCAGATGTTTCAAGCTCCAAACAGGGAAACTGAAATATTTATAACTAATAGTTAAATGATATAGTGGAAAGGGTGGACAATATCCATGAACACCTGGGACACATCTGCGAAGAGATGGAAACTATTGAAGAGGATCAAATAATTACTTCTGCAGGCTTAGCAGCAGACTGGACACAACTGAGGGGAGAATCCAGGACCTTGAAGATGGGTCAATAGAAAGCTTTCAATCTGAATCTAAAAGAGGAAAGAGAGTAAAATAAAAATGGAACAGAGAATCCAAAAGTTGCGGGATGATGTAAAATTGCTGGAAAAATGTGCAAAGTCACAGAAAAAGGAGAGAAGGAGAATAGAAGAAATATCTGAAAAGATAATGGCCAAGAATTTTCCAAAATTAATATAATGTAACAAACCAGAAACCTCAGAATCTCAGGAATACCCAAGCAGAAGTAGGGAAAAACCTAGATAAATTATAATCAAAATGCTGAAAGTCAAAGATTAAAAAACAAAATAAAACCTTAAAGCAACAAGAGAAAATTGAGATACTACATACTATAAAATAAAGATCAGAAATGCCATACTACTTTTTTAAAAAGTTGATGGAGGTTGGTTAATATTGGAAAAAAATAGACTTCAGAACAAGGACTATCACCAGGAGTAAAGAGGGATATCACATAATGATAAAGGGGTCAATTCAGCAAGAAGATATGATCATTTTAAATGAGTAGGCAGTTTCAAAATGAAAAAGTGAAAACCATAGATCAAGAAAAATACCTAGGAGACAAGACATGTCATTTAAAACCAACAAATCTACCAATGTGTGGATATTTGACATTTTTAAGATGAACATTAATTAAAAGCATATAATTTATCTAAATCATATGGTGCAAGAGAGGTAGAAGAACATAAAGGAACATAGTAAATACTAATTTCATCATTTTTATAATAGGAAATTAATAAGTATTGTTATTCTCTAAGAATGAGAAAATATAGTGTATTGGGTAAAGTTTTAATTATTCTGGTAATGGATAAAATATGCAAATCTTTCTAATATTACAAGAAATATTTTTTTAAATCAAACCATTTGTTGAATGTTTTTAATCTGTAAAACCGTATGTTTTCAAATAGCAGACTAAGATCAGATACATTAGACATTATCAATAAACATGGGTGATCTAAACTTAAACTATTAAAAGAAAAACAGATTTTCTAATTGACTCATAAAACAAAACCCATCCTAGTACTATTTACAAAAAAAAAAAAATACAACTATAACTAAGTGATTAAGAAATATGAAAACCAAGAGCCTGATCAAAAGTGTGCATGTAGATGCAACCAAAAGCAAAGCGGGCATCATATTTTTTTATCTAAGTAGAATTCTGGCCAATTTGCATTAAACTATACTAACAAGGATACTTAAATGTGATAGTTTGCAATTTCTAATATTACGATGTAATAAATGATATTACATTATATGTATTTATGCCCCAAAGAGATTCACATAACAACCAAAACAAAAGGAAAAATACAGCTACATAAGCAGTAAGAGATAGTAGTCCCAGTAAAACCATAAAAGGATATGGAGAACTAAATAACACATTTAATAAGTTAATCTAATTGATGCATATCAAACTGTGATGTCCCTTCTCAATAACAGAACTGATTTGTCTGGGACCACAATGTGCCTACTAAAACACTAACTTCCGAAACTTCCCTACATCTAGATCTAGCCATGTGACTACACTCTAATTAATGAGATTGAAGAAGTACTTCTGGGACACCTCCTTAGAAAGAAAAGACAGACCCTTCTTTTCCCTCCTTATCTAGAACAAAGGGATATTGTGTCTGAGCTTTAGCATTATCTTGGCCCATGAAACTAGGACGTGTGAATTGTGAATGGGAAAGATCTGAGCTTCTAACAATTTTGTAAAACGACCACACTAGCCCTGAACTGCCTAATTCTAGATGTTTGGTTTTTTTCCTTGAAAAAAATTCCTTATGTAGTTATGTTGTTATAATTGGGTCCCTGTTATGTGTATCTGCACCTAACCCTGATAGAGATAAAACTGCAAACTAAGAATGCCCAAAGAACATTCACCAAAATTGACCATATATTTTAGGACATACACATACATAAACCAAACTCAAGGAGACAGATGGAGGGATTAGCCTAAAGCAGGAGAAGGGTCATCTGAGACTAGAAGGAGACCAGGTACATTCACAGGTAAGTCTATAGATGTTGGGCAGAAAGTCAAGGGCTTTTCCCTCCTTGATCACCTCATTTTTTTTTCTGTGAAATAGAAGCCAGAAACATTTAAAAGGTTGGGAGGAAATGGAGGTTAAGGATGTTTGCCTGGTTAGAATGCCACTAGGGGATAAGAGAGAAAGTTGAAAAAGAACGAGGCAAGATTTTTGGTGTTTTTGTTTTGTTATCATTGGTCTACAGATTTAAGAACCAAATTTTTATTTTTGGCAAGCTCTGCCATTTATAAAGAAAAAAAGAAAATGGTGAGATTCAGAGGCTCATCAAGTTGGAAAATTGGTCTGGACACGAAGTAAACAAACAAACACCCTTTTCAGCTCTCTAAGAGCTGGGAACTGGGAAGTAAGAAGCAGATTTGTATATCTCAGCTAATACGTATGCTGCAAACAGGACCCCTGAACATCAAGGACTAACACCTCTCATTTTAGGAAGAGCAAGCTTACAACTCAAGGTTAAAATAAACTTAAATAAAACTAACAATGTAATCAAAAGTCCCTAGTTTATGCCTTTATGTGTACCTCCTAATTTTTCAAATTATAAATATAATACTAACTTAAATATAAACACTAGCTTAAATATAAACACTAGCTTAATAGGGAAAAATTGTTTCATAAGGAGCTAGCAAGAAAAGATCACGGAAGGATATTTTGTGAGGGTAAGAGAGCATCGCCACCTGGTGGTCGATTGGTGGTAACAGCAGTAAAATAGGAAAGGGAAACAGGCAATCTCTGTCACTGATGTACACTGTGAGAGGCCAAAAGCCTTGGCGAAAACTAATGACCAAAAACGGTAAGGGCTTAGTTTCCAATTTAATAGAATAATAGAAAGTTTTCTTTAAAAGAATGTTCTAGACTCAAGATTTGAGATTTTAATACAATATTCTATGTAGCACAGAAATCCTTTCTACAAAATCCTTGAGTTATGGTGTATTGCCCTCTGCTAAATATCTATAGTGACGAGAAGCTTCTTCACTGGACCACAGATTGTGAGCTTAAATTAAAAATGTTTTGTGTCCTTTAACCAGTAAGTCTAATTTTGCAACCTGATGCAACATAGAAAAACCCTATAATGTATTCTGTAGCCTGACTTCAAACATATCTCCCTTGTTTTGCTCTTCTCTGCTATAAATACACCCTTTTCTCCAACTGAGTGGCTTTCTAAACCCCTTGCTTCCAGACCTTCCAGATATACATTGATTTGTCAATGTCTGTTTTTCATTGCAGTGCCCAGAATAAACCCGACTGTCTCAGATGTAGCCTAACCAGCAGAGTATCGGCCCTTCTTTTACTGCTCCCTGTATTTACCTTACGGATTTTAGTAGCTGTGTCGCATGTTAGCTCATATATTTGAGCCGCAATTATTCCTACAGCTCTATGTTACATGGTGACCACTAAACTAAGGGTTGGTATACACTGAGGAGATTTAAGGACCAGCATTTACTTTTGAAAGTATATCCCTAACCTCAGCTAACTCTGTTCTACAAACTTTCACCATAAACCTAACCATAAAAGAAGGTCAATAAAAGAATACCTTCATGATAACTAGAAGAGAATGATAAAGCATAAACATTTTGACAAATTTTGCTGCTCAGACAGACTCCTGTTGGTGACAGAGTCACATAGCTGGAGAGTTCAAGTAGGGTTTACTGGGGGGACCCCAAAAACTCATAATTATGTTCTAGAGGGTGGGTCCCTTGTAGTACAGGCTTCTCCCGGTAGGTATGTGTTCTGGGAACCCATCTGTAACAGTATACCAGCTGGCATTGTTGTGAGAGGCTGCATTCTATTTCAGGGAAAAATTTTTTAAGGCTCTTTCAATATATTTGCCCATTTCATGAGCACACCTGCCCACACCATGCAGAGTGTTCAGCAGTTTTGACAAAAAATGGCATGATCCCCATGCCCCACCCTCCCTATTCACTCAATCTTGCCCCAAGCAACTTTTTGTTTGTTTCCCTGGATGATAAAAGTCCTCAAAGGACTTTTTGCCAATGTGGAAGAGTGAAACAAAAAAATGGCAGAAGCATTAAAAGACACCAAAATTGACAAGTTTAAAAACTGTTTTGAGCAGTGGAAAAAATATGTTTCTACAGATGTATCACATCAAATGGAGAGGGCTTTGAAGTTGACTGAACTTTAAACATGTAAGAATAAATACGTAATTTTTATAAGTAAATTCTGGGTTTTTTAGGGTCCCCCTGGTATATGCAGCTCCTTGAACTGGGAGTGGGTGGCCAAGGAGAGACTTTAGGTCTCCCTATGGACTGGCCTGTGTGGCAATATAATAAAGCAAATGAGGTTATTTACAGTGGTAAAAGCTATTGAAATTTTTTGCTGGAAAGTGTCTAGAAAAGGCAGATAAAGGCTAAATATTGTTTTGGCAGTGGTAACTTCGGGAGACTACAGCAAAATAGGCTCACACCACATAGAGCAATGCCACCAGTAACTCTGGGCGGATGCTTAATACAGTCCACTATTAAATCTCTGTTAATAGTGTTCACCACAACAAAAATTTTCAATCTCATTTCTTCTTTTCACATTTCTCAGGATAACATATGTGCCCACATGAATACATGATACAGATGTGATGATTCGAACCATTCTTTTTTTTTCTTAATTTATTTTTAAGGAGAGGGGAGGGAAGGAGAAAGAGAGGGATAGAAACATCACTGTGTGGTTGCCTCTCACATGCCCCACTGGGGACCTAGCCTGCAACCAAGGCGTGTGCCCTAGACTGGAAATCGAACCAGTGACCCTCTGATTCGCAGGCCCATGCTCAATCCACTGAGCTATGCCAGCCAGGGCCTTCAAACCATTCCTACTATTAACACAGAAAAAGAATAATTAAATCTATATAAACATAATTTTAGCTATTAT
This sequence comes from Glossophaga mutica, assembly GCA_039655065.1. Taxonomy (NCBI): domain Eukaryota; kingdom Metazoa; phylum Chordata; class Mammalia; order Chiroptera; family Phyllostomidae; genus Glossophaga; species Glossophaga mutica. Next base: position 89,412,531 of record CM077311.1, read on the forward strand.
GTAAGTGGCTACATATAAGTATCTATGTAAAATAAATAGCATGTGAAAAAAAATTTATTAGAAAGCAAATAATTGTCAGCCAATTTATTTCTGCCTATGATTACAATTTAGCCTTTTTATCTTTTATTTTTATGTTTCAGGGATGTTGAAGGCAACCGTATCCACAATTTAAGAAATATGACTTTTATGTCCTGCAGTAATTTAACTGTTTTGTAAGTAATGTTTTATCCTTTTCAAGTAATGTTATATCTCTTTACAAATAAAATGAATCACTCATGTGAACAGAAGCTAGCATAAACATGCATGGTAATTATGGCAAATACTCACTCTCAACTTGAACTTTTTTGAAACTGAAGCACGGGGCAAAATTACTCAAGTTCAAATTAAGGGTAACCACAGAGTCACAATACACATAAATCAGCACAAAGGCAGTGTATGTTTGAGGTCTGTTTTTCTCAAACTTGAGGAATACCCATTTAAATGGAAAGAAATTCTCATAGACCACCTAGAATCTGTCCTTGGACCTCACTTTGAGAAAAACACTAAGTTTTTAAAGTCTTAATCTATAAGAAGATTTGCTCTTTACAAATTATTACTGCAAAGACTGTGGGCACAAAATAATTACAATCAAAAATTTTAAAGAGCACTGCAGAATATTCAACCCCCTGAGTGTGTAATTGTGAACACCAGGATAAAGCTTAGAATGTTATTGAGTATAATTTATTCTTATGCCTCTCTGGCCTATTTTAAAATTACATTCCTCTTCCATGAAAGTAAAGGATTCTGGAGCTTCCTTTAATATAAAAATACATTTTATATCATTTTCAGTTTATTTAAACTGCCTAATTTCCAGTTTATTTCTCCAGGACAGTGTTTTGTTTTGGTTTGGTTTTTTCAAACTTTGGGTTGCAACTCACAGTGAGTGATGAAAACAATGTAGTATGTCTTTACCATTATTTCTTTACAAATAAAGTTGAATTGAATTGAATAAAAACGTCAGAGTGCAATTCAGGTCATTAAATGTATTGTTTCAAGAATCTTGGATTATTTGGTTGTATTTTATGTCCCTAAGTAAAATGCATTTTTTCACTGTAGGGTTACCATAGAAAAGTTGAAAACCATCATACTACAACACATAGGACCCCTGTGCGTAGGCAATGCAGTAGCAGCAACTGAAACAACAATAATTTTTCTCCAGTTATGCCTCCCATTACAATGGATTCAAGGCACTGGACTATTTGACCACTTCTGCAGTGAGTTCAGCAGTCTTCAGGGGCTGGGTGTTCCATGTCAATCATGCAAAATAGTTCACATTGATTGCCCAAAGGAAACCAAATTCACCTAAAGAATATACACCAAATATATATCAAAAAAAACTTAGAACTTCTCTTTCATTCTACTTGTGTTTGTTTTTCAAGAAACCTCTGCATGAAGAAATTATTTATGAGTTTCCTCTTGGCAAGTGCTTGTGCTTTTCTGGTCCAGAGATATTGGGAGGAGGTGGTAATGGTTTTGAGTGCTGGGAGGAAATAAATACTAAAGGATGGGACAAGGTCAATTTCTAAGCATGTCACCCATTGTTTAAAGAACTGGAAATCCTTTGACTTGTCTGTGTTAGCTCATGCACATGAGATCCGTGCAGAAATGAACTGTCAAGAGTTATAGTCATTCCACATTCCAAACTAGAGATCTAACTTGGTCCAGCTTAGATTAGACTTCCTTAGACAACTGCACCCTAAATTACAGCAACTACCCAATGTATATGAGTGACATCATCCAGCAAGTATTTTGTTAGACGGACATGCTACATCTACTGAACGGGCTCCCTATGCTCTAGGTTGATATTTAGTCTGCTCTCAAGAGTTGAGATTTTCACTATTTCCCTTGCAAAGCTCTTCCCTATTTCACTTTAAAATTTGAATGTTTTATTTTTATCATTATGAATAGATTTGGAAATTTAAGATTTTTATATTAATTGCCTTTGTTTTTGCAGGCTGTTAATCTCCTCTCTAATAACTCATTTATCAGCTCTCTCAAGAAGCTACAATGTATGTTTCTTTTTACTTTCAGGGTAATGAGAAAAAACAAAATTAGTCACCTTAAGGAAAATACTTTTGCATCCCTCCACAAACTAGATGAATTGTAAGTTTGATTAAACATAGTGATGAAACTTTTCTTCGTACTGTTTTTAATTCATACTTGTTACACTTATATGTTTCATACATTAAGAAATATTTATTATCTCTTTTCTTAGCATAATTTATATACACCCTGAGCCATGAAGGAATTCTGAGAGCTCATTAAAGAAAAATGTAACATAGATATTTGAGGAAAGTGAAGTAAAGCAAACATAGATGCAGAGAAAAAATAAAGTTAGAGTAAATTTAATAAATAAAATACATCCTACACCACTCTACTCTACTGCTAGAGGGACCCCAAATATGTTTTTAAGTTTCCTAAAGAGTTAGGATTCAGAGATCTTTAAAATAAAAAGATATTATTTTGTTGATTGTGAAACCAAAGAATAATCTTCGACTCATAAAGAAATTGGACACTGCTGTGGGTAACATCCCAACCTACAATAATGAAAGAGAGAGATAAATTAAGTGGTCCTTTTATATGTCACTTAGGACCTAGGCCAACGGTATCCCATTACATGATGTATGATGTAAGAACTATATGTCAGAATTTGCTCTGATAGCCAGCACTCCCACCTGAAACTGTTGAACATAATGTACGGAGTTTTAATATTCTAGTGGACTATTCCAAATCTGTTTTTCACATTGCCTCACTAACATGACCCATATTTTACTTGGCTTCCCACACAAGGAACTGGAATTCTGCAACCACTTTTGCTTAAATATGAAGCAGGCAGATGCAGTGTATTAGTAGTCTTCTAATTGGGAGTAGAAAGAATAGCTACTATGTTGTACACCTAAAAGTAATACAATTTTGTATACCAACTATACATTAATAAATGTTTTTAAAAAGAAGAGCTAGGTGAAAATTAAGCTAGATACCAGATACCCAAGATGAACACATATAGTTTTTGTACTCACATCTGAAAGAACTCACATCTTTCAGAAGAGGAGCACATACGTAAAAACAGTTTTAATATAATGTTACATATGCTGCATGTATTGTACGTGCTATATGCACTATGAAAGAAGCATGCACAGGTAGTATATGGGAGAACAGAGGAGAGAACACCTGTATCCTGCCCAAGGAGTACATAGGATCCAGTGTGTATCAGCTGTGAAGGAAACGTGCTCTTGAAAGCCCACTTCAATTTCAAAATCATCATAAACCCAAGCAAAGTTAAAAATTAAAGCTCCAAACTGTACTTCTACTCTAACATGGAAAGAAGGAAGGAGGATAAGAAGGAAGGAAAAAGAAGAGGCACAACACATACGGTAATAGAATTAGAAAATGGTACCTATTAGGACCAGGTCAAATACCATCAAGTATTTTTCTGTGGGGGAGTGATGAAATGAGACAAAATATTTTTGTCTTTTCCCATTTCACTCCCTTTTAAAAAACTTTTAGACATCTGGTAATTAATATAACTCAATAGCATTGTTAAAAGTGGTATAATGGTTGACTATTCAATCATAGAATAATAAATAAAGTCTCAAGAAAATAACATAACTTTTGCAATTATTTCCCCAGGGACTTAGGAAATAATAAGATTGAAAGTTTTTCACCACATGTATTTAAGAATCTGAAGGAGCTCTCGAAATTGTAAGACTAAAATTAATTTTGTCATTTCATTTCTTTATTTGTTCATTTCTTTTCTGTTTTAAATTGTGATAAAATGTGTACAAGATAAAATTTACCATTTTAACTATTTTTAAGTGTACAGTTCAGTGGCATTAACCACATTTATATTATTGTGCAATCATCAAAACCACCTACACCCGGAACTTTTTTATCTTCCCAAACTGAAACTCCACACCTGTTAAACAACAATTTCCCAGCACCCCCACACACACCAACATCCACCACTCTATGTGCTGTCTCTATAAATTTGACTACCTCACATAGCCATGGAATCATACAATACTTGTCCTTTCATAACTGGCTTATTTCACTCAGCAGAATGTTTTCAAAATCCATCTATGGTGTAGCATGTGTCAGAATGTCTGAATATTATTACTGTAAATAATAATAGTAATCCATTAATTATTTGTATTTCATTTTATAGTTGATGAATTAAGATTATTTTTTACAATAATAATCTACTGTGTGTTTATACCACACTGTGTTTATCCATTCGTTCATTGAGGGACATTTGGATCATTTCCACTGTTTACCTATTGTGATTTATGCTGCTATGGGTGTACAAATTTCAATTCAAGACCTCGCTTTCAATTCTTTTCTGTATATACCCCCAGAAATAGAGTTGTTGGATTATACGGTAATTCTATTTTTAACTTTTTGAGGAAACTCCATACTGTTTTCCATAGCAACTACACCATTTTACATTCTCAGTAGAAGTGTACAATGGTTCTGATTTCTCCACAACTTCAACAACACTTTTTATTTTCTGTTTTGTTGATAACAGCTAACCTAACGGATGTGAAATGGTAGCTCATTGTGTTTTTGATTTGCATTTCCTTAATGATTAATGATATTAAGTATCTTTTAGTTTGCTTATTCATTTGTTTATCTTTTTTGAAGAACATTTATTCAAGTCTTTTATCCATTTTTAATTGTTTTTGATGTTGTTGAGTTGTAGTAGTTCTTTACGTATTTTACATATTAAACTTTTTTCATATATAATATGCAAATATCTGCCCCCATTCTGTAGGTTGCCTTTCACTCCATTGATAGTTCTCTTCGATGCTCAAAAGTTTTTAATTTAGACGTAGTCCAGTTTTTTCATCTTTTCTTTTGTTGCCTGTGCTTCGGTGTCATATGCAAGAAATCATTACCTAACCCAATATCATGAGTGTTTTCCCAAAGATATTCTTGTAATAGTTTGTAGTTTTAGCTTTTATATTTAGGTCTCTGACCCATTTTGAGTTAATTTTGTAAATGGTGTGAGCCAACAATTTTCAACCATTTTCATCCCATCACACATACAAAGTAATTGCTAAAATTCTGCAGCACACCAAAAAATATATATATTTTGCTGATCTGACAAAAATTAGGTATAATTTGGAATTATTCACACTGAACAGCCATTGTTGTATTGGCTATTGTTGTTTTTTTAATTTGACAATCTAACGGAAAAGAGGTCCGTGCTCCTGACTGAATAGTCAGGTATTGTATGTTTTAAAAATTCTTGTGGCACACTGGTTAAGGAAAATTTTGTGGTTTTTTTTGCATTTGGATATCTATCTAGTTTTCCCAGCACCATTTGTTGAAAAGACTTCCCTTTCCCCATTGGACAGTCTTAGCACCCTTGTTGAAAATCATTTGACTATATACACAAGAGTTTATTTCTGGGGTCTCTATTCCACTCCACTGTCTATACAGAGGTGGGCAAAAGTAGGTTTACAGTTGTGAGTATGCCAAACACAGTTTTTTCTCTTATTATTTATTAATTATTGTATTATTCATTTGTATTACAACTGTAAACCTTTCACCCACACCTATACATCTATCTTTATGACAATACCACGTAGTTTGTTTACTGTACCTTTGTAGTAAGTTTTGAAATTAGGAAGTGTGAGATCTCCAACTTGGTTCTTTTTCATTTTAGCTATTCAGGCTTCCTTGAGATTTCACATGAATTTCAGGATTAATTTTACTATTTCTGCAATATATATTGGCATTTTGCTAGAAATTGCACTGCATCTGTAGATTACTTTGGGTAGTAGTGACATCTTAACAATATTAAGTCTTCCAATTCATCAGCACAGAATTTATTGATGTCCTCTTTAATTTCTTTCAGCAACATCTTGCTTCCAAAGTATAAGTCTTTCACGAACTACATTAAGTTTTTTTCTAAGTATTTTATCCTTTTGATGCTATTATAAATGGAATTGTTTTCATAATTTCATTTCTGGATTGTTTGTTGTTAGTATGTAGAAACGTACTTTGATTTTTGTGCACTGATTTTGTATTTGGGTATTTTGCTGAATTTGTTTTGTTATAACAGTTTGTGTGTGCGCATATGTGTACGTGCGAAATCTTCAGGGTTTTCTACACATAAGATCAGGTCATCTATAAATAGAGATTTTACTTTTGTCTTTCCAATTTGGATGCCTTTCATTTCTTTTTCTCACCTAATTGCTCTAGCTAGGACTTACAGTATTATGGCGAATAGAACTGGTAAAAGCGAACAGCCTTGTCTCGTTACTGTTTTTAGAGAAAACGCTTTCAACCTTTCACCACTGATGATGTTGACGGTGGGCTTTCATATATGGCCTTCATTATGTTAAGATAGTGTCCTTCTATTCCTACATTGTTGAGTCCACTTTTGTTTCTTTTATAGGCCTCATTCTTCATTGTCCTTCTTCCTCTGTTCTTTCCGTAATCACCAACCACCAGCAGCCTCCCCCTCCTCACATAACTAATGGTCTAATCTAGAAAAAAATTCTTAAAAGGAGAACTTGCCCTGAAAAGCTCCCTTTAATCAATTTTTCTTGTTTCAAGGTGTTGTTTTACAAAGATTCTGAAGTTTTTCACATTTAAGTTCTGCTGTCCTATCACTCTGATCTACCTCTTTGTTTCTCACTAGGCCTTTTACTTTTCACTTTATGCCTCACAAATTGCTAGTACAATATACCACTCTTCGACATATAGTTGATGTCAAAAAATATTCAATGTGACTCCATTAATTCAAATTTTGACAAAATAAGATGATATTTTTCTATTATTCATATCACACCTGATCCTAAGCATAATGTGAAGTAGGTGTGGTTTCTCTTGACAACTCCACCTCCATGCTCATGTCTTAGTACTTACTCACTCTCTCTCCTCCTTCTCTCTCTCTCTCTCTCTCTCTCTCTCTCTCTCTCATGCGCTCGCACACACACGCACACATAATCATAGAGTACTTGCTAAAAGCCAGGAACTATTCTAACTGTTTTATTTCCATTAATTTATTTAAATGTTTAATGTATCCTAAAAGGCATGCACTATTACTGTGCCTTTATTGTTAATGTTTAAAAGTAACCCAAAGTCAACAGATATACTTTCTCTCTATTCAAGCAATTTCTAGAAATGACTTATTGCTGCCTATTTTAAAAAACAGGAATCTTTCCTATAACCCAATCCAGAAACTTCAAGCAAACCAATTTGATTCTCTCGTCAATCTCAAATCTCTGTAAGTATATGCTTATGGGAATGTTTTACGATGAAATTGTTATTTGTATGTTAATAGCTAATAAATTATCTAAAATAATATTGATAGAATCCTTTAAATCAGCTTTATTCCCAGGATATTAACTAATAAGTTAAGGTCCAAAAAACCATGTAAGATGATTGTTTGTTGGACTATAAACAGGTAGCTGTTAACTTTATCTTATATATGTAAACTAAAAATTAGATAATGGTGAATCATTTTGTATTTTTCTGTAATCACCCTGAGCTTATCTTGGATTGGTTGCTTCAGTCCTCTGAGGCATCTATGCATACGCATTTCTCCATTGGCACTGGATTTCTAGGAATTCATATATCCATCTTTATTCCAAGATAGAATATTGTGGGTAATATAAATCATTTCTTTCACCACAAAAAAAAAAAAAAAAAAATCTGTTAGGATCTGAGACTCCTAAAGATAAGCCTTAAAAGATAAGCTTTGCTTCAGTTAATTTGTGTTCCCTCAGTAAAATGGCATTTTATTAGAAAAAAACTTACTTAAAAACTATTAGAAAATTTTCAAAAATGTAATACTCCTTTATTTTAATATTGTCTAAAAGGTAATGCTTGCTCATTTATTCCATAAATATTTATTGAGTAGTTATTATGCACACAGCATTGTGCCATGATCTATGAACATCCAAAAATTCAAATGAGGGAGATAGGGAAAAATGTGTGTAACTAACAGAATCAGAAAGGGGTTGGGAAAGTGCCTAGGACAGGCTGAGTATGAATGTTTGGTTCAGAGTATATGTTAACTAACAGCATTTTATTAAATCACCCTTCACAAAAATTCATTTTATTATACCCTGTATAACATGTAATTTTGATAATTAATTTGATATTTTCAGCAGCCTAGAAGGAATTGAAATTTTAAATATCCAACAAAGGATGTTCAGACCTCTTATGAATCTCTCTCACATGTAAGCAGATGCTTTTCTTATTCTTCACCTTGATTTCAGTTGTTTATGTTTCCACATGTATTGTGCTAATACATCTATACCCAATGCATCCAACCTATTAACATTCTCTAGTGACTAATTTGCATAAACAATAATTAACTCTTAAGTGTTAATAATTGAACAGGGTGATATTTAGTTTTTCATGGTTTGGTAAAATCAAAAGAGACTTTTGAGTGTCAGAGAACTGGAGCGTAGAGGGAACCCACTCAGTCTTGTTGAGTTCTCCTCAGCTCTGATACCATTCATAAATGTGGATGCTCACCCAGTGAGCTGGTAATATGTACACATACTGAAAGTGCTACCAAATGCAGAAGTGGGAATCATATAAGCAACGCAAAGTAAATCAAATGCATAATTGCTGTACACGGAGGAAGATAAAATTCAGTCAAGGTGTGACTGAATTCAGTAAGTATGGATACAATGGTAAACTTTGAGAAATCTTTTATTCAAACCGAGTGTCTCATCGTACCATTCATTACATGCTTTAGAAACACTTTCTTTAATTGAATGTAGTCTTGTAACAGAAATTAAAATTATTTCCTTGCCACAATAATTAATTCTCAATAACTTAGAAATTGTCATGTATGACACCACCACTCTATAATCTTACTTATGTTTTAAATCTAAAATAGGACACTCTTTTTGTTTTTCATAATTCTTCAGATACAATGTCTATAAAAGTTTCGTTGGTTCCACACAACATAAAACACTTTGACTAACATAAGCAAACCAGAGTGTATTGGAAGAAAATGGTGTAGCTCACAAAACCCAAGAAACAATGACTCAAGCGATAGGCCTGAATCGAGCAGAAACGATGGCAGATCAGGGGACACAGGCAGCAAGAGTTAAACAACTTCCTGTCCAGCTTTCACCTTGTATTACTGCAACTCTTTAGACTGTAAAGATCATTTCTGTTTTTGCCAGTGTATGTGGCTTTAGAGACAAAAATATATCATCGTATCCCAATGTCTGTATTTATTAGAAAATTTCCTAGCAAATAATGTGCTTCCATTAAAGATTCATCTCCTCCTGGTAATAGTAAGACCTACCTCATGGAGTTAGAGAATTTGTTCCTGAAACCCACAAGATGCTTACCAAATAGTGCTGGTGTTAACACAATAATAATAACATCTGGTTACCCAGGTAATGGTTTTATCAACAAGAGAGGTCTTTCTATTGATGAAAGAACTCAGTCAATGAGTATATACCAAAATCAAGTGTGAGACAGGCATGCTAGCAAATAGTTACAGAGTGCATACCCCAACTCCTGTGATAGAAAAGCCATGGAAACACAGGGCAGAACACACCTAATTCTCTCTTCCCCTGAGGGTTAGAAAGCAAGATCAGTTGCAGCAACAATAGGAGCCATGTAACAGTGCATTTACACTGAACACAAAAAAAAGATAAAGCTTTCCTTGAAGCAGTCCCTCGATCACACCATAACAGTTTATGTATAGTCTAAGAGGTGTATAACACTTGGATATTCATTATGCTCATTTGCTGCTCTCACCCACATGTTCTTTTACAATAAAGTCAAGTTAATGAAAATTAAACTTAGGTTTAAAGCTTCAGTATTCTTCATGTTTTACATTCCTCTGAGTCTCATATTAAGTCATTTTCTTTCTACTGAGAAAATGTAGAAAATAAGTATTAATGGATAGTGAGACTGAATCAGTTTAGAATCTTATTTTTACCTTCTCTTTGCACATCAGATATTTTAAGAAATTCCAGTACTGTGGATATGCACCACATGTTCGCAGCTGTAAACCAAACACTGATGGAATCTCATCTCTAGAGAATCTCTTGGCAAGCATCATTCAGAGAGTGTTCGTCTGGGTTGTGTCTATAGTTACATGCTTGGGAAACATCTTTGTCATTTGTACGCGACCTTGCATCAGGTCTGACAACAAGCTGCATGCCGTGTCGGTCATGTCTCTCTGCTGTGAGTATTTCCTGACTGAAGAGGGATTATAGTTTTAAAATATACAAAAGTGTAGTTATTAGAATGTAAGTAAACAAGGGCAGACTTATGAGGTTTTAAAATGTCCTCCTTTTTGCTTATATGTTGCTTTCACATTCACTACAATTAAAATAAAATTACTTCAGTGATGAGAAGGAAAATAAGTTTTAAAACAGGAAAACTCAATCACCTTACGCAGATTAATGAAGCTGTCATTCATTACTTTTGTGTCATAAAGAAGTTTTTATTCATTCAAGTTTTCTCCTCTGGAGGCATAATATATTATTAAAGCTGCAAAATCTTTTACTATGTGTAAAACTTTTCTTGGTCACATTTTTACATCCACAGCTGATGTGGGGAATGGGAGAGCCTAAAATGAGACAAAGATATAAAAATGATAACTGAGAATCAGAGAGAACAAGCTTTCTCAGGCCAGTTCTGTGTAAATAATTTAAGATCCCTCAAGTTGTACTGACTGCAGAGCATGTCATAATTAGTCATGTCTTCTAAATTAGTACTCTATTACAGCAACTTCTGGATCACTTTCTCTGGGATTTTGGGTGATGTCTTTAGCTTGTTAAGCTGAGAGAATTTCAGTGGAAGAGGTAAACCAAATAATAACATCCCCATCTTGGTCCCTAATACAATGCTCAACATAATTGCATTTTATTCATTTATTCAACACTTCTAGGTGATGGGCTAGAACAAAAATAGAAGAAGATCCCTGCTCTTACAGACTTAGGTGTTTATGGAGAACAGAGAAATGATTACTTTTTAGCTGTAAAGGACACTGTTAAGAGTGGTTATCAGAGAGTTGATGAAGTCCTTACCCATAAATGAATTCTTAAAATAAAAATTAGCTCCCATAAGACAGAAGAAACTTGGTTATATTTGCTAAAATATCAGATATATATAAAATAGTATATATCCAAATGTTAATGATTTGATAATTATCAATAAATTATAATCAATCCATTATTTTATCCATGATTAATCAATATCAATAATTAATCTATTGATCATTCTTATTGGTAATTAATCCATTAATCTGTTGATAATCTATTGATATCTTGATAATTAATCAATTGCTAATACCTTGTGGATAATTCCATTATACCTATTTATTTCTCTACATTTATGGAATTTACGGATCTCTATAGGTGCCGACTGCCTAATGGGAATATATCTACTTGTGATTGGAGCCTTTGACCTAAAGTTCCGTGGAGAGTACAACAAGCACGCACAGCTGTGGATGGAGAGTTTTCACTGTCAGCTGGTGGGGTCTTTGGCCGTTCTGTCCACAGAAGTATCAGTGTTACTTTTAACATTTCTAACATTGGAAAAATATATATATATTGTGTATCCTTTTAGATATTTAAGACCTAGAAAATGCAGAACAATTACAGTGCTGATTCTCATTTGGATTATTGGGATTATAGTGGCTTTTGTTCCATTGAGCAATAAGGAATTTTTCAAAAACTACTATGGCACCAATGGAGTATGTTTTCCTCTTCATTCAGAAGATACAGAAAGTACTGGAGCCCAGATTTATTCAGTGGCAATTTTTCTTGGTAAGAAATTCTGTTATGAGCCCTTTCATACAACTGTTACAAAATAAATCACAACATGAACCTCATTATACCTTCTAATGTTTACAAATTTTTTATTTCAGGCCTTCTAACCAGTTTTTCTCATTGACATTGGGGATGAATTTTATCAGAATCCCCTAAAAGATTTTTGAAAAAACTTCCTTTTATCGTATAAATTCCAACATGATACACCTTTTAAAAAAAGACAAGACACTAAACATTTGTATTTCATGCATTCACCCTAGTAACAGTAAGCAAAATATATTTTAAGTCTTTGCCTTTATAATATGAACAAATCCAAAGTAGCCAGACAAGTCTTTGGCTTGAGTAGACATACAAGTGTTTTCTCTTATAAATTTTTTTCAAAATACAACAATATAATTATTTTTTAAAATACGAGAAAGATTAATTTAATAGACCAAAATATTCACTGAATCACTATGATCTTATTTTAATATGCCATTTGAAAATTAAACATTTCATCATTCCTCTTTACTTAAACAATACTTCAAGTTTTAAAAAATTCATGATTTCCATGTACCCTACAAATTCTTATGAACAAAAAACATGTCACGGTTTTTGTATCTTTGCTTTAATAATGTCAGCTAAGGGTATGTTTGTCTGTTTGCTTGGAAAGAATGTTTATATACATTAGTAATAATCTTTGTGTTCTAAATAGGTATTAACTTGGCGGCATTTATCATCATAGTTTTTTCCTATGGAAGCATGTTTTACAGCATTCATCAAAGCACCATAACAGCAACTGAAATAGGGAATCAAGTTAAACAAGAGATGATCCTTGCCAAACGGTTTTTCTTTATTGTGTTTACTGATGCATTATGCTGGATCCCCATTTTTGTACTGAAATTCCTTTCATTGCTTCAGGTAGAAATACCAGGTACAACTTTTTTCTTCTTTCCGTAAAGAAATAATGTATCTGTTTCTATGGTGTTCCTCTAAGAAAGAGAGTTAAGATTCTTAACACTAACTCATTTCAAGAACTGCAAGTTATATGTACTTCAGGTTCCCTTCATCAATAAAATGTTTACTGGAAGCTGTTCGGTTCTTTCCATAAATGCCTAAAACCATAACTACTATTGGAACAAAGGAACAATGACTCAAGTAAATCACACTCAATGTGTTGAAATTCTGGTAATCCCATGCTTAAGGTGACCACAAGGAATCTAGGTCAAAATGATTATTGAATAATTATTTATTTCGGAAGGTAAGAAAGTTTTCTTACTGGAATACATAGCAATTCAAAGAACATTATCCCAGAGTATGTGAGATGATAGAAGAAAACGCAGTAACTCAGACATTCAGACACCGGCGTTCATAGAGCATCATTCACAATAGCCAAAAGGTGGAGGAAACCCAGAGTTCATCCATGGATGAAAGGATGAACAAAATGTGTTATATACGCAAAATGTACTATTATTCAGACTTACAAAGGAAGGAAATTCTGATACATGTTACAACATGGATGGACCTTCAAAACATGCTAAGTGAAATAAGGCAGTCACAGAAGTAGAAATATTGTATGATTCCACTTCTAGGAAATGACTAGAGGAGTCAAATTCATAGAGAAAGAAAGGTGGTAAACAGTGCAGGTAAGGGTTGGAAGGAGAAGGGAATAGGGAGTTACTAGGCGTGGAGTTTCATTTTATCAAGATGAAAAACCTCTGGAGCTGCGTGGTGGCGATGGTTGCACAATATGCGAAATGTACTTAATACACTTAAGACTGATGAAAATGGTGAATTTTGTTATTTGTACTTTACCACAATTTTAGAAATTTTACCATGATTTGTGCAAAATCCTGTTAATTGTATGTATAGTGAGTACGCATTCATAGTTTTAAAAATTTATAGACATAAATTTTTAATTTTGTCTTATCTCATGGTTGGTGGTGATAGTATCTTACATTTTATAAGCAATGAAGAAAGATAGCATTAATTAAATTTTAATAAAAATCTGAGTAGTTGCATACACACTACAGTGATTTTCTAAGATAAGGTTAGTCAAAGATGTTTTTATTGAAATAAATATTATAGCTAGTGAAAAGCCTAAAAATACATACCTATTTTTAAAAAATAAATGAAATAGTTGAAAAGAAATTAATTAAAGTATACGTTCTGAGCAATACTACATGTACTATCTAGTAATTAAAACATTTCGAAGGTATGATTTAATACTAAACAACAGTTTTTCCTAAAATGGAATCATATTAAAATAATATGTAACCACTTGAGAGAAAATATTTCCACCCGATGGGATACTTTTCTGATGTATTCTAGAAAAGCTATTCAGCAACAAACCCTGATTTTTCGAAGCACCAGCACTCCTCTCAAATACTGCCACCCTAGAAAGGCATCCTGGAAACACAGATAGACTTAGTTTTTAATTCTGTGACATCAAATGGAAAAAAAATAAAGACTCGAAAGGGGGCTGGGGTAGAAACAAGGAAAAGGGGTATCTATAACTAGCAAACATCCATAAATATGAAATCTATTTCGTTTCTCCCTTCCAGGTACTATAACCTCTTGGGTAGTGATTTTTATTTTGCCTATCAACAGTGCTTTGAACCCAATTCTCTACACTCTGACCACAAGACCATTCAAAGAAATGATCCACCAGTTCTGGAATAACTACAGACAAAGAAGATCTACTGGCAGGAAAAGAAGTCAGAAAACATATGCTCCATCATTCATCTGGGTAGAAATGTGGCCACTGCAGCAGATGCCACCTAAGTTAAAGAAGCCAGCTCTTTTCAGAGACTCCTATGAGTTGTCACTAATTTCTCAATCAACCGGACTCAATTCCTATTCATAGCTGACTCTGAACTCCATCGGGGTGCTTCAAAATGGATTAGCCTAAAATTAATGCCACAAAATTAATAATTTCTATTAATGGCTAAAATAAATTAGGGGAATCAATTATATTGATAATGTGTATACACTAGCACATATTTTGCATAAGGAATTTAAGAGAAATCTACTTCAGATTCATTCATTCTTTTTGCACTTCTTGAGTACCCTCTACGCGCGTGGCACTGCGGTAAATTCCTGGAAGGAGTATAGAGAACGTTCTCAATGTTCAATGTTAAACTGTGTTTACAAAATATACAAAGTCCATCTGCAGCTCTTGGGCTCAAGTAGAGCTTTGTCTGCCATGCATGTCAGCAAACATCAGAATCATGGACAGTTTGAAATAAGGGGTTAAGGTTTTGGAACACTCAATATAAAAGCGTCAGAGAAAATGTGATTGTTTGCAAAATACAGACATTCTGTTTTGAGAATTCATCTTAACTGTCTCAAGTCTTCATATACTTGAGAGCCAATACAATGTATTTATTGCTATGAACCCAATAGAAACTCAAAACAGCACTTTTCTGCTACTTCCTGCCCAGTTTTCTTTTTTCTTTGAGAACATCATACGGGGTTAGAAAAGGAGAAGTGTTGATAAGGAGTGAATCAGAAAAGCTAGGATGAGGACAGACATTTAGATCAATGGAACAGAATTTGAGAGTCCAGAAACAAAACCTTCGCATTTACAGTCAATTAATTTTCAACAAAATGCCAAAACAATCAAATGAAGAAAAAACAATCTTTTCAGCACATGATGCTGGGACAAGTCACATGTAAAAGAATGAAGTTTGACCCCTACCTTATACTGTATATAAAAATTAACTCAGCATAAATTAATATGTAAACCTATATATTTAGGCTTAAATATAAGACATAAAACTCTTAGAAGAAAACATGGCTAAGTCTTCAAGACCTTGGACTTGGCAACTGATCCTTAGATATGACAGACAATAAAAGTATAAGCAACAAAAGGAAAAAATAAATTTCATCTAAATGAAAAACTTTTGTGTATCAAAGGACATTATCAAAAAAGTGGGAAAAACTACCTACATAATGAAAGAAAATACTTAGAAATCGTGTATTTGAGAGGACTTCTTTAAAGAACTCCTACAACTAACAAAAGAAAAACAAGGAGCCCGATTAAAAAATGGGCAAAGGACTTGGACGTTTCTCCAAAGATATACAATGGCCAATAAGCACATGAAAAGATGCTCAACATCACAAATAACTAGGAAAATGCAAATCAAAACCACAATGAGATAACACATTGCACTTACTAAGAGGGCTGTAATTTAAAAAATAACATGTTGGCAAGGATATGGAGATTGAAACCCCTACCACATTGCTGGTTTGAAGGTGAAATGATGCAGCCACTGTAGAAAACAGGTTAGTGGTTCCCCAAAGGCCTATCATAGAATTAGAATATGATGCAGCCATTTCAGGCTTGGGCATGAATCCAGGAGCTGAAAACAAGCCTCAGACAGACACTTGCATGGAAATACTAATTTCGGCATTATTCACAGTAGCCAAAAGATGGAGGTAACCCAAGTGTCTATCAACTGATGAATAGATAAAATGTAGTATATGCATACAATGCAATATTATCCAGCCATAAAAAGGAATTAAGTTCTGACCCATGCTACATGACAAATATGAAGTAAACCAGAAACAAAGGACAAATACTGTATGATTCCCCTTGCATGAAATACCTAGTATGAGCAAATTCATAGAGACAGAAAGATTAGAGTTTGCTGGGGGAGGGAAGGTTGGAAGGGTGATGCCTAAGAAGTGGAGAGTATCTTTTTGGGCAAAAGAAAAAGTTCTAAAATTGTTATATGGTGATGTATAAACAACTCTGCAATTATAATGAAAGCCATACATTTTAGACTGATGAATTTTATGGCATGGAAATTGTATCTCAATCAAGCAGTTAGAAGGAAAAAGAAAGAAGAGCTAGAATGCACACATTCAGGAACCTCACTTCAGGAAGGAAAAATCTCCACATACATGTTTGCTCTAAAGAGAAAGCAGTTGTTATCAAGAGATAGAGTTACCTTCTGTCTTGCACAGCCAAATGGATCATACTTTTTTGCTAGTTATTCTTCTGGTCTCTGAGCTATAGGAATTTTATGCCTTCATAACTAAAAAACTTTAAAAAAATACAATGTTTTCAGGTGGTTTTAAACACACCCAAAATGTTTGAAACATAAAAATACTGGAATCAAAAAATATTTATTGAGTATATAATTGTATAGGTTTCTTTTGAAAATAATTTACCTGCAATATAATCCTATTAAAAATATGGGTTGCTTTGAGTCCTTTCTGTTCCTACTTGAAATGGTTCCAATTAGTCTTCTGCATAAGAAATATGACATACTTGCAATAAAAATCAGAATAGAAACCTATTTTCTTTTTTTATTTTTTAAGATTTTATTTATTCACTTTTTAGACAGAGGGGAGGGGAGGGGAAGGAGAAAGAAGAGAGAAACATCAGTGTATGGTTGCCTCTTGCACATCCCCGACCACTGGGGACCTGGCCAGCAACCCAGGCATGTGCCCCGACTGGGAATCCAACAAGCAACCCTTTGGTGCGTAGACCCAACTCAATCCACTGAGCTACACCAGCCAGGACTAGAGAGCTATTTTCTTTCTTTTTTTTTTTTTAAATACTATTTTTTTTTAAGATTTTTATTTATTTATCTTTAGAGGGGAAGGGTAGGAGAGAGGGAGAGAGGGAGAGAAATATCAATGTATAGTTGCCTCCCGTGTGTCCCCTGCTGGGAACTGGCCTGCAACCCAGGCATGTGCCCTGACTGGGAATCGAACCGCGATCCTCTGGTTCGCAGGCCCGCGCTCAATCCACTGAGCTACACCAGCCAGGGGAGAGCTATTTTCTTAAGGTTTTATTTATTTTTAGAGAGAAAGAAGGAAGAGAGAAAGAAACACCATTTGGTTGTCTTCCGCATGCCCCTGACCTGTAACCTGACCCAGAACCCAGGCATGTGCCCTGACTGGGAATAGAACTCTCAATCTTCTGGTTCACAGCCAGTGCTCAATCCACTGAGCCACACCAGCCAGGGCAAAAAGCTACAATTCTGCTTGCAATATTCAATTCTCTAACTACTTAGACTATAATTTTTAAAAAACTTATGGAAGTAGTCCTGGCTGATGTAGCTCAGTGGATTGAGCATAGGCCTATGAACCAGAAGATTGCAGGTTCTATTCCCAGTCAGGACACATGCCTGGGTTGCAGGCCAGGTCCCCAGTAGGGGGTGCATGAGGGACAACCACACATTGATGTTTACCTCCCTCTCTCTAAAAATAAGTAAATAAAATCTAAAAAAAAAAAAAGCTTACAAAAGTAAAAATACGTTTAAATTATTTTCAAAGGTTAGGATTATTTATTAAAGAAGTATTACTGCTATTATTAAATAATGGAATGGAAAATTATTTTTCTTAAGCATATCTAGAAAAGAACCAAAACAGTAATCATAAAGACAGAATAAAATGTATTCCTACAAAAATTATGATTGTGACCTATGTCTCACAGTCTTAGAAATGATGCGAATTTACAAAATACGCATATACTTCTGAAACTATCTTTTAGCATCTAAAATATTTTCAAATGCTTTTCTTGAAGCCATTTGGTTTCCCGTCTATTCAGTTCACTCTCCATCCTTCCACCTCTCCAAACAAGAGTAACCTCTATACAAACATAGATCTGAAGAAAATCTAGCCAAATGCTAACATTTATTAAATCTGCATGGTGGAAATGCATTGCTATCCTTTAAATCATTCACTTATCCTGTTATGTTTGAAATACTTCAATAAAACGTTTTAGAGTAATGGACCCAAAGAAATGGAAATAAAATTTGCTTTTAACAAGTTTATTTTTGTACATTTTAATATTTAAGTTTTCATGACACATTAGAAAAATATTTTTCTAATATCAAAATATGCAATTCTGTGGTACAGGTACATACTATAGGTGTTACCTTTTTTTAAAGATGTTATTTATTTACTTTTAGAGAGAGGGTGAGAAACATCAGTGTGTGAGAGATACATTGATCAGTTGCCTCTTCATGACCCCAGCTGGGGACGTGGCCCGGCACTCAATCCACCAAGCCACATCAGCCGGGGCTATATGTATTATCTTTAACTTAAAAAAATTATTCAAGAACTATGACCTAATATGCTACACGAAACTATTCTTTACCCATCCATTTGTCCCCTTTCATAGCCCCATTCTGGAGCTTTACAATACAGTTCTGCACACATCTCCATCTCTACAAAGAATTAAGATGCTATATCAAAGATGTCCAGAGTTATATAGTAGACAACTAATTGGCTTAATCATTGACACACAACACAAACCACTAGAGAGCGAGACAGAGGCAGAGAAAGTGACATAACATACAGAACAAGTAAAATACAACATTGTCAATAAAGGCAAATATGAAAATAATGACATCGTTTAAATTTTTGCACTAAAAACAAAGTAACTTCTTTAAAATTATTATGTTTAGAATTTAGAATTATTACTCACAAAGCTCCAAAAGCAACAGTACAGAGCCATAATTGTGATAAGGCACTTTACAGGGAAAAATCAAAGACCTAACAACATGGAATGTAAGAAATATTATCTGTAGAAGCAGTTAACCTTAGAAATAAAAAGAAAAAATATGCATTCTTTCTGTACTTGCCTGTATTTTCTGAAGTAAAAAGCCTTTTTAAAAAGCATCATAGAAGGGCAAAAAATACTTATTATATATTTTTAAAAGCTGTCATCAGTTAAAGTTCAAATCCCTGTAAATATTTGACTCAAATATTTTTTGGAGAAACAATTATAACCTTCTTACTAAAAACAGGGGGAAAAAATAGATTTTAATTATGTTGTCAACTCTTTTACCCAACAAACTTAAGAGTGATTACGGGACACTGTTCGAGGTGCTGGGGATATGGAAGTAAGATACAGTGTTTGGTTCTAGAGAATGTAGCCTAATGGAGCCGGATCTAACATGATGAACTTTAAAGTTTTCTTCCTTGGTCCATAAAACGAAGCTGAACTTCAAACTTGGTCATTCTTGCCATCGTCTTGCAAATCAAATAGAATAATGTTCTATCTAGTTTGCTATTAGGAACACTGTGGTATTCTTATCTACTGATGAAATTAACTTTCATGAAGGATTCTATAAAAGTTTAGACAGACTATATTTAAGGTAAACAAATAATAGCCAGCATCAGAAACAACATCGGTAATCTGCTTTCACAAAAGTAAATAAAACCAAGAAAAATTTCATTTTCAATATACAGAACTACTGGAGATTTTACTATACCTATGGTACATGTGCAAATATCATAAATGAGGAAGCAGGAGTTATTTCACAGCTAAATCAGTTGTCAGGCTTCAAAGAATCATAGCCTTCTTTCAAGAGGTCCCGCCATCTTTTAAGGAAACGGGCATTTTCTGTACATTTGAAGGCAAGCTCTTCCACTTGCGCTGATACTGCAGACGTGGCTTCAAGAAGTTTGGTTAATGAAAATGCTGCCTGAAATTTTTAAAAAAGAGTCAAACAATAGAAGTTTATTCATTAAACCCTCATCTCATTTTATAGTCGAAAAATAGCTTAAAACCTTAACTCCAATGCTGAAGTTATTTTCTTTAAAAGTAAAAAAATCTGCAAACTGAAACACAAGCTCTTTCAGAGAAACTAAAAAATTCTTTCATATGAAGTAAGCTAGAAAAATACCCATTATGTATGAGACATGAGAAGTCGGTATTTTTTTTTTATTATTTGAAAATACACTTGAGTCTCTTTTGGCTCAACAAGGTTACTTGGACCCCATGACACTAAGTACCAGAAGTATCTGAAGGCCTTCATCATAAAAAACTCTTACTGATATTTGGGTAACAAGGGCATTGTTCCGTCTTTTTACCTGTGAACACTTTAGACCATGAAAATGTATAGACTGAAGAACAGATACTCTTAGTTAACAAATATATTCAACATAACCAAAACACATGCAGAAAATACCGAACTTTGGGGGGGAGGGGACTCACTTCTTGAATTACATGTTTTCTTCTACGATATAAATAACACTTCCCAGAAAACACATCTGCACTCATTCTACATATTCACTTGAAACCAGTCTTGTTCGGCAAAAAATAGCTGTATCAGCACTTTGTACATTTTTTTTTAAAAACAAATATTTGATCCATGAGATGATCGAGTTCATTCCCCAGTTCCCAATTTATTCCACCAAGTTCTCCCAGAAAGATTACACCCTAAATACCTCATTCACTTGACCCACTCAAGAGTCCTTAAATACGGAAACTGTGCCCCTCCACCCCCGCCTCCTCTGACGGTGTCTGTGTTAGGATTGCAGCTGGTGTGCGCGCGCGTGCGCGTGTTATTTTCTGGAAATTCGAGATTGAACAGAAACGAACGGACCACGCATTCCAGCAATCAGAGGGAGGGATCTTTGTCTAAACCGTTAAAGAAACCAATCTGGGCTACAGGGGCGGGGACTAACCCCTCCAAACTCTGTCCAGCGAAAAGAATGCCTGAAATAGACATTAGCATTGTCAGCTGGCTCTGGGGAGGTAGCCAAGTAGAACAGCGGGCTCTTCAGTCCCACAGAAAGAAAAATCACAGCCTGATCCCAAGCGCCCACAGACAGCAAGAAGGGGGATAACAGGGCGGACAGAGGCAGCACAAATCCTTGCAACAGAGCTGCGTGGTTTCGGGTTGCAGGGATGATTGAAACCAGAAGGCGAAGCAAAAAGACTGAGTCAGGGGGCGGGTGGAGAAATAACCGCTAATTCCTCAACACTAAATCTAAAGGCGGAATCCTCAGGGGGCAGAAGGAAGAGATGCGCCAGGCTGGGTGTACGGATTCCCAGTCCCTCCCTCCCTGGCCCCGCCGCGGCCCGTCTTTCAACGGACACCAATGGGGACGCGACCCCGGGACCTGCAGGGCGACACTCACGTCTCCGATCTGCAACTCCACTTCCTCCAGCGCGTCCCCCGTTTGGCCGCTACCCCTGCTCGGAACAGGCCAGTCCCAACTCACTGGAACGCCGGGGGAAGATGTTGAAGAAGCATCTGAAGACGAGGGAGAGAAGGAAGGCGGCGGGGGCTGCGAAGAAACCCGCACCTCTTCATGATCTGCCATGGAGAAGGGCAGAGACTGCCGAACCTGAACTTGGCAGAACCGACACCAACTGTGTTTCAACCGCTCGCGCTCTAAACCCAGAGGCCCCGCCTCTCCCACCCGAAATCCTGCCCATTCTCCTCGTGGCTGTTTACCGAATGCCGCAAAGAGGGTTCATTTTTTCGCGACAGCCAATCAGATGTCAGTCAATTCACCCTTCGCAGGGCAGCTCACTGCTCCTGCGCAAAGCTCTATAGAGACTTATAAGACTCTTCTGCAAGAAAACTCCACCTTCCAGGATGTTATACACTTCGCTGCGCGTTGAACTTTGGGACTTGTGAAGCCAAAGCGCAGACTCAGTTGACAACCTGAAGCCGCGGGCCACGCTGGGACTTGGAGTCCCTGATTTCCTTTTTGAGTGCAGGACAGAGAAGACAGCTGGCCATTGCGTCATGCGTGGCGCCGGCGCAGAACGACAAAGAGGCGGAACGCCGAGAAATCCAAGCTCTCCGCGGAGTGGAGAGACAAACTTCAGCAGCGGGGTTGGTGTTTCCCGACAGGTTATGGCGCCCCCTGAGGCCTAGAGGTCCAGCGCCTGCAGCGAGCCACTGGCAGTCCTTCCGCTGTGTCCTACGAGAGTCCTGCTCACAGTGAACATGTTGGTGCCGCTAGCCAAGCTGTCCCGGCCGGGTGAGAGGGAATTTCGGGAGGGGAATAAGTGGAGAAAGGTCGAGTAGTTATGGAAGAACGGACAGGGTCACACCTGGGGACTGTAGGCACCTTTCTCCTGCCAAGTCTCCTTCCGTCGGCTTTCTCGGGTTTAACTAGGACAAAGGTCACGCTGTTTGCGCCAGGTGGTGAACTCTACGTTCTTCCTGCCGTTGTCCGCATTGGAAGAATTGACAACTGGGTTAAAGGTCATGAGCGGGAAGAAACTTATCAACACGGTCTCCCTGAGCACTCCTGACCTGAATCGTCCCAAATTCTGGTCCTGACCCTATCCCAAAGCTCAGGTGTTCTCTGTTGCATTGTTGGAAATAGATGAAATATTTGCACAGGTTTTTCCCCTTCGTCTTGACCTGAGTTGCGTCTTTGTCTCTATCCTAGACTGTTTTCAAGAATTTGAAGTCTGATCGGTCACATCATGATTAACATTCGTATTGTTTGAAGTCTGATCTGTCACATCATGATTGACATTTGTATTCTAAGTCACAAAATTATATCTAGAGTCAGGAATTTTTCTACATTGTCTTAACATAAACTCCAGGAGCCTGTCGTGTTATGGGCGCTCCTAGAACCATCACGATGACTCGTGAAAATACATATGACCTCTTCTTTCACTTAAAAAAAAAAAAAAGGTAGAATGATGCATTCGGATGGTGTGGATGGTGGTTAGTTTTGTTTTACTTAAAAACAAAAAAAATTAAATTTTAAGAAGAATTTCACAACAGAATCTTGAATTCTCTTACAACTGGTTTCATTTTGTTTATCTTAGTTTATTAAGTTAATTTTCAGTTACGTACTAAACAAATATATTAAATAAGTAAAATTTTGTTTAAAAGTTCCTGTTTCTCCTGCATGTGTAGATGTATCTATCTATATATACATATACACACACATATATATTTTGAAATATCAAAGTAGTCAGATGCTCTCTGTCCTACTGCCTAATTTAGTTGAAGTAATTCTTGAGCCAAGTGCTAACAAAATTCCACCAAAATTGCCATTTCCAATTTCTTTGGATGCTTAAACCATTGCCAATTCATAGCCTAGAGTTACACTACTGGAAACAGAGAAGGGCGCAGATGCACCATCCGTGTGACTTTGATAGGTTAATGTTAGGAGTTCACTGGACTTTTGACTTCACTTCTCTAGGAAAATTCAGCCAAGGTGCCTAAATGTACACATCTTTAAAGTGAAATATCAGATTTGTTTTCAGAAAAGGAGTAAATGTCAGGACTTTTTTTTTTCCCCCTGATAACATAAGTTGTTCAGTGTTTTTTCATATGCTTATTTTCTATCTGTATATCTGTATGTCTTTGGTGAGTTGTCAGTTTAGATCTTTTTCCCATTTTTTGAGTTGTTTTCTTTTTGAATTTTATGAGTTCTTTGGATATTTTGAATGCTAGCCCTTTATCAGCTTTGTGTTTTGCAGATATTTTCTTCCACTCTATGAATTATCTTTTCTTTCCCTCATGTTCATCTTTTGATGCTTCTGATTTATAACTCAGCTTGCATTTTACACAGAGAATGACAGTTAAAAAAAAGCATTAACCTATTTTGTAATACCATGAGTGAATTATAAATGAGTATGCTAATGACGGAAAGTGTCAAAAGGACGGTCTGATATTCAATCAACAAGTATTTATACCTGTAAGGATAGGCTAAGACTGGGATTTACCATATTTTTCAGACTATAAGACACACTTCCCAATTTGGGAGAAAATGGGGGTGCATCTTATAGTCCAAATGTAGCTCACCAGGCTCACTGTGGGGTGGTGGTGGAGCGGGGTCACAGGTTATTAAATATTTTACCACATTTTTTGCTTCAAAAATTTTTTTCCTATTTTCCTCCTCTAAAACCTAGGTGCATCTTATGGTCCTGAAAATACGGTATCCCACAAGGAAAAGACAAATACTTAAGGACTATGCTATCTATTGATAGCATATAGACAACTAAGCAAGACATTTTTGTTTATATAATTTTTTATCATATAGATGTTTTAAATTTTTAGTTAAGTGACTTAATGATTTTTGACATTTTTACCATAACCTTTCCAAATATAAGACTCTAAAAAAATTACGAGTGGTTTCCTTATAATCTTTTGTATGTGACTCTAAATGTTCTTTTTTTATAATAGTTTTATTGCGATATATTACATATCATACAGTTCACACCAGCTAAAGTGTACAATTCAATGGCTTTCAGTATATTCACAAAGTTGTGCAACCATTACCACAGTCCATTTTAGAACATTTTCATCACCCAGAATAGAAACTCTATACCCATTAGCAGTCACTCCCAACCCCTCCAGTGCCATACAACAACTAATCAACTTCCTGTCTCTAAATGAGTCTATTCTGGATATTTCATATGCATGAACTCATATAATATGTGGTTTTTTGTGGTTGGCTTCCCTCACTTAGCATAACGTTTTCAAGGTTCATCCATGTTATAGCGTATATCACTACTTAATTTTTTTGTTGTTGCTGAATGATATTCCATTGTATGGATGTATCACTTTATCAATTCACTAATGGACATTTGAGATTTTTTCACTTTTTAACTGTTATGAATAATTCAACTATCAACATTTGTGTAAAGATTTTGTGTAGACATATGTTTTTATTTATTTTAGGTGTATACTTAGGAGTAAGTCAGATAGGAACTCTATGTTTCACATTTTAAGGAACTGCCAGGCTGTTTCCCAAAGTGGCTGACCATTTAACATTCCCACCATCAGTATGTGAGGTTTCCAGTTTTTCCACATGCTCATTATCATGTGTTATTATCTACCTTATTGACTATAACTACCCTAGTGGATATAAAGTGGTATCTTATTATGGTTTTTATTTGTATTTCCCTAATGGTTAATGATGTTGAACATCTTTTCATGTATTTATTGACTACTTATCTATCTTCTTTGGGGCAATGTCTATTTAGAATGTTTGGCTGATTTAATTTTTTTTTTATTATTATTAGAAATGAGTTCTTTAGATATGCTAGATTATAAGTCCTTTATCATGTATATGATTAGCAAATATTTTCTCCCATTTCATGGGTTATCTTTTTACTTTCTTGGTAGTATCCTTTGAAGCACAAAAAGTTTTAGTTTTGATGAACTGCTGCTTATCTATTTTCTCCTTTGTTGATTCTGCTTTTAGTGGCATAGCTGAGAAATCATTGTTCTAAGGTCACAAAAATTTATACCCCTGTGGGTTTTTTTAATTTTATAGTTTTAGCTCTTGTATTTGGGCCTTTGGGCCTTTTTGAGTTAACCTTGTATCGTAGTCTTTATTTTTTCATTTTTTATCTTGAAATAATTTTAGATTTGCAGGAGAGTTGAAAAGATAGCACGGAGTTTCCATATACCCTTTGCTCGGATTAACTTCTTACATAACTGTAGTATAATTATCAAAACTAGGAAATTAACATTGATACAATGCTGTTAACTAGAGACTTTATTCAGATTTCCTTTTTCCGTTCCAGGATCCAATCCAGAGCACCACACTGCTTTTAGTTGTCATATCTCCTCCTCAGTCTACTTCAGTGTGACAGTTTCTCTTCTTTTCTTGTCTCTCTTGACCTTGACACTTTCCGTATGGACTGGCCAGGCATTTTATGGAATGACTCAATCTGAGTTTGTCATAATTTCTCATGATTAGACTGAGGTTATAGATTTGAAGGAAGTATACCACAGAGGCGAAGGGCCCTTCTCATGTAATCATATCAGGAGTATGTGACACCAGTATGTCTTATTGCTGGCAGTATTAAACTTGATCGCTTGTTTAAAGTGTCTGTCATATTTCTCTGCTGTAAAGTTAATATTCTTCTTTTCCCATACACTACTAGTTGGAAGTGATCACTAAGTGTAGCCCCACACTCAAAAGCAGGAGAAGTCAAATAATTTGTCAATATATCCCCATTATCTTTTATACCTTGAGTTTCTCTTTAGAATCATTGGCCAAATGGAATTCATCTTTGATATAAGGAAAGAGGTATGCTTTTTTTGAAATGACTTTCTACCTGTGTCTGCACCACTTAATGAGTAACCATCTCTTCTCCCTGAGTTGAAATGACATTTTTGCCATACATCAAATCCTTATGTTATTCTGTTTCTAAACTCTTTATTCTGTTTCTTTGGTTATTCTGTTCCTTGTCCCATAACAGAATTTTAATTATTGTAGTTCCATATATAAGTTTTTATATCTTTCAGGGCTAGTCCCAAAGGAGGAGTTTTTGTCCTTTTTTTTATGATGGAAAGGATTATCGAGGAGAAGAATGCCAGAGAAGGGAGTCAGAAATTGGAAACACCGGTGAGGGAAGGGTATCAGGTGGAAGAATGTCCCTAGGAAGATGGGAGGGATAGGCCTTCATATCCAAGTGGAAGGATTAATCTAAGAGAGGAGAAAAGTCATCTTTTGTATTATAACCTGAGAGAATGAGCACAGGATGGACGCAAATACAGATTACATTAGAAATTGTTGCCAACAAATTGAGAAAGCTCCCCCCTAATTGCTTCTGTCTTTCTGTGAGGTTTGATATGCTAGGTTATCTGCTCCAGGTAAGAGAGGAAGGAGATGGAGTTGAAGGTTTAAGGATAGCAGAAGTTTAATGAACATTCTTGCAGATCAGTCTTTTCACATTTCTGTTTATTTCCATAAAATTTTATTTGCTAACTCAGATTTTATAGATATATAGATATATACATTCATATGCTCTCAAAAAATATTGCCATATATGAGAGTCAACCTAATAAGTGTTGATCATAAAACTCAGTTTGCCCATATTGTCCCAACATAATCATTAATACTACTGCTATTACTCTCAAAAGTATCTAGTTTGATAAAAATTATATGGTCATCCTATTTATAGGTTAAGCTTGACATGAGCTAAACTGAATAAATTAGTTTATTAGGTACTTTTAAAATATTGTAATTTGAAAACATTGCTTTATGAGAAAAAGCTAACTGAACAGTTCATCCAGGACAGAGTATGGTCTATTTCAGTTCATGTCACAGCTAACAGCTCTACAGAGTAGACCTAACTATTCACTGAATGTCTGCAGTTTTGCTATGGTCAGACTATAAACAAGTTTCCAAATATAAGGCATCCTGTGTAATACAATTTTAGGTCATAAAGGTACCTTCGAGATCATATGTGATTCTTCACTTTTCGGATGAGGAAACAAATTAAGTGATTTGTTTAGGTCTTAGGGCTAATTAATAGAAAACTAACCTGAAACCAGCTCTGATCCCCAATCCTATTTTTTTTTAAATATTTGTTCAGTCAACTCTGAGGAAAATGAATTAAAAAGTAATAATAATCTTCATTTTTTTGTGCAGCATATCAGTGCCTTCATGCCTTAAAAATTAGGAAACATTATCTACCTTTGCGTGCCAGAAGATGGGCTTCAACTTCTGCTGTACCTCGAATTACTACCCACTACACCATTTATCCCCGGGATAAGGACAAACGATGGGAAGGTAAGAAATAATTTGTGTAAAATTGTTGAGACTCTACAAATACTCTCATTTTATAAAGGGAAAATGGTAGTATCTTTATAGATAGTATCTCTATAAAGATAATGATACTAATGGTAGTATCTATAAAGATACTATCATTTTCCAAAGGGAAATATTTTTTGTAATAGTGTAAAATCATCTAATATAGATTTATAAAGTCTATTGTAATACATATTAACATTTAGAAGAAGAAATATTGCTAAATTTATAATATAATAATAAATCTGAAAGCCAAACTTTGGTTTGTGGAAGCTAAAATAAGACATGCACTGAAACTGAAGACAACATCCAACTAAAACAGTGGTACACCTAGTGCAATTCTCAATCAAGGCAGAGGGGCAATTTCTATAACTAATATTCTAACACATAGTGGGTATATAAGCCAGCATGTGATTTTAACAGGTCATATTCCTCCCAGACTTTTATGTGTTTCTTTAAATTTTGTTTTTTCCTCCCAGGAGTGAGCATGGAGAGGTTTGCAGAAGAGGCAGATGTAGTAATAGTTGGTGCGGGCCCTGCGGGGCTCTCTGCTGCTATCCGGCTAAAGCAGTTGGCTGCTGAACACGGAAAGGACATCCGTGTGTGTCTGGTGGAGAAAGCTGCTCAAATAGGAGCTCACACTCTCTCGGGGGCTTGCCTTGACCCACGTGCTTTTGAAGAACTGTTCCCAGACTGGAAGGAGAAAGGAGTATGTAAAACTGTTTTTTACGAAAAGTCTAATCTTACTGTATCTTTATTTCCAAATTACTGGAATATGAGAAACATTTTTATGTAATTCTGTCTTTTAAAGGATAATTACTGATTTATTTATTTTTTTTTAAAGAAAAATATTCTATTTATTTATTTTTAGGCAGAGGGGAAGGGAGGGAGAAAGAGAGGGAGAGAAACACCAGTGTGTGGTTGCTGCCTGCAACCCAGACATGTGCCCCAACTGGGAATTGAACCAGCAACCCCGTGGTTCCCAAGCCAGTGCTCAGTCCACTGAGCCACACCAGCCAGGGCTGATTTTTTTATTTATAAAGGGCAAAAATATATTAAATCCTATCAAATACAATAGTAATTTTAAGATATTAACTTATATTTTTATATAATGCCTTCTACGTGTTGCTTTTTTGTACTAGATTTATAAGAAGGCATTATCTTGAGAAGATCTTTCAATATTTATACCAAATGAAATACAGCATTTTGATTTTAAGGTTGTTTCCTAACTTTCTCCGTAGGTGTTTATATCACTGTTCTTAATCAAGTGTTATCTAAATTTCCTGGGACATTGCAATATCTAACCCCATGGAGGATAATCTCATCTCATTTTCTAAAGCAGTAAATCATGGTCACCCATAACCTAAGCAGAAAAGGCACTGGTATGATATGCAGAGAATTGAGTGCCAGTTTTACTGCTCTCATAATTTATGTGACCTTGGTTAAAATTTTACACTATATGTATTTCAGTTTTTTCTTATGTAAGATGGGTTATAGCTATTCTGCCATTAAGGTTAGAATATTTAGTATCTGTGAATATACTTTGTAAAGGTAAAACATTGTATAAATATTTCTGTATTCTTTTCATATGGAGTAAATTCCAAAAATTTTATCTCTGCTGTTCTTTCTAAAATATCAAGCTCCTTTAAACTTAAAATACTTGAATGATGCCTCATTAACTTTCTCCTTTTAATATTAGACTGGAAATAGATATAATGAAATGATTATTGATATCCTATCAATTCTAATAGAAAAATTTTTTACAGCAAAACCCTATGTAGCTAGGCAGAAACAATTCATTGCATACATGTTAACTGTCCTTATCCAAGGGAAAAATAAAACTTGTCTTCTCTTTTCATCAAGCGAGAAGGTGCAACTTGGAGCGTGCTCCTAAGCTAAACTCCCACAGACAGGGAGACAGGGAGCCATCCTTCTTGACATTCACTTTTCAAAGATGACTCTAAAGTCCCCAAAAAAAGCATAACTGGGATGCAAAATTGGCTTATTTAGGTTTTAAAAAGATTACCATACATTTCAAAGAGACAAAGAAAAGATTTATAGTCTAATTTTTCTAAAGAAAATGAAGGAAGAAAATTGAAAATTTACTTTTTGATGTAGTTTTTTTTTTTAATCTATATTTACCTTTACAAATATGAACCTCCTTTTCTTTTCTTATTTTATCTCTAGGCTCCACTTAACACTCCTGTAACAGAAGATAGGTTTGGGATTTTAACAGAGAAATACAGAATTCCTGTACCAATTCTTCCAGGTAAGATGTGATATATAATCATAGAATCATAGAATTCTGCAGCTGGAAAGAACTACGTTTCATCTGGTGAAATCCCTTCCTTTTACAGATGAGAAAGCTGAAGCCCAGCTGTTTGTAGGACATACCTAGAGTTATGCAGTTAGCTTATGGGAAAGCAGGACTAGAATCCAGTTCTTTAGTCTTCCACTAGAAAAACTGAGATAGCCTTGTAAACCAACTTGGAACTTTTTTTCTCACCCAAGAATATGTTTATTGATTTTAGAGCGTGGGGAAGGGGGAGAGAAAAAGGGAAACATCAATCAGTTACTTCCCATATGCACCCCAATGGGGGATCAAACCTGCAACCTTTTGGTGCATAGGACATTGCTCCAACCAACTGAGCCACCTGACCAGGACCCAACTAGGAATTTTTTATTTAATGCTGTAATGTTTTTAATTTAATAATTAGAACTCTAGACCAAAATTATAGAACATAAATTGAAATTGTGACCATAAGAAAATGTGTATATTTATTCAGAAATTATACATTGGTCCTGGCTGGTGTGGCTCAGTGGATTGAGCACTGGCCTGCAAATCAAAGGGTCACCAGTTTGATTCCCAGTCAGGGCGCATGCCTGGGTTGTGGGCCAGGTCCCTGGTGGGGGTCGCGTGAGAGGCAACCACACACTGGTGTTTCTCTCCCTCTCTTTCTCCTTCTCTTCCCCTCTATCTAAAAATAAATAAATAAATATCTTTTTTTAAAAAGAAATTATACATTGATTAGAATTTTTAAGTTAAGTATTTATGTTTTGAAGTATTTATGAATTTTTAATTAAGCATTTATGTTTTTGAGATTTTTGTTATTTATACTTTAAATTAAGTATTTATGTTTTGGGGATTTTTAATCAATAAAAAATCAGATTTATAAATTAAGCATTTATTTGTAGGTCTTCCAATGAATAATCATGGCAATTACATTGTACGCTTGGGACATTTAGTAAGTTGGATGGGAGAGCAAGCAGAAGCCCTTGGTGTTGAAGTATACCCTGGTTATGCTGCTGCTGAGGTTTGTATAGTTTTGTTTCATTTTAATTATAGAAAGTAATCTGTTTTTCTTTTGAATATAAACCAAGAATGGTACGAGGTAAAGAAATAAATATTTTAGGAAAGCCACAGGATTTTAGAATTACAAGATTAGAAGGAATCTTAAAAAGATCTGCATAACCCAGAATACTTAATTCCTTATATCGTACCCATGTCAAGTGATGGTCCAACTTATGATTGAACCCCATTAGGGATGAAAAGATCTCTGTCTTTTCATTTGGTAATGAATTGTTGGTAATGCTCTCTTATGTTGATTAGAAAGTTATTTAATATTTTATGTAGAACAAATCTATGCCCTCTTCCAATTGGAAAGAAATCTTTTATTTATAATTATGCCCTGCTCTCTCTTCTTACCTTTACTCTTAGATTTTTTATTTCCCAAGTTAAATATTCTCAGTTCTTTCAGTCACTGTGTTACATAGTTTGAGTTCCTTCAGTATTCTCATTTCCCTCCTCTGAATACGTTTCCCTTTTATCACCTATAAGGAGGCACCCAGAAGGAATACACTGCTTCAGGCCTAGTGTAGAGGAGGGCTATTATTTTCATTCGAGAAAATGTCCTTCTGTTAATTCACTCAAAATAACTCTTTTGGCAGCTGTAGCATACTGTTGATTTTCACTAAGTATTATTGGGGAAATTATTAAAAATAAAGTCTGCCAACTCAAAAAAAATCACCTCTACAAATTATAAAAACAATTTTATTCTTTTTTTATGTTGTTAAGAATATTATTTTTTAAAATATTTTATTGTTTATACTCTTACTTTTGTCCCAATTTTTTCTCCCTTTGCCCCGCCTCCACCCAGCCTGCCCCCACCCCCACAGGTAGTCCCCACACCATTGTCCATGTCCACAGATAATGCATACGTGTTCTTTGACTAATCCCTTCACCTTCTTTCATTCAGTCCCCACCTCCCCGCTCCTCTCTTACAGCTGTCAGTCTGTTCCATGTTGTTATTATGCCTCTGATTCTGTTTTGCTCATTAGTTTATTTTGTTCATTAGATTACCACTGGATCATATGGTGTTTGTCTTTCACTGACTGCTTATTTCACTTAGCATGATCATCATTTTTATTCTTGAATAAGTATTAACCCAAGATTGCAGTGCATGTCACTGGCAGCCTGCTAGGGAGATTGCTAATACAGAAAGAAATTTCATCCTTTTATATAGCCACATAGGTACAGTCCATTACATGCATGTTGTCTGTAACCAAAGGAAAAATAAGTGTCTTGGGTCAGGCAGGAAGTTACAATCTGGAGCCAAGCACCTATCCCAGACTTCCACAGAGACAGGAAGATTGAACACCATCCTCTTTGATATTCACATTCAAACATGTCTCCTAGGCTCCCGAGAAACACATTTATGAGATGCACATCTGGCAGGGATCTTATTTAGCTTTTAAAAAGATTCACATATATCTCAGACAGCAAAAGAGTTTACAGTTAAGTTTTCTAAAGAATTTGCTGAAAGAATCTTGATTGAAAGAGAAGTTATTTTTATTTTGGTACCAGAGAAAATTCAAAATAACTTTATATTTGTTTTTACCCTTACAGTTTGTAAGTTAAATAAAAACACTTAGGACTGTGGCCATTGTTGCTCAGTTGGTTACAGCACCATCCTGTAACCAAAAGAAAGGTTGCAGGTTCAATCCTCAGGTTGTGGGTTCAATCCCCAGTCCAGGCGCTTAAGGGAAGTAGCCAATGAATGTCTCTCTTGCATCAGTGTTTCTCTCTCTCTCTGCCTTCCTCTCTCCCTTTCTCTCTCTCAAAAAGCAATGAAAACATGTCCTCAGGTGAGAATTTAAAAATTTTAAAAAGACAAAACAAAAACCACTTGGGTTTCTGCATTATACTTGCTACTAATTTGTTTTCCCAACGCATACATGTGCATTTGGCATTTGGGGCCCAAGTCTGGGCCTTTGTGTTTCGCCTAGTTAAAATGTTCTTGGGATCAGTGTCAAAGCTACAAATAGGTGGTTTGTAGAATCAATGATTTTCACTTTTTGAGTACACACATACTTACTTATACTCTGTTCTATCTCCTCTTTTCCTCATTCCCTTAAAAATCATTATCAGTGGATTAATGATGTCAGTTTTTGGTATGCTCTGAGCCAGACTTCAGTTCTAGTTCATAGGGACATTCTGTTTTCAAAGTATCAAATAAAACGTTTATATCCTTTTTTCATATCCATTGCTGTTAATTTTTGCTGTACCTTTCCACTCCTGTGCTTTCTGTTGTGTCATTGTAGTGTACATTTTGTACTTTCCTATCCAAAGAGCATTTTCCTCTAGAGAGGAAACAAACAGTAACATTTCTCATCCTCAGAAATATACTTTTGACCCATTTTTCCGCTTTCTTTCCCTTTTTTCTTGCTTCAGAAATAAACTTTAATCACCTCTGGGCTGTCTTCAACCTCTGTTTTGTTGTTGCGTCTTGTTTTTGATTCTTTTTTTTTTTTTTTTTTTTTTTTTCGGTGAGGGTTGGGGGCGGGTCGTAGCTCATTTGAGACAGAGACTTTCCTGACACTATTCTCTTTCCAACCACACTGGTGGTCTCCATTTGTTACAGGCTTTGAATTCAGGTTCTGTACCTATGTTTGTGACACCTGAACTCTTCACACAGGTTTGGGTTTTATCTTACCGGTGATTTAGTAACTCTCAAGTAGCATCCCCATTTTCTTCCTAATCACAGCTGAGGCATTTCTTTGATTTCCAACTGTTTTGTACTCTAAAAGTGGGTAGCTTGGAAACATGTTTCCTTTTGCCTGAGCATTTTAAAGCTTGTATGTCTATAATCTAGAGAACATGTTCATTTTCTTAAAAATCTGAGGCTATTTATTGTTTCTTTTCAAGGTTGTTATGAATCCTAAGGTGATAATGAAATGTTTTTATTTTAGATCCTTTTCCACGAAGACGGCAGTGTGAAAGGGATTGCCACTAATGATGTAGGAGTACAAAAGGACGGTGCACCAAAGGTGAGTGTTTTAATAATTATGTGCTTCACAAGCTGACAGATTTAAAAAAAACAATTTAAACTTAATAATTTAGTCTGCCTACAAACTGCATGTTAAGTGTACATTAGAATATAATTATTAATTTGGAATTTTTCTGTCATTAGGAAAATACTCATACATGTATGTGTATATATGACATGAATAATCACTGTACTATAAAAAATAAAAGTTACTAATTAACATATGAAAGATTTTCAAATTCTCTAATAACCAACGATATTAAATTAAGGAGAGTTGGGAGGGATAGGGGCCAGAAACTGTATAGAAAAGAAAAAAGAAACACACACAAAGGTATTAAATTAATTATAATGAAATAATTCTCACTATTTAGACTGAAACTATTTAACTCCAAGGATATTCATCTGAGCAGTGCTTATAATAGTAAAACAGTGGAACAACCTGAATGTCTAGCTATTGAAAAAACAGGGGAATCTCTTCAAGCATTAAAAATGAAGCTTTAGCCCTGGCTGGTGTAGCTCAGTGGATTGAGCGTGGGCTGCGAACCAGAGGGTTGCCTGTTGGATTCCCAGTCGGGCGAGGCACATGCCTGGGTTGCAGGCCAGGACCCCGGTGGGGGCCATGTGAGGGGCAACCACACATTAATGTTTCCGTCTCTCTCCCTCCCTTCCCCTCTGTGTAAAAATAAATAAATAAAAATCTTTAAAAAAATGAATGCTTTATTTGGTATATATTGCCTTAGGCAAATCACTTTATGATGTAATATGAAAACAATCATACAAAAATTTGCCAGTATAAACCTATTTTGTATGAATGTGTCATACACACATATACATGAAAATATGTGAATAGAGAAACATCAGGAAAGACTTATTCCATAAGACTTTTCTGATTATTCTCTATTTTCTTTTTATTCAGTAACTTTATTGAGTTCCTATCATATGCTGAACACAAGTGCAAAATACAGAGAGCAAAAGAGAGAAATAAGACTTTAACTGTAGCTCCACCCCCCCACCCCCCCACCCCCCGGAAAAAAACATTTCAGTTTTACTGTATACATTCAGCAATAGAGAACAAGTAAAATTAAAGTAAAATAAGCAAGTAGCCGAAGAATATATTTATTATGATCCTATTTGTGTTAGAGGATATAAGTAGGCTCTGTTTTTTATTCATGGAAATTTTCTGACCTGAAAATTTTACAACAAAGCCATTAATAGTATTTTTTGCTTTAAATGATTAGACTGGAAAATCAGGAACAGTGGGAAAATGGCCTTTCCTTTTTCTCTTTATGTTTATTTATAATCTTTTTTACCATAAGCATACTTTATTGGCTGTTTTTAATTCTTACAAACTTAATCATTCAATTAAGTACTTTTGAAGTAAAAAATAAAAATATGACAAAGACACAAGATATATTATTAAATTTAAGTTATATTTCATTCAACAGTATTTAGCTTTATTTCTAAAATATTTTCATTGTCTTTTCTGTACCTGAATTACAGTGCAATTCAAAACTGACCAGAATGTGAATATTTTTTAAATTATCAAATGTTGCAGTTTAACATTTTTATTTTTTAGACAACATTTGAGAGAGGACTGGAACTACATGCCAAAGTTACAATCTTTGCAGAGGGTTGCCATGGACATCTAGCCAAGCAATTGTATAAGAAGTTTGATTTGAGGGCCAGTTGTGATCCCCAAACCTACGGAATTGGACTGAAGGAGGTATCCTGGTTTGTTTTTGTAAATTGAATGTTGAAAGGTAGAGGTTTAAATTAATTTATATTATAATGTAATTATAATATTGATTTAATTTTACGGTTACACTTACCATTGACTTGAAATGTTCATTATGACTAAAAAATATTTGAGATATTTTCAAAGGGCTAGAAAATATATATTAACCAAAATTTATTAGTATCTAAATTATATCTACATGTTGTAATTGGTTGATCAGATATTTCTGAAAGAAGTTTTCAACTTGAAAATATTTGTAACATTGATTTTTTTTTCATATACTGTTATTCCTATGATGGTTGTAGGATGACCACATCATACAAGAATTTTTTATTCAAAATTGTAATGTGAAGATAATTTAGTTTATGAAACATATACTCAGTTATGATATATTGACATGAAACCTAAAATTTAGATAGGTTAAGTGTTATATATTTTCTCAATTTATCCAATCTCTACATACTTTTATCAAACTTTAGGCTTATTAGAATGTAAAAGTTTCAGTATATCCTTTTGTTTAATTTTATTTTTAGATTAAAGCTCAGAAAGGTTTAAATTCTGTATATAACTAGACTCAATATATTATGAATAACGCTTATTGTTTTGGTAGATTGCACATAATATTATCCGATTTTTAGCCAGTATTTAAGATTGTTTATTTGTTTAGACAGTGTTTAAGATTGTTTTTAAACAATGAAATTGTTTGAAATTTAAAACTTACCATTTGTAAAAATAAGATAAATAGTTTGTTTCAATTGAGGAGGGGGCTGTGCAAGAAAGAGTGAAATATTTCATTGAAGAATAACAGTGTACTTCAAGGTCCTAGATCCTCAATGTACAGTTCAGTGAATTTTCATCAGGCAAACCACCCCCATGTAACCACCACCCAGATCAAGACGTGGAATATTTCCGACACCCCAGATGATTCCCTCATCTCTTCTGTGGTGTTTCTGATAATCACATGAAAGTCTTATTGATTTAAACATCTAAGTGATGTCTTAAAGTATTCATAACATTTCTGATCTTTTTCTTTACTCTCTGATTCATCAGGCTGCAGTTTGGTGTAATATTCTTCGATATTTAAAGTACCTTTTTGTGTTTCTTTTGTATAATTTTTCACTTGTAATTTTCATAAATAAGATATAAACTTAGCAAGTTTTATACACCGTAGTGACATAAAAATTTAAATAATACTCTAGGACTTTTGTTTTTAAGCTATGGATTATTGATGAAAAGAAGTGGAAACCTGGGAGAGTGGATCACTCTGTTGGCTGGCCCTTGGACAGACACACTTACGGAGGCTCTTTCCTCTATCATTTAAATGAAGGGGAACCCCTAGTAGCTCTTGGTTTTGTGGTAAGTTATGTGCCCATTGTGGGAAGTTCTACTGTTAGAGTCACCCAATCATCAGTATTATAAAACAAGGGGTTTGAATGTGGAGAATGTAAAATTCTTTTTATTGAAAGCTGGCACTCTAATTTTCTCAGTAGACAAAGTGTTTATAATTATTGTCAACATTCGTCTACTTAAACACACACGGCTTTAGTAATAGTAGCCACTACGTGCTAGGCACTGTGCTAGGTATTTCACTGAGAACTCTTTTAAGTTTTGTAAAAGTTCTGTGAGTTCAGTGTATAGCCTTATTTTATTGATGGGAAAACTGAAGTTCAAGCAAGCTGAACCACTTTCACGAGTACACCCATTAAATGACAGAGGCAGTCTCACACCTGAACCTGCCTGACTTCAAAGCTCATTTCCACTGTGGCATGCTGCCACTGAAAATTCAATCAGCACTGGGTTTGAACCTGGAACTTTTTGGCCACTTATATCTTTGTAGTAAATTACATTTTGAACATCACAAGAAATGGAAAAAATAAGAATTTCTGCACCTTAGAATTGCTGGCAGCTCTATTGTTTAATGTCATTATTAAACCTACATATTAACCACTGTTAAATTTATGTGTTGTGGGTGTTTTTTGAAATCCAGACAAGTGTTTAGCACATAACCTTTGTGTAGTTATTCTAGTGACTTAATCTTTTCAAAGCAAAAAGGCTTGGTTATTAAGTTCAACACTATGGTAATGCCTAATATTTCTTGTCCTTTTTTTTTTGGTAAGCGTGATTACATCCTGTTTCTTCATTTTTGCCTCAGTAGAACTGCATATAGCTTGTTTATTTGTAGAGTTGGTATTGATAAATGAATAATAAATAATTACAACTCCTTTTGTAGAAACACGATGTGAGAGACACCTACAAATATTTTTCTAATGTAGACTTTGGTATATAGAGCTCAGTGATTTATTAATATGTTCCAAATTTAAAAAATTTTTCTGATTGTAAACACAAGGTATCCTTTTGTTTACCTTTTCTTTTTAAAACAGGTTTTGTTTAGTTAATTAAATTTGGGTTACTGGATATATTTCTCTAAGTACTTTGAGTACAAGAAACTTAATATACATGTTTTCTGATAAAAATTTCTCACGGTTTAGCTTGATATAATTTGAAATAAAAATGCCTAATTGCATAAATATATCAAATTTAAATATAAAAATTTTAAGGTTGGTTTGGACTATCAGAATCCGTACCTGAGTCCATTTAGAGAGTTCCAGAGGTGGAAACACCATCCCAGCGTCCAGCCAACATTAGAAGGAGGAAAAAGGATTGCATACGGAGCCAGGGCTCTCAATGAAGGTGGCTTTCAGGTAACGCTCCCAACTTTTGTATTCCTTATTTATGTATTATAAATTTAACATTGAAAATATGTTACAAATTTAAATAAAGAATAGCAAATCATCTCATAGGAAAAAATTTAGGTAAGTAAGTAAGCAAAGCACTTAGTGTTTTTAAGACTGTCACACTATAGTTAAATAAATTACATAATGAAATTAGTTTTAAGACTATATTGATTTCTAGAGATAAATTCACAGCTTTTTGTTTGTTTGTTTGTTTGTTTGTTTTTAACCAGAAAATTAAAACTATGTGACCCAAGATCTTTCCCTTTATTCCTTAGCTTCCAGGAAACTCAAAGGCAAATTTAGTTTTCAGCAAAGGTAATTAATTCACCCCAACTATGTAGTAACATCCATGACTTTTAGGTGAGCTCTGTTAAGCTTTTACTCTTACTTGTACGATTTTAGTATATGTTCAAAGTAAATCTTATCAAATACAGTTAGTGTATTAAATATAAACTAATTGAACAATAAAATAAGACCTAGATAGCTGACTATAATAAAAGCTGTTAGTACTGTTGTAAAAATAGTATTAGATGGGTAAGACCATCTTTTAAAAAAATGTACTCTAAAACTCATACCAAATGATTTGGGGCAAGTTACTTAACTTCTCTGGCCTTAAGGGATCACCTGTAAAGGTAATCCCTTCTATCTCTAATATTCTAGGGATCTAGAACTATTTTAGAAATTGGGTATCTTTTAAAAAATTGTTGTAAAAATAACAAATAATAGAAATGGGGGGGTAGTTGACTTTGTTTCTAGTGTAATAATTTGTTTGCAACAAACATTGATTAAATTGCATAACTGTGTTAAAGCCCATTAAACTCTTTCGAATGATGTCTGTAATACCCTAATATCAGTCTAATTCTATTCTTTTTAATTTATAGAATAAAAATTTCGGTATATTCAGTGGTACATACAGATTCTCATTTAAAAATATCTGCCTGATGTGTTTTAACATCTTAGATGGTTTTCAGATTAGCAGGAAGAGGTGAACACAGATGCCCACCTTTTATACTTAAATTTTCTGATTTCATTAGTCAGTTCAGAAACTTATTTTCAGTAAGTTTTGAAGACCCATAAGAAGCAATAATTTGGAACATTCACTTTTATTTATTTATTTATTTTGAGCTAACAAATATTACATGGGTTTTTATTTCTCTTTTTTGTCAGTCTATACCCAGAACTCACTTTTTCCTGGTAGGTTTCTTAATTATTTGTAGTCCCAGTTTAATGACATCCCAGAACACAACATTTCTGAGTGCAACTTTTCCTTGTTCCCTAGTTCCTTAACAAAATGCCCAGTGCCAATAACGCTGCCCACACTGGCTGTAATGATCCTCCCAGAACTGAAAAACACAAATTTTCATTGGGCCATGAAATTTTTATCCTTAGGACTTAAGCACCAGTTTGAAAGAACTTGCACTAACAGTCCACATCCTGCCTTCTGATTCGTGAATCAAACAGTGTTAGCAAGGCCACAGCCTTATTTGAGAAAAGCATCATCATTATCCAAGTTCCTAACCATTACCTGTTTTCAGCTAGTGGCATTCCAGGAAGTCTTTACCCATACTGCCAACCCGGTGATCCTGATGTCATCTCTTTTATCTAGGCGGTTCTGATCTTGAGTGTGGTCTGAGAACCACAGTCATAAATACATCCCCTACGTGTATTGTGAAAGGATTGGGGCCATGATCCTTCTTTCACCAGCATTCTTCTGCCCCACTTTGCTTTTCACCACTTCTCCCTCACAATTAGCATTTCCTGATTGAAAGGAGTTGTGGCCACAGATTCTTCACCAATGTGTCTCTTGCAGCTGAGGGCAGTAGTTTCCCTGTTAATCCCCTTTTCTCTGAGTCACTTTCAACACCATCAACCAAACTTCTACCACCCACCACTTTCTCAACAAAGACCACAGCTTACTTTAGGAAGCCCTTGGAGAAGAAAAAAAGCAGGAGAAATGAGCAACTGCAGTGGCTCTCTTCTTTCCTTCACAAACTCTAGATTAGAGTACATTTTTCCTTGCAAACAACCTCTGATGTAGCTGCCCCATTGCGAGGTACATATAGGCTTTTGTTGGCTAACACAAAAAATCGCCAGCCTTTATTACGTGGTTTTTTTAAATCAGAAATGTATATTGAGGCCCAGAAACTGTCTTAAAATTTATTTTGTAAATTCAACTTACTCTTATTTTCATTAAAATGGTATTTAAGGTAATAACTAATTGTAGTGATACCATGATTAGAACCTGAGTTTTCCATCCCTGGATATCAAAGTAAAATAAAAAGCATATATAGATGTAAGATAATATCCTTTATATATATGCATTACACAGCATGCATGTAAAAGCAAATCACAAATTAGAATAATAGTTATTTTGGTTTACAGAATATATTTTGCTATGACATGGTAAGTATACATATAAACATTCTATTTAAATATGTTGATCCTCTGGTAGGTTCGTGATGGGGAGGGAGAAGGAAAAGTTCTTAATACAAAAATAGTAATAGTTCTAATTCTTATTCATAGAGGAGGGGAAAAACTGAGCTGGCTCTGATTTTTTTTCTTCAGTATATTCACTTTCTTGTATTTTTAAAAAAATGTTTCCCTCCATCATTTGAGGACTTATTTAAGAGGCTATAATTTGGAATGGTCAGTTTTGCATGTTTAATTTGACTAACAGTATACTCTCAATGTTTCTTTCCTCAGTCTATACCAAAACTCACCTTTCCTGGTGGTTTACTAATTGGTTGTAGCCCTGGTTTTATGAACGTTCCCAAGATCAAAGGTACCCACACAGCAATGAAAAGTGGAGCTTTGGCAGCAGAATCTATTTTTAATCAACTAACTAATGAAAACCTACAATCAAAGACGATAGGTAAGAACTTTCTACTTAAAGTATAGAAAATTTTCACTGAGACATTAAAAAGAAGTTACTTAAACATAGTCAGTATATGAAAATACATATAGTTAAAAATCTTGAGGTTTTTTTTCATATATTTTATTGATTATGCTATTACAGTTGTCCAAATTTTTCCTCCTCCCCCCTCCACCCTGATCTCTCCATTCCTTCTGGCAATCCCCCCACCCCCTACTTAGTTCATGCTCATGGGTTATGCATGTAAGTTCTTTGGCTACTCCATTTCCTATACGGTTCTTAACAGCCCCCTGTCTATTTCATACCTACCAATTTGTACTTCTTATTCCCTGCACCTTTTCCCCCATTCTCTCCCTTCCCCCTCCCAGATGATAACCCTCCAGATGATCTCCATATCTGATTCTGTTCCTGTTCTGCTAGTTTGCTTTAGTTTGTTTTTCAGATTCAGTTGTTAAGAGTTGTGAATTTATTGACATTTTAATGTTCATAGTTTTGAGCTTCATTTTCTTAGATAAGTTCCTTAAAACTTCATATAATAATGGCTTGGTGATGGTGAACTCCTTTAGCTTTACCTTGTCTGGGAAGCACTTTATCTGTACTTTGATTCTAATTGATAGCTTTTCTGGATAGAGTAATCTAGGTTGTAGGTCCTTGCTTTTTTCATCACTTTGAATACTTCTTGCCAGTCTTTTCTAGCCTGCAAAGTTTCTTTTGAGAAATCAGCTGAAAGTTTTATGGGAACTCCTTTGTAGGTAACTAACTGCTTTCCTCTTGGTGCTTTTAAGATTCTCTCTTTATCTTTAATCTTTGGCATTTTAATTATGATGTGTCTTGGTGTGGTCCTCTTTCTATCCATCTTGTTTGGGACCCTCTGTGCTTCCTGGACTTGTATGTCTATTTCTTTCACCAATTAGGGAAATTTTCTTTCATTATTTTCTCAAATAAGTTTTGAATTTCTTGCTTTCTCTTCTGCTTCTGGTACCCCAAGGTTTTGAATGTTGGTATGTTTGAAGTTGTCCCAAAGGTTCCTCAGCCTATCCTCATTTGGGGGGATTCTTTTTTCTTCTTGCTCTTCTGATTGGATGCTTTTTTCTTCCTTATGTTCCAAATCATTGATTTGATTCTTAGCTTCATCCACTCCACTGTTGGTTCCCGATAAATTTTTCTTTATTTCACTTGGTGTAACCTTCATTTGTGCCTGGGTCTTTTATATGCTGTTGAAGTACCTAATGAGTTCCTTGAGCATCCTAATAATATAATCCTAATAACAAAGTGTTTTGAACTCTTTATCTGATAGATTGCTTATCTCCATTTTGTTTAGTTATTTTTCTGGAGTTTTATTCTTTCATTTGGCAGCCTCCCTGTGTTTGTATCTATGTATTAGGTAGAACTGCTTTGACTCCCTTAGTAGCTTGGCCTATTGTAAAAAAAAATGCACTGGTAAGTTGGATGGCGTAGAGCCTTAGGTAATCACCAGGGCAGGGAAACCCGTGTGCACCAGGTTGACAGAGTCTCTGTTCTGTGGCTCTGTGTGTGGGAGGGCTCAGAGAGTGTTCTGTGGCCACTCTTTGGCCTCTGGAGTTTTGTCTGGGAGGATGCTGTCCTCCAACACTTGCCCTGATGCCAGAAATTTGTTTCTCCCTGTTTGTCACTGGTATTCTTCCAGCTGCCTTGGTGATGGAGCCCAGAGGGAGTGAGTCTGGTTAAGTCCTAAGTCCATGGCAGGCCCTTTAAGAGGAGATGCCTGAGAATCCAGCAGTTTCTTCCACTGCTCTCCCCCCAATTTTTACAGCCAGAAGTTATAGGACTTATCTTCCTGGCACTGGAACCGGGCTGGGTAGTCTGGTGTGGGGATGGGATCCCTTGCCCCTGAGGTATCCCTCCTGATTTTTATCCACCACACATGGGTGCAGAATGCCTATTCTGCATCTCCATCCCTCCTGCCCATTTGGATGAATGTGACTTATTTAATTCCTTTGTTGTCAGACATCATACAGCTCAATTTTCTGAAGATTCTGGGTGATAATTGTTTTGTAGTTTAGTAGTAATTTTTGCTGTGGTTGTGTGATGAGGTAAGCTGTGTTTCCTATTCCTCCATCTTGACCAGAAGTCTTGAGATGTTATTAATGTATATTTCAATTGATATTAAAAGATATAAATAGTATATGTCCCTTTACACAAAGCATTAATATGTGTGCAGTGCAAAGAAAACGAAATGACTTACTCTCATAGTCAGATTTATACAGCAGTGTTCTGTTTATTGACATCAAAAGTGAAATACTACCAGTGGTACCCCACCAACTTAGAAGTGATTTCAAGTTGGACTTACTGCATTACATTACATACATGTAATATACATACTCGGTTATCTCACAAATACTGAAGGGTCACATTTGGAAATAGAAGAGCTGTGGAAACCACAGAATCCAGCAACACCATTTCCTGGCAGGCCTGGCAAGCACAGGCATGTGTGAATATGACCCTTCTGCTGTAGTGGACAGGAACAGCTAGCACGAGACCTCAGTAAACCCTTCATCTAACAAGACCCTCTAATGATTCTCCACTTTTCTTAGAGCAATAGCCAAAGTTCCCTCACCTCTCTGACTCCATCTCTGTTGACTTGCATTCGACGCACGCATGCATCCTCACTCATCCTGGAACACGCCAAGCATGCTCCCTTTCATGGTCTTTGCTCATGGCTAACTCTCTCGCTCCCTTCACCTTTGCTCAATTACCACTCTCTCAATGGATCCAACAGATTTACAACACACACAGAATACTCCCCCCACCACACACACCCACCTTTTTTCTATACTCTTTTCCACTTTTGACACACTTTATCAACTTTGCCTTTGTGTTCTGCTCATTGGATGGAAAACTCTGAGAGGAGGTACCCAGATTAACAAATGTTACTCCATTTAGAAGTTTCCAATATATTTATGCCTTCAAATATCTTTGTAGGTAGGGGGGGCCTAGGGTGTGGGAGAGAAGGGAGATAAGGTAGAACA
This sequence comes from Glossophaga mutica, assembly GCA_039655065.1. NCBI lineage: Eukaryota > Metazoa > Chordata > Mammalia > Chiroptera > Phyllostomidae > Glossophaga > Glossophaga mutica. The sequence goes on from CM077311.1 coordinate 89,457,274, forward strand.
GAAAAGGCAAGGTGGAGTGTAATGGTTGAGTAGTGAAATGCTTTTCTAATTTTCTTGCCCAGTATCTTTACTTTTTGGACTACCTTATCATGTACACATAGTACCACATATAGGTAGTACTGGAGCAAGTAGATCACCTAAAACAAGATTAGGGGTTAATCTAGGAGTTGGGTGAAGGAAAGGGGAGCCAGAACAGTAAACAAAGACTGGAAAGAGTATAGTCACTATGTAGTCCACAAGTTATTAAGAACAGTTTTGTCCCATTAAATATTGAATGCATGCACCAAGTTTTAGGTATTGTTATAATTTCCTAGGGCTGCCACAACAAAGCACCACAAACTGGGAGACTTAAAACAACATACATTTGAGTTCTGCAGGCAAGCAGTTTGAAATTAAGGTGTTGGCAGGACCATATTCTCAGTAAGTCTCTGGATGAATCTTGTTGCCTCTCCCCAGCTTCTGAAAGCCACAGGCATTCCTTGGTTTGTGGCAGAATGAGCTCCAATCTCTGCCTCTACCTTCACTTGTCTTCTGTGCGTGTGTGTCCCGTAAGGACACCAGTCATTGGATTAAGGGCCCATTCTACTCCAGTATGACCTCATCTTAACTATTACATCTTCAACGCTATTCTGACCCATTCTTAAATACTGGGGGGTTAGGACTACAGAGTATCTTTTTGGGAGGACTCAGTTCAACCCATATGTCGATCAATGTGTTTCATTGATCAGTTTTGTTTTGGTTTTTATTTTATAGGTAGCATACCTTTTACTTTTATAGGTAGCATAAATTCTTATGCTGCTTTTTCTGCTTCACTGAATTTTGAAACTTAAATTTCCATGTGACCACTGTAAGAAATCAAATGCCTGTTTGTTAACAAAATATATTAAAAGTTATCTTTTTGGAAGATGCCAACATTTATATATGAAACATTCTTCACATGGTCTTATATGATGACCTGTTTTTTAAGTTTCACTCATCAGGTATTTCAGTAGCTTGATAAAGTATTTTATACTCCTTGAGGCAACTTCACATTTAATATTTCATGTTTTTTTTTTTTTTTAAGTACTTTTTCTTTTCCTTTTAGATTTTTTATTTATTTATCTTTAGAGGGGAAGGGAAGGAGGGAGGGAGAGAAACATCAATGTGCGGTTGCCTCTTGTATGTCCCCTGCCGGGAACTGGCCTGGCAACCCAGGCATGTGCCCTGACTGGGAATTGAACCGAGATCCTTCGGTTCGCAGGCCCGCGCTCAATCCACTGAGCTACACCAGCCAGGGCTAATATTTCATGTTTTTAATAAAAGGACTCCATGTAACTGAGTATGAAGACAATTTGAAGAAATCATGGGTGTGGAAAGAGCTATACAGTGTTCGAAATATAAGACCCTCCTGCCATGGAATCCTGGGTGTGTACGGAGGGATGATTTACACTGGCATCTTCTACTGGATACTTAGGGGAATGGAGCCATGGACTCTGAAACATAAAGGTAATTCCAACATATTTGGCAATATGAATGTTATAATCATTAAAAACTCATGAATGGGATGCATTAGTGAATTTTTTTTAGTGTTTTACACTTGCTTTATTAATGACAAATTCAGTATCTTTAAGACAACAGCAGTCATTATTATAAAAGTAAAATTCTGTTCCTTTGGTATATTTTCAAGTTTTGTTTTTTTACTTTAAAATTATTGTTGTAATTTTTTTTTTAAATCTTCCACAAAACTTTTGAAGGTTCTGACTCTGATCAGCTCAAGCCAGCCAAGGACTGCACGCCTATTGAATACCCAAAACCTGATGGGCAGATTAGTTTTGATCTTTTGTCATCTGTGGCTCTGAGTGGTACTAATCATGAACATGATCAGCCAGCACATTTAACCTTAAAGGATGACAGTATACCTGTAAATAGAAATTTGGCAATATACGATGGACCCGAGCAGCGATTCTGCCCTGCAGGTCAGTGCTGTGATTTCCCTTCAGTCCTAAAATACAAACATTTGCTTTAAACATATGAGAAACACAGTCCCATTGCTTAGGAAATGCTGCTTTATGGCTTACTCTAGCAATGTTAAAATAATAAGGATTTTTTGTGAAGCCTAATAGGTATTCCTCAAAAAAAGCCCTTCCACGTCTACCCCTGGACCAAAATAAGGATTATGAACACCAAACACCATCATCTGTCATGGCCGCTCACTCCAAACACCAGTGTGTACAGATGCTTAAATACTGGTGATAGCCATATCCAGCTCAAGAAAGTGGCCCAGACTTCAAATTCATCATGAATACTCTCTTAGTGCTGAGTTTTCAACAAGAATTATAAAAGTCACTGGGTCTCAAATGATAAAGTAAAATAGTATTTAGATATGTAAAAATTTAGTACACTGTGGAGAAGTACTAGAAAAGTCGTAAGGGCAACAACTTTACCTGTCTTTTGACTTTATTTTAATCATTTCTGTCATTATACTAGGTGAGGGTAAGGACTGGATCTATTTTGTCTTTCCAGCTATAGCATCAACACACACACACACGTATAAAATTTTAACTCAAAAGCAACCAAGATCTTTGTAATAATGCTCTGTGGATAAACATTTAAAAAACAAACCTTCATGGTTTGTGTAGCTACTGTTTTTTTGGACTTCAATTTCTATTTTTGAATTTTGAAAGTTAAAAAAGGTACTTCACAATATTGTTTTCTTACAGGAGTTTATGAATTTGTACCTTTGGAACAAAGTGATGGATTTCGGTTACAGATAAATGCTCAGAACTGTGTGCATTGTAAAACATGTGATATTAAAGATCCAAGTCAGAATATTAACTGGGTGGTACCCGAAGGTGGTGGAGGACCTGCTTACAATGGAATGTAAACTGCAACTGATTTCATTTGCAGGCAAGTCTGATAACCACTTTCTCTAAAATGTATGGTAAGCTAATTTTAAAATGTTGAAAAGTTAAGAAGTGTCAAAATATCTCACGGCATAATATTGATCACAGTGTTCATAAAGTATCAGGGAAATAGAAATTTTATACTATACCTAAAAACTGTCCCATAAAAAATTATCAATATTTATCTTAAATAAAACTTTGTAAGTGACGTAGCATCTACTTAACTCTTCAATGATTCAGTACCAACAGCGGAATAAACTGTTGACCTTTAAAGTACATTTAGACTCATCAAATTCAACTCTTCAAATATAAAAATAAATGCATATTGTAGACCAGAGGTTGGCATCCAGCCCACCACTTTTCTTAGTTTTATTGGAACGTAGGCATGGCGTGCCCATTGGTTTACATATTATCTATGGCTACAACTGCAAAAATCAGGTGTTACAAAAAACACTGGTCCCAAAAATTTAGTAATCTGGCCCTTTAGAGAAAGCTTGCTGACCCCTGAACATATACGTATGTATCTGTATTATCTGTAAGTATCAAACACCAGCACAAACCAACCACAGTTTGCAGAGAGCAACATTACAGAATTGAGGGAAATCATATAAAAAACTTAAGCTTTTGTCTGTTTATTCAACAGATGTATCTTTAGTTTAAAAATAGGTTGAACACCATTATTATTTGTGAATAATGTAGATAGCCATGAAAAAATCGACTTCACTGTAGTTTGTAACACTTTTATTAAGAGTGAACAGATACCAGTATTTCTAAACTGTAAACAATGGGAACTGAACTATCAGAGCAAACACATTAAGCAACATATATAATATTAGAGCAAAACCCTTCAGTTTTCTTATTGCCTTTATACATCAATGGGTAATACTTAAGTATAACTGAATTCCTTATTAAGCAAACATTTTTGCATATGCTGCCTTCTCTTTTTCTTTCTGTGCCTTTATCTTTTGTTTGACTTTCAGCAATTCTGCCTGGATAGCTGCAAAATAAATGTGTAATAGGAGTTATTTTTCAAACATTCAAAAAATGAGGTTGACTAACAAAGTGGTGTTTTAGTATGATTTAATTCCCCCTTGATAAAACTCTTCTTGCCCTATTAACAGAATATTTTACACTGGGAAAGTAAACACAAATACAAAAATCACAAAGCATAATTTTAGAAGACTGTCAATTATGAGAATCTGAATTGACAGATTTGCCTTCTCCTCCTTCATTAGAGATGGCAGTTAAGTGCCTCCTGTCTTACTTTAGTATTAAAGAAACCAAAGATGTATTTTTTATTCAAATTATTTTACTGTTGTTCAATTACAGTTGTCTGTATTTTCTCCCTACCCCTCCCCCCAACCTCTTCAAAGATATATTTTAATATCTGGTTCTAATAGCACTATTAGAAGTTGGTGGTGTATTTGAAAGACAAACTTATTTTTGTCAATGTCCCAAAGCTTTCCCAAAACGTAAATCTGTTAGCTAGAATATTTAGGTCATGGCTACATTCAGCTTAAGAAATGGTCCTACACATCAAATTCACCATAATATTCTTTTAGTACTGCACTTTTGACTATAATTAAACGAAGAGGAACTAAATCTCAAATGATACAGTAGAACAGATAGTATTCAGGTATGTGAAAATTGGCATTCTGGAGAGGGACTAGAATGTAAGCTCTCTGAGGACAGGGACCCCTGACTTGTTCAATGCAGTATGACAGTGCCTGGCCCAATGACAGGCATTCTGTAACATCTGTTGAACAAATATAAGTATCTGCATCTAAGTGGGAAAGGGGACAATGTTTCATGAGGATAAATTCTTAAAGGACTAAGTGAACTTTCACTACAAAAACTGCCAACTTACCTTTATCTTCCGGAGCTATCTCCTGAGCTTTCTTAAGATCAGCCTTTAATTGGAAAAATATTTTTAAGAAATATTAGGTGTATGATTTATGAAGATGGTTATCTTTTTAAAAAACTGAAATTTAAAAAACAAGATTTTACCAATGCTTGGTCGTATTCTTTTAATCCTTGCCATCCTTGAGCTCTACGGTAGAGTGCTTTGGTATTTGACGGATCAATTTCAAGAGCCTACAAAAATATAGCAAATATTAAACATATGTGCCAGATTTCAATTTATTGTCTGTCAGTTGCAAATCAAGCCTTCTCTGCTCTGTAAGGAGCTGGACGCTATAAATCTCTCCTCTGCCAGCTGGCACACTGTTAGGTTTTGCCAGTAGAGGGAGCTACATGGACATGGAAAAGGAAGCTGTTTCTCTTCCAGGTTCCAGGATGCTCCTCTCATTAGGTTCCAGCATAGCTTGGTCAATAGCACACAGCAAGTACCCACAGGCAGTGCTGCAAGCACTCTAGTGAATTCCACAAGCGGTGCTCATCGAATACCTCTGCCACCCAGTGAGCCACAGCCATCCCCTGTCCAAGGAGGTCTGGGTCTCAGGGATCTTGAGAGGTGCTTCTTCCTAGGGGCTCCATCCCAGCCTAAGCAGCTCCTATATTTTGCATATATATCTGCCATTCTCATAACCTTAGAATTCCCTTTACTAGCCAATCCCTTATTATTCCAATTCCCTCTTATATTTTCTTTTAAACTTTCTCTGTTCAAAATTACTGTGTAGTTTCTATTTCCTGATTCAGCCCTAGCTGATAAAGCCATTTTGAATTAAAAGCTGTATACATTCTTTTACTTGAAATCTAGGTTATTTTTTTAGGAGCATGAATAACTTTTAATAGATCTCTCCTCTGAAACAAATATTTTTAAAATAATGTATTTTGTTTATTTAATATCTTTTATCCGCCTCAAAAAGACCCAAGATATTGGTGAAGACTAGTCATTTCGTTTGGTAACATTTTTTCCTCTGCTGTATGCTTCTTTCTAAATATATTCTTATCCCTACTCCACCTACCCCACCAAATTAGGATCTCATTTTGTTTCCTCTTGCTCTGGACATAACTGGTCTATGTACATAGTTCAATGTGCAATTAAACTTACTGGGTGTAGTCTTTTAAAATTCATGGTTTAGTTTGAAAATTTTTCAACTCTACAACAGGGAGCCATAATTGCTCTATTTAAGGAAGGTAATTCTGGCATCTTTCTAGCTTTTATAGTTAGTATTCCTGGATGTCTCCATAAAGAGAGCCAAATAAAATGTTCCTTGATGGTATGGGTTTGTCTTTTAATTAAAATACCTTTTGGGTGTTTAATATGGGCCCCACACTGTGCTAAATGCTTTACATGTTTAGGTACTCATAACAATCCCATGAGGCAGGTATTACTTCCACTGACAATATAAGACCTTCTAAACTCGGGTGCTTACCCAAGATCACAAAGTTAGTAAGTGACAGAGGTCTAATTAAAAAAAAAAAAAAAAAATGTATGACTGACTCCACACCCACATTCTTCCTCATTCCTGGCCCTGTCTTCCAATGCCCAGCACATACTAGGTATTCAACATGTTAAATGAGTAAGTGAGCTGATACATGTGCTTTGAGGGGAAAAAAAGGAAAAGTATCTTCATAGATATTAAGCAACATAATAAGCTAAGTAAATGGATTAAGAGGAAAACTGAAAGTTCAAAATATTTAAAGATAAAATGACATCTTGTGTTTTATAGTCTAATTAGGTCCTATGCCATGATATATGAATGTCCATAAAATTGCTTCCCTTGAAGTTCTAAGTCATGACCTAACCCTGTCAAAAAGTTCAATATCCACAGACTTCAGACTTACCTCCAAACAACTGTCAATTGCTCCCTGCCAATTTGACATCTTCAGTTTGCAAGCACCAATATTCAGCATGCAGCTTAAAGCTACAGGTTGCAGCTTCAATCTATCTACTTCCTCAATTACAGCCTTTGAACCTTCCACGTATCTGGAAATCACATTAGTAAAAGTAACATGTAATGCTACATGCAACAAACCAGGTCTCTGTTAAAAGCAAGGTTCTCATTGTGTGACCGGGAATACAATGGGAAAGGTGAAGAACTGTGTTTTTGAGTTGTCATTTAACACAGTTCCTAGAGCTCAGTCCACTGAAAAGGGCTCAGAAACAATGAGCATACCTGGTCCCCAGAATTTGTTCTCTAAAGTCTATCCCCCACTGAAAAGAATCAGGGCTCCTTGGAGAGATCACTGATACCATATCTGGAAACAGGTTAAGTATAAGATAAGCCTGGAACATCTCGTGCCAGAAAGTAAGCCAAGTGACCACAGTCTAAGAGGAACATGTCAAAAGGATGTAGAAAAAGGGGCTTCCACTAGGAAAATCTGGAACCTCTGACGTGCAAAAGGAATGATGGTAATAGTGTAAGAGGTTGAACAGGAAAAAAAATCCCCAGGTCTATAGGATACTAAACACAGGGGGGTAGAGGGGACACTCTTTCAAACAGAAGCATGCCAGCTAGTAACTGTAAAATGAGTGATAAAATTAGAAAATCACAGTTCTGCAACCATCAATGTAATTACTGACTTAGGCAAGCATCTTCAATAATGTGATATGAAACTACCGGATGAAGGGTAAGAAGCTGAATATGCATATAATCTCACAGTATCATCTCAGAGTACTTATTATTTACAAAGGGGGGAAAGGCACTTTTATAACACAGACATCTGGTTGACACCACTTTAATCAAGAATCAAAACTCAAATTAGGCCAAACTGACATGTGCTATCACTATATGGTATCGTAGAAAGTACACATCACCTACTTAAGTCCTCTTGCCAAAATATTTATCCTTACCCTTATCTAAAGGAAGCAATCAAACAGATGGTATTCTAGGACATCCTACTTACAACTCCCCAAAATGCAATGACTCAAGAACCTTGTAGAATAGGATTTATTAAAGATTAAACTAGAGACATAAAGGCAAATGATACAAAAACCCTGGCATTTAAAAAAAAAAAAAAAAACTAGAAACAACCAATTGGGGGAATTTGATGTGGATTACATATTAGATAACACTGTATCACTGGTATTTGGGGTGTTTTCATAGCAGTAAGTTTATGTAGAAGAATGTCCTGTTTGTTAGGAAATAATTGTTAAAATATTTAGGGGTAAATTGTCATGGTATCTACAACTTCCTTTCAAAACTGACTCTGCAAAAACAAATGCAGCAAAAGTGAACCAGTGAATGTAGGTTAAGGTACATAAGCATTCATTCATGTGTAATTCTTTCAACTTTTCTGTATTTGGAAAATTTTCGAAATAAACTAGAGGAAACAAAAAAAATGCAATTATTTTAACACATCTCGTAGCTTTGCAAGTAATTTATCAAAAATACAATAAGCAACTCCTGAATTTCAGTTTATAGTTCAATTTACAAGTTCTTAAAAGTAATTTATTAAAAATGCTTTATTACCTTAAAACCTTTGAGTATTTTTTAATGGCCATCTCCCAGTTTTGGGATTTGAAAAAAGTATTTCCAATATTTTTTAAGTCTTCCGTTATTAATAGTATTTTATCTGCCTGTATAAAAGAATACAAACATGTTGGGTTTTAGTGAGTAATGTGGTTTAATGCTAGCTTCTATCACTAACACAGATTAACACAAAAATCTCAAAATTTTACTACAAAATGTTTTTAGTAATTTTATTCAAGTTGGACTAATCTGAAAGTACTCACGTCTTTTAAATCTATATCTGCGTCTTCGGGGAAATCTGGATGCCTATCACCAGAACCATCTTCTGGAAATATTCCCCAATCATCCCCTTCCTTCAACTCTCCACATTCTGCAATAACGCACAACTGTAAAAATAATTCTAAATTGTAGAAGTCCACTACTATATTAATGGTACATTTTTAAAAATCTGGGTTTAAAAGTTATACAGGTACAAGTCATGTGTAGCATGGTCCAAGTCACTTCTGCAATGACAGGCTGACTTTAGGAGGCTCGCCTATATCAGCTTTAATTACAAGAGTGCCCTCCATAAACATTCCAAGTAACAGAACAAGGTCACTGTTTTAAAAAATTATTTTATTGCTATTCAGCATCTTGGTAGACACAAAGTAAGTTGAAAACCTTATTTTCTATGTAATTTTCTTTAGATAGGGCGTAACTTTCAATGTACTGTTGCCTTTATACACTGAGTGACAGCCTACCTTCTGCAGGTATCTGAACTTCCAATTCTCCTACCAATTGGGTTGGGCAGTAGGATTTTCGTTTCGATTTACAAATATTTGGAACAAGAGGACCTTTAAGTTCCATAATCTAGTCTAAACCCTTAACTTACGTAGGATGAGGAATCATAGGCCAAGAAAAGTTTAATAAGATCAAAGCCAAACCACCAATTAAATCAGAGTCTAGACAGATTCTTCATTTACAGACTGACTCAAAATTTTCCATGTATAGAAAGACTTAAATCACCAAGATTAAAATTAAAATAACTTAAAAAAAAACATTTTTAAGTCCCCTAACCTTTTCTTGAATTTAAAAGAAGTTGCAGATACAGGTTTCTATACCAAAAATACTTACACTTTTCCAGCTAATAATCATCAGGTCCTCTTACTTACTGATTTCTTTAATCAGTAACTAAGATAAACTCTGTACTTACTTTGGCAGGTTTTTCACCTTTCACTTCTACATTTTCCAGAATTCTTGCCACACCCATTCCTTTAATTAATTGGCCAAATACCACATGTTTCCCATCCAAATGAGGAGTCGGAACTGTTGTGATAAAGAACTGAGAACCATTTGTATTGCTGCCTGCGTTTGCCATGCTCAATAAACCCTCCCGGTCATGCTGTAGAAATAAAAATCATTAAAAGAAAACCAAGGTTAGAGGTTCTAGACTGAATTGTTCATTCACATGAAACTATGGTAGACTGTAATACCATTTAGATCAAACAATATTGTGTAATTTTACTTTGTATAAATTGCGACCTTTAATTCAGTAAATGTAGGGTTATTTTATCACTTTTTAAATTTTAAAAAACTTAAATCAGTAACAGAAACAACAGTGGAAGGTGTTCTTCTAAATTGGCCATATTAAGAAAATGCTGGTATTTCATCCTTAAGATGAAGATGCTGCATTAAGGAAATATAATAATTAGACTTTGCCTTTTTATTTTATGGTGGATGCTTTTTTTTTTTTTTTCCTCAGAAGCACTGAACAGCCTTCCTACGTTATGGGACTACATTATGATTCTTCCTTTATACTTCAATAAACTGGGAATAGTGATAGGTCATTCAATTTAGTCTGGACATTTAATGAGGTACTTCCCTAATTTCAAAAGAATCCACAATCTATGGCTTTCATCCCAGGTAAATAATTTCTTCAGAGTACGCCCAAAAGAAACTACTGCACACATACATATGGGAATCAAAGTTCTTCCTGGCACCAACCTGGTATCAAAGGTTCTGCTGAAACACAATTTGATCTTTCCTCTTATCCTCAAGTTTGTAAATTTATTCCTTACTGGGCCAAACATTAACTAAAATGCCTTTCACCTCTCCAATCTAAATCTAATTTGGCTTTAAGAATACAGCACTGTAGAAGATAAGAACTGCTATGTCCTCTCAATAGGCCTTCCGTTAGGTCAACATCATCATCACATAACCTTAGTTTGCATGCTTTCTGCTAGCTTGCCTTTTTTCTTTCCAAAAGTTTGGTGCTTTCCCCATGAAATTAAACAGAATATTAACTTTATTTCCTCAGCCTCCTACTGCCTTTGTCTTCCCTCACTCACATCCCTCCTTCACTCCAGCATCCTGTTTTAGTTTTCCTCTACCCAAATCTCAGCCACTTTGCAAGGCCCAGTTTGCCCAACTTATGTACAACCATTCCTTCTCAGTGTCTTCCCTAATAATTTCCACCATATAAATCCTAGCTTTCTGTTGTAGTGCCTACAGAAAGTTTCCATCAATTTAGCATTTATTTTCAGATTAGAGGTATCATCCAGTTGTCCCATATTTAAATACTGTCTTCCAATAAAATCACAAATCCCTTGCCATCGAGTCCTTTCATTTTTACAAACGCTTTGGTGCCAGTGACAATATTAAACACACTTAGTTGCAGTCAATGAACACTGCTTTATAAATTAATGAGATTTTCTTCTCAAGTTATCCTGATTACCTTGTTCATATTCCTCATTTCCAAAGACATCACTTTACTTTTGTACTTACATGTCCATTCTTATAACTTGAATGATGCAATATAACCCGATTACATCTTGGGACAATGAAGATAAGAAGGCACAGGCACCACTAATGTCCTTTAGGAGCTTGTACATTAACCATATCCTCTAGTCTGCAAATCCCCTGACATCCTGGATATTAGCGATGGTTTTGTTGCTCTTCAAATTCAAGCATAAAGATGCACAAGTTACCATTCTTCTGATAATGAGAACATTTTTCCTGGAAGCAATTTTGCCATATTGTGGCCACTTAAAAACTCATTAGCTTTACTGAAGTGTGTAAACTTGGATCACACTAAAATAACTGTAGCGTTTTTTGCTAAATCATGTACTGGATGAAAGTTTTCCATATCAAAGAGGCATATTTACAAATACACCTTTTCAAAAAAAGAGTCTAAGCCCACTTGAGACATTCATTGTGTCGTAACCCAACAAGTGTCCGCACATAACACCCTTTTTTATCATAACATACACTTTATCTACTTTACCTTGTAATAGAAATTCTCATCTTCAAACTTTTCACCATAAATACTTTCTCCACCTGTCCCATTTTGATTTGAGAAGTCTCCACCCTGAATCATAAATTTCTTAATAACTACAAAAAAGGAAAATAGCTTTTAGAAACTAAGAGAGGACTTCAACAATATTAACTAACGAATATGTGGTAATACAGGCAATTTCCTAAAACACGATGCTCTAGTCATGTCACTCTCCAAGACTTCACAGTCTGAGTCCAAACTGCTTTTACTGCCTGATACCCCACTGATACTCAGACTATCAGTTCAAATGGCACTACTGCAGTACAATTGCCACTGGCATCCCAATTGGATCTCCTAATTCTTCTCCCTCAGTAGCATGACTCTACCTCCATTTTAACATAAATCATAATGATCTCTCTCTTCCAGCAAACAAGTGACTCCCTAAGTATACCTGTTTTTCATCCTTGTAACTGTGCGTGGCTGGGCATGTATTAGTCACTCCCGAATAAAGACCAACAATTTCCAGATCTATTATACCATAATGGAAGTATTTCAGCAAAAATCATCTCTTGGTGTCATGGGTTCCCAAGATCACCCCCCATGTTCAGAGATTCCCTATAGTTCATGGACTCAGCATTTGGTTGTATTACAGAAACATAGTAAGGATACTCAGATGGATCACAAAGGAAAAAGTTACAGGGAGAGTCTAGAGGGACCCACATGTGCTGTCACTATCGCAGAACCAGTCAGAGTACACATTCTCCACCTAACAAAGACAGTATGAGAACATACGTACAATGTTTCTGCACAGGAAAGCCCACTAGAGACTCAGCAGCCAAGGTTTTCATTGGGGAAGATCATGTAGGCACCCTCTACCTAGCATGTACCAAATTCCAGACTCCCAAAAGGAAATCAAGTCTAGGTATAGTGAACCACCTTTATGATTTCAGGAACAGTTCAAATTCCTATTCCCAGATTTCAGCCAACGGCCACCCTTGTGAGCAGACCTTTCTAAGGATGGCAGTCCAAGGCCCGCTATGTTAACTCTTTTCCACATACACTTTATTAGCACACTAAATGTAACTACTCAAATGATTATAGTCTAGCTTTTTTGTTTATTCATTAAATATTTATTGAGCACCTGCTCAATGACTATACTACATGCTGAGGACAAAATAAGATATAATTCCTGAACTCATGGAATCTTCAATCTATTGGGGGAACCATCAAACAATCACTAAAGTATGATTAGAAAGTGTGATAAGCTGTGTGAAATGCCGTCTTTTAATCACATATCTCAGACACTTGAATCTTTAAATCTGATACGGTCTTCCCAAGTAATCCTGCCGAAGAAGTAGGTAAAACTTTATCACCAGGTAGTTAAGTTATCAAAGGTCTGCTTTTTTTATCATGGTCACTCTCAATCTAATCACACTTTTTTCTCAATCTAATCACACTGTCTTAAGAGTTGGAGGACTGGCAAGCTAGGGTGGTCCACTTCTCTACAAACAAACCTTAGGACTCTCCTATAATTAATTCTACCTTTCACAGACCAACCTTAATGAAACTGAGCTATTGCCTCAGGTGTCAGAGCATCCTCTTGGAAACCAATAGTAACTTTTTATCTTCACCTCACAGAGTTTTTTTCCCTAACTCCTATAAGGCAGGATTTGATTATCTCTAACAGCAACTTTCAAACACTGTGCCACAAGAACTTTTAAAACACGCAATACCTGACTATTTAGTCAGAGACATTGACTTCTTTTCCCTTAGATTGTCAAATTAATGACAACAGCCAACACAACAATAGCCATCCAACATGAATGAATCAAAATTATCCCTGTATTTGTTGACAGACCAGCAAAAAAATACATTTTGGGGGGTACTACAGAATTTTAGTAGTTGATGTGATGAAATAGGAAAGGTTGAAAATCGCTGACCAATAAAAATAATCAGTTTCAGAAAATTTACATACTTCGATGGAATGGGCATCCTTTGAAATGGAGAGGTTTCCCAGTGGTGGGTCCAATGCCTTTTTCTCCTGTACACAATGCACGAAAATTTTCTGCAGTTTTGGGTACAATATCCGCAAACAATTCTAAGACAATTCGACCAACTACAAAAATAAAATAGTGTCAGTATGCAAAACAAGCAATCAAATAAGTGATAAAAAGACAATCGGTAAAATTATGGCCACTAAGATTCCAAGTTTTCTTTTTTTGTCATTTTTTCTAGTATTCAAATTTAGTCTATTTAATGTTAGATGCCAAGCACCTAGTTAAATCTGAAACAATTATTTTTCTACATCCTACAATAGATCATAAATACAGTAGCTGAAAGATTAGCACCATATAAGGGACACCATATGGTGTGTAAGTATAAATGGTTTTAAATTCTGAGTAATGTCATCAACATGTACTCATTTTCAGTCACCAACTGACCAAAAGGAAAAAATTCTTTGGTCAGATTGGCTGAATTTTAAGTATAGCTGTAGCCTTTGTGCTCTCCGAAGCCTGCCTGCTGAAGCTTCGGAAACAAAAGCTGGAAAAGTTCCCGTCCTAGATAACTCCTGCTGGAGGTAAAAATAAACCTGGCACTGGTTTCAAAACAAACTGAAATGTACATTTAAAAGTGTGTGTGTGTGTGTGTGTGTGTGTGTGTGTGTGTGTGTGTGTGTGTGTCCAAACGATCCACAGGGTCCCTGAATCCTGATGTGTCCGTTTGTTTAACATTCAAACACACTGTTCGGCTAACAATTCTAACATATTCGAGAACAAGCGCAGTTCAGTTACGAAGCAATATGCTAATCCACGAGTTTAAGACGCTTGTGAGCGGCTAACGTAGCCTAGGCAACCACATCGCTACCTCGTATTCTTTTTCCCAATGCCAACACAGAAACTGGACACCAATCTGGACCATTAAGAACCAATAAGGTAAAAGCAACAAGCAAGTCGCTTTAATGTATAAATAACATGAAGATTATTGATATAGCTCGTGTGGCAAAATAGAAGGCGTGGCTGGAACCCCCTGACGCACACCCCAGGATTTCCTAAATGTCCCATTGAAAACATAAAATAATCTTATTTTATGCCAACTTCATGGTGCACGGTGGCGGCGAAGTGAAAACAAATCTGGAGAGACAAACGTAAAAGCTGCTACAATGCCCAAACCAGAAATTTCCAGAAACTTCTGCACGATAGGTGGCATTCTCCAAACCCGCTGGCTTGACCCGAACCCCTAATGCTTGGATATGTTCAGAAGGTCCAGTCCGGGTGACCATGCCCTCCGCTCCAAGGAGCAGCCCCTGGCCCGAACCGCACCCCACCCTCGGAGTCCCCCGAATCCCGGGAAGCCTAGCCTCCTTGGAATCATTCTCCCGAGTATCAGACTCCGCTCACCTCGCTCGCCTCCAATGTCCACGTCAAAGAAGACTCGGGGGTTACAGGGGTTGGAGGGCTTAGCTTTGGGAGATGGGTACGACATTTTGACTTGCAGACGCGTTTGGAAGCAGGTTCCGAGTACCTCGTGGCCGCGGGGTAGCTGAAACTCGAGAGCAGTTCTTTCAGCGAAGACCTTGCGGGGCGCTCACGAGCCACTTCCGGCGTGGGGTCCGGAAGCCGCAGTCCGACTTCCGGCACCGCCTACCCGCGGCGTTGCCACGCGCTTGAGGTGGGACGCGTCAGTTTCTATGTTTCGTACCCGCCTGTTCTCCCTCTTTTCTCTTTCACTGTAGTTGCAACCTTAGTTCTTTCTCTACTCTTCGCTTGTGATTCATCGCTTTTCCTACCATCGTGGTGTGGAAGAGTTTGGGATCCCATTTCGGCCTCTAACTGGTGTTTGGTTGCTTCTCTGAACTCAGTTTACTTGTCTCGAAAGTAGGAATGAAAATGCTTACCTCGGAAATTCGCTTTAAGGATTAAAGAAGTAAATCAGCACAATGCTTGACACAGCCTGGTGGTGGCTATTCAGTAGTTGCGCATTATTGTTGCCTTGTTGTTTTAATTTGATCTTCACGATAACAGTATAAGTGATAGAGGTTAAGCTAAAGGCTCCAGGGAGCTGCTGGAGCTGAGAGTCCAGAAGAGAATTTTGATTCCTGATAAAACTGCATCGTAGTCCCCTTTTCCCTTATTTAAGATCTAATTTTGGAGAAAAGTGGTACGTTCCTTAGTATTTTGTAATATTCTGATTGTTTATTCGTTTATTTCATATTTTTCCTCCGGTTAAAATTATACTTCACGAGCACAAAATTTTTGTTCTTTTCATTGCTCTATCCCCAGCACCTCTAACAATGTTTGGCACATAACGTGCTCAAAAAATGTTTTTGAATGAGTGAATGAGTTATAGTAAGCTAATGGTCTTGTGAATGTTTATAAGAGAATGTTAACATTTCATTTCCCTGTCCATTTCAGGTATAATTTGAGATTATCAGCCCTTCGTGCTGATCCTTTCAAAATCCAGCACATTAAAATTAATATAAAATGTTAATTTCTTATGAGTTGATGTCCTTCATTTGTGTTTATTCGTTGTGGTTTCCTGAAAATCAAGGATAGCTGAGCACATAACCTCTGTCTCTTCATAAATAAGAGTCAGAATAAATTGTTCTCTAACCCAGTGTCATTTACAAGTTACAGGCTGGTGGTAACGTACACTTTGTCTCACAAATATCAAATGACAAATTCACATTAATGTTTTATTTTGCTTTACTAACTTAAAACCAGCCTTTAGATTATTATTCAAAGAATTGTTTTTATGCCATAATCTAACCATTATTATCATGGTATAATTATGATTAACTAGGCAGCATAGTGAAACACTTCTACTCCACTGTCAGAATTCTGAGTTTCTGATACAATCTCTATAGAAACTAACTTGTGACTTTGGACTTAGCCTCTGTGCCTGAGTTTTTGCATATGTAAATTAGGATATTATATGTATCTTAAAGTTTTTATAAGGGCTAAATGAATTATTTAGATATCTTAGTATCTGACACATTGCAAGTGCTAGATAAGTATAAGCAATAATTAATTATAAATAGCTTACACTTTATTAAAATTACTAATATCAACATATTTTAAATTGAAAGTTAAATTGAGAATGTCTCTGCCTTCTCAGACAATTAATGTGATTCTTCCTGTTATACAGGTTTCTGGGTGTAAAAAACTAAATGCTTCTCTCACAGTGTCTAGGTTTTTCACAGTGAAGTAACAGCTTTACATAAACTGTCACATTCCTAGAACCAACCCGAGTAACAGAATCATACCTTCAAAACCACTCCAGAACTGATCTCTAGTGAACAGACAAATCTTCCTAGCAATTTTCCCCATTGTCCATTTGCTTACTTAAAATAAAGCCCTGATTTCTGATGCTTTGACCATGCGCAGCAAGAGACAGAGCCAAGACCATGCACTATTTATTAGGGCAAAGGGCATAGTTTCATCTGGACAAAGGGAGAAATATTTGTTCTAAGAGCCCTATTATTGTTGTTTCTGTCTGTTCCTCATAAATGTAGTGGGATAATATTAATAGATTGTCTCCCCCATGTAATATTCTCTCAATTTCTTTGCCCATCACTCCACCCCAACAAGCATCTAGGCATTCTGCCCTTATTGCTTTAAGAAAAAAATGTGACTACAACAACAACAACAGAAAAACCGGTGGGGGGAAGAAGTCTCTCCCTGGCTTTGATATTGCAAAAGTATTAGCTTTACAGAAACAAAAAAGACTCCTGGCATAGCAAGAGATTAGGACCAAACATTTTTTTGTAAGAGTATAGCTTTCTAGTGGCAGAAAAAAAACTAAAACAAACCTATCTCCTGTGCTGGAGAATGGAGTTTTGGGTAGTAGAGAGGAGAGTAGGAGGGGAAGCAATGGCTGGGCAGATTTCCACTGTCCCTGAGATTGGGAGTCTGAACCACGTTCCCCAGTTGAATTCCTGAGAAGCCAGAAAACTACATAGATGAGTTTGTGAGATCTGAGAGCAGAGAGGAGCTATGCCCAAATTCCTGAATGCAGCAGCCCAGGAGGGCAGGAGGCCCCTGTAACAGGTTATAAATTCCTGGTGTGAGTAGGTGAATGGGAACTACACGGATTCCCAAAGGTTTCCTATGCCCTAACTTGGGAATGGGAGCAAAATGATATCCCTATATACCCAAGAGTGCCCTGGAAGAGGAAAGGCAGTCTCCACACTGAAAGGGAGCTTGCAGAAGGGAGCTCTGAACTCAAGAGGCCTGAGAGAACTAATGACTGAGTTGGGATGTTGAGTTTCTTGTTGGAGTCCTATGTAGACAGATGACACCCAAGAACCAGGAGCTCCCAACCCAAAAACTTGCCACTGTACTAGATATTCTCAAATTTAGATCCAAGCCCAGGGGGAGAGGTGGAGGAATACCAGAAATTGGCAAAGGTTATGCTATTGCCAACCCTTTGAAATAAGCAATTCACAAATGAACTTAAAGTGAGTTATGGAAAAATAAATGTGGTTTATACTTACCTGAGTTTTTACCTTTATATGGGCATAGGTTGTAGATCATCGATATCCTCACTAGGACCCAGACAAGATTTACTGTTATATTTATGAAAATAAATAAAGTGATAGTATTTGAAGTGCTTCTATTAGTAGTATAAAATCTACTGGGAAAAACTGCTCTGTATTTAGTGAACGTTATTGAGTACCTGAAACGTGCCAGACCTGGCACAGTAGAGTTGCTGTTTTTAAGGAGTTCATTGTTTGCAGAAAAAGACAGATCATTATAACATGTATAATATGGTGATGGACTCAAGACTGTGGGAAAAAAGGTTGAGAAATCCAAATTTGGAGCTCTCTAACAATTTCACAAGGAAGATGCCATTTGATCTAAGTCTCTTAAATTCTAGAAAATAATTCACCAGTCTAAGATTAGAGTCTGTATTATATATATACAATGGTCTGAAAACTTGATGTCTAAGAAATTAAGAACCAGAGAGAGAAAAGAAGCTATTATACCAAAGTACAGTGGAGAACAAAATGCAATGTTAATAGCAGAATATCTGATAAGAGTGAGGAACCTGGATGCACAGTTTATTGAGAAAAAAGCTAGTACAGCCTGATAGTCTTAATGCATGTGTCAAATAGAAAAAGAATTCTGTTTGTTCTCAATTTATCCAAATTTGCTCGAAACTCAGAACTATAAGCAAAACTCAACTATTAAATAAATGATTCTAAAGCATGTTCAGTATCATCATTATCAAAATCTAATAATATTTGAGAGAAGCTTAATTAAATGTCACCTGCAATCTACTAACAACTTCAACAGCTCAAAGACTAATTCATTAGAAATTCTCATTTGTATACAGAAAACTTTTCCTTTTAGTCATGTTCTTTGCATAAGTAGATTTTTAAAAATTACCAGATATTTTAATGCCTTATTAGAAATATAAATGAAAACAGACCCAGCTTGTAGGACTTCATGGGCTAAAAGAAATGCCTTTAAATTTATAATAAAGTCAATTCTATTGTTTAAAATTACTTATACAATTTTTAGTATTTAGAATTTTAAACAATTTTTAAAATTCTCTAAATATCTACTATTAGTGAAAAATAATTATCATTAAGTTGACATTTTAAAAACTAATAAGTATTGCATACATATTATGTGTCATGAGTGCTCTAGAAACTTTATATTGATTTATTTTTTTATTGAATTTATTGGGGTGACACTGGCTAATAAAATTATATAGGTTTCAGGTGTACAAATTCTATAATACATCAAATGTATATTGTACTGTGTGTTCACCACCCCAATTCAAATGTCCTTCCATCACCAATTATTCCCCTCTACCCTCTTCTATCTCTCCTCAACCCCCTTTCCCTCTGGTAATCACCATGCTGTTGTCTGTGTCTGAGTTTATATTGATTTATTTTTTTAATTTTTTAAAATTTAATTTTAGAGAGAGGGGAAAGGAGGGAGAAAGAGAGGGAGAGAAACACTGGTTGCCTCTGGTACATACCCTGACCAGGGGCCAAACCCGAACTTAGGCATGTGCCCTGACCTGGAATCAAACCATGGCCTTTAGTTTTGTGGGATGGTCCCCTACCAACTGGGCCACACCGGACAGGCTATCTTGGTTTATTTTTTAAAAAATTAGTTACACATTCATAGTATTATAAAAAGATAAAAAGGATATATAATAGAAAGTTTCCTGGCCACTTAGGAAATTCTTAGAAAGTTTTCACCATGAAATTAATGCTTTCATTTTCTTAAGTGATTTTCTTAAGTGTTTTTCTTAAGCATTTCTGTAATTATACAAGCAAACATGTATGTGTGCTAGGTACTTTCCATCCCCTGTTTTTACACCCTGTTCTGCACTTGGCTTCTTCTGATTAACAATATGTCTTGGCAATCTCCCATTTGGTAATGTAAATGTTCCCTTGTTCTTTACTACAGCATGGTATTTGATTGTATGAGTTCATCACGATAGTCCCTCATAGATGGAAATTTTGGTCGTTTCCACTGTTCTCTTACAATAAAAGTACTGCAACAAATATCCTCATACAGTTATCATCTGGCTTATTGAACAAGTACATCTGTTCAATAAATTCCAGCTAAAGGAATTGCCAGTTAAAGGTTTGTATGTGCATTTATAATTTTGGTAGATACGGCCAAACTGTTTTCTGTGGCAGTTGTACCAATTTACATTCGCCTAAACAATGTATAGGAGTATCTGTCTCCACCATTCTCTCTCCACCAAATGTGATGTTAAACTTCTTGATCTTTGCCAATAAGATGTGGGGCGGGGGATCCCTTACTAATGCTTTAAATAGATTTTCTTATTAATCCTTGTAACACTATGTACTATTATTATCATTTATACATGAACAAATTAAGGCTTACAGATGTTAGATTACTTGATTAAAGTTACTCACATAAAAGGTGGAAGAATCAATATTAAACTCACCCTGTCTGCATCTTACATAAAACCTCTATTATGCCACATAGTGTTTCCATTAAGGAATACAGCTCAAAAGCCTTAAAACTTATATTTCTCATAATTATTTTTGAAGATTCAGAACTTAATTCAAAAGATATAGCTGGATTTTGCAGTGTTTTAGTGGCAGCATTATCAGCATGATATCACTGAACAATAGATGTGTGTCCTAGTTTTAAAAGCATCCTAGTAGGTGGTGCCAGGTGAACCAGCTTTAATAGTCTTCTATGGCATCCAGGTCTGAAAAGTTTCATCCCATCCCCAAAACTTCGTTCTTCATAATCTACACACAATGGGCTGGTTTCTCAGCTAGTGGAGCACAGAGGGATAAATGTATAGTAATTGAAATAAAACTTCAGGGAGCCTAGAATGCTATTGTTACATTAACATGCTTGAAATCTAAAAGATAACATGAGAATTACAATAGCACTTTTCTTCTCCATAATTGAAAGTGATTTGCAAACATTCTAGCCTTCCTCGCATGTTGTTGATGAAGTAAGTCTGTAAAACAAACAACCAAAAACCATGTGACTATTCTCCACCACCTTTGACATTATTGGAGAGAATGTGCCTGGGTGGAGGAACTAACTATACGAGAATCATGTGCTCATGACATTTCAGGCTACAATTTGGCAACATTATGTATGCGTTTCCTGGCTGTGGGCTTTTCAGCACATTACAGGTTTGACTTGTTTGCACCTCTCAGTGGCATGTTGAGGTACCTGCCAGCCAGGAGAGGTTTCACAGAGAGAAAACACTGTTCCTCAATCTGAGCTCACAACCATTAGTCTGCCTAAGAATCTCCTGGGTGGCACTTCATGTTAATGCAGAAAATGTGGAGCATTCAATAAGTGGCGTCAGGGCAAGGGGGTGACCACCTGGAAAAGCAATAAATTTGGAAGTCTGTCTCACATCTTGTACCAAAATTAATTTCAGATGGGTAAAAGATTTAAATGGTAAAGGAAAAAAATGTGTGATAAAATTATGTCAAGTGAAAGAGGCTTTTTATAATGTGACACAGTAGTCAGAACCCATAAAAGAAAATATTGATGAATTAAACTTTCAATTTTAAAAAATTCTGCATGGAAAAGCCCACCATAAATGAAGTCAAAGACAAATAACAAACAGAAAAATTGATTCCAGTTCATATCACAGACTAAGTACTCATTTTCCTAATCTACAAAGAGCTTCTACAATTAAATAAGAAAAAGACCAACATTTTCAGAAATGTGGACAAGAGATAAGAATTTACAATTTTCAGAAATGAAAGTATAAATGGCTCTTAAATTAATGTTCAAAACTCCCTCATAAGAAAAGAAACGCAAATTAAAAATACACTCTGTCAAAAAACAAAAGTTGATAGCCTGGATTGGCCAGGCTATGGGGGAAACTTGTATGTCCATACATTACTGGTGAAACTAATTTGGTAATACTTATTAAAAAAAAATGCTTATCCTCTTTGACCCCCTCAAATCTACTTCTAGGGGAAGGTGATTCTAAAGGGGATGTTCAGGAGAGAATGTACCAACAAGACACCTGAAGGAGGTGAGGTAGTGAGCTGGTTTGACATTCCAGGCAGAACACCAGATGCTGAGGTGGGTTTCAAAACCGTGAGTCATGTGATAGAAAGAGCAAAATGGCCAGTGTGGCCGGAGTGGAATAAGCAAGAGGGGGATGGTACTGGGACATGTGTCAGAAAAGCATCACTGGGGCAGGACATGTGGGCTGTTATAGGTCATTTTGATGACTTCAGCTTTTCTCTAAGGAAATAGGGAAATCACTGGGATATTTTGAGCAGAAGAATGATGTATGTAACCTACATTTTAAAAAAAGAGTTTATTTGTTTAGAGAGACAGAGGGGAAGGGAGAGAGAAAGAAAAGGAGAGAAACATCAGTTGCCTCTTACACATGCCCTGACTGGGGACCAAACCCAAAACCCAGACATGTACCCTGACCAGGAATCAAACAGGCAACCTGCAATTTGCTGGACAATACCCAGTGCACTGAGCCACACCAGTCAGGGTGCGACCTCCATTTTTAAAAGAGCACTCTAGCTGCTTCGATAGAAACAAAGGAGTGAGTCTGAGAGCAGTAAGGAGGCTATAGTAGGGACAAGAGATAACAATAAATTGAATCAAGATATCAGTAGAGGTGGTGATACGTGATGGAGTTGTGGTATATTTTGAAGGTAGAATCACCTGGATTTTCTGAAAGGTTCTATTTGGAGTAGAGAGAAAAAGTGTACAATGAGTCTGAAATTTTTGACCTGAAAAACTGGAAAGAGGGAGTTGCCATCAACCTAGTTAAAGAAGTCCAAGAGAGAGATTTTGAATGAAGTCAGGTGTCAAATTATGGACATGACCAAGCCGAGATGCTTGTTAGGCACTCAAATGGATGTATTGAATAAACAGTTGGCTCTATGAATTTGGACTGCTTGGGGAAAAGTCCAGGCTGAAGCCATAAATTAGGAAGCCAGCATGTAAAAAGTGGTAATTAAAGTCTGAAACTGGGTGAGCTCTCCAGTGGAGTCAGTGCAGATAGAGAAGAGAACCAAGAAATTATCCTACAGTACTCCCACATTTAGAGGCAGGAATAATGAAGAGGAGCCAGTAAAATGGACTGAGATAAACCAGTGAGATAAAAGTAAAACCACAGAAGTGTTGTGTCCTGGAGGCCAGATACAGCAAATGTACCAAGAAGGATGAAGTGATCAGGTCAAACACAGCTGATGATGGATTATGGCAGAAACAGGCTAAGAATGGGCCATTAGATCTAGCGATGTGGGTCATTAATGAACTTAACACACACAGGTTTTGAACAGTAGTAGGGTGAATCCGTGACTAGAATAGATTGAGAAAGCAGAGAATCAAAATACAGGTACTAATTTACAGGAACAATAAGAGAGAGGGGAACGTGCTAGACAAAACCGTAAGGATGCCAGCAGCCAAATCCAGAATATGGGAACTTCTACAGGAAAAATCACTTAAAAAACAAACAAACAAACAAACAAAAAATAAGTGGCATGAAAAAAGCAGGGAGGGAAACTGTTAGAGATGAAAAAAGACTGACAGGACATACTAGTCTATGTGTTTAGAGCCTAAGTTGAGCAAATCTATTTTAAAAAGGTGTCTTTGAGACAATCTAGGAAATTTAACCCCTGGTTATATATTTAGATTTGTTGGATATACTATTGGTGTTGTGTTGGACATTTTTTAGTCATTATATGTCAGAGTGGTATACTGATGTCTGGGATTTGCTTTAAAATCTCCAGAAGAATCAGGGAAGGAGGGTCAATGAACTATGGTTGACAAAATGTTTATGATTGTTACCTGACAAAGTAATCACCCCAATTTAAACAAAAAAATTATAATTGTTGAAGTTGGGTAATGATATATAGTGGTTCATTATCCTGTCTCTCTACCTTTGGGTATGCTTGAAATTTTTCAAAATAATTTTTTAAAATAAGAAGACAAAAGCTAGTTTTAAGAAATACGGATATCTCTTTCAGGCTTTTTGCTATAAACAGGAACAGAGATGAAAGGATAGCTGGAAGGGAAGGGAGCTTGAAGTTGGTTTCTTTTCGTTTGTTTGTTTTCAATGTTCAAGGTGGGAGAAATAAAGGCGTATCTGTATGCTCTGGGAGAGATGGTACAGAGAGAGGAAATTGGATGATGCACAGGGGAAGGGAGAATCAATCACCGGGGCAAAGTCTTTGAATAAAGAGGGATGAGATCTGGTGCAAATGTAGGAGTATTGGCCTTACATAGTATGGACACTTTACCTAGCAATAGGAGGCGAGGCAAGACAGAGAAGGTGGGCACAGACGGGAGAGAACAGGAAGATGAGAAGACAGGAGCTTGTTGAAATTTTCTCTTGAAACCTTCAACTCCCTCAATGAAATCATATGCAGGGTTATCAGGTGAGCTTTGAGTGAGGAAGGAGTAGAACATTTGTCTAGGGGAGCGGAAGAGTGCATGTACTAGGGAGATATGGTATTTCCATAATGCTGATTGCCAGGCAGCATTAAAAGCCTAATGGGATTCAGTGGCCAAGAATTGAAAGTGAGCCTGATAGGCAAGGGATTTTGTCTTTCCAGACTCCATAAATGGGTGCAAGTTAGAAGGAGGTGGAGCTTTTACTGGGGTTTTGGTTTTAGCAGATAAGAATTAGGAAGTCTGAGAACCCCCAGGAGTTGAAAGTTGTAGTATTTGGAATAGAGCTAGATTGCTGTAACAAAGCAACCCAGCATTAATTCTGTGACTTAAAGCAGATTTTATTCTGATTTTAAACAACAGGCAGAAGTGACCATTCCCAGGTCCTTGGTCTCAGCTTCACATGATCATAGGGAGTGAAGGGGCCTTCCGTCTTGTTTCTCTTTCATGACCTGGGGCTTCTTTCTCCTCTAAATCATAGAAACTGGGTAGCAAGCACATCTTTTACTAGTTATCAGGAAGGGGAAATAAAGTGTGAGGAGAAAGTATCACCCATGTTTTAAAGGCCTAGCCTGCAGATACCACATATTACTTAGGCTTACATTACAGTAGAAAAATTTTAGTCTTGTGGCTACAGTAAAATGTAAGGAAGCCTGGGAAGTGTAGTGTGGATGATCAGCTATGTGCTTAGCTGCAATTCCACCATTTTGAAGGAAGAAAGGTGGACTTTAGTAGACACTTAGAACTCTGTGAGGCAGGGATTACAATAACTGACCAAAGGGTTTATGCTGAGTAACGAGGAATGAGGGGATCTGAGGAGGATGAGCCATGACCAAAAGGTGGTCAGCAGAGTCAAGGGACTGTAGACCTGAGCAGAATGAAAGAGCTGTTTGGACCAGGACACTAGAGGGGATAGTAATGGTGCCGGGGGATGCATGACATTGAAAATTTGAAGGAGTTATTGATACAGATAATGTCAAGGTCCAGGACAGGGCATGATTTCAGAGTGAATGGTGACTATGTAGGGCAAAAGGCAAAATCATAGGGAAGAAAAGCAGTGGAGGAAGTAAGGTCAGGATGTTTGAACGCTGACCCAGATGGGTATAAAATTACTTAGGATACTGCTGGAGAAAGTGCCCATGAGCCAACTGCTAAAATCTTTGAGAAATGAGGGCAAGTGATTAAGAAGGATAGTAGATGGTAAATTTGATGGAGAGAGATTCCAAGCCGGGGCTTTGTGAAGAGGAGGAGTAGTTTGAAAGTGGCGGTGAGGAGCAAGGAGAACCCTCACTCCATCTTCAGGCCTGAGCGTCACATACGATGTGAGACAGATAACAGCTACCCCTAAAGAGAATTATAGGGAAATGGTCATCTCAGGAAGATTCAGGTTGCAGCTGGAGCAAGACAGGGAAGCGGAGCTTCACCAAGCAGGTTGAGAGTGTGTAGGAATTTTGCTGCTGCCAAACGAGGTATTAAGGTGAGCACAGGAGGCTGTCTTGGGAGTGGGGAAGGGGTGAGAGTAAACAAGATTACAATGATATGGGGATTGGAGTAAATGACTTGGAGCATGACCTGGGAGTCTACTGGCTTCTTGGAGTATTGGTGTAACCAGAGATAAAGAGCTAATGTGAGGGGAGGGGGAGAGTTTGCAGGAACAACTATGAAGGACACATGGACAAAACCAAGAGGGGTGGAATCAGGGGAGGGAGGAGGGATGGCTGGAATGGGGGGAGGAGTGGTGAGGGAAATGCAGACAACTGTACTTGAACAATAACATAATTTGAAAAAACTAATATGCTTGTACTGATGGTTTCAGGGTAGATCGTGTTGGCAAGTCTGTAAGTGTGGCAGGGTAGGATGGGGTGGAGAGCACAGCAGGGTGGGGGTTGGGGGGCCCGCAGGGCAGGGGGAGCTCTTTGCTCCTGCTACAGCACACAAAGGGAGGGAAAGGGGCCAGCTGAATTCCAGCTCGAAGTAAGGAAAACAGCTGTTGTTTGTAAAGGACCTCCCCCCTAGTGAGAGGAAGGTCAGGGCTGTCCTCAGGCTTCTGGGTTAAAGCTTCTGATGTTGTCAGTGCCTTCTCCCAGGTCTCACTTCAGAACGGCACAACTGGGAGGCCTGTAGGACAAGCAGCAACAAGATCAGTTCTACCCCCACACTCCCCAGGCTCTGTTGTGACAGGAGTCTCACTTCAGGGGAAATTCTTGTGAAGATGAATTCCTACTGGAAGAAGTCTTTCTTCCACTTTCAGCCTCTGACTTCAGAGCACAGAGGGCCTGTCTTCTGCTGCTGCCACCTAACTGCCTCAAAAATGTGCCCCTCCCCCGCTACACAGCGGCCCCACAACAGCGTCTGCTGGTCTCCTCGTGCCTGTCTACAAGGCGGTGGGTCGGGAAGGAAGGGTGGTGGCAGTCTGCAACAATGGTGTTCTTCTCGGCCACAGACTCAGTGTGAGGGGATGAAGTGACAGGCAGAACGTACGGCGGGTTCTGCTCAAAAGTCCCTTCACCACCCCTAACTCCAGTTAGTCTTTGAGTTCAACTTGTTCCTTATTTAAAAGACCAATTAAATCTGTGTGACATTTAAGCAGCAGACATTCTTTTTCAAAGGCAAGTTTCAATTATCCTTGACATTCAGTGAAAATGGTGTTTCAGAGACCCTCACAGGTAGAAAAACTTGGGCACTTTTCTGATCATCTGAGGAAATCAGAAACATGTATTTATCTCCTCTGGATCTCAGAGTGAATCTGCACTGGGAGAATTAGCCTAATCCAGGTTATTTGTCTTTTTAGTTAAAAAAAAAAAAATCAAATGGCTTGTTAAATCTGGCCTGTGGTATAGCCAAGTCATGCTTTATCATCCATTTTTTAAGGAATTGTAATTCTTTTGAATCCTTTCCTGGCATATTCTCAGAGTCTTCCTGTTGCATTGCTAGTTTATGAATCAAGCCTTTCATTGATTTATTTATTCAACAAGCATTTCTTTCCTTAGCAACCACTCTAGCATAGCTTTCTTCTAGGCACTGAGGAGGTTGTAAGTGCAATTCCTTTCCAATCCTGCAAGAGTTTACAGTCTATTTGGGATGGCAAGAGAAAGGAAAGAAGTTAGAGAGGGAGGAGCGAGAAAGAATGCATGTAAAGTGGTCAAAAGATTTTTTTAAATCTTAAATTCAAAAAGAAATACGTGAACTCCATAAAAAGAGAACTATGAAATGTCACTGTGGGACATGAGACAAGGCTTGCACAAACGGTGAGGCCTGCTGCGTTCCCAGGTGAGGAGACTTGATGTTGGAACAATGTCAGGTGTATCCAAGTGAATCTGGAGCCCAGTGCACATCACTCAACGTCCTGACCCAAATTTTAAAACTTCACATGTCGATCACAAAATCTATTGGGAAAGGTAAATACGAGCCAAAAAAAAAGATTTTTTAACAAGAATAGGAAAACAAGAAATAAAAAAAAGAGAGGGGAATAAGAATGAGGGACTTGCCCTCTTACAGATATCAAAATACCTTCTAAATCTATAATAATGAGAGTGTGATAATTGACTGGAAAAAACAAATGGAAGAGAATAGGAAGTCTATTAAAAAGAGCTGGAAGTTAATGCTAACTTCTCATTGAGAATTTTTTACATGGTAGACATCAGTCTAATATTTGATTATAGAAGAGAGTGGTTTTGAAACTATAATTTAGAAGGGAAAAATTATGATGTAACTAAATTCCTTCCATTCTCATCTATTTGTGTGTGTAAATAAGATTTCTCAGCATTCACAACTATAAAAACCAACAAAAAGTATTAACGTTGAACCTGTCTCATTTTTTAGTGAATAGTCTTCATTTAGCTCCATTGTCATTGAGAAATGCATTTACAACACAATTTATTTTTTATGGTTAAGAATTAAAAATTATGTTATATTGATAATTTAATACTATTTATTATTAAAATGGTGGAATATTTTAATATTTAGAGCTTTATTAATCCAGGAAAATTTAATTTAATTCATATACATATTTCATTACAGAACATAGTAATTGAATCCTCAAAGATTTTCAAGTATAAAAAATGTTTTATGTTAAGATAAAATTATGTGGGAGAAGTGGAATAAAAATATTAGTTCTAGGATGTGGGAGAATAATGCAAAATCTCTGGGACAGTTAGATATCATTGTGTGTGTGTGTACAACAATGTAATGTGGTTTAACAAGAAAGAAAAAATGTACAATGGTGATACTTAAATCCCACTTATACTTTGATTAGAAATATTTAATTGAAACTGTAGCTCAAAGAGTAAGCATTGAATTAGGGGCTGGAGAAAGAAACCGTAGGCTTTGTTAAGTAAGTTCTTTGGTAGCCAGAGAGTTGCATGAAGGTGTCTTTACCTCGTCTTGAAAGTGAAGATACTCAAGGAAGCAAGAAAATTCAGAAAAGGTGAGAGAAGGAACCAGAGCCACAAAGGAGAACAGGAAATGGAAATTTCAAACCATTATTTAGGCCATCGCTTCAGAAAACATGTTTCCTGAAACCTGAACTTTCTACTAGATGGTGGTTGATAGTCATTCTGTGAGAAAAAAAAATTGTTAGTGATATTTTTCTTTTAAAATGTGTCTTTTAAAAAATCTATGTATGAGAAATTACCATATATACTGGTGTAATTGTTTATGTGTTGTTCTTCTATAATAATTTGCCTTGTGAGGGTATAGCATAGTCGTCAAGAGGACAGATTCTGGTGCCGGATTCGAGGGTTCAAATTGCTGTGTAAAGTTACTTAACTTTGTGTATCAGTTTTCTCATCCGTAAAATGAGAATAATTTCACTTCCCTCATAGAGCTGCTGCCAGGGTCACATGAGATAATAAGAGAAAAATGGCTTAGAACAGGGCCTGGGCACAGGAGGTGCTATGGATAGCCTTGCTGCTATTTATTTATTTATTTATTTATTTATTATTCTAGAAAATTCATAGCGATTTTTATTATTTTATTTTTTAATATATTGTATTGATTATGCTATTACAGTTGTCCCATTCCCCCCTTCATTCCCCTCCACCCTGCACACCCTCTCCCACCCTCATTCCCACCCACCTTAGTTCATGTCCATGGGTCGTACATGTAAGTTCTTTGCTACTCCATTTTCTACACTATTCTTAACCTCCCCCTGTCTGTTTTCTACCTACCAATTTATGCTTCTTACTCCCTGTACCTTTTCTCTCATTCCCCCTCCCCTACCCTGCTGATAACCCTCCATCCTTGGTGTTATTTTTAAGAGAAATTGTGCCACACCCAAGAATATTAGAGATGACTCTATATATAAGTAAGGGGCATCTGATTTGGAATCGGTGAATATTCAGTTCAAATAACTAATTGCACACCAGTCAGAATGGCCTTCATAAACAAAGCAACAAACAGCAAGTGTTGGAGAGGTTGTGGAGAAAAGGGGACCCTAAGTACACTGTTGGTGGGATTGCAGATTAGTACAACCACTATGGAAAACAGTATGGAATTTTCTAAGAAAACTAAAAATGGACATACCTTTTGACCCAGCAATTCCACTGCTTGGATTATATCCTAAGAACCCTGAAACACCAATCCAAAAGAACCTATGCACCCCTATGTTCATAGCAGCACAATTTACAATAGCCAAGTGCTGGAAGCAACCTAGGTGCCCATCAGTTAATGAATGGATCAAAAAACTATGGTACATTTACACAATGGAATTCTATGCAGCAGAAAGAAAGAAGGAGCTCCTACCCTTTGCGACAGCATAGATGGAATTGGAGAGTATCATGCTAAGCGAAATAAGCCAGGCAGTGAAAGATAAATACCATATGATCTCACCTTTAACAGGAACCTAATCAACAAACAAACAAACAAGCATAATATAAACAAAGACACTGAATTTGAGAACAGTCTGACAGTGACCAGAGCGGGAGGGGAGGGAATTTTAGGGGAAAAGGGGACCGGTTTAGAGCAACAAGTATAAAGGACACACAGACAAAAACTATGGGGGGTGGAAATGGGAGGAAGGTGGGGAGGGCTGGGGTGGTGGGCTGGGGGCGGGGTAAAAGACAGAAAACTGTACAATATCAACAATTAAAAAATACTGATTAAAAAATTTAAAAAAATAACTAATTGCCATGCTATATGTTATTGTTCAGTCTACAAATACTAACTTCTAAGCTCCTAGTCTGTTCTGATCTGATGTATATTTTTGAGTGTTTTATAATTTTTATAGTCACTAAAATAAAAATCCTTCACTTCTTAACGTATGAGGTTTAAAGAAAAACATATGAATCAAAATTGAATTTCTTCCAGCAATTAATCTGAAATCACATTTTGCTGTCTAGTTTAATCAAATCACAACTCATGAACTCCTATAATGCTTAATAAACACAATTCTTAATAGATTAAAAGGTTGCCCTGGCTGGTGTAGCTCAGTGGGTTGAGTGCGGGCCTGTGAAGCAAAGGATCGAGGTTCGATTCCCAGTCAGGGCACATGCCTGAGTTTCAGGCCAGTTCCCAGCAGGGGACACATGAGAGGTAACCATACATTGATATTTCTCTCCCTCTCCCTCTCTCCTACCCTTCCCCTCTAAAGATAAATAAATAAAAATCTTTATATTAAAAAAAAAGATTAAAAGGTTAAGTAAGTTTTGAGAAAGGCTGGCTTGCACCATAAAATTTCTAAAATGTTGAATAAAAGTACAAGATTGTCAAAATATGTGTATTAAAATTTCTAGTTGGACTCTGGCATTAGTACAACATTAAAGATAATACTGAATGATCATATATTAATTTTTAACTAAGTCAAATTTAATTATAGGCTCATTCAGCATCACTGGTAGGTGCCAATGAAATCACATCAACTTTTTCAAACCACTATATTTATATTTGATATATTGCTGTAATAATGCACAGGTATTCATTCACCTTGGTAAAACACTAAGCAATGGACTGAAAATTTAGCTTGTGCTTTCTAGTCTATATGGTTAATGAGTTTTATAAGGTATTTAACTTACAACAATAATCATTAGCTCTGCTTTTGACTTTAAATAATTAATGGAAGAAAGGAAACAAAGCAGATGCAGAACAGCAATTTTTAAATGTTTTTGGGTTTGGGGCATTAAGGGAAATCTGAAAATTATGGGCTCTTCAAAAAAACTGCACATTTGTACAATATCTCATATATAATTTCAGGAGACGTGAGTAATATGTCTTAAAGTATTGTCCCTAAGTCACCTGAGTTCAAATTTCTCGAGGTTCTAGTTAAAAATTAAGATGCCTGAGTCCCTCTGAAGACTTACAGGGTCGCAATCTCACTGGATCAGGCCTAGAAATAAGATATTTAACAACGTCCACAGGTGAGACTATTTACAAATAAACTTTACCAAAGGAGAACCCATACACACACATTCATGTGAATCATTTTAAAAGTCAAATAGCCATAAAAGGTTTCCAATGAAACCAGCAGTATCTTATCTCACCCTTCCCCACACTCAGTCCTAGCCCTACAGGTTACCACGCTCAACTTTTCTAACTAGTTTCACTGATATTTGCCTTTATATCTTTAAAAATTAGATGCTTGCCTGGCTGGTGTGGCACAGTGGATTGAACGCAGGCCTGCAAAGCAAAGGGTCACAGGTTCGGTTACTGGCCAGGGCGCATGCCTGGGTTGCGGGCCAGGTCCCCAGTTGGGGATATCCAAGAGGCAACCACACATTGATGTTTCTTGCCCTCTTTCCTTCCTTTCCCCTCTCTCTAAAAATAAATAAAATCTTAAAAAAAAATTAGATGCTTATATCACTATTTCTTGATTTACCTGTATTCGCCCTTGTCTGTTGGCTTCCTGCCACTTGAATCAATACTGGAACACAGCTCCCCTAACCCAGCTCCACTTTTCTTCTCCCCTTCTCTGATATAGCTAGACATAATTTTTTGTTAAATCAATATTCCATGTCACATTATCAGACTACACAAATATTGTTCGCTGAGCCCCGTTATGCATGGCAGCCACACCTCTCTACCTGCACAGGGTTTCTGTTTTTTCCCTGAAGTTAATAATTGCCTAATTTTATCATTTGTTTGGTTTTCCATCTACCTATTATTATTTTCCCCCAATGTTCCAGCATCTCTGCCATATACTTATTAATAATAATTTCTTTATTGTCGAACACTTAGGTTCCATTTTTCTGAGCTGCCTCTGGAGCCCTCTTCCTCTCTCCCCCCTCCAGCCTGGCTGTTTTTTGGAGGTTCTGGGACATCCCTTCCTGCCCCATTACAACTTTCCTTCCTGCTTTTTTTCCCTGGGATCTTCTCTCTGATGGCTTCCATTTTCTTGTTTGAACCCTGTGTTTTGCTAAAGGACATTTTCCAGCTTTCTAAGAAAGAATAGAGGTATAATATTTGAGACCTCTATGTCTGAAATATGTGTATTCTTCCTTACTTGAGTTGTAGTTTATTTTGGTAAAGGATTCTAAGCTGAAAATGTTTTTCCCTCCAGACTTTTAAGGTAGTAAGTACCCCACTGTCTTCTGTCAAGAGTGGCTAGTAACAACTTGGATACTATTCTGGTCCCTTTCCATTTTTGTGATCAGCTTTTTTCCTCCAAAAGGTTCTAGAATTTTTTTCTTATCTAAGGTGTTCTGAAATTTAACAAGAATATGTCTTGCAGTGGGTTTTTTAAATAATTTGTTGTTCTGGGTGCACCCTATCCTTGTCCTTCAGATCTGGAAATATAGTGACTCTTATCCTTCAGATCTGGACATTTTTTCTTGTTATTTTATCCCCTCTATTTTCTCTGATCTCCCTTTCTGTAACTCCTATTAGTAAATCATTGAATAGAGTCTTTAATGTTCTCATCCTTCCCCTTCTATTTTCTATCTTTCCCAACTTTATTCTTCAGTCTTTTTTAATTGAATATTTTATTTACATGACCATATATTTAATTTCAAGAGCTCTTTCTTGTTTTCCTTTTTTGCTGCTTCTCATTTTTGTTTTATAAACATACCTTCTTTAGTTTCTTCAATGATATTAATTCCAGGTTTTTTTAAAGATTTTATTTATTTCTTTTTAGAGAGAGGGGAAGGGAAAGAGAAAGAGAGGGAGAGAAACATCAGTGTGTGATTGCCTTTTGCGTGGCCCTTACTGGGGACCTGGCCTGCAACCCAGGCATGTGCCCTGACTGGGAATCAAACTAGCAACCCTTTGGTTCACAGGCCTGCACTCGATCCACGGAGCTATAGCAGCCAGGGCTAATTCTAGTTGTTTGTCTGTTTGTTTGTTTTTTAATTACTTTATTGTTGTTCAATTACAGTTGTCTGAATTTTCTCCCCACCCCTCCCCGCAATTCCAGTTTTTTTGAAGTTCCTTTCTCCTTGTGTTGTCTGTTCCCTCCAGATGCTTTTCACTTCTCTATTTTCTTTACCATGGTGGAAGTGTTCATCAAGTGTTTAGTGAGCCTTAAGTTGCCCTTCACATTTAAGAATGAGACTCTAACCCTTGTATTAGAAATTCTCTCTGTGGTGTACTAATTTGTGAAATTCACGAGTAAATGCTCTGGCAGGGAACTAGGTTCTCTACCCGGCTTCCCAAATTGTGAATGTCTGGAGGGCTTTTCTCTGTTGCTGTTCTCTTTCTCTGAAACCTGAGCATTCACCTAATCCCCCATTGACTGGTCCAGTGACCAGTAGTTGCCTGGCAGGGTAGAGTGAGTACAGAAAGGAACACGGAGGCCAACAATTTCGTATGTAGACTTGCACCTACTCCCTCATATTGTGAGCCGGCATCTGACCTCCCTTTCAGTCACCTGGCACCTCCCAAATGCTGAAACTTTAGAGACGCTGAGGGGAAGTAGCTCTTGTCTTCCTCTCTGCTCAGTTAGCTACTACTCCTTCATCCACTTTCCACCTTCCACATGTTTGTCCTTGGGCACACGCTTGTTGAAATCTCTAATTCTGTCTCACCCTCCCTTTGTCTTAGTTTCTTATAGGTAATGCCTTTTTTTTTTTTTTTTTTTTTTTTGTTCCTTTGCTGTTGTTATAGTGGGCTTTGGAGAAGCAGGGCGCAAAAGGGATAATGCTTATACAGTAATCATAATGTCAAATTCCGAAGTAATGATCGGGTAGCACTGAAGGGTCGCTGGCTAGAACACAGTTGGTATTGGAATACTGATTGGCTGCTACTAAATGTGTAAACTATGTGAATTTATGTAGAATTAATGATTTAAGAACAATAAACTATGATGACTGTTGAACTGTTGACCTAGAGGGTCATCAGACTCTGAAATAAAAATCCCTATCAAACAAATGAACGAAAGAGAAAAGGAAGGAAGAAATGTCACAGGCATATTAACTGTAGCAATTTCTATCTATCAAGGTTGTGGAATGGACACATTACTATACTGATCTTTGTACTTCTCTGAAATTTCTAAATTTTATGTGGAGTAGATCATTATTGTTTGAATGCGAATGAGTGCGTGGGAGAGAGTTTGTGTATTCATCCCCATACTTCATGTATGCAGGTGAGAGAAAGTCCATAGAGTCTGAAATATATACATTAGTTGAACAAGTTTTGATTGAGTTCCTACGCCAAAGCTACATACCTCAGAGGCATTGATAAATATTAATAAATATCTCTTGAATCATACCCTGAAAAGAAACTATTAAAAAAATAAGTTCAGAAGAAGTGCCATGTGTGCATTTTTTAAACTGAGAAGGAACAGTATCATAGCAACATCTTTATATTTAATTTGCTTTAGAAAAAAACACTATTTGGTGCTTATTATCTCACAGAATCCAGGTATAGAGTTGGAAATACAAAAATTCATAAATTCCTATCCCATCTCAATACTAAGAAAGGATCCAAGGTCAAGATATAGCAGGTTCTTGAAAAATACTAGAAAAGAAAGCTCTTGGCATTTTACAATTTATAAGTTAATGTATGTTTGGTAGATTTTCTAGGTTATTTACCCAGCATTTCCCCCACACCTCTCTTCTTTGTGTGAGAGCTCTGATTTTGTTTCAGTGACTTCCCCTCCCCTATGGTTCAGAGAATATCTTCATTAGTCAAAGCCAATCATGGTACACAGTATTTCTCTGCCCATGATTAAAAGCTGCAGGCTTCTTTCCTCCTACAAAGGTGCGTCTGTGGTTCCCTGTCTTTGGACACGTAAGAATTGGAGGCACAGAATTGTGGACTGGAGAGGTCTGGGGCCAGCTTGCTCCCTGCAGGCTCAAGATCGACCATCCCACATACGGGCGGGGGGCGGGGGGAGCTGCAGGCTTCTGAGAAAATCAGACACAGGAGAAGACACCACTTCCATCTTCTGTTGGACACTGTTGCATCTGCATATAATTCCTGGACTGTGGAGACCATCTTGCCACGAACCTGAACAAGAATCTGACATGGAGAAAAGTAGAACCAGGAGAAACCCAGAGAGGAAGAATCAGAGTTCTGATATACAGTGTCTGGACTCTGGGCTACGTTGGGATTTTTTGTTTTACGAGGGGAAATATCCCTTCATTGTTTAAGCCATTTTGGGTTAGAGCTTCTACTACTTGCAGCAAAAGGCATCCTAATGGGCACAGTATACTTTGTCTCAGGAAGAGGATTTAGTGTAAGGCAGCAACTTTTCAACCGGCATGCTACAAGAATTTTTAAAACATGCAATACCTGACTATTTAATTTGGGGCACTGACTTCTTTTCCCTGAGACTGTCAAATAAAAAAATGACAACAGCCAACACAACAGTAGCCGTCCAGTGTGAGTGAATCAAAATTATACCCATTTTTTTTTTTTTTGTCAGATCGGAGACTTTTAGTAATTAGTGTATGTGCCACGAGATGAAAAAGATTGAAAATCTCTGGTGTAAGGGGTTGATGAGAGAAAAAGCAGATAGTACTATTAAATGTTAGATGATACAGAAAGACAAAATTTGCACCTGGGCAGGATTCTCTGCAGAATCAATTGGGTAATGTCAAGGCAAAAATGTTTCAAGGTTAAGTAAGGAAGTTAGCAGCAAAAGTCTGAGCCCCATCTATGATAAGCTTCCTAATGGGAACTTGTAACTGGCTATCAGTGACCTCTTTTTTCTCCCAAAGTGAATAAGTGGGAAAAGTTCAAGAAGTCTTCCTCATCTAATGATTGCTACAGAGGATTATTTTGTGATGGTCTGGAGCTTACATGTAGTCAGCACTGTGAACTTCATTCATTCACTCATTCAACAAACATACATTTAAGAAGGTACCATGTGTCAGGCAAAGACATAGTCCCTAACCTAAAGGATTGTATATGTCTAGTGGGAACAAGGGTGTTATGTATTTATTTATTGGTTAATGTGAAATTATGAAAACTGTTTTAAAAGAATAGGAGGGGTGCTATAACAGAAACATGGGGGGAAGGTGGGGTCCTTAATCAAGAAGGGAGGTGGAAAGAGTTAGGCAGGCAATGTACAAGTAAGTGACATTAAATTGATAATTGAAAGATAAATAGGAGTTAATCAGACAAAAAGTTGTTGTACGAGGGTGGGAGTATTCCTGGTAGAAGAGTTCTAGTAGAAACGAAAGCACACCAGTGTAGCTGAAGGATGGCAAGGGAGTGGGCAGATGATGTGAGATGAGTTTGGAGAGGGAGGGAGGGGTCTAATCGTATGGAACTTTGTAGGCTATGCTAAGAAGTTTGGATTTTACTCACTGTAATAGAAAGCCACTGAAAAGTTTTAATCAAGAAAGTAACATAAAACAATTTACAGTACATTTTCAAATGATCCCTAAGGCTGCTGCACATGGAATAGATTGGAGAGGGGGCTAGAAAGTAACCAATTATTGTTATTACAGAAGTTGAGGCTTGGTTACAAGGGTGATGTCAATGGAGATACATGGACGTGAGAAATATTTTGGATGATGAGAGAAAGAAAAGGGTGGAGAATGCTCCCTCGGTTTCTGTTTTAAACATATTTGTATAGGGAGGTATTTACTGAGATGGGGGAGATGACAAGAGAAGCAGGAGTTGGAACAATCATAAATAAGATCAAGAATTCTGTGGGATGCCTGTAAGAGATCCAGTTAGACACATCCAATAGATAGCTGGTTATAAAAATCTAGGAGAGAACAGGGTCGGAGGTAAAAGGCTAGATGTCATCAACATATACTTGGTATTTTAATTATTTCAACATTATTCACAGGCATGGACAGGTTTATCTAGGGAGTGGGAGAGTGTGGATGAGAAGAGGAGAGGAGGGAGAAGAGAAACCCTGAGGAAATCCATATTTTAGGGGCTGGGGAGAGGAAGAAACTCCAGAGGAGACTGATGGAGTAGCTAGTAAGTTGTTAAAACTAGCAGGTCTACAGTACAAATGAACGAGAGTTTCAAAAAGGAGGAAGTGGCCAATTGAAATGATTAGAAAGACAGGAAAATGTCTTTTGATTTCCACACCATGGAGGTCATTGATTGCTATGTTGAGATTACCAAGTGAATTGTGTTCTATTGAAATATTGAGGAATTAATTCATAGTAGATTAACCCTTGTACCATCAGAATCCATTAGATTCAGTATTATTCTTTCCTGAGAGGTTCTAACTATAAGGGTAGATATTTCATGACTTTTATTCTTTCCTAGACTTTTATTTTTTCCAAAGAATAAAAAGTAAATGTATTTTAAAAAACAATAAAACTCATTCTATCTTGCAATTACCATGTGGTACATAACTTATGAGATCTTAGTGATTTAATTTCCTCTAGCTTTAAATATTTTGTTATATTATCATTGTAGAAATTATTTCAACATTATTCAACAATCATTCTAAACTATGCTGGAAAGACAAAAATAATAAGAAAACAGAAGAATTTGGGATCACCTAGAAGGTTGATTTGGTAGTAAAATCACTATTACATCATCCTTCTATTATCTTATTGTATTGTCCAAATACTACATCATCTTTTAAGAAGCTATAAAAAGATCTGGAGACATTATCTTTGTCATTTTTTAATTAAAGCTTTTACTAATCACTGATGATAATTCAGAAATTTTATTTTCTTCATGATGGCAAAAAATTAACAGAAGAAAACACTTCAAAAGTACAGGGTCTGGCAGAAGTAACACCTATTTGAGTGTGGTGGGTAGGATAATAATATGGGTGTAATAATTTATAGTTCTGATTTGAACATTTCACCTAAAATGTCATATGGTGTGCTTGAGTGTGATATTGTTATGTTACAGAATTACATGCCTATGACTTTGTAACAAAAGATTTTGTAGTAAAAAGGGGCATTGTTTGTGCCAGATTCTTTATTAGAAAAATCAGAAGATAAATTTAAAAAGACAGACAGAAGCACTCTAGATTTTTTTTTTTAAGTCTGAATTTACTTCTTTTTTTTTAATTTTTATTTTCATTGTTGATCTTGTACAGTTTTGTCTTTTATTCTCACCCGAACCCGCCACCCCATCCCTCCCCACCTCCCTCCCATTTCCACCCCCCCCCCATAGTTTTTGTCCATGTGTCCTTTATACTTGTTCCTGTAAATCCTTCCCCTTTTCCCCTGAAATTCCCTCCCCTCTCCCTTCTGGTGACTTTCAGCATGTTCCCAATTTCCATGTCTTTGGTTATATTATGCTTGTTTGTTTGTTTTGTTGATTAGGTTCCTGTTAAAGGTGAGATCATATGGTATTTATCTTTCACTGCCTGGCTTACTTCGCTTAGCATGATGCTCTCAAGTTCCATCCATGCTGTTGCATAGGGTATGAGCTCCTTCTTTCTTTCTGCTGCATAGAATTCCATTGTGTAAATGTACCACAGTTTTTTGATCCATTCATTTACTGATGGGCATCTAGGTTGCTTCCAACACTTGGCTATTGTAAATTGAGAAGCACTCTAGATATTAATGGTAATAATGCAATTTATCACTCAAGTGAAATTGTAGACGAAGAGTTCTGGTATGGTAATATACTAGATAAATGTTCTCAAACTTAAGAATCAGTGATTCAACAATATATATCTCAAAGTAAAAAGGAAATATGGCATTCTTATCGAGCTAGGCATTCAACAGTAATGACTTCACTTTTCAATATTTTGCAACAAGAACTAATCTATCTTAAACAGATGTGTATTCTGTCATCTTTTAGGTTGTTTTGCATCAAATATATTTACTATAGTTTGTAAGTCAACAAATGCTAAAGGCAATGTATATACCAAGGTGACTTGAAGGAAATACACAAGGTAGAGATAAAAAAGTTCACTGAATTGCTATCCTGCCCCCCACCCAGCTTAACTGAGATATAATGAACATACAACATTGTATAAGTTTAAGGTATACAGTGTGTTTGAATTGCTAATTCTTTTTTTTTTAAGGTTTTATTTATTTTTAGTGAGAGGAAAAGGAGGGAGAGAGGGAGAGAAACATTGATCAGTTGCCTTTCCCATACCCCCAACCAGGAACCTGGCCCATAGCCTAGGCATGTGCTCTGACCAGGAATCAAACTGGCAACCTTTTGGTTTGTGGGATGACACCCAGCCCCCTGAGCCACACCAGTCAGGGTTGCATTGCTAATTCGAATTGGTGTTTATAAATCTAAAAATGAAAATGTTTTGTGGCTAAGCACAGAAGATGGCTACCCTGTCTTCAACAAAATTACAAGCCATCAAAGTTTTAAAATGTATTGCTTTTGTTGATGCAAGTGCAAGAAGAAGCAAAATTTACAGTAAGCTAGAACCACTAAAGATGGATTTGCAATCTGGAGTCAATATTGACAAGGTAATTGTGTTCCTGGTTTATGAATGTTAATCAATCAATAGTGGTATTCAAAGGACATGACCTATTAGTATAATTTTCCTTCAAATGTAGAAAATATAGAATAAAAAGTTGAGTTTGCTATGTTTAAATTCTTATTAAAATTTGTGTACAATTACTTATTATACTTTTATTCTTTGCTTCTTGTAATTGATTTGAAAATGACTTAAAAAAGGAAAAAATAGAGCAGGTCCATTGGTGATGACTGTTTTCCCTGGTATACAGGGTTAAACAGACAGGATTTATTTAACTCACAGAGCAAGCCATCAGGGACAGAAAGCTGGGCCCTCTCTTATAAACTGCTTTTGGCTTCAGATAATAGAAATATCTCATCAAGTGGGGAAAGGTCATCTTAGGGCAGAGGGATTTGTGGCTCAATCAGGTTATCAAGGACACAGCTTGCTTCCACCTCTCTACTATCTGCAGTCGTGGTTTAATTCTCAGGCTAGTAGCAAGATAGTTGTAGCATTACCTGTAAACATCCAAAGGAAGAAAAACAACCCCACAGTTCTTTCAGAGTGAGAAAACTCCCAGAATCACCCCTTCGCCTCCAGCTCCTTTCCCTCTTGCCTCCTTGGCTAGAGTTGCCTCACATGCTCATTCCTGAATCTAGTTTGAATGAGCTAAGCATAATCCCATGCTTAGCTCATTCAAACTAGAGGTTGGGCTAATGTCAGTTTACCCCAAAGGTACATGGGTCTGGGGGAGGGATGGACAGCTGAACAAAACTAGGACTCTGTTAGGAAGAAGGAAGTAACAGATATTAGGTAGGGTACAGTGGCCACTGCAGGCTAATTGTAGGAGCAAAACTCCTAAAACAACTGACAGAACATACACTAATTGGAGAGAGCTGTCACCAGGACTCAGAATAGAATAGGCTAAGTAAAATATGCTGAGTCATGGTTATCTAAAAATTCTGAGTTTGGCGCCATAAATTGCTGAGCCATGGTGCTTCAAAAATGCCGAGTTATGGTTTTCTAAAATTGCCAAGTCATGGTTATTAAAACGCTGCGTCACCCTACCTCCAAAAATGCTGACTCATGGGTATCCAAAATGCTGGGTCATAATGCACCATTTTAATTGTTTTGGTAATCCTCCATTTTAACAGTAAAAACCTGGAGGGCAAAATTGAGTTTCAGTTTCTACCATCTTTCCCTTACCTTTGTGAAATTTCAACACATCATCATTCACAGAAGTTTCCTACCAGAGCCAGAAACCCACTCAGTAGAAATTAATAATGCAAATTAAAATAAGCCATGAAGAGGTAGTTTTGATTATAGCTTCTTTTAGTCTCCAGGGGTCTTCCTCTGAACAAGTCTAAGAACCCAAGTGAGAAACTAACTGTTCAGCGCTGGTGAAGAAGGAACCAGGAGAGTCATGGTCTGAATCTTACCAACTTGATTCCCATCATCAGAAAAGCTGGGGAACTAAGACGTAGATTGAGAAACTGCTTTGAGTCTGGCAAGGTGTTGCACCACCACGGGCTTTTGGAGAGTTCTTCGCCAGAGGCTGCTGTTCTCACGGAGACTGGGTGGGACTGAGAATTACAGTGAACTCAAATACAACTCCTCTTTTGCTCAAACCAAACAACTTCTGCCAATGATATCTGATTATTATGTGCCTAGATCGTTAAATCTGTATTGGGAAAGCATTCCCTTGTTACAAAATAGCTTCCCTTAAGTTTTTAAATCTATGTAGCGAAGTCCATGTGTTCATTTTCACGTGCAACTTTTTATGTAACTATGGTATGGTGGCTCAAGATGCCAAACCGAGCAAATGACTCAAATAAAAAGTTAAGAAAACAAACAAACAAACAAACAAACAGACAACCCCAGACAAATCTAATCTGGGTACGGTAGAAAGAGGTCAACACCTTGGATCAGTCCAGCTAACAGCAACGTCTTGCATTAAGACACCCCTCCCCGCCCCCACACGCGCTTTCTATAAACGACTCCTTGCACCTGCACAAAGCGAGGACTCAAGTTCACGGGCTTTGTCTTAAAAGAACAAAGATCCGCCCAGCGGCTCTCCGGCAGTTCCCGAAACGAACGCGCTTCGGGAACCCCGACAGCCCCCGGCACTGCGCCCCCGAGCGGCCCACCCGGGCTGCGCGCCGCCCGCCCCCGTCCGTCGGGCCTCTTTAAGCGCCGCGTGCGCCTTCGCCCCCGCCCCCCGCGTGCCACGAGCGCGGGGCCGCCGGATCCGGGCCGCGCCTCCCGCCGGGGTTACGTGAGCTCGGGGCGGGCAACCGCCAGGCCAATGGCCGCTGCCGGGGTGGCCGCGCTCCTCCCGCGCTGCCGCCGCCGCGGAGGGGCTGCGGGCTCCTCCCGCAGGAGATAACTGTCAGCGTGCGAGGCGGCGGCGGCGGCGCGCCAGCTCCTTCCTGGGACCGGCCGCCGGCGGCCCCGGCCCCGAGCAGAGTTCCTCAGCTGCAGCGGCCCCGCGCTCCCGCAAGCCTGGGCGGCCGCGCCGCCGCCACCGCCGCGATGGCCCCGCCGCCGCGGCCGCCGCCCCCGGCCGCGCGCTGAGCCGCCGGCCCCCGAGTGCCAGTCGGCGGCCCGCCGGAGCCGCAGCGGCGGCGGCAGCAGCAGCAGCATCATGGCCCCGACCCTGCTCCAGAAGCTCTTCAACAAAAAGGGCAGCGGCGGCAGCTCCGCGTCGGCGTCCGCCCAGGGCAGGGCTTCCAAGGAAGGACCCGCCTTTAGGTGAGGGGGCGCCGGGGATGAGGCTGGCGCGGGACCGGAGTTGGCTGCGGTGCCTGCCGGGGATGGGAGGAGACGGGGAGTGGGCCGCCCGGGACGTCGCAGCCCGTCGCCGGCGCGGGGTCTCGGGCTCGTCCTCCGAGGGTGGTCCCGAGACCTCCGTGTCCGGGAGGGTCCCTCCCTCCCTCCCTCTCTCCCTCTCTCCCTCTCTCTCTCGCTCTCCCTTTCCCCACTCCTCGGGGTCCCTTCCTCCTTCCAGAGTTGTTCCTTGGGGTTCCCGGGTGTGAGCTGGTTTGGCCGTGGAGGTGGGGGACTGGCTGGGAATTGGGGTGAACCCCTTCCCAGCAGAGCCGTCTGGGAGCCTCTGCGAACGCTGCAAAGCTGTGAGCTGTCATTTTGAGGGCAGCACCAACCCATTGTGTGCGTGACAGTATTTCGAAGTTGCGAAGGAGCAACAGTCGCGAGAAAGGCACCTTCCTTCTCTCTCACCGCACATGGCAAGCTCGCAGACCGATGAATGAAAGTATGTAATTTCAGCATCATTTGGAAGGTTGATGCCGCATGATGTGGGGAAAGGGGGAGTAAAATGCTTTTATGAAATGGCCGAGATTTCAGTTTAACAACGCTGTTTCATATAGTCAGAAGATGCGACCTCTGAGCACACACCTTTGCATAGTAATAGCGAGCCTCCATGGAGCCTTGAACCTCTGAAATGAGTTGTGTCGATTTCTTGTTTATTTCTCTAACAGCGCTGTGAGGTCGGTACTATTATAATTCCCTTTGCAGATGAGGAAACGTAAAGTCACAGAGAACGTACAACAGTTTGCCCAAGATGCACAGCTGTACGTGGAAGAGCCTGCATTTAGACCCAAGCAGTGTGACCGCAGAATCTAGTCTTTAAAATGTCTTTGCTCTTCTGCTTTCAAGGGCTGACTTTTAAAAGATGCACTTAGGTTGGGAAGTTTATTTACTTACCTTCAACAGTTCCCCTCTCCTCCCTCCAGCAGATTTTTTATTGGGCATCTACTTTCACCTGCAACACTCTGCTAGGTGCTTTTTGGCCAAAATGTCTTGCAGAAGCAGTTTATTATTTAAACAAGTGTAGTCCCAGTGGAATAAATCTTTTAAAAGTTCCAGGTGTTTGAGTAAGTTTTGTATGGTTTTGTATTCTAGATTTTGCTTTTCTTGAATTTCATTCATTTAAAACACACACTGCCCCTTGCTGCACTTATATAAACATTAAATACCAATGTTTTGCATTTGTAGGGTGGGTGTAGGTATGTGGTGTTGCTTGGAAGGTAAATTGTGAGCACTTGAAACTGCCTTAGTGAAATTCTCAAATTTCCTTTAGGCTAACTGAATCTTTATAATTTGAGTAGGGAATTCTATTCCTTCCACTGCTTTGAGTACTAGTGATGCTGTGTTCCTTCTCAGAATGGTAGAATTACTTGAGACCCAGGGTGTGTAATTTCTTCTCTTCCCTTTTAGCAGCCCAGACTCCATCAAGGGAACAAAGCCTGCAGAGAAAAGGGCATGTGCATTACAGGTGTCTTTACTTTGGCAGCCGTTGTCGGGGGCATTTGAAGCCATTTCAGTGCTAGTGGAGATAGTTGAGTGACATTGTCATTGTTTCCTGTGCTCTCTGCCCAGTTGCCCACCATCATTTCCTCCATCCACAAGTTTGAGTGTATTTGGAACAGAAAAAAATGTGGCTATATTTAGGGCCTGGCCATATTAGGGAAATTGATTCCCGCTTGGTGGGAACATTATCAGTGTAGTGTTCTGACTTTCCATTGGTGTCTGATGAAGAACACAAAATTGTGTCAAGGACTTTTTTTTTTTTT
Source organism: Glossophaga mutica (assembly GCA_039655065.1). Lineage (NCBI taxonomy): Eukaryota > Metazoa > Chordata > Mammalia > Chiroptera > Phyllostomidae > Glossophaga > Glossophaga mutica. The sequence continues at coordinate 89,502,005 of CM077311.1, forward strand.
TAATTGACCTGATTAGGATTTTCTACACGTTTTTGAGGTAAACATCTCTGGGAGAATTGGAGATCTCCGTTGAACATCTCGCTTGATGACAGTCCTTCAGCACTGTCCCTGCTAGGGGACCTGTGAGGCAGCAGACGTCAGTAAAGACCCAGGACGATGAGGACAAATTGCAAAGAGCACCCAAGCAAGTCTTCCTCCTGCCCTCTTTACCTTACTTAACTCTAAGGTGCTGTGCGGTGCTCTAGGGAAAAGCCTCCAGGAAAATTTCCCTTTTTTGCCCTACACAGTAATTACATTGTGCTTCTTCGTTTTATCCAGGTTTAAGCAAGTAGGAGCTAGCATGTGCTTTTTGGAGAAGGCAATGCCTCATAGAGCACATTAGCTGCTCTTGGGAGCCCACTTTGTAGTTGAATAGATTTTGAGAAATTAAGATAAGATCCTTAGGTTAAAAATCTAGTATTCTTAATGTGAATTTGAATTTGTATTCTTCAGTTCATTTAAATACGGGATGTAACTTGCATATTGTGAAAATAAACATCTGAAGATTCAGGCAGATGTTCTGGGCAGTTTTGTGGCATATATTGGTATATATTTTTATGAAAAAAACCTAAGTGAAAATAAGATATATATATGTTTTAGAGTTTGTGGAAGCCTTTTATATATTTTTCTTTGTGTAATGGACTTGGACTGGTTGTTTTAAACTTTTCTCCACCACTCTGAAATTCTGTCCTTCATCAAGTTTTTCCCTGGTTGTTACTCTGTTCACTCTCATGCACTTCTAGTCACATCCCTGGGTTTCTTACTGTTTTCTAATTCCTCCAGTTTTCACATACTGTGGTTGACCAGAGAGGAAATTTGTTGTCCAATATAGGCAGCTTATAATTACAGATCATTTTTATATCTTCATGTTTTCTAGCATTCCGTTTAAAAAGAGAATCATCAAAGTCAAGATTCCTTCCTTAAATGTATTTCTTTCAGGATCTTGACAAGAAGCTTTTTTCATAGCTTTGAGGAAAGATATTGCTAGGCAAACAAAAGAAATCAAGAGAGATTGAATGTATATGTTTGGGAGTAGTTAGGAACACTATACGATGATGGTGCTTGTGAATTGTAAGCTCTATTTAAAGTTATAAAATTGCATTGTGGTCTTGAAATTTGAGGGAATTTTCTATTTGCTGGTCTTCAGAATGCTTTCACTTTTAATTAAGTGACACATAAATATATATTTGAATAACCCTTTGTTCCAGAAGGATAAATGAGAACAAAAAGAGATTATTTGCCTAGTGGCTCAAGTCAGAAGTAGAATTGGGTTGTTGGTTACTTTCAATTTAAGGCCAGCATGTTCATTTAGGAATTTTTAAAAGCTAAGATATGCTCAGTGACATGTATGCCTGGTTCAAGTTTGAAGTTTTATCGTAACAAATTTTTTAAAAATGACTCTGGTGAATTAGTGGACTAGTTTCCACCTGAAATGTATATGCAACGGGGGTGGTGGTGGTGGTGGTGGTGGTGGAAAAGATTACGAGTTATCATATATTTTATTTTGGATAAGTTAAATGAAGTGAGTGAGTGTATATGTCACCTGGATATGAGGAGTAAATAAAAAGCATTTCAGGTGCTTGGCAGTTAGCTGTGTAAATGCTAGAAAGAGCAGACTTCACTCCTCCCCTCCCATGCTGAATGGCCTAGTTAGTGCTAATCCACATTCTGTTAGAAGAACTTTAAGTAATCTGTTACCAGGTGAGTATAAATATAATTTAATCCACTTATCATCATTATCAAATAGCATCTGATGCTCACACGCTTGTGGTTTTTGTGCTGTACCTGTACAATTCAAGGTAAGACACCCTTGGTCCTGCCTATTGGAGCTTGCAGTCTAAAAGATGACACTGTATATACCAAGATGAATAAACAGCAAATAACACATTGGAAACCATAACCAGAAGATCATTCAAACGCCGATAAAGAGTGAGTCTTCACATTACGTACAGTGTTAAGAACTCACTGCACTCATCCTTAGTATGGACTTACTCTTCCTTCCCACAGAGGGATGTTGCGCCGAAGCTCTTCCTCTCCTGCCCTTCCATTGCCGGTTCATTTCCACTATACTCCTATTTCTAATGTCTGTGACAAAACATGTGACATATAAATTGTTTCCATTTCTTCTTATTACTTTCTGAATGTCTTCTTGGGTGTTTCCTTGGCTGCAGTTCCAGATTTATTGGCATACTCATTACATTGTATCTCCTTGTCCTGAAGCATGCCATACACGGTGGGGGGTTATTAGAGATTTTTGGCAGAAGGAAAGAAGGGACTGACTCTTCCATCTAATGCAGGGGGTGCTGTTTAAAAGCACCTGGGAGACAAATTGAGACCATTGATTTAATCCTACTTCACGCACCATGTGAGACCCGACAAGTCTCTTCATTTCTCTGGTCCTCATTTGTAAAGTGGCAGCAGCAGTGGTATGTCATAGGGTTGTGGTGAGGAGGTAATAGAATGAGTTTGGAAATCTTTTGAAAAGAGTAAAAGGGCAATACAAAATGATGTAAGTATTACCAAGAGCCTTTTTTAAAGTCATGGAGTTCAGTGTTATCCATATTGAGTCTTTACTAAAGTCAAATCATTTTTCAGAATGATTCAATCTGAAGGACAACGGATTGTATACAACAGTCATTATATATATGCATCTCTTTTCTTTCTGTAAATAGGAGACTTGAGATAGAACTTAGGTGATGTGTTTTTATTTGTTTGTTTGTTTGTTTTGCCTTGATGTTGCCAGTGATAAAACAGAGGCCCAAAGTTTTCAGAGGAGTGTTAAAAACACTCACAGGCAGTAACTCAGACCTAGATGGAGGTGACAGGGTTTTCAGAAATATTTTTAGACTCCTGTGTATTCATTTTTCAGAATTACTTGCAAGCTTTTTCTTTATCAAGAATAACATTTTATTTAGCCAAATGAGGAAGTTTGTTATACAGAATGATAGGGCCACACAATGGATGATACTCTGCAGCACCCAAATCGTTATTTATATATATTTGCATATATACACACATGCATGCACACATACACACATGTGTGTGTATATGCACACATGGAAATATGTTCTCAATAGAAACAGTAAAAACAAGATATAAACTTATATGGATATATTTTAAAATAGTAATATAATTTGATTTCGCACATGTGGATGAGGTTTAGAAACACTTCACACCAGCATGTTAACAGTAGTTGTCAAGGGGCAGGTGAAAATTTTATTTTACTCTTGCGTGTACTTTTTTCCCTTGGTATTTTGAATTTTTCTCTAATAAATTTATGTTACTTTTGTGATTTAAATTGTTTTAAATGTTAAATAGGTCTTTGGGGTATTTAACACTATGAAGAAGGGAGTGATAATAATGTGTGAGAAACTTAATTTGAATAAAAACTCATAGAACTTTTCCTCTTTGTTAAAATAACTGGTAGTTCCTGTTACTAAAAGTCATATGCTGTGAATTTTAATCTGCTTAAAACCTAAGTTCATTGTGAACCTCAGGAGGCCAATTTAATTGGTAATGCTGGTAATTGTAGGCAACACACACGTGCAGAATCTTTACCAGTCAGGCAGGATCACTGCTGCCCCCCAGCCTTGGAGCCCAGTTCCCCCACGCAGGTCTCAGGTGGGTGATCAGGAGAGACCTAATTAATATTTATTTGAAACGTGTTTAGAAAAAAGTGGCACAACTTTTTACATTTTGGGAGTATTCGGGTAAGTTAAGGAGCTTGGTTTGGATGTATTTAAAGCTAAAATATGCAGTGTAACTTTAAGTTTTGAATTGATCATATTACACATTGTTATTTGCCTTAGTAGGTGGTCTTTTAATGCAAGTGTAGCTCTAAAGAGAGCATTGGTTTTGGTTGTGGCTTTAGGTTGTGTTTCTCATGGTTTGTTTGTGAGGTCAGTTTAAGGAAACCACTTTGCTGTTGTGTTTCCCTGGCAAAGGAAGTTGTAAAAGATGGTCCTTGCACTCATGAAGTGTTTTGGCTGCCAGCACGAGCTCCTGGTGGGTGCGTAGGATCTGGGAGCTGGTCCTGTGCTTGCTTCTCCAGCCACTGTTTTCCTTGATGTGGGCGAAAAGGAACAAATGTTTTACCCTGATTGTACAAGTCCCTTGCCTAGTGTGAGTTGTTAAGCCTGCACTGTGAGATCATGTCCTCGACTGTACAAGTCAGTCTTTCCCTTTGCATAGAGGACTGCTGAAATGGTGAGTTTCTACTTCGCAAGTGGTCTTTATCTCAGGTTTGTGAAAAATGATTATTATGTAAAAGAGGAAAAACAGGATGGACTTTTCCAGTTAAGTGGGCATGAAATAGTGATTTCCCTCAGCTCCACCCGGTCCGTAAATGGAACATCCATGACTCACTTCTCAGGGCCACACAGGCACTTTTGTGAGCAGTGCTTGAATGGGAGGGTGGGATGGGGATGGAAGGAGAGGGGCTGGCATCCCACTTGTGTTCAGCCAGAATCTGTCCAGCTGCCTTTATAATGGACTTCTGAAAAGGACAATGTGCCTTCTCACACATCATCTACATATTTTTTAATTGCTCTTTCTGTTTGTGCCAAAATAATACAACATATTAAGTGCAATAAATGCAGCCATTAATACCATAATGCTGTGGATAAGTGTTGTATAGCACAGTGCTCTTTCTCTCACATGAGATTTTACTGTTGGCATGAGTCTGGATCCCCATCATAGTCTACTCTCTTTAACAGCATGCCTTTCATTTCTCTATATATTTAGAATATTTTTCTAGTTATTTGCCCCCAATGTTGCTTAACTTGTAGATTGTGCTCTAGGATATGTGGCCAGCATAGTGTTATAAAGAGATAGCACATGCTGCTTTATGAAGATGATTTTATTACCACACCTAAGACTTTTTAATCATAAATAAGCACATTTCTATATTTGATATTCCACATCTTTCAATAAATGATCATTGGTGTTTGATTACCCATGGATGTCTAATTGAAAGTGACCACCGAATCATGGAGGCTGTCTAAGTGAGAGTGGCCATTGGGGCTGCAGAAATTCATTCCCCAAAAGCCAAGGGGGATGGATTGAGAACCTACATTATCTGATGGGGCCCTCGGTCTAGTTTGCAGTAAAGAGAGTTGCGTGTTGGAAGTTAATGTCTTCGTTAAGCACAAATATCAACAGCCTTAACTCTGTGTGTTTATGACAGAAATATTTTTCTAGGAAATTCATAGTCTACTTATTTGAATGTACCACACCTTGCATTGTGTGTATAGATATTAGCAGAAATTAAACATGTACATGAATTTACTTGGCAATTTAACACAACCTAAAAAATGAACTTCTGAAGTGTCTGCTTTTCCTTGATTTAGGTATATTCACAATGCTGTAACCCTAAGTGCAGCATCCCCAAGATTTAATGGTCAGACAGTTATTGTTTACTTTTATTTGTTTGTGGCCTGCTCTGACCGAAAGGCTTGTGCGCCTGTGTTTTAGTATTTTATTCATGATATAGTTCCACAGAACACATTGACATTTACTTTGACAGTTTTACAAGCAGAAAACTGGAATTTGCTTGCAAGTACACATATATCAATTAAACAGAATTGAGTGGATTTTTGTATTTCATTGGATACATTCTATTAACTAAACTAGTCATTTAGTTGCCATGGAAACTCTGTTTCCTCACAACTTGAGGACACGTTGGATGTTAACTGGCACATTCCTCAAGAGATGAAACAGGTGTTGATTTAGGATGTGTTAGGAAGAAGCAACAGAATCAACAGTCTGATCAGTTCTGCCTTTAACGCCTTATAAATACTTCAGATTGCCAGTTCTCTCTTCCTGGTATACTGAGACACTTGGATAGTTTCTTTTTTTCTACCTTACAGTTAAAAACTTAGAGGTGATGGGAGAAGTTCAGTCTTTTTGCTATCATTTTAGCTCTTAATTAACCATCCTCATTTACTCAAGATCTTTTGTAAAATATGATTGAGACATAGTGACAACATTTTAAAAATTTACCCCTTTAAAGCATACATTTGAAAGATATTGAAAGAAACAAGAAAATCCCATGTTATGGTGAGAGCGCCATGTGGGAGTTCTTCTCAATCCCAGCCCTGCCTTTGTGTCTGTAGTGCTTAATGCAGTGCCTGGCAGGAAGTGGTGTTGAATAAAACGCCCGCCAAGTGAATGAATGGAAGAGTTTCGCAGGCCGATGACCCTTAGAGGGTCTCTGGTATTTCAGAGTCTGATCTCTTGAAAAATTAATGTTTTTTTTAGTAAGGAACTGCCTTTCTTGGTGTTTCTGGCATGCTTTGTGACATTTTTTACAGGGATCTACCAACATCCTTTCCATTGATATCGATGAATTGTTTTTCTGGTATCAAATTTGGAGGACAAGGGACCTGCTGCCACCTCAAAAACAAAAAATGATGACAATGAAAGTGATCCAGTTTTTAAGTCCCACAACTACTGAAAAAAGTAAATAATCTGCAAATCTCTGAAATTATTAGTTGTGTGATTAATACAAAACTCTTATACTTTTTAGATTTATTTGAATTTTTGTGTGGCTTGCTAAAACAGAAATACATTATAGAATGAACTTAGCCAGTTGGTTCTTTGAAATTCAAAATATAGCACACCTGATTATAAAGGCAGTGTTGGTAATTGTGAACCCTGCAGAGACTGTTTGCATGTTACATGAAGAGGTGCTTTAGACAAAGGTAGAATCGGCTCTGCTTTCTGTGTATAGTTTTTTCATTTGCAGAAACAATTTAAAATGGGTTTATAAATCCAACATGTTCTTTAAGAGTCCAGACTGTACTGTACCATTCATGATGGCCTACCCTGTGTGAGGAACTTTGAGTAAACATTTTCCTAAGCATATCAGGCAATGACTATTTGCTTTAGAATGGTACATTGAATAAGTTAGTTGCTAGGGCAGAAGGAGGCAGCAGGAACTACTGTCTCTGTCCAAAGGGAGGAGAAGGACCCTTGGTAGCCACTTGGTTGTTTCCAAGTGTGCAGAGTGCCATGGTGACCCCAGGAACCTGTGGGATACTACTATACGTGGCCGAGTGCCATGTGTTCCTGAAAAATTGTTTACAAAATAAATGATTATTTCATTCAACATTATTAATTTTTACATGCACCTGGTAAATCAATGTAAAATGATATACATTGAAATATAAGTCTCATTTCACACTCCTAATCTCTCTCCCAAAGGCTACCATTATTATACCTGTTTCTTTTATATCCTTCCAGAAATATTCTGTGCAAATACAAGGAAAAATCCTCTTTCACACAAAATGTTGGTTGCTGTACACACTGTTTAGCATTTTTCTAATGGTTTCCCAGTATTCCAATGAATAAATGCATGTATAATACTTCAACCTCGTGGTTCTCAGGTCTGTCTGGACATTAAAGTTACCTAGAGAGATTTTAAATGCCCACACTACTCTCTCGGAGGTCCTGATTTAATTGGTCTGGATTAGGGCTTACATGTCTGCTTTTAAGAACCCCTCCCCATGGGTTTATGAAACCCTCCTTATGCACAGCCAAGTGCACTAATTTTAACCAGCCCCCCGTTGGTGGATATTTATATTGTTTTTAGCCTTTTTTTTTTTTTTAGGCTTTTTTTGTTACAGACGGTGAACTTCCTGATCAGAAGATACTTATAGATAAGCTCAAGTGTATTTCTAGGATAAGGGCCCAGGATGGAGTTTCTGCCCAGGTGCTCTCTGGAGACAGGCCTGTTTTTACTCCTGCCAACAGCATAGTGGCTGTGTAGTGGAGGTGGTTTAAAGGACCCTAAGGGAACAATGCTGGTGGGGTGGTGGTGAAACTCAGACCCAGCGTGCACTTGGTATAGTTCTTGCAAAAGCTCTTTTGCAATTCAGTTTGGCTGTTCTGTGTAGACACAAAACTGTTGGTACCTTTTTTTTTTTTTTTACTGCTGTTGGTACTTTTTTTACCCCAGTGATTCAAAAGAAAAATTTCTCTGCAGGAAGAAGTTAAAAAAAGCAAAAAAACTTCCGTGCATAGAGATGTTCTTTAGACATTATCATTATAATGATAAAAATCTAAAAAGAATCGTGATAGTTGTCTAACCAAAGGAAAGTGACCAATTGTGATGTTAGCTTTACTGGATATTATATGATTGTTAAATGATTGTGAGTATTGAATTAATGTAATCAAATTCCATATTTAACACAGTATTAACATTATATAATTAAATTGTAATATGCTATAAGTATTACATTAATTATATATAATTATCAATGTAGTATAATTAACACATCAGTATTTAATATAATGTTAATATAATCAAATGCTTGATATGTTAAGTGAAAGAAACCAATTAGCATGTACAAGATGAATATATTAGCAAAATATGTAAACATGTAACCAAGGACTACAAAAAAAAAAATAACAATAGTTGATGTGTTGCAGTAATGAACTGTGGATAAATGTCCTTTAAAAATTCTTTTATTATAAAATTGTGTGGGCAAAAAATAAAATTAGAAAAATTGTTTTATAATGCAGATAGCCATTTATGGTTTTACAGATGCCTTTTTATACTATAAACCTTGTTAATTAATGGACATATTATAGAATATCTGTGTAAATGGCTTCTCTTGATTAGGATGCTTATAAATAGCTACTTCTCAAGAATGTTAAAGGAGATGCCTTTAATAGCTGTAGAAAATAAAACCATCTGCTGTGTGCTGGGTGCTATGCTGAGCTGCTTTTATTTACTCCTCTCACTCATGTCTGACACTTACCTTTTGAGGGTAGGTATTAGCTAATTTACGGACTATAAGGTTATAATAATTCATAGATGAAAAGTTGAAGCTTGCCGGAGATTATTAAGTGGATAACTAGCGATGCTGGGAATTAAACCCAAGTCCATGAGCTCGTTCCTAATATGTGACCTGTAGTCCCTCTCTGCAGGTTAATATTGTTTGAAGTTCCTAAGAGGTAAGATTCTATGAGTTTTTAAGGAAATATGAAATCCAAATATCATTTATAAGGAGCTTCCCATTGTGTACAAATAATAGATGTTAAGTTTAAAAATGGAATTGATAATACAAAGCAGTAATTCAGAACCAGATTTCTAAAGTCAGATTGAGATGAACGGAAGGAGTGAGGGCTTTTTAGTCTGGCTGGTTAGAGAAGGCTTCACTGAGGAGATAAGAGCTGAGGGGTGGAGTTCAGAGAGCTGAGGGGCAAGAAGACTTTTTACCTGGGAGGTGTTCCTGGGTTAGTGAATGGACCAGTTCTTTGAAATAAGAGTGCCCCTGTGAGGCAAGATCCACTGGGACCATTTTGTGCAGGCAGGGCTTGCAAGCATTATTAATTTTACCTGTTAAATTTAGGTGACCCCAAAGAGTAGATGGGTTGTCCTCAATCTGTACTTTGAGGGTAATAGAGTGGGGACTTTGTTATGGATTTGCGTTCCTGATATCACACCTGGCTCCTGCACTTCAAATGTAGGACCCATTATCCTTTTTGAGTTTGTCTGGGTTTTTTTTTTAAGCTGTAAAAGGGTTATAAAATTGCTTTTGTCAAAGGTTGTTCTGAAGACTGGAGATAATATATGCTAATCGAAGCTATCGCACAACCTCTGTCACCTATTATGCATTTGATAAATGGTGGCTCTTTTTACTTTCAGAGCCCTAAGTATTATTTGTCTCTCCCTCCAGCTCCTTCAGCTACTTTCCTGTGTTAATCCTATCTCAGATTATAGGGAAATGGCACGTGGCTTGGCTTTATCAAAAAGTGAAGTTCCCTCTCTGAAGGCATTGGGGAGCCACTGTACTTTCCAGTGGTGGACCGATGAAGTAGCTTGCTCAGCACAGGTTCCTTAACTTAAATTTTGGTGCTGGGATCCAAGTAAGTGCAGTTTTACTGCTTGTGCTATCAGTAAGCAGAACCTGTGTTCCTTAGTTTTCCCTCTGTCCCCCAATCCCAGACCTCCCGTCTCCAGAGGGGAAAAATAAAAACTTATACAATAGAAACATCCTGCCTCTACCTTTATGGTTTCCCTCCTAGCCTGCGGCAAAATTTCTACTTGGTAAACCTATCAGATCTCTCTGTCTCTCAAAGTAAACACTTTGTTTCGAGAAGGTTTAGATTTACAGTAAAACTGAGAGGCAAGTGCAGAGATATCCCGTATACCCCCACCCGCAAACATGCATAGCCTCCCCTATTCATTATCAAGATAACTCACCAGAATGGCATATTGTTTACCAGGGATGAGCCTGTATTGACACACCATAGTCACACAAAGTCCATAGTTTAGCTTAGGGTTCATTCTTGGTGTGATATGTTCCATGAGTTTGAACAAATGTATAATAATGTATATCTATCATTATAATATCATACAGAGTATTTTTACTGTCTTAAAAATCCTCTGTGTTCTGCCTATTCATCTCGCCTTCCACCCCCAGAATCTCTCTTTCTATTTCAGGAGCTCCTTTTTGCAAAGTAGTTTCCTGACATATCCGCTTCTTGTATTTGGTATTGATTAATTTCTCAAACATTTGTGAAGAGCCAGTTGTGGCTGTATCCTAAAATTCCAGACTTATGCCAAGGTGAGAAGTTTGTGTTTGAAGACTGATTAATTCGATTAGTCATGATAGATTTTTTTTCAACAGAAAAGGTGGGGGGGGGCGGTGGCTGGAAAGAGAGAAAGGCATTTGTCTCAGAAGCTAGGAAAAGGGAAAGCTTCCCATTGTCCGGTAATCTTATCTTGCTGAAGTGCTAAGTACTGCCCCTAATTGTGCGGGGGTGCTAGTTTAGATAATGTGCCAAGGGAAGTATGAAACCTCTGCTTGCTCCAAATAAAGCTGTTTTTAAGAAAGGCAGTGTAGTGTAGTTCCATTAGGTGCAAACCTCCACTTTAATTTGTTCATCACTTTGTCTTCCTTCTTTCAATCTTCCCTTCAAATCTAGGTTGCGCTGGACTTTGCTCTTACAGCTGACTACTGTGCTGCACCGCTTTTTATTCCAGCCAGTATTGAGTTTTACAGCTTGGACTGTTAAAGTCAATATTGTGTTTAACACAGCGGTAGCAACGTGAGTTGTTTTGAGATTGCCTTGACCCTGCTAGCATGTTAAGTAGCTGTTTAAGAGTAAGGTTCTTTTCAGAATTATGTTAAAATTAGCACCTGATTGTCAGAATTGTTGTGGTCCAATAAGCAGACAGACCATAGTAGGTAACTTCCCTGGGGTTAATGTATTGCTAATAATGTGTTGGATCCGTGCTCTCTCCCTTTATGCGCAAAGAAAGCCCTGGGCCTTAGTACTCAGGAGATATTTTTAGTGGAGGAGGGGAGCAGTTATCCTCAAGGATAAATTAATAAGGTCTCTCTTCTCCTTCAAAACAAATCTCAAAGTCTTGCTAATTTATCAGTTATCTCTCCTCTGTTGAGAGGACTTCCCTTTTATTCCCATCCTACAAATACTTGGTCTGTGGGACAATGAGGGACTCTGCCCCAAGCCCTGGGGCAAGCAGGCTTCATATTTTTCCCCTCCCTCCCTCCCTTCTCAGTAAAAGTCCATCAGCTTAGTTCCTGTGTGGCCTTATGGGGGCAGAGAAGGAGGTTGTTTGACCTATACTGGCTTAGGTTCTGGGTGGCCCAAAATCCTCACAGCTGGAATTCTCCATCTGTTCCCATCCAATTCAGAGCCTGGCCCAGTCTAACTTACCAGGATTTGAGGCTGAGATTTGGCATCAAAGCTGAGCAAGTAGTTAAGGGTTTATATATCTTCCATTGCTTGCTCTGAATGCCGTTTCCTTGGGGACCGAACTGGTATGCGTGGAGGAATGTACATGAGGCAAATTTCAAAGGAAAAACTAGACAAGATGTGAAAGTGAACGAGAGGGAATTATTAACAAAAAGGATAAATAATTCTGGAAAAGTAGTAACATATAAAATAAGTTCAAGATATCGAGCCTGAGTGACCTAGGAGAATTGTAGCATGGTTAATAGAAATAACACACTTATAAGGAGAATGTCTTTTAAAAAGGGAATATATATGTTTGGTTTAGACTGAATTCGAGGTGCAGTTGGATATTCTAAGTTGTGATGCTCTTGAGGCGTTGGTGGTCAGGGGAGATATCGAGCCATCATTTGCCAGAGGGCCCAGGAAATCCCTATTTTGCTCTTAAGATGTTTTTTCTTATTTCCTTCCCCAAAATTACTTTTGTCAAAATTCTTTTTGTTTTTTTTCCAAAGTCAGTTTGGATACCACCTCTGATTGTCTTTCCTGATTGCCCCTGAAGTGGCATGCCCATGAATTCTTTTTTTTTTTTTTTTTAAATATAATTTTCGGTGAGTTCTTTTTTTTTTTTTTTTTTTTTAAGATTTTATATATTTATTTATAGAGAAGGAAAGGGAAGGAGAAAGAGAGGGAGATAAACATCAACGTGTGGTTACCTCTCACACACCCTCCCCACTGGGGTCCTGGCCTGCAACCCAGCCATGTGCCCTGACTGGGAAGCGAACTGGCAACCCTTTGGTTCACAGGCCTGCACTCAGTCCACTGAGCTATACCAGTCAGGGCGTCCTCTGAATTCTTGAACTGAAGAGTTCTTTTTTTTTTTATGGCACAGTATTCTACTGGTTATTTTTCTAATTATCCAAACACTACCAAATTATACCTTGAACGCAAGGAGCATTGTATGGACGTCCCTGCAGGGCACAGCACAGCACTGAGTACGTTAACAGGGGCTTAGAAAATGTTCAGGTGCGTTTATTTGAACCTATTTGTTTTCAGCTAGTACCAGTACTTAGCGAAATAGTCAGTTTATTATTAAATTTATTAATAACTTATTATATAATGCTGCTTTATCAGTTTTACATAAATTTGTCTCTGACACTCTAAGAACATCTCCCAATGCTTGTATTTCAGAATTTAGCACTTATTTAATTAATAAATGTATTTATCTTGTTCGTGCCTCTTACTGTTTATCCCCTTTTGTTTTTTCTTTTCAGTTACAGGGTTATATATTTTTTTAAACTTTAGAGACTCTTCTCTTTTAATAGATCATTTTATTTTTTCTGTATTAATTCCAGTTCAGATTTCTGAGGTTCATGGCCTCAGAAAGAAATACATAACTTATTCTATTGAGAATATGCTTTTTTTTTTTTTTTTTTTTTTTTTTTAGAGCTTTGCTCTGTTTATAAGAATAGCTTGAACACCATCTTTACCTAAACTGACCAGACCTGAAACTCATTTACCACTTATCTGTTCAAAGAACCCTGAAAGATCTTACAATGTGTTCCCTCCCATGGGGCATTTTCCTGGTAAAAAATGTTTAGTGCTATTTAGAAATATGGCCCTATCCTTAGCCAGGCTGCCACTCAGATTAGTTATGAAGATGTTAAATTTAGTCTTTAGGCCCATCACTGAAAGACCACTCTGTTTATACTGCTCCTTCTAGAGAAATGGTTGTTTATTTCTACTTTGTTTTTTGGTCCTAATCCAGTTCTCTGTCCAAGATAAACATTCTACTGGCTTCATGCTCTTTTATCCCCATCAAAACAAGTGACCAGATACCTGTGTACTGATGCAGTTCACGTGGGAAAGACCTGAGTGGCAGAGGAGATTCAGATGAATATAGGGACACTTGTTTTGGTTTCTCATGGCCATCGTTTGAGAAAACAACTTAAGTTTGCTAGTACATGAATTGCATACTGTTACAGCTTCAAGGGACTATCAGAACTTTTTTCTCCCATTTGAATTTTGTGGTTGTCAGTTTTGAATTAAGTGGACCAACTAGAGCTTGAAAATATTTATTTCACCCATAAATTGTGGCTGTCCTCAAATGGCAGTGAGAGTTGGTGGTGGTTTTTATTTTCCAAAGAACACAGTTTAGTTTGGGAAGAGCTGCAACAGCTACCCCTGCAGCCTTTATTCTGTGATATTCTTGTTCCCTGTTCCCTAAAAAAGTAGTGACCAGTTAACCAGGCTCCAAGGTATTGTGACTTTGATTTCCTGGGGTTTCTCTCTGATGACTCTGTGATTTCCTTTTTTTTTTTTTTTTTTTTTTTTAAGGTTTTATTTATTTATTTTTAGAGAGAGGGGAAGAGGGGAAAAAGAGAGGGAGAGAAACATTGATGTGAGAAACATCAGTTGCTTGCCTCTCACACACGCCTCAGTTGGGGACCGAATCTGCTACCCAGGCCTTGACAGGGAATCAAACTGGTAGCCTTTTGCTTTGCAGAAGAATGTCCAACCAACTGAGCCACATTGGTCAGGGCTCTGTGATTTCCTCTTCATGGTTCTCGCTCTATTTTTAATTTGCTGCTTTAATTGACTTAGATGAGATAATTTCTTGGTGGGGTGGGAGAGGAAATACAAGGGGGAGCGATTATTTTCTGAGTCTTGTTTTTTTAAGGCCCCAAGGTTTCTTTTAGTCCCCAAGTCTGTGATTTGAATTTCACATTTGAGACAGAAGCTCTTGTGACTCCAGGTGGCTGCTGCCATCTCCCAGTAGTCCAGGAAGGGGACTTGGAGGATCTCACACTTAAGATGTTGTTGAGAAAGTTCGGAATATTCCCCATGCTCCATGGGGCCAGAAGCCCTCTTAATTGAATCACTTCTTTTCCTTAGCAAAGACAAAGATTTGTTTAGCCTATGAAATATATTATAATTGGTGACTTCAAAGTAGAAACAAGCCATGCTGGAGGTTCAGGATGCTGAAATTAGGAGTTACATGTCAAACAAACCCGTTTTCCCAGGGTTTTCTTTTCTATAAATTGTGGCGAGAGAGAGGTGCATATTGGTTTAATGTGCTCCTGTGTGTTAGAGAGCAGTGTTTCAGAGAAAGTATAATTGATGAGGTAGACTTAGCTATAATAACTTGCACTTACATGGGTCATAATTTCCAAAACAGTTATGTTTGTTTTAAAGACTAGCAAACAGGCTCACTGGCCAAGGTCACAGAAATAGTTGTCCGTATGGGTAGGGGCAGCTCCGGTTTTTAGTCCTGCGAGTGTGTGGCAAGTTACCTTGTTTTTGCCCTTGTTAAAAGCTATTAGGAATTTATAGCTACAGTGCATTTTTTTTTATTTTTAATGTTCGTAAATCTGCATTCTTTTGTGTAATATTGAAACTTGGTTGTTTTCATTAGATCTTTCCCTCTTCTGATACTACGGTGCTCAGAACTCTACATGGACTTCGTCAAAGTCACCTCCAAACTCCTTCATATGGCTGACCCCGTCTCATTTCCCTTTGCTCTCCCTCTCCTACCCCTTATACCAGTCAAAGTGAACTCTTCTTAGTTCCTCAAACAGTTTTGAGCTTTCCCTTTGTAAAGACTTCTTTGCCTGGAACTTGCCTCCTCCCTTCCGCCTTTAACCTGCTGACTCCTACCTAGCGTGGTGGTTTGGAGTGGGCGTGGGTTCTGGAGCCAGACTTCAGGTTTCCACTCCTGATACCACTGCTTAATAGCTGCATGATCTGTACGATCTATGAGCTGCTGTGTGCTGTGCAGCTGTCTTCTTGGTACATTGGGAATAATAGTAACTACCTCCTAGTGTGGGTTATGAGATTCAAATGGGTTTGTTCTTGCAGAGTTCGAACAGTTCCTAGTACATGCTAAGGGCTTTGATAGCTGGAAGCCTTAGCCGATAGTGGAGCACCCCCCACCCTCACCCCGCCACTAGATAACCCTGCTCTTTCTCATACTCATTGCACTTAGCCCCCTATCCGCTGTGTTGGGATTGCCTCTGCATGATTCTACCCCTGCACTGCAAGGACAGAGAGGGCAGTGCCATGTCTGTGTTTTTCACTTTGAAATACAGCACTTGGCACCTGTAGGGGCTTGGGAAATGGCTGAATAAATGAATAAGCAAAGGACCTGTTAGCTCACATTGTGAGCTTAATGTCTTTGACCTCAGCTTTCCTTTCCTTTTGTGAAGATGATCTTAGCTTTTTAGGGGGGAGGGCGGGGTTGTGATGGGAGTAATTTTAGGAGAAAGATCATCTAGTTCAGCCTAGGTTTCTTTATGGAAGCTTTTGGCATTATAACACACGATTAGTGTAAAAGAGGTTGTACATATGGACAAGTCTCTTGAAACATTGCTGTGTTCTTTAAGAAAAGGCTAAAGTGGGTTCCACAAAGAGGCTAGACTCCCGAGGAACAACCGGCCGGTGTTGACCACAGTCTGGGTTTAACCGTGCAACTGTCCCAGCCTCCCTGCCCCGGCTCTCCAAACACACGCTCACAGGATTTCCCGGCATTCAACTTTTGTTGGCAGTCAGGTGTGCTCTGGCCATATGTATCGGTCAAAGCCACTTGACTTTTTCCCCTTGCGTGCTCTGTCCTTAGTCAAGAATAAAAACAAAGTAAAAGGAAAGGTTTGTGCAACAACAGAACAGTTTGTGGTTGAAAGTAATGAGAATTTTTTTTCCCTACTCTAGGGGTAGTGGTGATTTGGCGTAGTCCTGGCAGTTACTGGAGTGGTGGGGATAATCTAGATGAAAATAATGCCTTTCTTAAGGGGAAGGAGGAAGGAGGAAGAGGTTTGCTCTGCTGCTGTAATTTCTTTGTTTAAAGCCATTAAAGGTTTGGAGCACTGGAAGGGTGAGACTGACAACTGATTGCTGGAGAACCTATTGGATTGTAAGGGGGGGGGGCAGCAGTGAAAAGCTAAGATTAACCAACTCAAACGGGACGTTCACAGCAGTATCATTTTAAAAAACAAGTTCCATTTCTTGAGCTTGCTCCTGGCTTCCTACATCTGGTCAGCCCAAATAGAAAATTGATAATAATAGAATTTAGTGAGCACCAACCATATACGGGCACTGTTCTAGGCACTTTCTACATAGAGTCAATGCATATCTAGTATTTATGGTTTGTTTACATTTTAAAATTTAAATTAATTTTTCTCTTTAAGGAGAGCAAGTCAGGATGTGTAGTAATTAACAGTGTGTGTATGTGCAAGTTGGATTTGAATCCCACCTCTTTTTCACTAGCCCCGTAATTTTGGGCAAATTACTTTCCATCTCAGATTTCACTGAAACAGAGTCCCTGTTAGATGAGATAGTGAGAGCAAAGTGCTATGCTAAGCTCATAGTAAGCTGCTCAATTGTTAGCTTCATGAACCATTTGTTATGCTGTCTTCTCTGCGGGGTGTGATCTTTGATTGTGACCCATGTCCAGGGAATTTGTGAAAAATTTCAGAGTATTTCTTCTCTGGCCCCGACTGGGAAGTTAGGTGCATTGAGCAGAGCTTCTGATGGGGTTGCTCTTGCCTGCCAATGCTGGGCGGAAACAGTCTCGCTCTGCCCAGCCTACCAGGCCTTTCCCGATCTGCAGTCACACCTCATCACTGGTCCTTTACTCCTTTGCAGAATCAGACAAAACTGGAGCAGTGTGTTTCTCCAGGAGGTGGTGGTGGCTCATTGAACCACTCTGTTTTCCAGAGCAAGGGGGGACCACTTGCATTCATGGGGTCTCAACTACTTCAGATTACTCTTCTTTAAGCTATACTTTTCTTCCACTTGGTCCTTGAGCAATCTCTGCTCTTCTCCCTTATCCTCAGAGCCTCTGAAGTACAGTGGGATTGGGGTGTGTGTGTGTGTGTGTGTGTGTGTGTGTGTGTGTGTGTAAAATAGAAGGCTCCAATTACTTGAAAGCATTTCTTATAGTTAAGATGTTTAAAATGTTACTATGTTATGAAGAACAATTAGGTCATTTATTTATTAGAACAATGGCTATAATATAGGTTAACCTGGATGGCCAGGTACTCTGACCTTCTTTTATGTTTCTGAAAAGTGCTCAGAACTCTAAAGTAAACTTACGAATGAACCTATAGGGGCTCATACAATAAATCTTCGCTCAAGAGCTTTCACTTCACATCGTCCACAGTCCAGTTACAATGGACTGGTAGAATACAAGAATGAATAAGATATACATCCCTCCCCTTGAGCAGTTCGCTTGGCGAAGGTTTAGTCCATACCGCTCTGTTGTAACAGGTAGTGGGGGCTCACAGTGATCGGAACGCAGAGGCGAGGACGGCTTGCAGGAGTGCTCCGTAAACATTTGTTGGATGATGTGAGCCTCTGAATTTGGTGGATTCCTTTATTTTTTCAGTTTTTTTTTTCCACCTTAAACCTTCTTAGGTTTTTATCTTTCCATTTGGAGAGTTAGATGCTAAATATGTGTATGTTAGTTAAGTCATTTTGATATTTGAGCTCATAGTTTTAAAATTCTTGTCTTTCCATTTTATCCGCAGATGATTTTCTGAAAATAAAGACTAGGTTCTCATGGTTAGAATTTATTTACTAGTTTCCTGAAAACCTGACTCAGTGGAATAGACAGGATTGAGGGTGGGAGGTGGGTGGAGGAGGGGCAGCAATACATGAAAAGTTTTCTGATAGGAGTGTGTGGTTTCTCCATAAACACTCTCAGGCAGCATTGCTTCCAGTCCCTTCTTACACAGTTTCCACAGATACTCTAGGCTTTAGGTGTTTCTTCTGCTTTGAGAGCCCTTAGGAGTTGTCATGTTGATCTGTTTGTGATACTAGGAATTTTACAAGTTACAACTGGCCACCGTTAGAGTGCAGGAAATTCTCTTGTGGAGTGTCATTGTTTTCCATAGGCGTACAGAGCGCAACGCCGCCCTCTCTGTAGGCTGTCAGTGAGGACCCTATGCGTTTCATTTCCCACGCATTCTCTGCGTTGCAGAGAGCACAGAATAAGGGTGAGAGAAATCAGGAATTTTGAGCTCATTTTGTGCCACATGTAGAAGGGTTGAAAGTAGGTGAAAAGGTAGAGATGGTGAAGCAGCTTCCGTAGAGCAGTGTCCTGAGCAGGCGAGGGACAGACAGCGAGACCCAGAGATCAGGGTCTATCTAGTCTTTTTCTTAGATCAGAAAAAGCAGAGCTCTTTCCTATGGAACGAGGCAAAGTGAATGTGGGTAAGGTTCCAGCTAACAAACCTTTATTGAGTGCCTTATGTACACCAAGCACTGTGCTAGTTTCTGGGGACAAATGGAGGACTGAGATATCTGCTTTCAGGGGCCTTATAGTTCAGTAGAGGAAATGGTCACCAAAAGCTCTATCAGATAGTAAGTTCAGCCCATCCTCATCATTTGTGGATTCCATGTTTGCGAATTCATCTACTCACTAAAATTTGTTTATAACCCCAAAGTTGATGCTTGAGATGCTTTCATGGTCATTCAGGCAGAGGGACAGATGGGCGGAAGATTGAAGTCGCGCGATGGGCCCAGTCCCTGCTGAGGTCAGACAAGGTAGCACTCTGTCTTCTTATGTCGGCTCTCAGACTGTACACAGAGTCCTTTTCCCAGTCTAGTTAGTAAATTCTTTTTTTTTGCATTTTTGTTCTTTTTCTCGGTGTTTTTGCTATTTAAAATGACCCCAAGCATAGAGCGAAGTGCCGTCTAGTGTTCCCAAGGCAAGAAGGCTGCGATGTCCCTTACAGAGAAAATGTGTGAGATAAGCTTCATTTGGGCATGAGTTATGATGTTGTTGGTGGTGATTTCAGTCTTTTGAAGCAGCAATCGATGTATATTAAATACAGTGTCTTTAAACAGAAGCACACATAAAACATGGGTAAATATAAATCAGTTGATGAAAATGTTGTGGCCAGAGGCTTGCAGGAACTCAATTCTGTACTTCCCCTACTAGCACTGGTGCTTTATTCATCAATTCAGTTTTCTGAGACTTTATAGAACGTAAGTACTGTGAATAATGAGAATCACTTGTGCAGCCCTCAGCTGCCTCAGAATGGAGAAGGTAAACAGTCAGCAAATCCTAGAATGAGTTCTGAGGGCTTTCCCACCTGAACGACTGATATGCTGGAAAATCAAAGGTATGATTTTGTAGGACTTGAAGGATAATGAAGTAAAGCCAGGATGGGTTTGCCACAGAAAGACACTGACAGGTTATGTGAAGTCAGAGGTCAGACTTGGAGGGAACAGGTAGGTGTAAGGATAGGAGGTTGTGGTCCAAGTCAGACTGGAAAATGGGCGGTTGGTTGCAGGGGGTGCGGGAGGGGGGATGAAGGCTGTGCAGGAAGAGTGAACAGCGCATTATTGCTTGTTGGATTGACCATTCACAGGAACATTGGGCTCAGAGGGACAGTGTAGTGATAGATCAAAGGGCCCAGGGAGCTAACAAAGGCAAGTTCAGTGCCCACTGGGTCTAGCTGTGTGCAAGTTTCCAGAGATTCTAAGGGCCCTGAGACATGATCCAGGAATCTTAAAAGTCGAGGTGTAAAGTGGGTATAAAGAGGCCTGAGCAAAGTATCAAATTACAAGTGGCAAGGTTCTTACTGCATAGGACACAATGTACTTTTTTGGTGTACACTCTTTGTACATGGGAAGGACATGGAGGAAGAGTCAACAAGATTGTTTATTGATTAAATTCAGGGGCAGGAGGGGAGGAGAGGAGTGAATGGTCAACAGTTGCTCCCAAGTGTTGACTAATTGTCATGAGATGCTTTTTCTTCTACAGAGAGCTAGATTGATGTTACACTTCCAGAATTTCTAGTATGCCTTGGTGCCCGTAATTCTTCAGTTTTCAGTTCCCTTGTCATGTGATTTTCACTATTATGTCATTTGAGATTGGTTAATGTGCATACTTAAGGTTTGATAAATAGAGGTAATGGTTCCTCTCAGTTCTGTTTGAATGGGGGTTGGGGAGATAGTCAGCTTCCCCTTGGCGCACTTAAAAGTTTCAGTCAAACCTCTGAACACTCGTGATTCTAGTGTTTCAAACTTTTCCACTGGCCACTGGATTAAGTGGATTTCCACTTTTCTCATTAATTGTCACAGTGGGGTTTGTCAGTGAAGGAAAGGCAAATCGTGCGTGTGCACCGCCACTGTGATTCTTCTTAAGAGCGTTCTCGAGCCGTGCCGCCCAGCTCAGTGGCCACCAGCTGCATGTGGCTGGTGGGCACTGGGAACGTGGCTGGTCCGCACTGAGATGTATGTTCTCTGAGTGTCAAATTCACACTGGTTTTTAAAGACAGTGCGAAGTAGTTTTTATATTAGTTACATGTTGATAAAAGATCTTATATATGTTTGGTTAAATAAATTGTTAAAAAAAACCCCTTTTACCTGTTTCTTTTTGCTTTTTAAAAAAATGAGTACTAGAAAATTTTAAATTATATATATATGCATATTGCTCACGATATATTTCTGTTGGACAGTTTTGTTGTTCCCTTTGAGTTTCCAGAGAACAGTCTGAAAATGACTGTTAGTTGGCACCACTTCTAAAACCCAGATTGCTGTGCCTGCCTGTGTTTGTCATGCTGTTGGAGCTGCTAGTGTACCTGAAGGTAGCTCTTCTAAACAAACAGAATACTGTCATGAATAGTAAGACTTGTTTCTGCTAAGAGAACTTTTCCCTAAGAAGTTTGTTCTTTTTCTTTGGAGATCCTTCCAAAGTAATAAAGCTAATAAATGAAATAAAGTCAACAGTCATCACAGTTCTACTGGATGGAATATAACCGAATCTCTTTAAGAATTGATATCAAGGTTGGAATTAGCTTGTGTTTTGGACTGATCAAACACAGATATTTAAATGTGTAATTATTTTTCAAAGCAGCGTTTGAATCCGTCACTAAGGCATAATGAGGTATTGTTGTCCCTGCAAGAGAGATATTTTCAGAATTTAGGTGAACAGCTATTTGTGAGATGGCCTTAGTAAATATGAGAAAAAAGAGGTTACTTCTAACTTAAGAGTCATTTGCTAAGTGCCTTCACTTGCTGAGCCACACAAGCAAAACACAAAAGTAGTTTAAAAAATTAAAGTGGTGTCCATGACCTCAAGAAGTTCATGATCTGGTATAGAAGTTTGTTGGGGACATTCTAATATTCTGATATATGTCATAAAGTTAGAGGAGATAGTGATACCTTATAATAATAGCTAAGCCTGAAAGTTATTTGTTACGAATATGCAGGTTCAAGGTTACTGTGAATCAACATGGCTCCCACACGTGTTCTTTTATGGGAATTGTGTGGGACCTGCAGCCCTTCCTCCCTGCACTGTGGCTGTCACCATGCATGAGGCACGGGGACTGGTGTTGAAGGTGGAGCCAAGGGGGAAAGGTGAACCATGGCTATTGGGGAGATTCTGAGCTGTGATAAACTAATAGAGAATCCTTCAGAGGCATTGCATGTAGAGAGTCCATTCTAGATGTTGAAATGTCTTAGGAAAAGGGGCATGGTGGGGAGTTTTTACGAGTTCAGTGGTCCTTGATTTGGGTCCTGAAATAAGAGGATTTGACTTGGAGAATTAAATGAGGGGTATTTTAGGAGGGGGAACTGTTGTGACTGAAGCTAAACAGGAGGTGGAAAAGGAATTTATCAGTGCAAGAACGAATGCCTTCCATTAATGTGAAAGCTAATTATTTTGTAGATATAACTTTCTAGCTGTTGTACTAATTTGTTCTAGAGTTTATTGTTGGCAAGGTACTTTGCAATCCGTTTATTTTAGAGGGCTTAATTGCCTGGAGCTTCTAGAAAATTGGCATTGTTCCGGGGTGGGGGCTAGGGAGGTGACTGACTTTCCTAGAAAAAATTATTATCTGCCAGATGTCATTGTGGCCAAAGTTATTTATCTTGGCTTCATGTTGTGTAAACACAATGCAGTCAACTATGAGCTGAGCAACTCAGATAGGACAGTGAGTACTTTTGGATGTGTGCATTTAAAAAAAACACACATCAGCCTGGCTGGTGTGGCTCAGTGGATTGAGCGTGGGCTGCAAACCAAAGGGTCGCTTGTTTGATTCCCAGTCAGGGCACATGCCTGGGTTGTGGGCCAGGTCCCTAGTGGGGGCTATGTGAGAAGCAAGCACACATTGATGTTTCTCTCCCTCTCTTTCTCCCTCCCTTCCCCTCTCTCTGAAAAAATAAAATCTTAAAAAAAAAACCCACATCCCATTTGTCAAAAGCTGTACAGTTTTTTCAGAGGGACTTTCATATGCTCACATCGAACATTTTAACACCCTTCTAAAAGAGGTGGATAAGTATCATCATCATCCGTTTAGTTGCAGCTGAGGAGACAGACTCAGTGTCTTTCCCCAGAGGCATGTGGCTAGTGAATGACTGGGCCAGAATAGAGGGCTTCTTGCCTTCGAATCCAGTGTTCTTTTCCCTTGTATGACACCCTCTCTCAGCAGGGACACTGCTGATGGGTGACTGCTGGTCTGATTGCTCCTGAGTTCCTCGTACCTCAGCCTTGTCATGAGGAACTGACTCAGAGAAATGAGAGTCTGCTGATTCAAAGCTGAATATCCCTTTCCCAGCCTCTCATTTCCCAGCTTTCTCTTTTCATAAATTGATTTCTATCTACTTCCTAAGATACAGAAGTCTGTAGCTTAGACTTCTTAAAGCACTTTATTTTTATTTTTTATCCTTACTCGAGGACATTTTTTTTTTTCACTGCTTTTAGCGATAGAGGGAAAGAACAAGGGAGAGACAGAAAGAAACATCAATTCAAGAGAGACTCGTCGATTGGTTGCCTTCTGTACATGCCTGGACCAGGGATCATACGTGCCCAGACCAGGGATCAAACCCACAACTTAGGTATGTGCCCTAGCTGGGAATCGAACCTGAAACCTTTTGGTTATGGAACGCTGCTCCAACTAACTGAGCAACACCGGCCAGGACTTCTGCAAACACTTGAGGGGTCTTTCTCAATTTGCCAGTGATAGATATTATTACGTGAGGAGCTTTGAATTTTAGCTATATTGTGCCTGTCAAACCCAAACTAAACAGGAGAGGAGTACCTTCTGTCATCACTAACCTATCTCTTAATCTAACCTGTACAGAGATTCTGCTGTCTACATTGCCTTTTCCTTTGACTGGGTTTGGAGCAGGCCACGAATGAGTGTGATTGCAAGAGTCCTGGCAAAATCCAGGGCTTGGACCAGGGTGGGCAGCAGCGGAAGCTGTGATGTGGCCTGCCGCATCTCCCCGGGCGCAGCGGTCGAGAGGGAGCCAGGAGCGCCATGTGCTCCAGGTGAAACTTCCTCCCAGCTTCCATATCACTAGTGGTGAGCGAAGGAGAGGCCCTTAGTGCTTTGGGTACTTCTGGTAAGAGCCTCCTCTCCTCTCCCAGCTTCTCAACACTGACACTCTGTCACGTCATCGCCACATCTGCCTCGACACTCTCAGCCCACTCATTTCATATTTCTGTAACGTCCGCATTTTGAACAGGGCCAGGTGCATCGAATATTCGAAAGGGTGAATGAAGTCCTAAGTCTTTAAATAGCATGTTTTAAAGACAGGTTTGTAAATTATTCTGAAAAGCCAGTGAGGTATCTTTATCAATTGTAGAAGACTGTCGAATGCTTTTTATTTTGTTGGCTTAATTACTGCACAGATTAATAAATAACTCCCAGTAGTTCCCAAATTATCCCAATGGCTATAATAGTTACAAAAATAGTCATTGTTTGTGTAAATAGCCATTTACAGTAATTTGATTAAATTATTTATTACTTTGTGAGATAGTTGTATTCCTATGTTGTAAATGTTAGAAAATCATAAATGCTTAAACATTATGTTTTTGAAACTCTTATATATGTAAGACAGAGTGAGACAGAAAGTCTTTGACAGCAAAACTCTTCTCCAGGAAGAATCAGACCAGTGTAGTGTGGGACACAGGTGTGCAGTTTATCCGATTGGAAAAAGGAAAATGAGAAGGTGCAGAGCAATGTAGGCTTATTGCAGAGGGTCTCAGTGCTCAGCTAAGGGAGCTGAAGCTTCAGTCGTGGCTTGGGATTCTGAGCTGCAGTGTCTGGATACCGACAGCACTTTAGCATGTGACTTTGCCTGTGTAGCTCGGCACTGCGCTTTGAATGATCCAGGCTGCATCTGTCTCAAAGCATCAACAGAAATGTTTTATTATGTTATAGCTCTACATCCAAATGGAAGGGAGCTGGAGATAGCTGAGAGTTCCCCAGTAGGTATTTTTTGAAACATGCTTCTCATGAGTTAAACAGTTTTGTTAAGAGTAATGATAGTTGTGATGGGGAGAGTTGTGATGGGAAAACTGGCAATGCTGTAGCCATTTTCAGTCCAGTGGGTAGAGTGAGCAAGTGTGTTCAACAGAATTTCTGCAGGTGGCTCTTCAAGGCAACCTCCACTTTACTTCGTAACTGTGTGTTCCGATCACATGCTTTGTAGGGAACGAGAGACCTGTGAATGATTCCAGAGATGATGGCCCCAGCCCAGTAGCTCAGCTTCCAGCTTCTTAAGCAGATCTGGACGACTGATACTTTCACTAAGGTCCAAATGCTAGGGACAGCCTGACTTGAAATCAGCGTTACATTTGAAAAGTTGTGTAGTATTTTGTCGCTAATATGTTTCTGAGTTTAGGAAGTCTTGAAAATAATGGTGTGGTGGTTATGAATTTCAGTGAGACATGGGGATGGGCTGTAAAACTTGTGCACAGAGAAAAAGTACTGTAGACTGAGGTCTGATATTGGACCTTAAAAAATTGAGGAAAGTTTGTTTAATCGAAATTGCTGGCTATCTAGCCAATTCCAGAAAGGGTGATCGTTCTGCTGAGACAAAAAAAAATAAGCAGTGCCCCTTCTTGTGGGTGGAGAGTTGCACTGCAGAGCCTCACAGACCTGGACTTAGCGGGTCTGGCCTGGCGGCTGCTTTTCCTTGTTAAAAGTTAGGTATGCAGTAGTTACAGCTACACTTTTATGGTAACTCTCCTCCTTAGGGCCCCTGTTTCATTTATTAAGTTGGGGATTTCATGGAGTCTCCTCTTTCTTTTCCTTATCCCCCTTGTCAGCATGTTGGTACTTGGTTAGATAGCCTTTGAAGAGCACTCTTTCTTCTTTCTTTCTTTCTTTCTCTCTTTCTTTCTTTCTTTCTTTCTTTCTTTCTTTCTTTCTTTCTTTCTTTCTTTCCTTCCTTCCTTCCTTCCTTCCTTCCTTCCTTCCTTCCTTCCTTCCTTCCTTCCTTCCTTCCTTCCTTCCTTCCTTCCTTCCTTTTAAAGATTTTATTTATTTTTAGAGAGAGAGAGAAACATGAATGTGCAAGAGAAACATCAGTGTGTGGTTGCCTCTTGCATGCCCCCAACTGGGGACCTGGCCTGCAACCCAGGCATGTGCCCCGACTGGGAATTGAAGTGGTGACCTTTTGGTTTACAGTCTGGTACTCAATCCACTGAGCGACACCAGCCAACGCTGAATAGCAGCACTTTTTCAATAAAAGTGTGAAGTGTGTAGCTGAAAAATCCCCTCACTGGTATGTGTTTTGTATTGCTGCTAGATACTAAACTAAGTCTCCAAATAAAGGAAAATTGGGGAGTTTTGATTTTAGTTAGATGTTTTTAAAAAGTCTATAGTTGTAGGTATATACTTTTGCTGGCTTATATAAATATTAACGATAGCAATTACATTGAAGGAAAAAGTGCGACTAGAATTGCACTCTTACAGTGGGAGAGCTTTTCTTTTCTTTTCAGCTGTATGAAATTGTTTTGACTGTGACAATTCCCTTACAATGAAGCTTACAGAATTGTTAGAGAATAAAGAAATCCAGTGAGCATTACTGGTATGGCAGCAAGAATTTAAAAGAAAGTAGTCTCACCCCTTGTTTGTAAATAATGCATACCTACTGTTGAAAAAATGGAAACTAGAAAAGAATAGAAGGACAAGCATTCCTTTTCCCATGTTGGATTTTTAAAAAGTACACTTGTTACCAAAGTGCATGTAAAATTCTGTATCCTGTTCTTTTTATTTCACTTTATAACACAAGAATTTTTCTGTGTTTCCCAGATTTCGTGAAGACATGGCACTCATTCATTCATTCTTTCAGGTACTGAGTACTCCTTCTGTGCTGGGTGCTAACTGCTGTTTTTTCAAAGTAAAGGCCTATGGTAGTGGGAAATAATCTGGATTATAATTAGGAACTGCTAGACTCTCCTGAATTTTTATGTAACTTTTACCTGAACGTGAAAGCCAGGTTACCCCCAGGTAGTTCTTCACTTGAAGTCAAAGCAGTAGTCCTGGTTGATTTTATTACACGTTTATGCTCGATTGGTATGAATCAAAAAATCACTGTGTGGGAGTTTGTCCCTTAGCTGCAGTGCTGGGCTGCGCAGGGTCAAGGGAAGAGGGCAGAGCAGGCATCCTGTCCGGTGGCTGCCATGCCTGGCTCCTGCACAGGGGCTGTTTATTAGAGAGCAGGACCGGGTTCATGGTCACGTGTCCAACAAGAGACTTTGTCACCCACAGTACTTGAGACTGGGGCCTGTCCTCACAGAGGACTGAATGAGTGAGAATCTAAACATTGTAAGTGGCCCAGGGTTTGAGGTATAAGAGAATTTGACTTAGTTTCTCAGTCAGTGATATTCACCACCTCCTCTTTAACCTCTTCCCAAATCAGTCCTCAGATGGGAAGGTACTGATGAGCCCCTCCCAGCAGAGCGGAGTGAGGGTGGGAGGCGGGTTCAGGCATGAGCAGGATGCCTGGACCCACGTCCTGGCTCATTGACAGACGACATTGTTTGGACTAGTTCCCTAACCTTTCCGCCCTCCATCCTCTTCATCTGTTAAAAGAAGGTATTCGTGCTGCCAACTTCCAGTGAGTAAGTAAAACACTGTTAGAACAATGCCTGGCATGAAGGATAAACACTTGATAAATCTATCTAGTTATTATCTACTTTGTATGCCTGAGTTTGCACCTATTGCCAAATTTCCTGAGGGCCGAGCTTGTCAGATAAGTTCAGATGGCATTAGGGCGGGTGTGTTGTTTTCTCGTTGCACGATGAGATGGTATTGTGAGACCAGGATGCTGTTTAGTTATTTGGAGCTCTACATGATTCTAAAACAGCCAGGTATTGACAGACTTGATCATAATCCTGGATCTCTCTCTAAAGCCTGTTCCCCTAAATCACCCTGCTTCCAGAAAGCTTTCTCATCCCCTTACCTTCATCCATTTGCTGTAGCCTAGGATGAGCACCTTTCCAAAAACCTTTCTAATGGACAGAAAAGTAGCTTGCCATGAGTTCATGGCGCCAGCACCCAGATCAAGAAACAGTAGTTTACCAGTATCCTTTTTGTGTCTCCTGCCGGGGATTACGCTTTGAAAAGCATTGCTAGAAAGATGTACGATCAGTTGGTCATGTGTATATGGCAAGGCATTATGGAAGAAAGGAAATTACAACAGTCCCCCCTTATTTGTGGTTTTGCTTTCCATGGTTTCAGTTACCTTGGTGAGTGGCAGGCTGAATGTAGCAAAAGGAAAATTCCAGAAACAATCAATAACTAAGTTTTAAGTTGCACTCTGTTCTGAGTAGTGTAACGAAATCTCGCACTGTTCTGCTCCATGCCACATGGGCTGTGAGTCACCCCTTTGTCTGGCGTCTCCACACTGTAGATGCTCCCTGACTGTTAGTCACTCAGTAGCCGTCCCAGTTATCAGATCGACCTTTGTGTATGGCAGTGCCAGTGTTCAAGGAGCTCTTATTTTACTTAATATTGACCCGCAGTGCAAGAGGTGGTGAGTGGTGCTGACAGTTCGGATATGCCAAAGAGAAGCTGCAGGGTACTTCCTTGAAGTGGAAAGGTGAAAGTTCTCAATTTAATAAGGAAAGAAAAAACTCATGCTGAGGTTGGTAAAATCTATGGTAAGAATGAATCTTTTGGGAACTTGTAAAGAAGGAAAACTAAATTTGTGCTAGTTTTGCTGTTGTACCTCACACTACAAAAAGTTACAGATAAATGCTTAGTTAAGGTGCAAAAGGCATTAAATTTGTAGGTGGAAGACATGATATTGATATCATCATGGCCCCATGGTCCTCCTTCTCATGTGTCATCGGAAGGGCAATACATTCGCCTCACTTCATCTTATCACGAAGGCATTATGTCTTCTCACATCATCACAAGAAGAAAAGTGAGTGCACCACAATAAGATATTTTGATGCCATGACCAGTGTGGCTCAGTTGGGTGGACATCATTCCATACAGTGAAAGATCACTGGTTTGATTCCAGGTCAGGGCATATGCCTGGGTTGTGGGCCAGGTCCCTGGTTGGGGTACATGCAAAAGGCAACTGATGGATGTTTCTTTCCCTGTTTTCTCCCTGCCTTCCCCTTTCTCTAATAAACAAACAAAATAATCTTTAAAAGATATTGAGACACCACCTTCATGTAACTTTTATTACAATATACTTTTATAATTGTTATACTTTATTATTAGTTATTGTTAATCCCTACTGCACCTAATTTGTAAATTCAACTTTATCATAGGTATGTAGGTACAGGCAAAACCAGTATATGTAGGGTTTGTTATGATCCATGGTTTCAGGCATCCAGTGGGGGTTTTGAAACTTAGTCCCTGTGAATAAGAGGTGACTACTGTACCCCATTAGGAGAAACTGCCACGGCCTCTCCTTCCTTTATTTTTCCCTTTTTTTTTTTTTTCCCCATTAAGGTAATGTGAATAGGCAGAGAAATATTCTTTATGGAAAGATTCATTAGATAAGAATAATTACATTGGGCTTCTTGGAGAACAGTGTTAGGCTTTTGTCTTTTTCTTGCTTCAAACACATTTCTCTCAGTTGTGGCTTTGAGTTAACTTTTCATTACACACAGCAATCACTGTTGTTTTTTGTTGTTGTTTTTTAAATCACCGAAGAGTGTGAAGTCAGGTGAATGCAAAATTGCATGAATACTTACCTTGAAACTTCCCTGATTTGAATTCTCTAGACTGTGAATTAGTCATTGGAATGGATTTTTCTCAGATGCCACGTGTTCTGGATTGGAGCTAGGTCCCTGGAGCACTGCATTGGAAGGATTTGGGAAGAGCCTGGGCACAACAGGAAACAGTGCTCTTGGAGATCAGAGGTTTTGGTCATGGGCAAGCGAGACTGGACTGGTGTGTTGAGTCCCAGGTACTTGCCTTGCATGGTCTAAAATGATACTTAATGCTATTTCTTGACCCATGAACTTAGCATTCTTCTCTAGGACCACAGAGTATCTGGGCTGTGAGATTGGAAGCAGTATAGATACAGCTTAAGTGAAACCAGTAGTCTCTCCTTCCTGCACACTCCTCTGATTCTCGCTTCCAACATTGGACAAAGTTCATCTGGATTGTGAAAGTGTCAGTGGCGGCAGCAGCAATTTCAGCCGACACACTGAAGTGAGGTGGGGTGGTGGAGTCCAGTCAGTGAGGCAAACAGACTTCCCTAAATGTGTAAGCACGGCTGAGCTGTGGGAAGGAAATAGAGAATTTTATCATGAGTAGTGTTATGTTTAGGGCTGATGATCAGTTTAATATGTATATTATTTACTGTTTAAGAGAAGGGTATCCAACATGCTAATGAGTAATAGTGTAAGTACCTATCTAAGAATATGAGTCCATTTTGGGAAAGAGAAGATTTGAGGAAAATGGAGATTGGATTGAGGTAAAGAAGAGAATTTGGGTGCAGAAGGTCTAAACTTACCTTTTTCTCTTAGCTACTCTGTAAGCTGCCCTGATATCTCAGAAAATGGTTGCAATGATATGATTATTACTTGTTTTTTAATTTACTGAAAAAAATTTAAACTCCCATTTAAATATAAGTAAATTTGGAGCCATACAGTGTACAATGGTTGTGGCTTTGATATATATCACTACTTTATTACATTTTATCATGTTTGGGTTATTAAGGGGAGGAAAAGGGGAAATAACTTTTACTTTTTAAAAGTCTTAAAATATTTTCTGTTAAGAATATGAGTCACATCGATTGGAGTGAACATAGGTTGTTAAAACTTCTAAAGGAACTTTTGCTATAGTTGTTGGGGAGGGAGATGTTTCCCCTCATTTCTATGTATAGTTTCTTTTGGTTGGTCCAATCAGTAAATTGACATGAGACAGATTAACAGGAGAAAAGAACCAAATTTATTATGTATGTACATATTAGGGTTCTGTAAGAATATGGGGCTGAGAACAAATTAGGCAGTTGAGGCTTATATGCCATCATGAGCTAAGAAGAGAGTGGTTTGGATTTCAAAGAGAAGGCAGTTAATTCACAGGTAGATGAGAAGCAGCAAAACATTGGGTAACAAACTCTTCCCAGCCACCCAGAAACAATGGGACACTGAGGGGACTCTAATAGACTTTGCTAGGTTTCTCCCTGTCTGCCACACTTAGTTCATAACATGTTAAGGTGAAACTCCCTTCCTTTAAGCGGGGTATTCTATCTGAATCCTTTCTTGAAAATAACCAGCTTAAAATAAGCAGTATCTCAAAAAGGCATGTATTGGGGTAGCAAACTCTTTCCCCTTGTAGTAAATGAAAGGAAGAGAATGTGTGTGTGTGTGTGAGAGAGAGAGAGAGAGCGAGAGAGCGAGAGCGCAAGCACAAGCATCCTCTTGGTCAGAGTACATGCACAAAGAAGCACACTTTTTGTTGCAGTAGATTCAGCTCATAATTTTAATGTGCATATCCACTGGCATTAAATGGGTCAAAAAGTTATACTGGGGATCTACCAGTGTAAGACCTGTCTGAGGTACAAGGATGAATGTCAAGACCCAATTTTGGTACTCAAAGAATTTATGATCCAGTTAGGATCATAAGATATAGACAATATTCTTTTGCAAAGCAATTATGCATTGTGTTAAAAGTGTGACTTAAAAAAATTATAGAGGAATTCAAGAGAGAAAAAGATCTTTCAGCCTAGGAAGGCCTCTTGGGGAAGATGGAATTATAACTGAGGAAGTGGTTCTTGAGTGCCTGGTTCCCAGGCCAGCAGCAAGGGCACCCTGGGAACTCAGAGTGTAAATTCTCAGTCTCCACCCCAGATGAATCATAAGCCCTGGGGCAGGCCTAGCAATTCCTGTTTCTAAGCAAGTCAAAGTTTTAGCCTTGTTCTGTCAAGGCAATGGTGGCTACAGCATGTGCTGACTGAGTTTAGGGAGAAGCAGTGAGTGGCACAGAGTAAGTGTTTAGTTGAAGACGGCTGACTGGGTGGAGGAAGCACATGGGAGGGTTTAGGGCTTCCTGTGCATTGGGTTTCTGTTTGAGGAAACTTGTTCCCCAGTGCAGTCTGATGCTGAGGTCATCCAGATGTCCGTTGTACCCATGTTGTCATTTTCACCTCTTACTCTCCTGATCATTTAGAATGTTTGCATCTGGATAGGGAAGAGAATTTGTATTTTTATAACAGTATTTGAAATCTTTGGAAAATATAAAATATCAGAATTCTTGAACAGCTTCGTGGATAACTACTAGGTGAATGTATGTGCAGTCTACATATTTTAAAAGAGGGTTTCATATCCTTTCATCAAGTCCTAAATAAATATCTTTCAGAGACTGAAGTTTTAAAACAAAAATTTAGTCTTACACCTAAAAAGTAGGATGTGTTCCCCCTAGAGTTGTCTCCATGTAGTTGATAAAACTCAGTTATTTTGGCATTTTTAAAGATCCCCCCACCAACATTGCACTGTCCTTTTGTTTCTCCTGTACGTGTAGATGAGGTAAGTCCTGGCTGAATTAGAGGCGTTCATCTGGGGCTTCACTCAGGCCAGGTGTTGCTAGGTGGGCCTGGTGATGGTGAAAGGCTTTGCTTTTGGCCTTTGCATGCCTTTGCACATGGAGCTGCTTTATACCGAACATGAAAAAATCGCAGGGCTTGCAGGAGTGATCTCTGATTCTCTGTGAAAGACAGTTCAAGGAGGGAAAGAAGGACCCATGGCTGTGCCGTGGCCATGCAGTTAAGCTCTAAGTTTAAAATGTGTTTTCTCTTTTCTGGGAAAATGAACTCATTTTTTCCTGATCTGGTTTCATGTTGGCAGCGTGCATGTAGCATGTTCCATGGAGAAGTCTGGTCTCTGTTGCAGGTGTGCTGTAATCTGTGTTTCTTAGAGGAGGTTATATTTAAGATCTTTTGGGGATTTGGTAAAGAGGAACTTGAGGGTGACATATATAATAAAGTCTTAAAGTAACAATGAAGACTTCTGCTGCGGTAGCATGAGATTTTTCTCACACTTGTGAAGTGAAATGCATGGCTGCCATGTATGAAGATGCACTTAAAATCTTCTGAAACTAAATACCCAGCCAAGGTTCATCAGATGTTAGGGGTCTGTTAATGTTTTTTTTCAGCCGCATTCAAGGATAAGGAATAGGGAAGGAATTGGGACAATCCTTTAGTTCTGTGTCAAGATTTGACCTGTATTTTTAGGGACCTATGCTTTATTTCTTCTAAAAAAAGAACTATTTTTTCCTTGAACTCACAGTGCTGTAGAAAAACCATATTGACTCTATAATATTATTCCTATTTTACAGATGAAGAATATCAATGTCAAAAGTAAAAACCAAGCTGCTTCCGTCCTTGGGTTCTGAGAGGTCAGGGCTCTCTCGGCTTGCACATGCCTGGGAATCAGGAATTCAGTGCGAGAGTGTGGAGGAGTTATGGCTTCTCACTTACTATTATTTTTTTTTATATGTATATGTATTTATATAGCAGTTTAAAATGTGTATTTCATGTTAAGGCAAGGATGTGTCCCTCCTCTCCCTGCCCCACATCATTTCCTATACGTTAAGCCCTACATTTGTCTGTTGCATGCAACCATCTTGCCATAGGCAGAATTTTGCAAGGTTGCAGAGTAAGACCTGTCAGCTGACACTTGCTCACATGAGAGCCATTAAGAGGGTGGTGTGGCCAATGTCAGAACAACCTTGCAGCTGAAGGCAAGCCACTGCGTTTACTCAGAGCAGTGTGAATAGGTCTTGTGACCCATTACTTGACTACCACCTAATTTCTAACAGAGGAGCTCAGATGGAGTGAGTCAGTCCAAGCTGCTCAACCTGTTGAGTGCTTTTCTTTTGCCAACAGGAGCACAAGCTTAGGAACAAAAGTAGGAAGTGGGATTTGGACTTGTCTTGTTTATAATGAGTTTGCTGAGAGCATGTTTTATAACATAATGGATGCATCTGACTTCCTAAATCATCGGGTGGACTTAATTTACATAACAAATGAATGTTCCTTTTTTTTCCTTAAGAAAAAATACTTTTGAAAGAGGAAATTCTTAGGCTGCTGCCAAGTAGCTTCTCTCAACCTGCTGTATAAGGATTGCAATGATCATTTAGGGTGGCTGGTCACTGCGGAATATCCCTCAAACAACAAAGGCTCTTCAACACTTGCGTCCAAGTCCATGTCGAAAGTCAGGGTAAACCGGAAGAAGGTCAGACTGCTTAGGAGATGTGTGGCGGCACAGCAAAGACCCCAAACCGGCCTGGGGCCCCACAGAATTCAGCCAGTTGTGTGAGTGATGCTGTTTCTGGTGCTGGGAGGACTTACAAGACACTTTTATGCACAAAGATTCGAAAATGTGCCAGGGTAGGAAGGGGCACCGATCACATGGAACTGGACAACAGGTTTGAAATTTTAGTTCTTTTTCAAAATCTCAGTGAAATTTTTATTTAATTCACTTGTGTACCAAGCAGATGAAGTTGTATTGATCCGAAAGCTGTTTTGTTCTAAGAATGTTTCTCAGTAGGAGACTTGGGGTGGTTGGGGGGTGTGCAGGAACAAGTTCTTTTCTTTGTAGACAAGAGGTAGGCATGGGTATTTTTCTTGTGACTATTTCTATTACCCATCTGCTTTTTTATTAACTTTTCATTACGTCTGCCTGGAGCCAGCTTACATCCTTGTCCTGTGTTGCAGCTTGAACTATACTGTTCACAGCATAGTTCTTATCGAGAAAGAATTGCAGACCTGAAGTTCCACCACAGTTGGTACGTGGGCACAAGAGTGGGAATTCTCCCCTCTTGTTTGAATGGCGTGTGGGTGGTTGTGCTTTTCCGGTAGGAGACACGGTGAGCCCATTTTTCCTCTTGCGGGAAATCCTTTTCATGGGAAGGATGGTATTTTGATGAGCTATTTTAATTATAGCACTTATCTAAAAAGAGTAACATATTTGCTGTATTCTTTTAGGTTGAATATTTCATTCATTTTAGAAGCATTCATTCCTTTTATTGGTAGTAGCTCTTAATTTAAACATTCTTTGTAAAGAATTTTATTACCTATCAATGACAAGGAAAAAGTCCTTTGAGAATTGCATTTCATTCCTAAATACTGTATAGATAGTAAAGAAAGCTATAAATCTATTTCTTGGTTGGTTGAAATGTAGTTTCAGGATATAGTTTCTGTCCTGTAAAAATCTTTGTTTCTTCAGTACAAATTTAACAAAGTGGTATACAGTGTAAGAACCCAGTAGTTTGGAGAATTTGGGACGGGTGAGGAAATCATTTTATGGGTGTTGGGTCACATGCTGTCCACTTCATTAAAGAGATACATTTGTAGAGGAAGAGGTAATGAATGATGTGGTGCATTAAAATATATATATACTTGAGTGTCTAGATAAGAGCTTCTTCACTTTTCTCCTCTCCATTTTTCTCTGTTTCTTGTCCAGAAAGGACAGCTGAGGGGAAGGAAAGCGAAGGATTGACACTCAGTGTCTGTGGGTCTTGGTCATCTCCCAGCTCTGCTGCCTCTGAGCCTTGTAACATTGGGTCAGTTTCCTGGCTTTTGTGCATCTCACTCTCACCTATAGTTGTTCAGATTATTTAAAACATTCTTTCTTCCTCTGAGAGTCTAAGATGCAGCATCAGGACCTTCTCTATTCCGTTTTTGTTATTTGCACAGTTCTAGATTCTCCAAGTAGGTATTTGAGGGGGATGGGGTAGCATCCACATAAGAACATGCAGGGCCATCCCAATTATTTAAAAAACTTACAAAATGTTTGGTATGTACTTCTGCTGCTCACTTTCAGTGAACTTGCTGTTTTTCGGTGGATTTTAATCTTTCCCATTTAAACAACACTTTAAACTTACAAAGCATGTTCATCTCTACTATACCCATACCTTATTTGAACTTTTTTAGATTTACTTCTCTGATGCTTACATTTTTTTTCAGAATTCTGCTCAGTGATGACATACACTTGTCATTTAATTGGAATTCATTTCCAGTCAGACCAGTTGTCGTAGTAGACCTCATCCACTTTCTCTTCCCCTTCCCGCAGTCTTGAAGTCGTATTCTGTATTTGCAGTGTTGCGTTTGGTTTCCTGCGCTCCTTTAGGACTTGGGCCAGTCTTGAGGGCAGAGTGAATTATTGACAGGAGCTGCACTGTGAGGCTCTGGCTCCAAAGTGCTCACGAGTTACCTGTTCGTCCAAGTCAGGTGGCAGTCAGCTAGGTGTGACTTCCACTCCTTTGATCTTAGTTATCTTAAATCAGTAGTCTTAGTGGTTGTCTTAGCTTAGTGCACTAAGTATATTTTCAGTCCACAGCTTGGAATCTCGTAGGTGGTGGGCTGACTTAAGCTGTACTGGAAAGCAGATTTTCAACTGCAGTGGGGGTGGGCCTCCCTAGCTCTGCCTTGTTCAGAGGATAACCATAGTTGTTCAGAGGTTAACTGTAGTTTTTCTTCCCCTTTCCTAATGCTTTTCCAATTATTCAAAGGTGAAGATAAAGATTCCACAAATACAGTGGATTCAAATTGGTTGGATACCTAATAATTGGCCACAGTGTAAAACTGACACAGTTCAGTGTGGAAAGAAACATTTTTATCTTCTCAGTTATGGCTCATGTGGAATGAAACATTTCAGGAAAGAAGTTTGTCCTCTGTATCTTCACTTCCCTTCTCCTTAATCTCTAGAATGACAGATATGGGGGTTGAGTTCATTTCACAAAGTAACAATCAACAAAAACCTAAAGAACTTGATGAGGCATCTTAAATGGTTTGTCAATAAAATATTCCTTGCTAAAATTTAACTGAGATCTCAAAACTCTGAAATCTGATACTGAGTATATCCTATCGTCTTCAAATAATGGGTTCCAGTTTTCTTTCTTAAAGTATCAATGACAGCAAAGCTACTGACACCTTGATTTTTCAAACTTTCCCAACAAGTTAGATAAATATATAGGGCTGTGTATATGAGGGATATGGGAGGACCTGCCAAGCTTATCTGTGATCGTTGTTCCTCTAACGCAAGAGAAAATTGGACAGGCTTGCTTTAAAGAAGCATACCCCGTGCATACTGAAGAGGAACTGAAACAACACTTCAGAGTTAATTGTGCTTTAAGTTTCATATCTTGAAATTTGTATTCAGAAGAAATTCTTTGTACTGCTTTGGACCACCAGAATGGAAGGAGCAGAATTATTAATGCATTAATTAATCCAATTTATCTACAATTTGGATGAACTAATTCTACTAAAAAAAAGCTGTAGATTGTGGTAGTTGCTTAACGAGAAAATAAGTGTGGAAACCAGGACCTATTTCCCCCCAGTGGACTGCCTCACAGAGATAAACTGAACGTGATTTTACTCCTGGTCTTTACTTGTAGTAGCTAGGGTTTCTGACCAGGAAATATAGAAATAGCCACAGATTTAGAGAGAGATGTGCTAAGGAACAGACTAAAAAATTCTGCAGATTTTAGTAAAGGGCTATTAAAAGAAAATCTAATGCAGGTTGTAGAGGTGAGGAGGGTGTTTCTCATTGTGTTCTCCTCTTAGAAACACTGTGTGAGAACCACTCTGCTTTGATACTACTTAGAAAATGTAGCTGTTGGACAGGTTGAATGAAGTGGGCAAGGAGGACAAACAAGCCCTGGTCAGCTGATGGTCTGGTGCTTCCTCACAGGCTTCGCAGGGAGTGTGTAAGTTGCTGGGTGTGATTCTTTCGGATGCACTGGGTATCGGCTGTCACAGGCTCTTCTGCCCTTTCTGCATTCCTTCTCTTCTCACTGATTTTAGGGGCCATGAGGAATTTTCTTTGGCCAGTTAAAAAAGGCTCTTTCTACCAGTTGATAGTTGGAATTTAGAGATGTAATTTGAGAATGACTAAATGAATGAAGGAATGCAGTGGTAACTTTGTGTTGTTGCAAAGTCATAAGGGATTTTGGTTAAAAGAACATGGATCTTTCCCCTCTGAGGCCACTTCTCTAGTTGGGAATGAATCAGAACAGTCTCACTACAGGGATTTTGAAGGGGGTGTGAACTCACTTCATAGGAACTGACAACTGACATCAACTTTTGTCTGGGTCTTATTTTAAGTATTCATGATGTAACAGGGTAAAGCCCTTGTCATTAGTCACTGTAACTAATTGTTTCCAGAATGACAGTGTTCCAGACCGAAGACAAGGTTACTCCAGCCCTGGGGTCCAGAGGCCAGTCATTGGGCAGCTTCTGAAGCCTTTTCTGCTCACGTTGCTGCTCGGCTGTGTGCTGGACTGGTGTACCCACTCAATGAGCCTCCAGTTCCTGGTGCTCCTGTTGTGACTCCGGTTGTGAGTCAGCCTAGCCTTAGCCTTATCCTTTTATTGTTTTGGTAACAAAAGATGCATAACCGCTGAACAGTGATGTAGCAAGCCCTGGTGGGAATTGGTAAGAGCAGTAATAACCTGTGACCCATCTAAGATTATAGTTAAACTCCAAGTCAAAACTCAAGAAAGGGAATCCAGCCTGTGGGCTCCAGAAACACCAGGGTTCCTGGGATCTGTCTTCCTCCTTTATGGGCTACAAGTTTATATGAAATGTTGAGTATCAGGTACCCTATTCATCAATTAATGCTTATATATCAAAGGGTTTAATCCTTATCAGTTTAGAAAGTTTAAAAAAAACCTCTATTTTTAGGTCTTTACAGAACAGATGTAAATTAAGGTCCTGTCTTCTCTTTATGCCATTTCCTTTTACTTTTGTGTCTTACCCTGTCCAAAGAAAGAAAGAAGGGGGGGGGGGCAGAGAGAGAGAGAGAAAGGGAGGGAGGGAGGGAGGAAAGGGAAGGAGGGAGGAAGAGAGAACTTAGTTGAGCTAGGATAGTTTTTCCACTTACTAATGTATTTTGTAAAGTTCAGCTCTCACAAATGGGACTCTATGCCAGATACAGTCAAATCGTCTTTGACCTAGGGATATATTCTGTCTTCATGCTCTCGTGATCTGAGGGGTCATCTCTGCCTTGAGCTTACTGTGTCTTTGGAAACATTCCCTTAGGTCTCTGTATTTGTTTTCTGTTCTTTAAACACACACACACACACACACACACACACACACACACACACACACAAGTGGTGGATTGGGTCACTGATTGCCAAATATGTGAAGTGTTTTTAAAAATGTAGGTTCCTGAGCGTGAAGTGAATTCAGATCATTGGATCAAATTTGGTGGGGGGCTGGATCCTAGAAGCTTTGTTGATTGGGAAAAAAAACAAGCAAACAAACACAAAGAGGTTCTAGAGTAATTTCAGTGGAAAGTTAAGTCTGAGAACCTCCAGGTAGGTGGTATCTGAGGTCCTTTATAGCTCCAATATGATTGTCTGTTACTGACCGATGAGACCCAAAGATACAAGAAAAATATGAAGACCTTGGGTAATCAAGGGAATCAAAACTATCTCAGTGGTGTTACATTTGAAGATCCAATTGGCTTTATTAAGCGATTTCTGAATTGGGCAGTATCCCATTGAGGAAGTAGACAGAAGCCCCAGAAGCTGTACAGTGGGGAAGGCTTTTATAGGCAGGAACTGGTCAGGGCAACCAAGTTGTTAGCAAAAGAAAAGAAAGAATTGTTTCAGGTAGGGTTACCTGGGTGGAGGTTGTCCTGTCAGACAGATTGCCTTAGCATACTTTGGGGGGAGGGTGGAGAGGACCTATGTGACAAGGCATTGGTACTGACCAGGAAATTCCAGACTGCACAATTAAGATTCCATTCCTGGAGAAGGTTGCACTGCATTTAGGTCAGGTTTTAAATCTAGGTTTGGTGTCATGGGCTTTAGCACAAATGACCCGGTGTTGGGCCTGTGGTTTTCTCTTTAATAGTGATAATCTTTTTCTAGGTGAGGAAGCAAGCCATGTGGTCATTTGAGGAAGTGTGTTCTCAATGGAGGGAAAGGCAAGTACAGAGATCCTAAGGCAGGGGCCCGCTTAGTATGCTCCTGTAGGGGAAAAATCATTTTCCTTCTACCCTTCTAAATTCTAGCTGGTCAGATAATTCAAATGACATGCAGGAGATTAACAGGAGAAAATGAAGTTTTAACACACGCATATGGGGAATTCACATAAGCATGAAAATTCCAGACATTGAGAGAAACTGAAGAGTGTATGTCATTCAGAATTAAGGCAGGGAAGTAAGGCAGTTTACAAAGAGATGAAAAGAGTTCACGTTCAGTGAGCAGATGCATTGGTCATCTTGAAATAGTGAGACACAGCCCTGGCTGGTGTGGCTCAGTGGATCGAGTGCCGACCTGTGAACCAAAGGGTTGTCGGTTCGATTCCCAGTCTAGGGCTCACGCCTGGGTTGCGGGTCAGGTCCCCAGTGGGGGGCATGTGAGAGGCAACCACACATTGATGTTTCTATCCCTCTTTCTCCATCCCCTCCTCTCTCTAAAAATAAAGAAATAGAATCTTAAAAAAAACCCCAAAAAACAGTGGGACACAGAGAGGACTTTTTTCAGGTGGGTTTTGCTAGGTTTCTCCCTGCTATCACACCTAGCTCATGCTAAAATATAGTTGTCTGTGATGATAGCTCCCTTTCTGGAGAAAGTCCTTCCTTTGTCTAAATTCTTTTAGGCAGTTGGGGGGAAGGTCAAAGGTTTTTCTGGAGTTTTTCGTTTCTTAAAAAATAACCAGCTTAAAATAACCAGTATCCCACAGAGGCATATTTTGAGGTGGCAAACTCCCCATCACCCTGAGAAGGAAGATGTTGCCTAAGGACGAAGGTGGTTTGGAGTCAGAGTGTACATGGTCCTCCAGGGGAACGTCCGTGAGGCCAGGGCGTGCTGGTGGACCGGGCTGTCACACTGGGAGGTGGCAGGGAGGCAGAGGTGGCCTGCCCCCTGATCTCTCTCTCCCATTGGCCCTTGCTTGATAACTACAATTCCTGCTGTTAGGACCTCATTTCTTTGTATTCAAGCCTCGTTCTCTCTAGGCAGTAACTGATACCTTAGTGGGAACTAAAAGAGATCTTGTTCCTCTGTCAGGGAGAACAAGATCACATGAGAGGCCTGGGTGTGTTCTGTAGAGCAGTGTTGAGGACACACTTTATCCCTTCCAGCTGGGTGGACAGGACTGAGGGGAGACCGCCTGTCATTTTGCCGAACAGGGACACAGACACTTGATGGTTATATTCAGAGCTCAAATAATGTGTCCTTGGTTTTCATCTTCACAGGGAATTCCCTAACAGACAATGACAGACCAAAATCATTTTCAGAGAACGATCTTATCACAGACTTGACATCTAGTGCTTATTACTCGAAGTTCCTGTATTTTAATTGACAATTAAAATATTTTTTCCGTTTAAAAGACTTTTTAGAGCAGCTTTAGGTTCACAGCAAAATTAAGCAGAAAATAGAGTTCCTGTCTGCTCCCTGTGCCTCCCTCCTGGCCACAGCCTCCCCCGCTGTCAGCATCCCACACACACCAGAGCGGTGTGCCTTTGCCACAGCAGGTGAGCTCACACTGACGCATCACAACCACTCCAAACCGTAGTTTACATTGGGGCTCACTCTTGGTGGTGTGTATTTTATGGGTTTTGACTAATGTATAAAATGTATCCATCAATGTAGTGTTATACAGAGTAGTTTCACTGCCATGAAAATCCTCTGTACTCTGCCTATTCAACTCTCTCTAGCCCTAGGTAGCCACAGATCTTTTTACTGTCTCCCTAGTTTTGCCTTTTATAGATGTCTTTTGGTTGGAATCATGTAGTATGTACCCTTTTCTGATTGGCTTCTTTCACTCAGTAATATGCATTAAAGGTTCCTACATGTTTTTTCATGGCTTGATAGCTAATTTCTTTTTGACACCAAATAATACTCCATTGTCTGTATGTAGCACAATTTATTTATTCATTTACCTACTGAAGGACATCTTGGTTGCTTCCAAGTTTTGGCAGTTATGAATAAAGCTGTTATATTCCTCTGTGGACATAAGTTTTACTCCTTTGGATAAATATCAAGGAGCGTGATTGCTGGATCATAAGGTAAGAGTTTGTTTAATCTTGTAAGAAACTGCCAAACCTTTCACCAGCAATGAATGACAGTTTCTGTTAGTCCACATCCTTGTCATTATTTGGTTTCGTCAATGTTCTGGATTTTGGCCATCCTCATAGGTCTGTAGTGGTATCTTGTGGTTGTTTTAATTTGTATTTCTCTAATGATGTACAATGTGGAGCATTTTTTATATACTCATTTGCCATCTACGTATCTTTTTTCTGAGATGTCCGTTCGGATCATCTTCCCATTTTAAAATTGGGTTGTTCTTTCTCTTGTTGAGTTTTAAGAATTGTTTGTGTATTTTGGATGCCAATCCTTTATTGAGATATGTGTTTTGCAAATATGTTCACTTGGCCTGTGCCTGCCTTCTCATTTTCTTGGTACCTTCACAGAGCAGGAGTTTTTAATGAAGTCCAGCTTACTGGTTCT
Organism: Glossophaga mutica; assembly: GCA_039655065.1. Taxonomy (NCBI): domain Eukaryota; kingdom Metazoa; phylum Chordata; class Mammalia; order Chiroptera; family Phyllostomidae; genus Glossophaga; species Glossophaga mutica. Next base: position 89,544,427 of record CM077311.1, read on the forward strand.
TTTTTCATTTCATGGCAGTACCTTTGGTGTTGTCATCACCATGCCCAACATCATCTGGAGTTTTCCCTGCTGTTATCTTCTAGAAGTTTTATGGTATTTCGTTTCATATTTAGGCCTCTGATCCATTTTGAGTGAAGTTTTTGTGAAGGGTTTAGGGCCTGTGTCTGGATTTGATTTTTTGCATGTGGATGTCCAGTTGCTGCATCACCTTTGTTGAAAGATGATCGGCTGATTCCATGTACGTGAATCTGTTTCCGGTCTCTTTCTTTTCTATTGGTCTGTCCCTTCTTCCACCAATACCACGTTGTCTTCATTCTGTAACTTTATAGTAAGGCTTGAAGTTGGGTAGTGTCAGTCTTCAGACTTTGCTCTTCTCCTTCATTATTGTGTTGGCTATTCTGGGTCTGGTGCTTCTCCAAATACACTTTACAGTCGGTTTGCTGATACTCAAAATAACTTGCTGGGATTTTGATTGGGATTGCACTGAATCCATAGATCATGTTGGGAAGAGCTGATGTCTTGAGTTTTCCTACCCATGCACATGAAGTATCTATTTATTTACGAACTAACAAACATTAGTTCTTTAATTTATCGGAGTTTTTAAATTTTCCTCATGTAGATTGAACACATTTTGTTAGATTTGTATGTGTTTTGGGGGGGGTTCTATTAGAAATGGTATTATGTTTTTAAATTCCACTTGTTAATTGCTAGCATATATTTAAAAATATTTTATGTGGATTTGGTCAGAGTATATAAAGCGAACAAAAAATATTTTACATGGACTTTTTTTAGAGCATGGCTGCATTCGTATCAGGCTGTAGCTACTATCCCCTTTACTTTTTAAATGCCTCCATCTTTTTCTTAAATATGTTTTCTGACTATCAAAATGATACAGTTCTATTATGACATTTGGCAAATGCAAGCAAATATAAAAAGGCAAAAGATTTATTCATTCTGAAGAGAAACCAGAGTATATAAATGCAAGCAAATATAAAATGTGATAACCCAAATCACCTGTAATGCTGTCACACAAATCTTACTACTATAAACATGTTAATTTCCTTGTAGTTCTTCCTTGATATGGATGTAACCTACATTGTGTTAACAGAATCATATTGTATATTAAGATATATAATCTGCTTTTTTACTCAGTATGATACCACAACATTTTCCCCATGTTATTAAAATGTTTTTGAGAAGAGTTTTTAATGACTTTGTAATATCTTATTAAATGGCTTCAAAAACTTAGAGTATGTTCTGCAAATGGATATTTAGATTTCCAGTTACAATGTAGAGTGACCCTGATTTTGTTCAAATTTCTGGCAGTTTTCTTGATAGGGACTTTTCCTTGTAGGAAATTTGAAGGAGACCCACTTTTCTTTCTCAACGGAATTTGAAAATTGAGAGAAAGAGATTGGTCAGGGAGATGGACAGTAAAACACCTACGATTGGAAAGTTGCTAGCCTGGGTAACAACAATGGTCTGCCTAGTAATCTCAGAATGAGACTGGTCTGTCCACCTACCCGTCTTGAGCAACCTGACACCCGTAGGCCTGTCCACAGAGGGCCTTCGCCACTGTAAAACTTGGTGCTGAGGAGTGGATGAGCCTATCAGCCTGTGTGTGCTCTGTGGGCGGAGAGATGCCCACAGATAGAGGGGGATTTACCATTCAGGATTCACTCTTCTCCCCCTGGGAAGGAAGGAGCACATGGAGGTGAGAGAGATTGGGAGTGCTCTGCTCCTCAGGATTGCGCCTCTATTTGTAGGAAACCTGAATCAAAGGTAAGGAGGCCCCCAATTCTTTCATAGGTTAAATCACCTTCTAAAGAATATGACTATGAGCAGCAGAAAATAATCTGCAGATTTTTTTCTTTACATTTCACAAAGCATGTCCTCTATGTGTATCCTCAGAGATAGTGCTTTCACTTGGTTCAACAGTAACAAACTCACTAAGATATATACACACATATTTGAAATGAATTGGTCCCGCCTCTCTATTCTTTCCCATCCCCCCTTTATTAGTTTCTTAAAATTCTGTTCACATTAACTTCGTGCAGAAATAAACAAATAGAAATATGTATTCTTCCTTTTTATGCAAAAAGTAGCATGTTCTACACAAGAGTCTGCTCTTTGCTGTTTGGGCTCTCTAGTATGACCTGGAGAAATTGGGGGTCTCGCTCGTTCTATCTAACACACTCTCTCCAACAGCTACTTGGTACTTGGTTGTGTGAATGTAGTGTAAGTAACTGAACTTGCACCTGTTACTATCCAGTTGCTCCCATCTTCTGCTGTTTTCTGCTGTTACCAGATGTGCTGCAATCACATGTTTTTAAAAAATCTGTCCAGTTCCAGAAGTGGAATTGGTGGGTCCAGTGTTGAAAATACCTTACTTATAATTTACTTACAATTCTAATACTTGCGACAACTTATCCTTCACATATGTGGTCACACCATGTGGTGCCTCTGCCTGTGTTTCTCTTATGTGGGATGTCTAACTTCTGAATTTTTGCCAGCCTAGTAGGTGTATGATTTTAAGTTGCTCTTCTCTTTCTAAGAGTGAGGTTTGGCATTTTTTCATGTGTTTAAAGACCATTTTACCCCTTCCCCTGTGAAATATATGGATCCATTGCCCACGTTGCCATTGGTTTGCTAGTCTTTTTTATTGATTCCTGGTTGTTCTTTATATATTAGGGAGAGCCTTTGTCTGTAATATGAGGTGCTAATTTTTTATGAACTTTTTAAAAAGGCTTTGGTAATTTTTTTTTTTTTTACACATTGTGGTTATACTGTATACATAGTTTAGCGTTCTGCTTTTCAGTCTTAACATTATATCACCATAAATTTTATTTTTCAAGTGTGGCATGTTTTTGCCCTTCAGAAGGAAATGCAGAGGGGAGATCCTGGAATGTAGATGCTACCCTGACTTGTTTGTCGATGATGTTAAGGTGATAGTGTAGCGGAGTTGGAAGAGCACAGAATTTGGAATCAGGAGACATTGGTTTGAGTCCTGACTTTGCTACTTAATGGTTACAACCTTGTTAAAGTTTCCTAACTTCTCTGTAAAACGGATTATGTAATACAGGCTCTCATAGGACATTGGTGAAGGTCAGCTCAGGTGAATTTTGTAAAAGTGTTTGGCAAACTCTAAAATGTTAGGCAATTATTTATGTGTGTGCTGTGCAGCTTGGATCACTGTCTTTCCCTTCCCACAGCCAAATGTCAGACCTTCTGGAACTACCGTCTCTAGGCTCTGTGGGATTATGCTTATAAAGAAGGCAGTTCCTTAACGTGATGGAAATCAATTTGATACAATAATAACAGAACAGCAGTAACAAACTCAAAGCCATGAATAGGTTTACTAAATGAGAAGAGGAGTTAGGTTTTTTAGAGATTTTGTCCTGTCTCCAGAGGAGGCAAGGACTGAAGGAGGACAGGAAAACGTGGTATATGCATGCCGAGAAGAAAGCTCAATAAATGTCATTGTCTAAGGCCACACCACATATTTGAAACTGAATCTGAATTCTTGGAATTCATTAAGGTGGTTCCCCTGTAGGAGTTCACCCACTGCCACATGCTTCAGCTACCAAGAAGCCTCTTAAAGCAAACAGTAATTAAGGTTGTTTGTCTTAAGGCAATAATGGAATCCTGGGGAAAAAACAGGGTGTTCCTGTTGTGTTCCTGTTTCATTATTTATTTTTGACTTTTTAATTTAGATTTTATTACATTTTTAAATATTTTAATTTTGATAAGAGGTAGGGCAGTCATATTAGGTTACATATTCGAAAGATGCAGAGTCTAAGCAAGTGCTTGCAGCACACCCACGTACGCGTGCCTGGCTCTTCGTTAGCCACTTTGGGGTCAATCCTCAAGAGGGCATTTAGGAGGCAGGTATTGTTACCTGTGTTTTGTGGATGGGGGCACTTAGGAACAAAGAGTTTAGGTAACTTGCCAAAGGCACATAGCTAGGAAGAGGCAGAGCAAGGACTTGAACCCAGGCTGCCTGGCTCCAGAGACTGTACTCTTCCTCACTGTGCTGTTCTGACAGATATTTAGTAAACAGTGAAGGGAAAGCCTTTCCCTGTGCTCCATAAAGAACATACAATGAAGTCTGCTTGCTTCTCTTCCTCCACAACCCAGCTTTCTACTCCAGACATAGCCAGTGTTACCGATTCATTATACTGTATGTCTTTCCAGAGGTACTCTGTGCATGTGTAATAAAACCCAGAGCTTTCCCCCATTTTTCCTTTTTAAAGTATATATGGTAGCATTCTAACACAGTGTTTTGTGTTTCTTTTTTTAGTTAAAATTATGTCTCAGAGCTTATATAATTATATGAGGAACTTCCTCATTTGTTGTTCTACCAGTCTAGTACCATGCTGTGTGTGTGGCTGTACTGCAATTTAACCGTCCCGTGGTTGTTTCCAGCCCTTTGCTATTCCAGACAGCGCTGTAGCGAATGCCTTTTTGTACGTGTCTATTTTGGACCTTTCCGTCTCTCTCTCTCTCCTTTTGGCCTCACCTGTGCCCCACCACTTCCCCATGTGCTCGTCTGTACCCATCTCTTTTAAAGATAAATACAGTTTCTACTTATTTTGGCTTTTTCATTTTGCAAACAAAAGCCTTTACAGAGAGAGTTATGCTTTTGACCTCTGAAAACCTCTGGGAAAATAGAATTATAACCTTATTCGCATACAATTTAAATGGATCTAGAATGAATATATATATATATATATATATATATATATATATATATATATTAGGCAATGTCGTAAATACTGAGTTTGAAGTTCCATCATCTATCTCTTATTAGTACACACTACCCTGATGGAGAGGATGGGAAAGCCTTATATTCAAGAAAAGATGAATCCCATTGATGCAAGTTAGCTTGCGGCAGGGCCATTGTACAACTCAGTGATCCTGGAATGTAGTCATGCATGCTGACTGTTTGGGTTGTGCAGACAACAGCGTGAAGGAATCAGCTCAGTGACTGTTGAGTAATGCACACGTGGAGATGAACAGCCAAGCTCTCTTTTTGCGGGGTTGCTGCACAGGTAGCTTCTAGCTTCTAGCTAGCTGAAAAAAAACGAGTAGTGCTCTTCTAAGAATTAAAGGAATCGTTTTTGGAAAATGTGGGTCATTCTTAAAGATTCTGTGCATGTTTAAAGGGGAGAAAGGGAAGAAACCAAAAATAATAAAATGATAACAACAGAACCTAGGAAAGCTAGCCAGGGTCAAATTTTGGTTGGCACAGTGACCACCCCACCCAGTGTCCCTCTTGCCTCAGAAGAATGTGTACTTTTCCTCTTCTGATTTTGTTAGCGTCTTCTGAAAGTTTTATCAATTGGAGATGTGTTTATATTAAGAAGCATGCTTGTCAAAGTATAAAGTACATCTAGAAGGTTTAAAGGTGTGCCGTACAGCTTTAATTAATGTTGATTAATACATTAAGATTGCTTTTCTCTCAATACCTGGATCATTTATTGTAAATTATACTGTGCACACTTAGTAGATAATTTGGGATTATAGTGCGTTAGAGTTGGAAGGATGAGATCTTGAGGAATCAGTTTAGTCCTAACTCATCGTTTTATTGATGAAACATTGTCCTCAGAGGTGAAGGAGTGTTTCTAGGATTAGGCTACCAATCCTGCCCAGAACCCAGGCATTCTGACATTGAGTACAGGGCTGTGCTGTTTTGTTGATGCGGAGGTGGCCCTAGGGTGGTAGAGTATGTGGGTCCTGGTGCATGAGTGCAGCACACAAACTTGACCGATTTCAGAGTTGTACCTGACACAATCCTGAACTCAGAAAGGAAGGAAGGAATTCTGTCTTCTCCTCTTCTGTACTTCAGAGTTCCCTGTTCATAGCAGCCGCACCTCAGGCTGTATTGTGACTCATGTTATAATATTTTGTCGTTGCTATGTGAAAACATTATATAAAGAGTTGGTTTTAGCATGTGACCCTCATAGTCATATACATAGCATTGTTTCACTGGGGGAGAAATAGGCCGAGTGACAACCTACTCATGCGTGAACTTTGACAATCAGTTTTGTTAGGGATCGGTTTACATTAAGAAAATATATGGAGCCTGAATGTTACTTTCTTCCATCTTGACCTCCCCTCAGGGATAGTAAGTGTTACATTGGTCAACAGTCTTTTATGATGCAATTCCAAAATCCTGAAATCTTTCCAAATATTTTTGGAAAGGACATGAACTGAGGTAAGGCTGTTTATAGTCTCTATATAATCCACTTAGCATAAATATACACAACTTAGGCCTGTGAATATTAACTTGTTTGATTTGGGGTTTTGACTATACTTTAGTCCCTGTAGGAAGCATTACATAACATGTGGTATAAGCTACTTTCTATAATTTATAGAATTCCGGAACATGTGGCCCCAAGGATCTCAGTTAAAAGATTGTATATCCGGACTTCTCTCTGAGTTATGCTTTACGGTTTTAAAAGTACTTTCATACTTGTTCTCTGTTTTTCATGACAACCTCATGAGATAGACAAGGCAGGTACATTTTAGGAATGCAAGCCCTGGAGTAAGTGGAAAGTGGCAGAGCTCGAGTTAGCAGCCGTATTTCCCCTGGTGAGTACTAATCCATACCCCAAACATGACGTCCTCTCTGACTCGCACTCCTCCCCCCCCTGTGCGGACTTAACCTTTTTATCCTTTACATTTCCCATAAGCCATATAGACATTTATCTCTGTACCTGTAACAGTATAGTTTGCTTATTTATTTACGGGTTGGCCTTCCTGTATCAGATTGTAAGCATTTTGAGGTAGGAACTGGGTCTAGTTAATTTCGAGTCGTGGTATCTGTCATGCACTCTGAGTCAAGCCAGGTGCTAAGAGTGTGTGGAAGGAATGAATGCAGTAGTGTGCTTTTGGACTCATGTTACAGTGAGTGTTCTTTACATGACATGCTGCCAATCATAGGGGTTTATTCTTTCATCCCACACGTTTCTTTTACAAAAGGAATAAAGGAGTTAGATATCCCCTACTTTCCTGAAGGCAGAAAAAGTTGCAGCCAACATTCAAAATAAATTTCTTTCATAAAATAGGAGAGATACACACAACCTGAGTCATTTTAGCTTTAATTTTATTATACTTCACCATCATTTAGAAATTATATGTTTAGGTTAGCATTACGTATTAAAGCTTCTAATGAGAATTGGAACCTTTAAGCACCTTTTTACTATACTCTTGACCATAGGACAGCAAATCAGTGGTGGATCTTTTTGTAGTTCCCCTGAAACTACACCAGGCGATTTGTGTGGCTAAGGCTGTGTCAGTACAAAGCAGGGGAAGAGAGGGAAGTCAACTAATTTGCAGATTCCTTTTCCTGTTAGCCATCCTCCGAGATCTGAGAATACTACCTCCCCCCCGCCCCGCCAAAAAAGAAAAAAAAAATTCAAATTTGTTACTGCCATCTATTTACATAGTTTTTTTGGTTAAAATAAATAGCTTGTTAATTACTGGGAAATAATGTACATTTGCACTGATTGGGTGAGCTCCGATCGCCATGGAAAGCACAGTTTCACTTTCACCCCACCCTTAGTCTTCCTTTTGTTTCTGGTGGCGGTTACTAGGGTCTCCTCGCTGTTCTTGAGCAAACCTTGGAGAGGGTTTCCGTTTGTATTTAGGTCCGTCCTGACTTTCCCCCCTTCCTTCCTTCCTTCCTTCCTTCCTTAATTCCTTCCTTAATTCCTTCCTTAATTCCTTCCTTAATTCCTTAATTCCTTCCTTCCTTGAAAGAGAAGAGGAGCAGTGGGAGTTGGCAGAAAAGAGAACATAGAAAAGGTTACAAGTGGCTGCAAATGCAGTAAGTTTCACAGGACCAGCGGTTATGGCTGTTCACTTTATCCTGTGCCTAGAGGAGTGTTTGGCAGATGGTAGGCATGTAGGAGTTACGTGTTAAATGGATGGTATCTACCAGTTTTTGTTGTGATTGTTGTTGTTGGTTTTGTTTTGTTTTATTTACCCTTTCTTGGATTATTTATATTTCCCTGTCATACCTGCCATTTTAAACATTCTCAATCTTGGATCATAAGACTGCTCTTTAGACTCTTCATGTGAACTGATTTTTGACTATATGAAGTTGTTTCTTTGTAAGAGCAAGAAGTAAATATTTTTGAAGTAGTCTTCTTTCATAGATCATGCTTCAACATGATTGTACTTGAGCCCACTTCTAGCCTGACTCCTGTAAAAGCTCAGGGGAGGAATCAAACAACAGCACTAGAACTGGTCTTGGAGGATGTAGCAAATCACCCTACAACAAATCACACAACTACTGTTTGCATCCTTATTAGCCATGATTCCTTGAAACCCTATACAAGTCATTTGCCATGAAAATGGTTTTCTCAAACAGCTTTAGTGCTTTCCTGAAAAATAGGTGAGATCATGTCATTCCCTTTCTCAGAAAGGTGGTAGGACACACTAATAATGTTCGTGGGACAAACAGACATTCCTTGGCATAGCATTCAAGGCCCTCTCCTCTACAAGTAGTCCTAAACTGTCCAGCCTCATTTCCTGTGTATTTCTTTTGCAGTTAGACATGTTCCAAATACCTGAGACTTTGACATTGTACCATTTCATTTTCTGTGTTTGCACCATCTGCAATGACTCTCCCCTGTTCGTCATTACATGTCTAATCCTGCCCATCCTTCATAACTTCATGAGTTCAAATATCGCTTCTTCCAGGAATTTTCTTCTGTATTCCACCTTGCTCTTTTATTTTCATGTAGTTATTTATACGATTGTGTTGTGTACATTTTAGGTTCTTTGAGAATAGGGACTTAAACATTTCTTCCTCGTTGTAGCCCCTTGAGTGCCAGAATTCTTTGGCTTTTCTTGGCTTATAGAGGTCTAACTCCAATCTTTATCTCTGTCTCTCTGTCAAAACCATCTTACCTCTGTTTCTGTGTCCAGATTTCTCTCTTTATGAGGACACCAGTCATTGGATTAGGGCTGATCCTATCTAGTAGGACTTCATCTTAACTTGATTATATTTATAAATAACCTGTTTCCAAACAAAGTCATATTCACAAGTACTGGGAATTAGGAATTGAACAGATCTTTTGAGGGGATATAATTCAACCCCAATACATGGTCGTATATATTTTATAGATAATTCTGTTTCCTGTACTTGGAATCATTTGAACTACTGCTTACCTTTCAGGTAAGTAATTTAGACTGTGGTCACTTGCTTCCTAACCTTGATGAAATAAGACCTGGTTTCACTTCCAGCTAGGCAAATCTTACCATCATAGAATGTTAAAATGAGGTAATTCTGATTAGAATAAACGTCTTTAAAAATAATCATATACTTTAAGGCAAAAGCTCAAGGCCTGTTTTTCATACCTGTTTGAGTCAGACCAGGCTGCCCTCTTGCAAAGCACCAGGAACCGTGGCTGGTGCTCACCGAAGGTCCATAGTAACCGTTGGTTGGATGTCCAAGTGCACGTGAACATGAAGAGTGTAATCGTGGTATGCGGTTATGACTAACTCAAGCCCCGCATATGGTGGATGGTGGTGGGGAGAAGAGCTGGCAGCCTGCTGATGATTTCCCTAGACTACTTCCTTTAAGTTTCACAACAGGCCCTGGAGTGCTTCTTGGAAGCAGGGCCGGTGGGGGGGCGGGTAGGGTGGGGTGGCGGGCGGTGGCGGGCCGTGGTGGGGACACTTTCCCAAGGCCAGAAAACCGGTGGGAGGCAAAGCTGAGATTTGATCCTGGGGTTGCCTCATTGGGAAGCACTCATTTAACCTCTTTTGTCCTACCTGTATTTCCTCCACCAGATTAGTCAGCTGTAATTTCCTCTTCTACTACTAATGATGGTAAATGTCAAAATTATAATTAGGTGTTAAACCAAAGACAGTTTTGATATAGAAGAAGGTGAATAGAGTTTTCCTTGTATTTTATAAAATATTTTGTAAGGTATTTGGGTAAAGAAATTGGACAGTCTTGACATACATACTTTTCCCTCCCTTTTCCACATCTTTTTAAAATTGAAAAAAATATAAAAATGTTAATGAGGTGTTGTAATCATTATTAAATTTTAGCTCTTCCAGAGGCTATCCTCCAATTGATAGTCGAGTTGGTGTTACCTCTCAAAAATAAGGATTGAACAGCTTGCTTTGTAAATTATAATGCTGTTTTAGCAAAATGTAATTATTGGGGCAAAACAGATTGAATAAGAAAATACGAGGTAATTAAATTTGTGTTGAGTTTTCACTTTTAAGAACTTTAACCTGTGTACGGTTTTAATAATTCCAAAGGATGTTTTTAGTCATCTTGTGCACTTTTAAAATGTAGTGGTTTGGGGTACAGTCATCAGGACTTTCCAGTTTTAAATGACAGACAACTAACTCCAGGAATAGTATTCCCTCAGGAATAGCTGGCTTCGACTGCCAACAGCAATCTGTCTGATTCCATTGCTCACTCCTGCCTTCCTCCACGTTGACTCGATTTTCAGGAAGGCTCTTACCTCATGCTGGCAAAAAATAGGCATGGGCAACTCCAGGGTTACTGTTAATCAGCAGAGCAACCAAGTGTGGGGATTGATTGGCTGGCACAGCCCAGCTGGAGGGCATATGGTTGTATCTGATCACCATTCCGGACCGTGGACTACCTCTGGACTGAGAGGAGCAGAAAAATGATTTCTGTTGCCATGTTGTTATGAAAATTAGGAGGAAGGGATGCTGGACATGGCAGCTTAGAACATGTTAGTTTAGGGAGTTAAAAGAAGGTACAGCCAGAACTTTGTTTTTTGGTGCTGGGATTGAAGAAAACAAGTCTGCCACCCTAAAAGAACATGTTCAGAGTTAACTACCATTGCCTGAAAAAGGACAGGACCAGTAATGCCCAGTTTGTGGTTGGGTCCTAGACACTATATCAATTTTAAAAAATAGCAACATTACCAATTCTCTTAAGTAATTATTAGGATTTTGGAGAACTTTCTGTGCATCAGCCTGTGTGAGAAGTGCTTTACACATTTCATTAACTTCCTGCGGCAGCTGTGTGGGGTGGGCAGAAGTCCTCCCACTGTGCTGATGAGGGAATGGGTGCTCTGAGAGTTTGGGTTTGAATCCAGACTTGTCTGACTTCACTTTAGTCAGACTGTCTGCTGGCCTCACAGTTCGTTTTGCTGTTATCTCCCTAACTACCCATCCTCTCTGTCCCTTCAGGACAACTCCCCCTCTTCAGTCGTCTCCAAGCAGTTAGCACCTCTTTTGCTTCAGGCACCATCCAGTCCACCACCAGATCTTATCAGTTCTGCCCCTGACTGTCCCTCCAGTGTTCGCCCCCTTTTCTCCACCTCCATTGCTGTCACTCTAGCCTTCCTTATGAAGGACCTGAACTAGTAATAAACTGTATTTGGCCTTCCTGCTTCCAGTTTTAATCTGCCCCACCCCTGTTTCCCTTAGAGCAGTCAGATTGAACTTTAAAAAATATATAGACCTGAATTTATCAACCTTTGTTTACCTTGGCTTCTCACTGCCCCTGAGGCAGGATCCTGGCTCCTGCCTGTCTTCCCAGTCTGCCTTTCAGGCCCTGTTTCTCCTTCTCACTATTTTTTTTCTTTTCTTTCTCAAATGCATCATTCTTACATTTTACTCTGCACTTCCTCACTCTTCCTAGTATGTTCTTCATTCTCACACTATTATTTCTTTAACCCTTCTTCAAGTTCATGTTTAAATGTTACTTCCTTAAGCCCCTGGCTGGGTAGCTCAGTTGGTTAGGGCATCCATTCACCAGTGTGAGTTTGATCCCATGTCAGTTCCATCCCGAGTCAGGGCACATACAAGAATCATCCAATGAATGCATAAATGAGTGGAACAACAAATCGATGTTTCTCCCCACACCACCTCTCTCGCCCCTCTCCCTCCCTCTCCCCCTTCTCAAATCCACCAATCAATCAATAAATGTTACTTTCTGAAATCATTTAGGGACTTCTCTACCCTTCTCTCTAGCCCCTTAAATCTGAAAATATGAGACTCTTGTCACAACCTTTACTTTTCCTTTTTGCACTTGTGACATTTATGTATGATTATTAGCCTCATGTTCCCCACAAAACCATGCACTTACCCCAGATTGGCAGGGACCAAGTCTGTTTAGTTAATTAACTGCTGAATCTCTAACATTGACTACAGTGCCTGGAACATAGTAAGCACTCAAATATATGTTGGATGGATTAACAGACTAATAACTGAATATGCCCAAAGTTGGTGCCAGTTCCCTTTTTATAATTCTCACATTCCGATTTTATTTTTTATTCAAGAACAAACCTATATTTAGAGCAGTTTTATCCCAGTGGCTTTTGGTTTGCTTAAGAATAAGCCATGCTTCCTTTACTTTTGATTGTTTTAGTAATTCAGATGCTGTACAGTGATACACTTGGCTTTCAAAACTTCCTTATCAGAGCCAGCCATGATAGAGAAAAGTACTCAATTTTGGGATATGTAATTCTTCCCAATTTGACGTGAACGTGGGTGAGTGGGAGCGGAAGAGAGAAGGCTCTACTGACTTGTTCCACGTGGTTCCCAGCCCAGTGACACAAAAGCTTGAACATCTCCAGACCAGAGGTGTGCCATCCCCAGAACCCAGATGTCCAAATGTGGCTTTCTGCACATGTCCTTAGGATTTCTGGCTACGACCTTTGCCCAAAGTGGCTTTGGAAAGAGAATCACTAGTAATTCATTATTTAAAGCAGTCTTCCCAGCCTTTCTTATGGAGAGTGGCCGTATTTGTACGGCCCACTGGAGTCCACAGTTAGGCTGTCTGCCGGGGTCTGAAGGGCTGACTGTCTCTGCATACTTGTGGCCTTCTGACGTGCACACAGGCATGTTGGTTGGGAGACTTTTCTCTTCATGATTATTCCAAGTGTTGCAGAGACCATAACCTCTTTCTCCCTTTTTAATCCCTAGTTGGTCCTGTTCTGAGTTTGACCTGAATGAGATTCGCCTGATAGTTTACCAGGACTGTGAAAGGCGGGGCAGACAAGTCTTGTTTGATTCTAAAGCTGTTCACAAGATTGAAGAGGTGTCAACTCAGGTATGCAATGCGGATTTGCTTTCCTCTTTTTTGTTTGTGCTTTTAACCACCTGTCTGATCAGTCATTTATTAATTATAATTGTCTCTTTGGGCTATATTGTACACTGCCATTGCTAATTCAGAAGAAACATAAGAAAAGCTTCCTGAACCAACCCCCCCCACCTGCATTTGTAGTTTTATTAATACACAGGTGAAACTGTTAGCAGGTAATCATGACAGAAGCTGAGTCGTATGCTGTAAATATTACTGGAGGTGAATTTGCTGGTGAGTTGCAGTCTAGCAGGATTTCAATACCAAATATGTTCAGTGTAATGAAAAATCTGAGAACCCTAAAACTTATAACGTATTAGCCTGAAGGAAAATTAATAGATCATGCCCTGGCTGGTGTAGCTCAGTGGATTGAGCGCGGGCCTGCGAACCAGAGGATCGAGGTTCGATTCCCAGTCAGGGCACATTCCTGGGTTGCAGGCCAGTTCCCAGCAGGGGACACACGAGAGACAACCCTACATTGATATTTCTCTCCCTCTCCCTTTCTCCTACCCTTCCCCTCTAAAGATAAATAAATAAAAATCTTAAAAAATAATAAAAAAAGTTAAAAAAAAAAAGAAAATTAATAGATCATTCTGTCTAATATTTCTTATAGATAGTGTTACAGCACAGTGGGTCAAGAAAATTAGGTAGCTTTCCTCAGTATAGGGCTTCAGTATGCTAACATGCATTGTCATCTTCATTCAAAAGCGTGTGCATCTCAAGCCTGTCTAAGGATATTTCTGTTCCTTTTCTTAGTGGAAGTCAGGGAGGTGGTAGTGGTGGTGTTGAGGGGCGGGACATGGGGGAATGAATCTGGGGATGGGTACAGTGAGGACAGGGCAGCTCTGATCGCTGGAAGTCAGAATGGGGAAGGTAAAGTGATGTGTCCAGGTGAGGTGCAGAGTCTGGTCCTCGCTGAGTCTTCTGGGTGTCAGTCCAGAGTACTTGTAGGTTGTCACCTTTAGATCTTTCATTCTCTTTTCAATAGTTATTCAGCCATTTGCAAATTAAATAAATCCATTTGTGTTCATTCTTTTTATGTGTAATAACTTGCTACCTATATAGGCCTAATTCTGGCAGTTTATAGATTGTGTAGCTAAGTAAATGAGTAGTTTATATTACATTTTTTATCTCATCAGGGCCAAGGGGCTGATTTCCTGCTTTTGATATGAATCCTTTCTGCAGGAAGGAAGTATTTGGTTAAAGGTAGTTCGGCTGGGTGGGTTCTGTAGTGCACTAAAATGGAAGTCTGCCAGGTGGCTAATCATTACAGGAGTTGTTGGGCTTGTCAGGTAGGTTGGTGGGGGGCGGCTTGAAATCTCTCAGGTGATTCACCTGTAAGCTGTAGTGCTAGATTTGTATCAAAGCTGAGATGAGCCAGCACTAGGCCCTTGGTCTGCTGAGTGGGATGTGGTTTCCCCTTGATTTCCACATCACTTCCTGTTTTCCCTGAAGACTCAGTGCAGATGGTTTAGTTGAGGGCTCCTAATGGTCATAACAGGTGAGGGAAAAAAATCATGCTGTTTTTCAAAAAGCAGCTGGAATCTTCAGTACATCAGAGCAGTGGTGACTCTGGAGTCTGAAACATAAGCTTTCTTGGACACACTCATTTAATCAAAAACACAGGTCCAGGGAGGTTTGTAACGTGCCCATGGCTACAGAAAGATTCAGTGGATGCTCTCCCGACTGTACCAGGTGCTGTCGCCAATTATAGACTGCTCAGAACGTTGTGCCCCAGCAGGGGGTCTAGCAGTCCGAGGCAGGTGTGGGCCTCTTGTCCCTTTAAGTCCTCTGAGGGGCTGCGTTTGTGGCTTAAGTGGTATTAAGTAACAGCTAGATCTGAAGAGGGTGTTGAGGGAGTGCCAGATGCTCGGGAATAACCAAGTACAAGTTTGAGTGCTGTCACTGCTGGAGCGACTGGTGTGGACCAGCACGGTGCATGTTTTCCTTACATTCTCTTCCCATTTTCAACCCTCCACCCCCTTGGCAAGCACAGAACGTCATGAGTTTGTATCAAGCACATGACTGCAGGCATTTGCATTAGACCACCAGTGTGACTGTCACATTGGAGATTAGATAAGCTGCAGTTGCATTCATGGTTTTGCAAGCAAAAGCTGCACACAGGAAAAAAGCAAATAAGACTTGGAATAGCAACAACTTATCATAGAGGGCACAGATGCCTCTGTAGGGAGTCATATATTTTGGAGTAGAAGAAGGGAAAATTTAATAAAAGTGGATCTTTATACCTTTATGTCATAACATTAGCAGTGAACTCTGTTTAGGGAATGTATAGCAGATAACCTTCTATTACCCCTAACCTTTAAAGGCCAGATCTCCATCACATGCTGTGTAATTTGCAGTAGCTCCTGTTTCAGAGTTTTGGCTTCATCTTTCACAGACTCAACCTCATGATTTTTTTTCCAGTTACTTCTCAAGAAGTTCTGAGAGAGGTGTGTCATTAAAAACACAAACCCAGTCTTTCCAATTAATATTTTTGGCTTTCTTAGTTCCATTTGGTAAAAATTTGGATTTGAAGCAATGCATTTCTCACCAGTTTTATAAATTACGACTCTTTACTACTCAAAATCCTCTAATAACAAAAAAGAGGAGCTTATTAATGATTTTAAAATATGAATTTGAGAGTAAATAATATTGCATTATTTATTCATTTATTTATTTCAAATATATTTTATTGATTATGTTATGACAGTTGTCCCAATTTTTCCCCCTTTGCCTCCCTCAGCCCAGTACCCCTTTTCCCTCCACAATCCCCCCCTTAGTTCATGTCCATGGGTTATGCATGTAAGTTCTTTGGCTTCTCCATTTCCTGTACTATTCTTAACATCCCCCTGTCTGTGTTTTACCTACCATTTATGCTTCTTAATCCCTTTACTTTTCTCCTGTTCTCTCCCTTCCTCCTCCCAGCTGATAACCCTCCAAATGACCTCCATATCTATTATTCTGTTCCTTTTCTGATTGTTTGTTTGTTTGTTTGTTTTTAGATTCAGTTGTTGATAGTTGTGAATTTTTTGCCTTTTTAATGTTCATAGTTTTGATCTTTTTCTTAAATAAGTCCCTTTAACATTTCATGTAATAACATTTGGAGGTGATGAGCTCCTTTAGCTTTACCTTGTCTGGGAAGCACTTTATCTGCCCTTCCATTCTAAATGATAGTTTTGCTGGATAAAGTAATCATGTTGTAGGTCATTGCTTTTCATCACTTGAATACTTCTTGGCAGTCCCTTCTTGTCTGCAAAGTTTCTTTTGAGAAGTCAGCTGATAGTCTTATGGATATTCCTTTGTAGGTAACTCCCTGCTTTTCTCTTGCTGCTTTTAAGATTCTCTCTCTATATTTAACCTTTGGCATTTTAATTATGATGTGTCTTGGTGTGGCTCTCCTTGGGTCCAACTTGTAGGGGACTCTCTGTGCTTCCTGAACTTGTATGTCTATTTCCTTTGCCAAATTAGGGAAGTTTTCTTTCATTATTTCTTCAAATAAGTTTCCAGTTTCTTGCTCTTTCTCTTCTCCTTCCAGCATTCCTATGATTTGGATGTTGGCCCTTTTGGACATCCAGAGTCTTCTTAAACTATCCTCATTTTTTCAAATTCTTGTTTCTTCTTTTTGTTCTGGTTGAAAGTTTATTTCTTCCTTATGTTTCAAATTGTTGATTTTTCTTCTTCTTTTTTTTAAAGAAGGAGAGAAATATCAGTGTGTGGTTGCCTCTCATGAACCCTGTACTGGGGATCTGGCCTGTTAACACAGTCATGTGCCCTGACTGGGAATCAAACTGGTGACCCTTTGGTTCTCAGGCTTGCGCTCAGTCCACCAAGCTACACCAAGCCAGGGCTCAAATTGTTGATTTGAATCCCAGCTTCCTTCCCTTCACTGTTGGTTCCTTGTAGATTTTTCTTTATTTCACTTAGTGTAACCTTCATTTCTTCTTTTACTTTGTTGCTGTACTCAGTGCGTTCTTTGAACATCCTGATCACCAGTGTTTTGAACTCTGCATCTCATAGGTTGGCTGTCTCCATTTCATTTTGTTCTTTCTGGGGTTTTGTTCTATTCTTTTATGTGGGCCATATTTCTTTGTCTCCTCAATTTGGCAGCCTCCTTGTGTTTGTTTCTATGTGTTAGGTAGAGCTGCTTTGACTTCCTGTCTTAGTAGTGTGGCCTGTTGTTGAAAAGGCACCTGTAAATTGTGTGGGTAGATCCTTAGGTAATCACCAGGGCAGGACAACCCACTTCGCTGCTTTGTGGCTGTGTGTGGGGGAAGGGCTTAGAGAGGGGACTGTCCTGCTGCCTGGCTTCTGGAGATTTGCCCAGCACTTGCCTCATTTCTAGTCACTTCACCCACTCCTGAAATGTGACTGGCACCTTTCCAGCTGTTGCCCTGGTTTTAAATCCCAGAGTGAGTGGGTTTGGTACCTTTTAAGACCATGCGGGCCCTTTAAATGGAGTTTACTGAAAATCTGGCAGTTTTCTTCTGCTGCCCCAACCCCCACTGGTTTTTACAGCCAGAGTTCTAGGGATTTATCTTCCCAGCACTGGAACCTTAGGCTGTGTGGTCTGGCTTGGGGCTGGGATCACTGGCTCCCAAGGTATCCCTCCTGGTTATTATCCACCACACATGAATGTGGGACTGCCTGTGCCCATTTCACCGCTGCTCCTGCCTCTCTGTGCCTCCTTGTCTCTCCGCTTGTGCCAGCGACTCTGCCTCTCCTACCCTTTTGGACGATGTGGGAATGTGGCTTGTTTAAGTCCTTCGTTGTCAGACTTCCATACAGTTCTCTTTTCTGACGGTCTGGGTGTTATTTGTTTTGAGGTTTAGTTGTAATTCTTTTTGTGGTTGAGCGAGGAGGTGAAGCATGTCTTCCTATGTGTCCGTCTTGACCAGAAGTAATAGTTGCATTATTTAAGGAGAATAAAGTCTTAACATATAACCCACCACCTCTGTCCAGACCCCTTCTCCAGCATTTCCCCTCCCAAATGTCATAGACTCACAGGAACCACATTTTTGTCCTCAGTAGAAGAAAAAAAACCTCAGGTACAACATAAGAGAATGTTTTAACAAAGGAATTCCCAATGAGGAATGTGTTGAGGGAGCCTGATATATTTAGCAGTGCTTTACCTTGCCTCTCTCTCCTAACCCAGAAAACAGAGGATGTGCCTATTAAAATGTCAGCCAAGTGCTGTCAAGGAAGCAGCAGTGGCATCAGTGGCAGCAGCTGCGGCAGCAGCAGCAGCATCTCCTTCCACAGTTCTTCTGGGGGATCTTCCCAACATGCTAAGGAGCAGTTTCCCAAGTACCAGGTAAGCACATCTCTTCTGTGTGGAATATACCAGGGGGCTGAAGTCATTTACTATAATTTTTCCACAGGGAATCATGCCTGTGGAGGATTCCATTCCAGGAATGGGAGGATCAGGGTTACATAACGTGCTCCCTTAAATGTTTCATATCAGTGCTGTTTTCACACAGTGGCTTTTATCTCGTGATAAAAACTGTAGGCGAACAGAAGTGATCCAGCACAGTACATACTGAATGAGGAGAAATACTGCAAATGAGGTAAACTTTGGTTTTGCCTCCTTTGTTGCCAGAAGCAGATTAATAAACGTGCATTTTCCAGCTTTGTTATAATAACTCAGAGTATTCTGGGAATGTTCATGGGCCTTCGAAGAAAGTAGCACTTTCCAATGAAGGAAGAAAGCCTCGTGCAGGAGAAGAAAGAAAGGGCAAGACCTAATTTGAGTGTGAAGGACTCAAGAGGGCTGGAGCATTTTTTACATTGTGTATATGGCAGTAGATGCTAAGGATTAGTGTTATTGAGAAATATACCGGCTAACTAGATTTGAAGAGAAAAAGTTTTATAAATACTGAAATAGTAGAAGGCCGTTAATTGATGGAAGAGACATCAATGTTTTTCTTTTGGGATCCATGTAGAATGTTGTCTGTCATGTTGGAGAGGCAAAGCCAGGGAAATTACCAGCAGACACAGGTCTATGGAACTTTATTTATAGGCTTTGTGCCATGCACTTGCCCTTCATTTCACCGTGCTCCTGACTCTCACAGCAGTCTGGTTAAAAAAGCGTAGAGTGAAGCCCTGGCTGGTGTAGCTCAGTGGATTGAGCGCAGGCCTGCGAACCAAACGATCCAGGTTCGATTCCCAGCCAGGGCACATGCCTGGGTTGCAGGCCAGTTCCCAGCAGGGGACGCATGAGAGGCAACCATACATTGATATTTCTCTCCCTCTCTCTTTCCTACCCTTCTCCTCTAAAAATTTAAAAAAAAAAAAAAAAAAAAAAAAAAAAAAAGCGTAGAGTGGACCATCTAAGTAGTTGAGAGTCACAGTTAGCATGTGGACCTTGTAGCCCCAGAAAAAGCAGATTATAAAGTGGAAATCGTGGGTGGAAGTTATTACTAAAGCACGTGAAACCAGGCGGTTTCTGTCTGCATGTAGTAAGAAGAGGTTAGTGTGAGCTGTAACCAGGGAGGAGCCAAGTTAAACAAGGCCAATAGATTTATGTTTCTCTTTCCTCCTCTGCAGACACGGACAGGTAGGTATGTGTATGTGTTTGTATGGACCTGTGGGTGGGTATGTATGTATGTATATATGTGTACATTTGAAGTTTGAAGAAAACAGATTGAGAAGAGAGTGTTAAGGATTATTCCCGTGTGTCTGCTTGGTGGAAAGCACACTAGCAGGGAAGCTGCCTGGTGGGCTGGGTCACAGAGAGATGCTTGTTTTGTTTTGGTCAGGCTGTGCTGGGTTACATCTGTTCTGTTCGTCAGTGTGTCACCAGCGTTTAGAATAGGTGCTTAGAATCCTACATCCAGCGCATTCATTCACATATCATAGTATGTTCATAATATTCAAATATGGCATGTGAGTGAATGCATTGGATATAGGATTCTAAAATTCAAGAAGTTTGGGTCTAGAGCCAAAGATTGGGGGGGAGGGAGGTATTCCTGTGTACAGAATAATCACAATCATAAGAGAGGTTAAGCGTACAGACATTGACTAGGAGGGCCCTCTGAGGAACAGCCCTGTTCAAGGGATGGTCTGGGAAAGAAGCGATCTAAAAGCAGAATTATTAAGAGCATCAGCTGCTATGAGAGACACTTAAGAAAGCAAAATGGAAAGTGTCCACTGGAATTGACAGGGAAGTGGGGGTCATCGCTGGAGCATTTTGCCTCGAGGGGGCTGCAGAAGGTTAAGGAGCAGATGGGAGTGGGCAGAGGGGGACCGGTGCAGTCTGCCCTTTGGGATGACAGAAGGGCCAAGAAAAACTGGTCAGAAGCTGGAGGGGCCAAATATTTAAAAAGCTGTTTTGTAAAACTGCACAGGTACCAAACTCTCTGCTATTTTCTAGACCCTCACAAACCCTGCCTGCACCGATGAGCATTTTTGTGTAACATTGTTTATTATTTGACGAAATGGTACTGAGCCGTTTCTTTTCAGGGTGTGTTCCTAGTACCAAGGGGCGAGTGGCCCTGCTTCCTTCATAACTTAATCTTTCTATTTAGAGTTTATCGAAGGAGATAATAAAAACATTTGTTTCTCATAACAAAACTGAAAGTAAACGTATAAAACCCTGGGATCATCATGGCGATATTGCGTATACAGAAGAAATCGTGAACATTAGTAATAATTTGGGGAAAAATAGCCCCATGACCATTAAGATTGTAAAATGACGAACTGCACGTTTGGGAAATAATTACCTGCTAAACTGAAGAGGGACCCAGAGATTAATGAACATTATTTTCTGTTACATTGCACATCATGTGCCACGTGCTAGCTTTGATTTCGGTTTCCTTTGTGGGGGGCAGTACACGAGACCAGCTTCGGATGTCAACATGCTGGGGGAAATGATGTTCGGCTCCGTTGCAATGAGTTACCAGGGCTCCACCTTGAAGATACACTATATACGGTGAGTTTGGGCTGCTTTTTCTGTTGGTCGCCAGAAGTGGAGTGATGATATTGACTCATTAGTTCAAAAATGCCTTTCTTCTTTCTTTCCCCCAGCTCTCCTCCACAACTGATGATTAGCAAAGTTTTCTCTGCTAGAATGGGCAGCTTCTGTGGGAGTACAAATAAGTAAGTGTGGGATTTTGCACACCACCTCCCCCCACCCCATTTTTTTAACTGGCTATTTTCTGGATAGAGTAATTCTCCAAGGGCTATAAATGAGAAGGTGGATGAGTCCACGTTAACGCAGGGATCTTAAAAGTGGCTATTTTCCTATACATAGTGCATATAAAGGCTTTTGACTCAGTCAGGTGGTCTTAGCGACAACTGACTGTTTCTGTGTATTGGGTCCCTCTGTTACCACGTGTTTTCTGCCATCTCCAAGCTTCCATTCCCCAGGAAATGAACAGTGAAGGGGGAAAGGAGGGGCCGTGTTCAGGAGTTTATAGTATTTCCCAGTGTTATTTTATCCTTTAAAAAACTTGAAGACTTGTTTGTTAGTGTGTTTGTTTATTTGTGTAAGGAATGAAGCACCCAGCTTTTCCAGGCTGCTGGGGACCTGTTTGGCAGGACGGGGTGTCCGTGCTGGCCGCCCAGGCAGCTGCCAGTGCAGCCTCTGTGATTGGCTGGTCCTCGGGCTGTGAGCTATTTTGATTTTCACTCCTGAGTTTTTTCTTCCTCTACTTCTACTTCTGTGTAAGCTAAAAATACTGAAATATCTGCCTTAACTCTCATTCTGGTACACTTGGTCATATATTCTGAACTTTGCAAGCAGAAATAGGTTCTATACTTTAAAAAATAAAATAAAGCATTTGTTATTCTCTGGTAAGTTTGAAAGAAAGGTTAGTTACAAATTAACTCTTATGAGTTGAATGAAGGCTACTATCCTGAGAAATTAGAAATGTATTTCTTTGCAGATTTGGGTACCATTTAAGTAAGTCTGCCCACTCTTCCACAATATAACAAACTGAACTTCTTTGAGCACTTAACACTGGGCCGGCATGACTGAAGCCAGTCCAGGAAGTGATGTTTATTTCTTGTGAGAGATTCTTTTTCTAAACATGGGTTACACTAACTCCCTGTAATAGAATATTGAACTCAGATTTCACTAAAAATCATTTTGACCTCATTGTTCTGTATTATTTTCAAAATCTTGATTTTTATTTTACTTCTTGTAAATAATGTAAATTATCAAGATCTGCTTTCCTCACGTGTGTGTGTTAGTAACGCTGAATTTTCAGGTGTCATGGACTCAGGGTCCTGTAGGAACCACATCAGTTTCTGTTATATCATCCTTAAAAAAGTCACTGCATTGCTCATTGGTATTAACTAAGAGTTCAGATTAATTTCATTTTGAAGGTTTGTGTAAAATTACCTTTGAAACGAATAGTAACAGCTTGGGTGTCAGTCACTAAAGCAAAATTTAGAAACGAATAGCAACCTCCTAGGTGTTAGTCATTGATCAGAATTGATAGAGTCTGTCCCATTATGTAATGTGAAACTGTTAGCAATGCATTGCTTAGTTTTATAGGTTGGACTACCTCCAAAAAGCTTTTCTTTTCCTCTGACAAACTCCCCTAAAGTGTAATTCCCTTTGGTAGATGTGAGATTTTATTCATTTATTAAAGTCTGAGCAGCCGATTAGTTATTTGTATTTGAGGGACTGTTAGAAAACAGCTTTATTCATCTTTTGACATTTTTCTCCTCTCTCTCCCTCCGCCTCCCTGGATTTAGCTTGCAGGACAGCTTTGAATACATCAACCAAGATCCCAATTTGGGAAAACTGAACACAAATCAGAATAATTTGGGTCCTTGCCGTACTGGAAGTAATTTAGGTAAAACCAACCACATGAATGGGTTCATTCTTTCTGAATAGCACTGTTGTTGGGTGTGTGTTTTTGCTTTATTTGAGTTTGTTGTGTTGTTTGGTTTTGTTTGCATTATCTTTAATCTGTGTTTATTTTCTTGTGCGTACTTTGTTGGCCCTCCTCTGTGTGTCTCTGTCCCCAGGTCTGCTGCAGGCGTGCAGCAGCAAGCTGCTGCCGGGGGTGGCGGAAGGAGGACCTCTCCGGCTCACCCGCAGTGCTTCTTTCTTTGCAGGTTTGTGTGGAATGCTGAGTACAGTGTGACCCGCACACGTAGTAATACATCCTGTGCAGGTTCTTAGCAAAAAATCCTCTTGGCTACCTCTCTAGAAATCCAAGGGGCTCTTGAGATACAAATTTCAAATGGAGCCGAGTTCATGGTGTTTTGAAAATGTCACCAGTGAGCCTCTATTGTAAATACCTTTGATAAGCCCCAGGGTAAGCTGATTTTGGTCTGAAACGAGCCCTTAGTGTTTCTGAGAGGATTATATTTTCTGATTTTTGTAGGCTTCTTCTGGCCCTGTAAATCCTTTCCCTTTGCCATGGTACGTTTTATCCATTTATTCACCTGCATCCGCACCTGCGCACAGTTTCCTCAGAAGTCACTCTGATAAGAGCATGGAAGACATCTCTCTTCCCCCCTCTCCGTCTCTCCCCCTCATTCTCTCTCCCTCTCGCATTTAAGTAGTTTAAATGCAGTTTCTAGGTTCTTTACAGGTGTAATCATCTCAGTCTCTGTGGGTAGGTGAAGCCTAAGATCTAACTGACCTTGCTAACTAAGGCTGCTGAATGGCTGTTGTAGTCTGGCATGATTAACAAGAGTGGGGACCTTCATTACTAGCATTAAAGGTTATGTTTACTGCAGAAGGTATTCTGTTCTTTTTTGTAGCCTGAAATATGCCCAAGCACCACAGTCAACTGACACCCTAATAAAACCAACACACTCCTTCCTCCTTAGATTGAGGAGAACATGCTTCTCTGTGCTCTTTAAAGTTGTGAAAGTCAACATGCTTCAGGAAATAGCTGGCGAGAATATTCCTCAGGCAGGGCCCTGGGCTGAAAGTTCACTGTAGCAACATGTCGTCTCTGCTCTAATTCAATAAGTACACAGTTTCAGTCAGTCCGAAGCATTCCTCGAAGTCTGTAAATCTGTAGTGTTTTCTAAAATTCACGCCAGGACGTGAATTTTTCTAAGTAACTTTACAAGAATACTCTGTATGGGTGTATGTGGAAAAGAAGTGGGGGAAGAAATATTTGAAAATGAATATAAATGTTTTCTATCTTCCAAGAGAGTGGGTTATAAACAGAGGAACATTTTTTTAATTTAACGAAATGGTTTTCAAGTATTTCTCTTCCCTGAGTTACCTATAGTTACTACTGAAACTGATTGTAAAAACTTTCAAAACTACAGTGCTATTTAAATTGTTACTAAGTTTGAGGAAAATGGCTAAAAGTATCTGCCTGAGCATGTTTGCTCATTGCATCAGCTACATCGATAGTTGATTATTCAGTTTTTAGAGGCGAGCATCACTCAAATAAGCTCACATGGCGCGGCAGCAGAGTGAAGGCGAGCAGTTCCTTGGTTTTGTTTTCTTCTTACTCTCACCCTCATCTTTTTGTGTATTTAATTTTGATTTCTAATTAATCTCTGTATAAATTTATGCCAATCATCAATAGCAGTAATCTACTTTGAAATGTAAAAATTATTGTACTGAAATTGAAACCACTTTTTCTTTGAAGAGCCTGATAACATGGTTTCCTTTTACCTTTATCTTAGCACATAGCACTCCAGTGGACATGCCCAGCAGAGGACAGAATGAAGACAGGGACAGTGGCATTGCTCGATCAGGTATTCGTCCTCTGTCTATGGGTTTCGCTAACAGAGTGAGCTGTCCATAATGGTCAGATAGTTGGGAAAATAGAAGACAGGTCTCATCTTTTTTTTTTTCTCCTCCATATTCTAAAGCCTCACATGTCTGAAGATCTAGAATTTCGATGCTCAGCATCTAGTAGTAATTGTACAACATGGGCCAGTTTTTTCTAGTATCCAAACTAAGATGAGACTAATGTATTCTGAGACATTTCTTTTTAGAGGGAGGCTTCCTTGAGCCGGCTGTACCAGGAATTTGCTTGCTGACTATTGATTATGAAATCAGAGGAAGGAAAGTGTGTGTGGAAGCACATTTACTCAGGACTAAGGGGGGCTTGCCAGCTGACTTGGTCACCCTGTCCCTTGTCCTCGTGTCTTGCGTTCGTGATTTTATCTCGGGTACCCCTGTTCTCCTTACCTTAAGCCTTGACCTTTTCTAATGCTGCTTTTAAGATCTCTTGATTTCTGCTCTAGGACACAATTCTGCTCTTGATTTTGATTGTGGTTCCGATCCGAGGTAGAGTTTGTGCTATGAAAGAAAGGTAGGGAACTGATGATCTGGAATTCGAAGACTTGGAGATGTGTGGGGCTTCGCCTGATGAACATGCGTTGGACGTGCAGCCTCTACCTTCCACTGAAGACTAGGAAGGGACACCCTGCTGGTTTCACCGGTGATGACATGCCCCCTTCACCAGTCAGGCCGGCCAGCCAGTCAGTGCTCGGGTGTGCTACGACTGCATCCAGACCTTGGGCGCCTTTCTTCCTGAGTGTTCAGTCATTTCTGTTTCCAGCTCTTGCCCTCCAAAAGCGCTTGAAGGGGTCCTTGTGTGCCTTCTGTATAGCACCAGCATCCTGCACCGTACTCGGTACCACTTTATATCCCAAGTTATTCAGTGTAATTTGTTACTGAGTCCCTCTGGTTTGTGTGTGTCACGTAGTGTAAAGTACACAGTGTTTCATTTATAGTTAAATAAACATAGTTGAGTCATTTTGGTCTACTTAAACTATTTGGAATTTTCCTGTGTGGGGAGATTTGTCCATTTCCTTATCCATTCATTCATTAATTCATTTAGTCAGTCATTTATATCAATATGGACTCGTAGATATGTATTTTATACTTTGGGTTGTGACCCAATTCTACTTTATTTAGTTGCTCAAATTGTTTCATATTTGACCATGGAAGCCATGAAGCTCCTGTGTTACTTTAACACACCCCATCGATATGTGTCTATGTATGTGACCCCCATCAGTGCATGTGTGACCCCATCATTGTTTGTGTGTGTGTGAGTGTATAATCCCACTCGTTGTGTGTAGTGTGTGACCCCATCATTGTGTGTGTGTGAGTATATAAACTCTACCTTTGCGTGTGTGACCCCCATCAGTGTGTGTGCGTGAGTGTGTGACCCCTGTCATTATATCTGAGTGTGTATTTTGAGTACTTCCTTACTTTCTGGCACTACCAGTGCTGCAGACTTGGCTTGTGTGTTTTCTACTCCAGTGCTAGAATCAACCACTTCTCACTGGAGCCCTGTCCTTTTATTAGAGAATGGTATTAGGGTCTGAGTTTCGGACATTGGATGTACTTAATGCTTTCTGGAGTGTCATTTTTTATAGACCGTCTCCGCTGACAAGCAAAAAATAGGAGTTTATGCTAACTGTGCATAGACATGTATATAAAATTGCTATCTGTACCATCTACATTTATATTAACTGAAAATGAGTTTGTACTGATATCTCCATTGTTAATAACCCATTAACTTCCTTCCCTTGCTTATTTGTAAACTCCCACTCCAACCACAGGAAACCTGGCCCTCACCATTTGCCGTCCATTTGATTGGTTCACTGCAATGTCAGAGTTGCTAACTCGTGCCCCTGAAGGAAACGATTTTAGTGACAAGAGTACAGAGCTCATGGACAATTCCTTTTACTTTCAGTCTCACACGTCCACTCATTTCTAAAGTTAGCTAGGTCAGCACCTTTCCAGGTAGGGGAATTTTCGCAGTGATATGTCCCAGCCCAGAGGAATCTCTGAAATCACAGCTGACACCAGCTTATCTTGCACCTGGCTTCCTGCATGCTACCAGAAATTCTGACTACACAAGTCAGTTTTGAAGAATGATTTGAGGATTTAAATTTTTTTTTCTCAATAGTCCAGTAAAGAAATAACTTTAGAAAAGATTTTTTGTTGTTTTTTAAGTCATTGCTTATAGGGACAAATGGTCCAGTGTAAAAAAGGAATTTTCAAGGAGATTTTGCAATTCTCCATCAGAAAGAAACCAGAAGCTCTTTGTCCTGGCCTGTCAGTTCCTTCTGTAGATAACCCCTTCTGCAGGCATCCTCCAAAGGAGGGAATGGATGGAAGAACCTACCTCACATTTATCTTCACCTTTAGTTATTATGCAACTTGTTCCGGGCATAATATCCTCTGGGAATACAAAGAAAGAACCGTGTGGTATTAAATTCTTAAACGAGTTTACTCTATTGTTAGAGAACTAAATTGTTTTTGTGGTTTCTCCTGTAAGACCAATTTGATGCAGTTGAAATTAAGGGAGGGAGTTGGAAGGGTAGCACCAATTTCTGACTAGCCAACCATCAAGCTACATTTCTTTGTTGAATAACAATTTTCTAGCCCCACGTGTTGTTAGGCTTTATCAGTTTTGGGGACATTTTTGAAGAAGAGTAAAAATACAGCATCTGCCCTCAGGAAGAGTTACATGTAAACCAAGAGTTAAAATACAGTGGTTTTTCCAAATAAACTTGTTTTCTTTAAAATAAAATACAATGCAGTGTGATAAGTAGTACCTCATAAACCACTATGGAAACAAAGAGGAAGAGTAAGTGCCCTTGTCTGGGAAGTCAGATGACGGCCTCGTGGGAAACATGGTATTTGAGTGACAGCTTGTAGGTAGGAAACGACTGCACAAGAGCTTAGGAAAAGAGCGTTCTGAAAATAGTTTGTGCAAGGGTGTGGATTCTTGAGCGTGCCGTTAGTGTGCTGGAACACAGGGTCGGAAGTGTCAGGGTGTGTCGGAAGGTCCGGCAGGCTGTGAACGGCCATTTGGAAGGTGCCGTGCCGAGCTAAGGAGTTTGGACTTAATCCTGTTAGCAGAGCAGCTGAGGGGTGTGGCCTGATGGCCTGTATATTTTAGATCCACGTGGTGCTTCACAAGCTCTGCTCCAGGGAAAGCTGGACCAATATGGTTATTGCTAAAAGAGATTAATGGCGACACTTTTTCATTTAGCAGTGGTGAAGTGGCCGAGGGAGATGGACAATAGATTTTTTTCCACATTAACTTTATTTCAACATAATGTTTCCAAACTTAGGGGGCTTCTTGCCACTGTGTGTGTTTTGTGTATGTGTGTGTCTGTGTATCACAAGTATAAAATGATTATCTGATTTAACATAAAATTTTGAGAAGTAGTCCATTGTTTTTTTTTCCTTTTCAGCCCATTTTTGAATGATATCTTAGAAAAATATACAACTCCCCCCGCCCACCGGGTTATCTAGATAGTAGCTTTTTCTAATAACAGAGAGGAAAGAAAATCTTAATTCTGATCTATTCTTAATGCATTTTACCCCTTATAATAAATATTATTATTTATTATAAGGGCCTCTTTGCATAGTGAGTGACACACACGGAATGGGGAACAGAGTAGTGACGAGAGTGTCCGACTCACTCGCTGCTGTAACTGGTTATAAAGACTGTTTTTTTTTTTTTTTTTTTTAAGAGATATGTCTTTAGTAAAGGAATGCACCAAAAAATAAGCTCACAATAATTTTTACATTGTAATATTAGCAGTTACTCAAAAGTCTTTGCCTTATTCCCTAAATTTTTAGAACGTAATATTCATAGACTTTTACTCATAGCAAGTTTGAGAACCATTTTTCTAGTGTCATTGTGGAAAGATGAGAAGTAGAACTGGAGACGAGAAGAAATATTGTTGCTTACCAAAAGGTTGCAGGCAACCTAAATGTTCATCAGTTAGGACCGATTAGAAGACATACTTCCCAGTAAAGGAATACCATGTGGCAATTAAAAGGATTGAGCCAGTTTAGCATGCCTCGAAACAGGAAAGTTCTCTTAAGGTGTACCATTTATGTTTCATAAAAAGGCATACACAGCATCCCTCTTACTGCACACAAAGATAAAGAAGTACAATCACGGTATGTCTCTGGAAGGGATACAAGCCAGAGCAGGTATGGAGGGGAAATGCATTTTCATTGAATCCTCTTGTGGATATTTTGTATATATGTGGATATATGTGTCCTCTGTACCTATATAAATCAAAAATATAAATTATTTTTAAGAGGTTCTTTTAGTGGTTGCCATTACAAAATTTCCAGGTAAAGTCTTTGGAGAGAAGAAGGATGAATTCCAGCTGTACCGGAGGTGATGCTAGCCGGGTGGAGGGAACGCTGGCAGGGCTCATGTCAGATGGGTCGTGGGGGAGAGGGGAGGGAGGGACCAGGAGCCGTGGGCGACTCTCCAGTTTCCAACTTAGGGAAGGAAGCAGAGGGTGGTGGTGTTGACTAGTTGAGGGAAGGCAGGAGGGCATCTGCGGAGACGGATGTTAAGATACTTTTTTATTAGAAGTATCTGTACGTTCTCCAGCTATGAGTAGTCAGGGGTAACTTAGAAATAGGAAGCTGGCTCCAAAAGAGATGGATTGGAGCAGAAGTAAACTTTGGGAATCTTGGGTGCACGAGTAGAGTACAGTTCAGAGGACCAGCATTGAGAGCAGTGTCACTGATCCTTGTTAATATGTCACCTTAATTCACATTTAGATTCTCTGTCTCATCAAAATGTCCATGTCATCGACAAGAAAAATAATTTCCCCATGCTCTGTGCAACTTCATTTCCTCTGTTCTTAAAAGTAGTAAAATACACTGAAGATCAGTGTGAGTAAAACTTCTAACATGTACTTTCAAACATTTGTATTGAAGTGTTTTTAAGTGAACCTTCCTGGTAAGAACGCAGGCCATCACAGTGCTTAAATAGGCTGTGTCGGGCCACTGTGCAGGGACGATGCACCCCGCACCCGGAATGTGGTTTGGGTGTCAAGGCTGGTGACAGCACACACACACACCAGGAGGATACAAGGGAATTCATGATCCACAGAATGAGGCTTTCTGGCGAGAGTGCGTGGGCTTCCCAAGCTGGTTAGAAAATGACTTGGGAGAAACGGGAAGGAGACTTTTGGGGGTTTTATGACGGTTAGGGGGAGGACCAGGGTGAGGGGCCCTGTATGTGGTGTGAACTTCCCACTGGCTCCGAAGGAAGGAGCACCTGGACTTTCTCATCTGCTTGCCCAGATACGGGGCAGGGAAAAAGGAAGAAGGTGGTAGTGAAGCTTAAAAGCTCTCAGCAGTCAAACATCAAGAAATGGGAGGCTCATCTGATAATACAAAGTGACATCCCATTTGTACTTGAACCCTTACTGACTTAACTGATACAGTGTGTTGCAGAGTTGCAGGAGCGAGGAGTGCAGTGCTCCCAATTGCCGTCTGTGCAGGGAGAAATCCATGGCATCTCGCTGACCTTGCACACATCCGTGTGGGCAAAGGCTTGACCTGCCCCTTATCTGAGTCTTGGCGCTACAACCTGTGCTTCTCAGGGGACAGGAGAGAATGAGGAACCTCTAAGGAGTTGCTAGGAGGTCAACTGCCGCTCACCTCTCCATCTTTCCTGGGCAGTTGACAGGTTTCTCATCCCTCCAGGCTTCTGATGAGATTCAGAGATTTGGAGCTTTCTGTCCAGCCCCCATCATACTAGAGTGGCAGAATGTAAAGCTGCCTGGCTGGGGTCCAGGATGGCTCCTCCCAGCAACAGGGGCTCCCACAACTTGTGTTGATGACATCTGACCCCTTCTGTGCCAGTGGTGGTCTTTGTGGTGTGGGGGACAAGGATCCGTGGGCACTGGCACCTTTCGCTGCTGCTGCTTCTCACTGTGTAAGTGATGAGTGGTCCAAATCTAAACCTGTCTTGTATCTTTGCTGTCAACTCTTTACCTTGGCTTTTGCCTTGTTTTAAAGATGTGTGAACTTGGCAATCTGTACTGCACCTTGGGCAGAACTCAATTTCTTCATTTCTTTAGACTGCTCTTATTTCCAGGCAGGCGTTTGGTCCTCTCCTGGAACGGATGTTTATTTTCTTCAATTTCACAAATTTGTGGACTCTTTCACTTCAGCGTTTCCTTCCTAGACTTGCCACTATGATTTCAAAACACCTTAATTTTTCAAAATAGACTTTATGTTTCAGAGTGGTTTTAGGTTCACAGCAAAACTGAGTGGCAGGTACAGAGATTTCCCATAAAGACCTCCTTCTGCCTCGTGTATGGCCTCCCCCATTGTTAATGTCACCCACCAAAATGGTCCATTGTTCAGGAATAATGGGTGCTGTTTCAGAGTCCTTGGGCAGGAGGGTGGAGAACAACACACAGTTTTAAAGTGGGAGTTAACCAGGTGCAAAATGTTAGCAGTAATCTGGTGATGGGATTTTGGCCAATTTTCATTTTCTGATTAGTGCACAAAACTGCAAAAGCCTTTGCAAGCTGTACACATGTCAACACTTTTTTAATCACAAAAAATTCTAAAAAGTGATACTAAAAATATTAAGGAGTGTTAGATATAGCACTTTTAAAGAGGAAATTGAGCCTATGAATAATTTAAAAGTCTCACATAATTGGGGATTTTCTTTACCAGCTCACTGAGCTGATTGGGAACATAGCTGGGCTTAAGTCCCATGAAGAAACTCCCCAGTGCCCGCCGGACGCCAGGCCCCGCAGCGCAGGCAGTGCGCACCAGCTGGGCAGAGCCCGGGCGGCTGTGCTTAACAAGCTCCTCGGGGGAACGGGGTGGACAGCAGGGCCCCAGCGTGGCAGCACACTGCACTGCCTTTCGGACCTCGAGCCACGCCAGCATCAAATGCACTCACGTCGATTGAGCAGGTAGCCAAATCTACCTCTTCTCGTGAAAAACGACAGTAGATTGTGGGCCAGAGTTAGGCCTGGTTTTGCATTTGAGTTGTAACTATCATTCTCCATAAAAATCTTATTAAGTAATATTAAGATATTTTTGATGAGGAAATGCTGGATAGCTCCAAGCCAGCACTTTAGCTTAATATTTCATTTGTATGCCATAAAAATTCTTATTCAGCATTTTTTAATAATGAGAAAAGGCATAGTCTCTTCTAACTTTTTGCCTTTTCATGTCTCTATTATACAAGTCTTAGTTTCTTTTCATAATTAGCTAATTAGCATTAACCATTTAGTACTCCGAAATGTCTTAGTTAGTCCACCTTTTTCAAGAACTGTCAGAGAGAGTGTGAATAGCTAATATTCACTGTGTGGGGCACTGAACTAAACATTTCAAATGATTACTTTAATCCTCACAGGAATCTTAGGAAATAGATCAGTGTTTTTCGAACTTTTCTTTTGTCTGCAACACATGCTAATGCATTTCATATCATGATCCAGTAACAAACATCTTTATAGATGACAAAAGTTGTATCAATTAATATTGACACTGTATTATACTGTTTCCTTCTTTTTTCGATGTTCGTTTTGATGTACTAAACAGTTCATAACTGAGATGCGGTACTTCATTGTCCCCACTGTACAGATGAGGAAGCTGACAGCTAGGTTAAGTGGCCTACCCAAGTGTCACAGCTTGTGAGTGGCAGAGCTGGGGTTTGAACCAGGAGCCTGAGCTCTTACCCAGTTTAGTAAACTGAATTATACAGCATCACAATTTTCCAGAATAAATTGGAACTCAGGGGCAGCATCTCCATCTTGCTTCTGTGATGGGGAAAAGGTGTTTATAATATAAGTACTACCCTTCAGCTGTGTCCCCCACCTGCCAAAAGAAGCTGATTTGCTCAGCAGAACACAGGCAGAGACAGGGGATCCTGAAGAGTTGGGGGTAGGGAGCAAAGATCTTCGGATCTTATAGGGGACTTTGAGATCTTGGAGGGTGGGGCAGAAACGTCTAATAGGGATTTTTTTATTCAGGAATTTTGTGTGGCTTTGAGGAAAAGCTTCCTTCTATCCCCTTTAAAAATCCTCAATAAAATGACCAACTCACTGATATTTGAAACGTGGATTTGATTTTGGAGATTTAGGGAAGGCTTAAATCAAGGCCAAAACCAGATCAGAGCAGCGGCCACCTGCCCAGCCACATCTGGGTAACACTTTAGTGTAGAAGTTCTGTATATTCAGCAAACATTTCTTAACCATCTGTTGTATTCAGGGCACTGTCCTGGGTACAGAGACGCAAAGCATCCCATGGGCCTCTGCTGTGGAAAGAACCTGAAGTCGTTATGTCAATATCTATGTTTTGTAGCCTGGGGAGTTCACCACTATTCTTCTGGATGCGAAGCTTTATGCAGGCCGGCGTGCGCGCGCGCGTGCGTGCGTGTGTGTTGTCCACTATTGTATCCCTGATGCCTAGCACAACACCCAACACACGGTAGACACTCAGCATTAGTTTATTGATTATTGGCTAATAGCCCAGTAACTCTTGCAGTATTTAGGAACTGAGGTCAGAGTTAGGTTATTTCCATCTGCCTGTAAAAGCATAAATAGAAATGTAATAGTCCTTTAAAGAAACTGCCTTATCAAGTGATATCTGGGAGCATATTGCCGTGTGTTTACCGAAGTCACTTTCCTTTGTTCCGTGATTTGCTTCTGAAAATGTTGACCAGCTATCTCTAACACCCCATTTCCTTTCCCACTGGACTGGCACTTCGGTGTCTAATCCCTTAGCCCTAGGGAAGTAAAAGGAGAAAGCCTGTCTCTTCCTTCCATTCTTCCAAATCATTAGGCATCCGTCAAGCAGCTGTGATTTGAAAGAAACCCTTTGCCTCCCTTAGAGGGATCACGCCCTCCCTGCCTAGGAGAGGAGTCTGGGCCGCAGGGCAGCTTACTGGGACTGCAAGCCCGGGGGCAGGCAGCTGATGTTCTGTAGCAGGAGGAAGCAGAGAGAGGCTCAGAGGCAAATAGGTAACCCAAGCAGAACACAGTTAAGACTAAGACTAGAGGCTGGGATGGGGGGATGGGTGGATAAATATTGTGTGTTTGGAAATAGGGAGCAGGGAAGAGGATATTATATGGAGCAACCACTCATTTGTCTAGATTTCACCTCAAAATAGTGAGTGAAGAAGTAGTCAAGGGGAGGCAGTGTGTGTAAGTAAACAGTGCATGGAGTTGGTTACCAGGGTAGCGATATAAATGATTATGTTATGTGGGCCATTTAATGAGAAATCTGCTCTCTACCATCTGATTGAATGAGTAATAATTTGCATTTGTAATATGCGGTCTGGTAATTGATGCACTTGCTAGGTCTGTAATCCCTGTTTCTTTTAATTTGTTTTCTGTACCTAAGTCTCACTAAGAGAAGTTATGTCTCCCCCTGCTGGATATGACTGGTAGAACCTGAAAATTTAGGTTACTTGGCACGTATTTTTTTATGTAGCTACTCAGGACTCATTACCTCAACTTTCGATTTTTACCTTTTCCTCCCCACAGCCTCTCTAAGCAGCCTTTTGATTACACCTTTCCCATCGCCAAGCTCCTCTGCGTCCTCTTCCAGCAGTTACCAACGCCGCTGGCTTCGGAGTCAGACCACAAGTTTGGAAAACGGCATCATTCCCAGGAGGTGAGAAGGGTACCCGTGCAGGCAACTTGATGGGACCGCAGGACACTGTACTCACCTGGTGTCAAGCGGACAGGGGAGCTGAAACTTTTTGATGAGCTTCAGGTTAGCATGAAAGTTCACAAGTTAGAAGTTTCCTGGAAAGAATAGACCAAAACAACCACAAAATAGCTCCTGGTTTGGAAGACACTGGGAAATACCCAGGTGGTTGTGTTTTATATAAGCTACATTTGCTGTTAATTTAGAATGAGTGTTCTCTATGTTTTTTTTTCTTTTTTAAAATATATTTTATTGATTATGCTATTACAGTTGTCCCATTTCTCCCCCATCATTCCCCCCACCCTGTACACCCCTCCCACCCACATCCCCCCCCTTTGGTTTATGTCCATGTGTCATAAGTTCTTTAGCTTCTACATTTCCCATACTATTCTTGCCCTCCCCCTGTCTATTTTCTACCCACTATCTATGCTACTTATTCTCTGTACCTTTTCCCCCTCCTCCTCCCACGCCCCTGTTGCTAACCCTCCATATGATCTCCATTTCTGTGGTTCTGTTCCTGTTCTAGCTGTTGCTCTATGTTTTAATTGGCTCCCTTCCAGGTGGGGCTCTTGTACGTTAGGAGGGTGGAGTGAATCTCTTATTATGGTGACACCATTGTGACCTTTGAGAATTTATGAACTCAAAGATTGGGACATACTTTCTTGATAAAACTCAAATTCTTAAAACAGTCATGAATTGGGTTATGAATAGGGGTGGCATCAAGATATTTTCTGCCTTCTGCTTTCAGTTGATTTTTATTTTTTTAATTTTTAAATTACAGCTGACATTCAGTATTATTTTACATTAGTTTTATGTGCACAGCGTAGTGGCTAGAAATTTGTATGATTTACAAGGTGATTCCCCCCAATAATTCTAGTACCTACTTCGCATGCTTTTAGATTTAAAGTTTAGATAAAATGTACATTTTTGGCTTATGATGCTGTTACGTCAGTAGCTTGTGACCTCTTCTTTCTACAATCCAGAAACTCAGAAGGGAATTAAGATAGGTTGTGCCTATGAAAATCCACATGGAAATTATTAGATTTAGTAAGGTGACTGGTAATTACCATGTGTAGGGAATCTGTGAAGGTGTAAATATGATTTAGGTACTTGCCTGCATTTAGATAGTTTGAAGGTACATACCGTAAATAGTGGTATAAAGACCTTAAATGATCAGTGCTATAGAGAGTCATCAGGTGCTTTGGGACTTGGAGAAGGGAGAGAACACTTGCTGGTGGTTGTGGGGGGAACTGGGGGCCTTTCATGAAAGAGATGGTACTGAAGTGACAAGCTGAGAAACCAGGATTCAAGGTGTGTGGGGGGCACAGGGCAGGCTGCTTGTCTCTTCTCCCGTTGTCCTCAAGATTTTAGGGAGCAAGACCAAAAGTAAAAATTATGGCCGCATTACTCACTTACTGAAGAACTGCTTTTTGGTCGATGGACTTTGTGCAGAATGGTGAAGAGCTTGGAATTCGGTGTGGGGACATGTCCCAGCTCTACCATGCACTGGATGAGTAAGAGAGTGAGTTAGCCGGGATTCCGAGTGCCGTTTCCTCACCTGCAGCATAGCTGTCCGGGTGCCAGCCACACAGCATTGTCGGGAAAGTTAAAAGGGATATAGCAAATCAGGTCAGGCTGGCCTGAGGTGCAGGTGTAAAACGATGGCCAATATGGCTGACTTACTCTTCTGATTGCCATCGTTATCATCGCTACTGCTGCAGCTGCCAGGAGAAGGTGTCCCACCATCCTCGCGGTCATTACGGTGACTTCTGCAGCTGGAAGAAATGGATGGGACTTAGAAGCCTTCGCCTTCAGGCATCTTCCCTTGACTAAAAATGCTTTTCCATCCTTTCAGGTGTGAATCCAAAGTTGAGCCCTGGCTGGTGTAGCTCAGTGGATTGAGCACGGGCCTGCGAACCGAAGGATCGCGGTTCGATTCCTAGTCAGGGCACATGCCTGGGTTGCCAGGCCAGTTCCCGTCAGGGGACATACAAGAGGCAACCGCACATTGATGTTTCTCTCCTTCTCTCCTTCCCTTCCCCTCTAAAGATAAATAAATAAAATCTAAAAGGGGAAAAAAAAAAATCTTAAAAAAAAAAAAAAAAAAAAACAAAGTTGAATAGCAATCTCCAGCCCAGTCCTCCCAAATTCTTTAAAACCTCTAATTTGAATTGAGATCTGGCTTTGGGAATTAATGTATTTTAAGTGAACTCACACCTAAAATAGATATCGTGGGCTCAAAAGTGAAAGTGCTGGGTCCTTTGTTCAAAAAGCAAAAAAAAGTTCTGTTAAAGAGTACTAAAATGAAAATTTTCCCTTTAAAAGTATTTCACTTACTAAATATAATGGAAATAATAGTGACACATGAATAATAACATAAATTACCCTGGCTGGTTTAGCTCAGTTGTTTGGGCATTGTCCTGTAGACCCAGGGGGTCACAGGTTCAATTCCCGGTCAGGGCATACGCCTAGGCTGGGGATTTGATCCCCAGTCAGGGTACAGCTGATCAGTGTTTCTCTCTCACACTGATGTTTCCCTTTCTTTCTCCCTCCCTCCCATCCCCTTTCTCTGGAATCAATAAAGAAAAAGAAAGAGTAATAACAAATTTATAAATTACAAAAAGTAATACTTTGATGTCATAATTCTATGTAAAACAAGAAATAGTAATAATGCAATCTCTTCATTTATTATAAGATTTCTCTGGCTCACTTTTTTTGCAAGCTCCTTTGTTTACATTATCAAAATTTATACATTAATTGATATAATTTACACATCAGTTGATGTATAAGCAGCGTTAGTAGCTCTTAGCAAATGCAAGATGGCAAATACTTTTGATAATTTTTTTACTTGCAGAAAGATCTTTCTGCTAATGCAACTGTTACTGGAGCTTTGTAGGTTATGACAACATTAAGATACATTTCTGATTGACTTTCAAAATGTAAATTTTTGTACATCTAGATCAGTTGATTCTTGTGGAATAGTTTTTCTAAAAAGATTTAATTCTTCACTCAAATCCACTTTGTGTAAGTCTGAATTTAATTTTAAATGTAAATTTATACAAGGGTATTTTAATCTTTCCTCTGACATTTCCTGTAACTCATGGAAGTCTTAAACTGAAAGTATCTTCATGAGTTGTATATAATTTAACATGCCTTACGCATTCTATCACTGCATCTTCAACTTTATGGAAAAATTAGTTTCATATTTAGCTTCCTTGTCAATAATTTCTTCATCTGAAGCTTCATATAAAAATAGCAGGGTGTTTTCTGTCCAATGCATCAGTCTTTACATTTACATTCTATTTCTTTGCCTCTGGATATTTGATTTATAATGTTGATACAGTTTTCAAAACCAGAGATTATAAACTGAAGAATTCCAATAACTTCCTGATATGCTTTTTTGCAGTGTGCACTCTAGGCTCTTGCTCTGTGATTATTTACTGTCCTGGGGCTCAGGTCATAGAGTTAAATATTTGTGCAGAGTGCATAGGGTCGGCCCTGGTGATGGATGGACAAGCGGGCCTCCCACCATGGGTTGTAGCCCTGCCCACATCTTTCCCTTTGCTCACGGTCGTGACCTTCTGCTGCTGCTGCTGCTGCTGCTGTCACAGTCACCAGTCTGGGCCCAGGTCTCCGCCTTGCCAAGTCAGGGCCTGGTGGCACCCTGGATGGCGCAGACGTGGGCGTGTGCCTGACCAGCAGGCCGGTTACTCACTGTCTGGGTTGCATGCCCTGGGGCCTGACCACCACGTGCTCTGTCATCTGGGACCTTTACTGCTCACGCCTGCTTCCTTGTCTATCAGACTTCACTTCCAAGTTCAGTAATAAAATTATTAAGAATTCAAGGTAGCAACCGCAGAACATTAAACCGAACCTGGGGTCTTCCCAGGGCAGGCAGGGCTCCCAGTTGAGCGGCTGCCTGCCTGTGGGGTACGTGTGGAGTCAGCACTACTTAACACTGAGAATGTAAGCGCCGCCGACATTTCGAGTTGATCCCTGTGCCTGTGAAGATCCTTTCACTGAAAGGTTGTTGCAGTTGGTCGCTCCCTTTTGGCAAGTGTGTGGGTGGGAAAATTAACGCCTTGTGCTAGACAGAACAGTAGGTACCAGAAATGTGATTGCCTCTGGCTTTGAGAGAAAATTCACAGTAGTCAAAAAACATTTTTGCTACGAGAGTTAAAGGTAGACAGGGAGAGGATATATATTCACAATCTTAGTTAGCTCGTAGTTCTACACTGGCACCCATGCCTCAAGGCCCCCTGCTGTGCCAGGTGGTGAACTTTGGTTCCTGGGTGGGGAGTTAGGTCTGAGCGGTTAGCAGTTGGTACTGCGGGTGTGTGTGTGGGCGGGGGGGAGGGTATGTGGAGCTGCCGAGCTTTCATCTCTTAGCCAGGCTGTTGATACCCTAGAGGAGCAAGGTATAAATGTCCCAGAAAAGCTTTTGACTTGAATGATTAATGATTGGACTTTGGATGGAACCAGCCATGAGAAGTTGCTGATGGGATGTTCTTTGACCCACAGAAATGGAGCTTTCGTATGTTCTAAGGTGTCCATACGTTCAGCATAAGTTCAAAGTTGACATAAACAATTAGACCAGGCAATCCTGATACCTAGTATAGATCATTGAGATGCACTTAAATGATCAGAGTTTTGGCTCTTTTTGTGACCTTGAGGTACTCATAATGTTTGTAAATGCTTATGTCAACAAGATTCCTCATGATTTTTTTATAAGGAGAAGAAGTTAAGTGGGTAGCGGTGGTCTTTCCCTGACCCAAAGGCCTGCCACCTGATGTGATGACACCCAGCTCCCCCGCCCCCACCCCCGTGCTCCTGCTGGCGTGGCGCCTCCCGTGGCACAGGCAGCAGCAGACAGATCAGGCGTGGGGCAGGGCCCCTGGTTGTTTCCAGTGCCCAAGGAATGAGCCTGACCTAGAAGACAGACCCTGGGTTCTAATCCAGCATTGTCCCTAACAGGTTTTCTGTTCGTAAAAGCAAGTTGATGAATCACTCTGCCTCAGCTTCTGCTTCTGCAGAAATGATCTGTGACACCTTACCTGGAGGTAGCTAAGGGTAGACATAAGATGAAGTATTTGGATGCACACCTGAATTATTTATGTATTTATGTATGTACGTATGTATTATTTATCCTCATTCAAGGATATGTTTACTGATTTTAGAGGAAGAGGGAGGAAGGGAGGAAGAGGGGGAGAGAAACATCGATGTGAGAGAGAAACAACAATGGGTTGCCTCCTTTACAAGCCCCAACCTGGACCAACCTAAGACCTTGACGTGTACCCTAACTGAATAGAGCCCACCACCTTTCGGTTTATGGGACGATGGCTCTGACCAATTGAATCACACTGGCCTGGGCGATGCCTGAATTTTTAAAAATACTTGGAAACATCCTTTTATTGTGGAATAATTTTTAAAATATAATTATAGTACCACATGTCCTGATTTATTCCAATTTAAATGGTTGATACAAGACTACAGAATGAAGCTCAGTTGCTTTAGAATTCAGTGGAGAGATACAGTGAAGCAAGTAAGAGCTACCCACACTGTGACTCTGTGGGAATTTTTCAGAAAGTCAGTAGGGTGCGCTCTCTGCTACATTAAAGTGGAGGTGGTCATTGTTTACAGGGGAGAGATGAAGGTGATGCATAAATATTCATAGGGTCCCGTGTTTATTGCAGTTTGATTATTAAAGACCACATTGGCTGATACGGTCATTTTGCTTTTAACAAAGAAGGAAAATAGGAAGTATTCAAAAAAGAGCTGCAAGGACGTGTTGGTATCTGATAAGCTCAGAATGCCCTGTACAGGGTAGAAATAAACTGGTGTAGGAAAACAAATTACAGTACAGGTACTGTGTAAAAGAAGAGTGAGCACTGTATGCAATTAAGTAAAATTCAAAGAGCCTCAAGAATTTTTTCCTGATGAGCAGATGGTTAGGATCTAGAAATTTCTAGGAGAAAACAGGTGATGGTTTATTGTGATGCATCACATCTACGACAGCACCTGGGGATCATGTCCTTCCAGAGGCACTGCTGCTAGTGAGGGTCTTTCCTGACGTATCGACCACACCCGCCTCTCTGGGATCTTGCTTCAAATCAGGAGAAACAATAACACATTTCTCTGAGGTTAGAACAAGATGTCTATCTCCTGTCCTTTAAACATAAAATAGCTTTCCTTACTGTAAACCTTTTGATGTAATGTTTTTGAAAATGTGGGTATACTTGAAATCACAAGCACATTGTAGACCGTGAGTAGAGCACTAAATAAGAAACTTAAGGCCAAGAGTAGGAAGCCAACTGCTTCAAATTCTGCAAAGCACAAGTAATTGTTACGTTGTAATTTATAGTCAAGGAAATGGAGGAAGTGGTATCCTCCCATATTTGGCAGACAGATGAGTGTAAATGGTGGAGTCAGTGAGTAAGAAAAAACTTATCACGTAACTGTTGATACCGTGTGCCAGCTAGGTGCTTTCATTTGCAGTGTTATGTCGTGGTTTTGATTTCTTTTTAGAAAAAAACAAATGTGTTTATTTTCACTCTTGCTGTTCATAGCTATGTAGTGATTATGCTGGTTTTTAAGAATAGTTAAATAAAAGACATGGTCAGCTCATGTTTGTCAGGTTTACTGATAAGGGGGATACATGGTAATGGAAAAAAGACAAATTGAATATATATTAAGGATTTATTGGCTTCATGATTCTCTTGTCACAGAAGCAGAGTTCCTCAAAAGAATCTTAAGGTTTTTGAGAACTTGACTATACCAGGAGAGAGGTGGATCTTTGGGTTTGGGGGATTTCCTAGAGAGCTAAATCAACCTCATGGCTTAATCTGAGCACTTCTAGGAGTAACTTCATCTAATTTGAATAGCCTGGGCCAAGTGAACCTCAACTACCTATAAAGAGTCAAATTATGATCCTTGGTTAAATGGAATACCACATGGGATCCTTTCTCCTCCCACATTCTTATCTACTGGTGTTGTCAACCAGAGAACAAAGGGCCCGTGTTTTGAGTGAACAGATATTTCACACCTTGTCAGTAACACCACCAACCTGATGCAAAATGGTCCAAGGGAAAAGGACCAAGAGTCTAACAAGGGGACGCTGGAAATTACTCTCTGTTTTTAAGTTTCCTTTCATGTTAGGATAGTATGGGGTTGTGAGTGATATTTTCATTTGTCATGACAGAGGATTATAGGAGAGACTGAGTGAGAAGTAGGTCAGCTCCCAGGTAAGACTCTGAGTGTTCTGGGTTCGCATCTCACTGCCGTCCCCTGACGTCAGAGTTCATCTTCAGCGTGGTTCACCGATGCAGCTCTTCGAACTGATTTTCCTCCAGGTCAACTGATGAGACCTTCAGCTTGGCTGAAGAAACCTGCAGTTCTAATCCTGCCATAGTTCGGAGGAAGAAAATT
This sequence comes from Glossophaga mutica, assembly GCA_039655065.1. Taxonomy (NCBI): domain Eukaryota; kingdom Metazoa; phylum Chordata; class Mammalia; order Chiroptera; family Phyllostomidae; genus Glossophaga; species Glossophaga mutica. The sequence goes on from CM077311.1 coordinate 89,586,333, forward strand.
GCCATCAGCATCATCTTTTCCCTGTGTGAGAAAGAAGAGGCCCAGAGGGACTTCCAGGACTTCTTTTTTTCTCATTTCCCCCTGTTTGAGTCTCACATGAACAGGCTGAAGAGTGCAATTGAAAAGGTAATAAGAACCTAATCTTACTCAAATAGTGAAGTGATTATGGGTCTTGGAAGATGGTCGAGTCTCTTTGTTGAGGTATGAGGTCACTTTCCTAGAGAATGTAAATCATCTGCAGCAGTAATAGGCCCCTTGGCACATTGATATTATTTATGCATCCAATACTGCGCGGCTTTAGGAGAGCGATCGACTGCTTCCTGATGACTTACGCCTCACTACCTTGAGTGTTTTGATTATAAAGCCCAGTAGCTAGTTAATACAGCAGTTTCTTCGCTGAGAGTGATTTGGTTTGTTTCTTTTCAATGAAGGCCATGATCTCCTGTCGGAAGATAGCAGAATCAAGTCTCCGTGTCCAGTTTTATGTAAGCCGTCTGATGGAAGCTCTGGGAGAATTCAGGTAAATTCGCAGTTTGTCAAATCCAGCAAACTTATGAGAGGCAGCAGCAGTGGCAGCCATGGATCGAGGGCAGCAGAGCCGGTGACTTGGAATCACTGGGGGCTGACAGTTACTAGTCGCTTTAGCAGCTCCTTCTTTTAAGATGGAAACTGAGATCAAAGAAGTAAAAAATCTAAGTCACGCAGCACGAAGTACTCCTCACTACTGCCTGACAGACAGTCCTCCATATGATTGTTTTGTTTTTTTTTTAACAGAGTAAATGGAGAAAACTAACATTCTAGGGTCTCTAATAAGCCTGTTCACATTTCATATCACCCTCACAAAGGCCCTGACAGTAGGCACTGTTGCCCATTGTATGAATGTGTAAACTTGAGTTCAGGGATGCTCGTCCAAAGCAGATGGAGAGGGTATGTATGTCAGGGAGGTACACATTCCCGCTTGCCAGGACAGTCCTGGTTTATACCCTGTGTCCTCCCAAAGGTGCCCTGCTCTGGACATTAAATTACATCACCACCTGTGTGTGCCTTCATTGTTAACTTCCAATTAATGATTTTTGTACTCTGGACACTAGTTTTCTAGAGTCCTTGCTCTAATGTCTGGGTGGAGAGGTGACCTGCTTTGGGTAGCAGGTGGGATTCTCTTCTGCTGCTCTGAGCTGGGATTATCACACAATTTCTTAGAGCCACCTTCTCGAAGTGGGAGGGAATCCCACTCCAAAGCAGTCAGGGCCTAATGAGTCAAACTGTTACTCTGTAGCTAAGGAATGTACAGTTCTTATTGTTAGCACATTTTTGTGATGCTCAAGATATATGCTGGTGAACTCTATAATACCACTTGGAGCAAAATCCCCAGCCTTTTTTGAGTCCTGGGTTATGTATAAAGTACAGAAGTAATATCTTAGTCATTACCTGGTGATAGTTAAGACCTAAGTTATGTATGTCAGAAATAGGTAGTGTGAAGTTGTGCTTTTTGCAGATGGTCCGATGATTAGTAAACCTTCTACAGTTTGTGAGGATAGCACTGAACTTGCTGTTGCTCTGCTGCGGTCAGACTGAAAGCTGACTTGTACTTGAAGGTCTGATTGCTTGTTTAATAGAGGGTATCCATTTTTCAGACGTCAACAATCTGGAAGTATGGAACCAAAAAGCCTCACTACAGTGTACATAGAGAGTTGTTCTTCACACTTCAACTACCTATCCCTGCAGAAATGGGGACAAAATAAAGCGCTAGCATTTGGAGACCTTAGTTTTGTAAATGAATCCCAGTTCCATGTGACCATAATTTTTCGTTGCGGCCTAAGTTGGCCGATGATCTGGGTTTTTTTTTGCCAAAGTGGAATTCTGTTGTGTTCAGTTCTTTATGCACACAGCTAGATAATCAAGTCCGCAAATGTCTCATCTGTTTTGATTTTGGAAGAGTGGAGGAGATACCAGTGGAAGGGCTGAGCTGAGTCAGTGTGCTCTTAGTGAGTTGTGTAGTTTGGTGTGGAGCTCTCGGAAGAGTTGGGTGACCTGCGTTCTCATCCTGACCTTGTCATTCAGTATTTGCGTGTATCATGCCAGTAACATTTTTCTAGTGCTCGTTTCTTCATGCGTGAAGTGACAGAACTAGATTAGGTAGTTTCTCTAATAGCTTACAGTTCTACAAATTAGATTTCTGTTAGTCCATATGAAAATGTAGTATATAGGATAGTGAAGGGCCATTTATGTAGTTTTTTCATCTGAAATGAGTAGGGTGCTTTAGTTGAGGGAATTATAGCACTAACCAGAAATCAGAAGAGTTGTGTTGCCCCAGTCACATTTTTAGTATAAAATATACTTTATTTCTTCACTATAAAAATGGGCATAAATCCTGATTGAAGGCATTGAGAAAATAAGTTGCTTTAAAATGAATATTTTGTATCGAGGGCTGGTGCATCTTTTCTGTAAAGGGTCTCTGTTACAGCTCTTCAACTTCGTCATCGTGCAAAAGCAGCAGTATGTGAGTGAATGAACGCAACTGCGTTCCAGTAAAGCCTCGTTGACAGAAATGGTGGTGGTCGGGTTGGTCTGCGGGCCGTAGTTTGCAGACTCTTGTTCTGTATCCTGCGTGAGTCGTTGAGTCTAACTTAGATTCAGGTTACTATTGTCTCCTTTATTCCTTTGTATGAAGATTGCCCGAAATAATGTTTGTGACAGTTTCGTGCATCCCTCGTCTTTTCACAGAGAGACTATCTGGAACTTATATTCTGTCCCAAGGATAGCGGAACCCGTGTGGCTCACCATGATGTCCAGCACTTTGGAGAAGACGCAGCTCTGCCAGCGCTTTCTCAAGGAGTTTACATTTCTGATAGAACAGATCAACAAAAACCAGTAAGCTTCAGCTCTCTGGCGCGTGGCGTGCCTGGTCCGTGGCCAGTGTATGTTCTGTACGCGACATGCCTCTTCCTGCATTGATTCATCTGGCTGTATTTTCTTCCCTTTCTCGAAGGTTTTTTGCTGCCTTGCTGACTGCAGTGCTGACCTACCACCTGGCCTGGGTGCCGACCGTCATGCCAGTCGATCACCCTCCCGTTAAAGCCTTCGCAGAGAAACGCACCTCTCAGTCAGTGAGCGCGCTGGCCCGAACACACCCGTACAACCCTCTCTGGGCGCAGCTGGGTCAGTGCCTGGTTGGATTATTCAGCGACTACATGGGATGGGATGGGGAAAAGGCTAGAATTTGTAGTTGGTGTTCACTGTCTAACCCAGTGATGCAAGGAAAAGGTGCTGGCCCACAGATTTCTAATTGTAAGGCTGCCACTTTCCTCTCCTTTCTCTGCCAGCAGCTTCACTGGACTCTTCTAAAGGTGTGTAGGTAAATTGTGCTCTGCCATACAATGTAGCAGATCATCCTCGGGCAAGGCTTTTAATGTCTGCATTATTGACACTTGGACCAGATACTTCTCTGTTGGGTGGGGATTGGGGGAGCTGTCTTGTGTATTGTAGGATGTTTAGAGCATCACTGACATTCGTTCCCTAGCTGCCAGTGGAACTCCCCCCGCCCCTGAAGTGGTGGCAATCAAAAATTTCTCTAGACATTGCCGAGTGTCCCCTGGGGCGGGAGGTAAGACACCCCCTGGCTGAGAACCACTGCCTTAGAGGATGGACCAGGTAGGAGAAAAATAAGACAAAAAAGAAAGTAGCACAGTATAATTTTACCTTTTAAATTTTAGCTTGAGTCTGAAATCTTACCTTTCTCTGCACTGCTTTCTTGTAGTTAGTTGGTGCCATTTTTTCCTCAAAGCTTTATACTGAGACATGGTATAGGAATCTAATGCTTTGGCATAGTTGGGTACAGAGTTCTGGGTTCTGAGACCAATTTTGCATATTTGGGGGTCATGCGGATGAAAGGTATACTCTTGGTCCTCTCATTTGTCGAACGTTTAGAGTGACAAAGTAAAACTGGCACGCTCACTCTGTCCCTGGCCCTGTGTTAGATGCCAGGATGTGGAGTTGAATAGCATGCGCTGCTGAGCCTCAGTGAACTGTCTGCCTAACAGAGGAGGCCGACTTGTGTTCAGATGATTTCATTATGTCCCGAGCGAGTCTGAGATGCGGGTGAGCAGAAAGGGATGCAGGAGAGAGACCGTGAAGTGCAGAGGCTGAGTGAGAGCAGGGGCGCCAGCGCCAGAACCGCCTGGATCAGATCCAGCATCCATGGGCAAGCGACTTAGCCTCTCTGGGCCTCAGTCTCTTCGTCTGTGAAATGGCGTGAAAATAGTTTGTTATGGCTGTGGGAACTCAATTAGTTATATATAAAACACCTTTGTTACTGGTGTGCTGATGAAAATATTAATATTGGAGGGTCACCGAGAGGTAAAGTGAGAGGAGGGAGGAGGGGGTATTTGAAGAAGGTATATTTGAGGAAATGTTAAAATGGCATTTTCCAGAAAATGAATCACAGGCTGCGGGAAAGTACTGCTTCTCATTTGAAATTTAACTAATTGAGAGCTGTTAACTTCCAGCTTAAGAAGGCAAAGTCCCTTCCTGTGGGCTCATAGTCCCTTTTCAACGGGGATCATGTATTACTGAGTCTCCCACGGTCCCCTCCTCCAGCAGCCCACAGTGTCTGGCTGTTGACAAGTGTTGTGAGGAGGGGACAAGGGGGTGAGGCCCTGGCACAGAGCCACACCATAGCTTTGTAAAACCAAGTGTAAATGACGGTTGAGTTTCCATTGTTACAAAAAATTGTTGGGGGTTCAATAACTTGACAGGGCAAGATGCTCATTTCCAAGTATGTTTTCATTAAATATTTACCAAGTCACAGTGAACAGAGAAATATAAATTGCTGGGAATGTACACTGATGCCGATGTGATTTTAATCCATGTTCGTAAGTAATAGAAAAGATTCTGCGTGTCTTGAGTTACTTCACAGGCGTATCTGAGAGCTGGCCAGGACAGACACCACCACGGTGCCCACTTCTGCGTGGGTTCTCGGCATTCCCAGGGGAACGCGGAGCGAAGCTGGGAGCAGCGAGCCCTTCGCATCCCCCTGGGCTTGCTGCTCAGGAGCTGAGCCCTCCCCACCTGTGCCCAACGCATGCTCTCTGCATCCGGGTTCCCACAGTGTGGCGAAGCACCCACTAGCGGGTCAGAAGAGCATTTAAAAAGTACGACAGAATAGAAAATACCAGAGTGACACATTTGTATTTTGTAAAATGTTGCAGAGGAAGTGCGAGGTTGCAGTCTAGAAAGTATTTCTTTCTTGGGAAGGGTGTTCAAGGTGTGAAAACCACTGTCTTCCGACACTGACCGAAGGGCACTGGTGGGTGTCTGTCTGACCCTGATGACCTCAAAGGTTTGTGGAAGTGAAAAGCAGCTTTTCTCCTTGAAAAAAAGGCGTGAGATTAATGGTGTCAATTAATATGAGTAAAAGAGTCTGAAATTTCTTCATTTTTTTCCCTTCTAGATATTTAAATTGTGTGTTTCAGAATGTAGTGGAATTAGAGTATAAATCAATAAAATATATAAAAAAATTCCATGGGGGGTGGAAATGGGAGGGAGGAGGGGAGGGCTGGGGTGGGGGGTTCGGGTGAGAATAAAAGACAGAAAACTGTACAAGATCAACAATTAAAATAAAAATTAAAAAAAAAAGGAAATTCCTACTTGCTCAGAAATTAAATAACCACATCTAAATAACCCATATGCCAAACAGTACTTCGCAAGAGAAGTTACAAAATAGTTTGAAATGAATGATAATAAAGATATAATAAATAACAACATTCAGCATTAGGGCAACAGTGTTTAAAGGGGACTTCATAGCATATACAGATGTATTAGAAAGTAATCAATGAATAAGTGGTCCTTTAAGATACTTAGTTTCTCTCTTTATCTTTTCCGTTTTCTCTTTCTCTCTCTGTCCACCTTTGTTTTGGGGTCTCCATGCCACCCACCTCTCCCCTCTCAGTTTCCCATTCCCGTGATAATGCTGCTGAATTCGCTCAGCCTCTCCCCTCATTCTCTCCCCCGTTCTTGCCCGCCTCTACTTTCTGTTTCTGTCTTTTCAGTTTCCCTTGATATCTTCTTTCTTCCGCTCTGCCTTGGTGTTTTCCTGCAAGTGCTTTGCCCTCTCTGCTTCCCTCCCCTCTGTTCCAGCCTCTGTGCTTCTCTCCGGTTCCCCATCATTTGGTTCCCCTCCACTCCCCATCTCTTTTTTTCTTTCCTCTTCCCACCCCCTGTCTATTCGTCCCCTCTTTCTTCTGTGGCTCCTCTCCCTGTGTCCCTCTGCTGGCTGTCTCCCCTCCCTTGTGTTCACTCTCCGTGCCCCTGTTTGTCCTTTCCCCGATCTCTCTCGTTCCCCCGTCCGCACCCCTCCCTGCTCCTGTGCACTCTCTGCCTTGGGCTTCTCTCTGTCGCACCTGCAAACACTCTTTCCACCCACCCCTCCCTTTTTTTTCTGTCCTTCTCACATTGTCTCTCTTTTTCTTAAATTGAAGTTTGTATTTTAAATTATGCTTTAAAAAGAAGCACAGAACATAACATTTATCATTTTAACCGTTTCTAACAGTTCAGTAGTGTTAAGTCTATTCACATGGTTGTGTAATTTGCCTTCATTTTGCAAAATTATACTCAGGAGAACAATGGAATCTACTCTAAAATGAGTGGTTTCCTCAGTCCGGGACTCAAAAAATTGCACTCGAGTTCAACATCTAGTAAATTGTTAATATTACAGGTCTGTGATTTTAATAATGCATTATTTGTATGAAGTTTGGTCCTAAAGTAATGGCAGTATCCACACACATTGCTCTCATTATTTTATAGAGCTTAAATGATTATAAATTATTTTTAATAGCTGTCTTTGTTTTACTTTTTCCCACTTACGATTCTGTTATTAAAATGTTATAAGCACTGAAAAAAAAGGTATTGTCATTCTGAGTGGCTTTTCCTCTGTGACTACTTTCCTGTACCGGATTTTGGATGCGCAGTGCTTATCTTCTTTATGAACATGGAGACCAATATGACAAGTGTCCCATGAATCCTGACGGGGCTGTGACGCCCTGCAGCAACGGGCGATGTGATCCCGGGGAAGGAACAATGATATGTGCTTGGTCAACATCATTTTCTCAAACAGCAGTGTTTATCCTAGCATCAGACGACAATTCTGGGTTACTCTTGAATTCTTGGGTGATTTCTCAGTCCGTTGCAAAAGCCTCAGAGATGAATTAGCCTGTCATCTAGTTGTTATAGAGAAGGTTAATGTCATTTTTTTATCCTGTGCTTTAAGTTCTTAGGGGCAGTAGCCTTCCACTCAGGGTTCCCCAGAGGAAGTATTTCCTGATGGTTCCCAGAGATCTTCCCTCTGTCTTAATCTGTCAAGTTAATTTGTTTTATCTGCTGCGTGCCCTTATTTTAATACCTCCCCTCCTCTCTCTTGAGGCACTCCTCAGATGGATCCTGACTTCTTGGGTTCTTATTTATAGCAATTACCATGTTTCTCCTCTTTTTTTATTTCGTGTCTCTTCAAGTTTTGATTTATTTCCAACATTTTGATGATTCCTGTAACAGTTTCTAATTCAGGGTTGGATGTGCAGAGATGTAAAGGAGATAAATCCGTGTAAAACAGCACTGTACCCGCATGGTCTGCAAACGTCGGCTTTTTGCTGTCATTCTTGTCAAAGCATCAAATAAATAACTTACCAAATGCAGTAATTTTAATAGTTAGGTACTTGACCAGTACTTCTGATGAAAAGCGTACACTACTGGGCTCATTGACACATTTGCCCTTCTTTAAGCCAGATGTCAGTGGTTCATTAGCCAGGTTTTCATCAACTTGTCAGGACATGACTTATAGGACATGTTTGTTTGTTTGTTTGTTTGTTTGTTTTTGTTCCAGTAGAATTTTCATGTGAAGTAATAGAAGTATTCAGATTCATTTATATTCAGAATCTTATTATTCATGACTAAGTAATTCTCTTCTTGTTAATCAAATTGATTCTACTTGGTGCATGTTTGTATATTGAGATAATTCTGAACAGGACATTTCATTAAGTATTTTGCATTGATTCACTGCCCTTTGGTTCAGAGACCCCTGAATCTGGATTTTACCCCAAGGCCTGTTCCATTGTCTAGGACTTTGAAAAAGTCTCATTCTTCTAGTTTCCATGATACAGGACTTGATTTGGTCACATATGCAGGACTCAGGCTTCAGCCTTCCTTCTGGCGGTGGGGTGGGAGGGACCAGCCATTGAACTGTGTGGGCAGACTTCACGAGGGGCTGTATGAACCAGCACCATCCCCTGGTCCCGAGAGCAGTGGGCTGAGGCCGTACCAGGCCTTTCCGGACACACCGTCCACCAGAGAAGCAAAACTGAAACCTGGTCATTACTAGGAATTACCTCTTTGCCTCAGATCATTTGTGTGAAGAAGCAATTCTAGTTTGGGACTCTTAAGTCATCTGTTCTTCTCTTGTAAAAGCTGACAGATCCATGGCATGCTCACCGCAGATGACTTTGTCTTTGTGTCCACTTTGCTCTGCAGGTGATCTCTATGGAGCCATTGGCTCTCCAGTGAGGCTGACGCGCACCGTGGTGGTGGGGAAGCAGAAGGACTTGGTCCAGCGCATACTTTACGTCCTGACCTACTTTCTCCGTTGCTCTGAGCTGCAAGAGAACCAGCTGACCTGGAGTGGGAATCCCGGAGAAGGGGAGCAGGTGTTAAATGGGAGCAACATCACAACAGCCTTGGAGAGGGGAGAAGTGGAGGAGTCCGAGTATGTGGTTGTCACAGTGAGAAGTGAGCCCGCCCTCCTTCCTCCCATCCTGCCACTGACCAAGGCTGAAGGAAGGAGCCCCGGGCCTGAGGGCTTGGCTGGGACCCCAGAGGACAGTGACATCAGAGAACTGTGTCCCAAAGCTGACAAGGAAAAAAGCAAGTGTTCTGTGGCCTGCAGCCTGGGACAGCAGGACCCAGCCCTGGACAACTCTTGGAAACCTCAGGATGCGTTTTGTAGGGAGGAAGAAAGTGAAAATGAGGTCCCACAAGATGGCTGTTCCAGGCTCTCCAGCTGTAACAGTTTAGGGGCAGGATTGAAGACCACTGAGGAGTGGAAAGGGGAGACGCATAAGAAGCTACCAGACCGGTCAGCGGCCCGGCCCTGCCCAGACAGACTTTCCTGGGAGAAGCCTCCCTTGGAAAAGGTCACCTTCCAGATTGGAAGCTCCGCATCTCCAGAGTCTGACTTTGAAAGCCGTACCCGAAAGGTGGAGGAGAGGCTAAAGGCCTGTGGACAGCATCCAGAGGTAGCCAGTGGTCCTTTGGTTGAACCCGGGGTGGCCACTGATATGACTCAGGACCAGCAGGTTTCTAGGTGCTCCTTCCCGCCTGACTTCCCACAGAATGTCCGCTGTCCTCAGAATCAGTCATCAGACGGGGATGAAGGTGAATTTGACAGGGCTTACGCTGAGGACAGAGGCGTCAGAACCAGAGCTGTGGCAGATGCTGCAGGGCAGCCCGACCCCGCTGCTGACTCGTGCGTACCTAATGCCAGTGCGGCCGGGACTGGGCCGGAAATGCTGGAGGCAAGCAGAGGTTTGTACTCGAAGGATGAGGAGGGACCTCTGGTAGAGCCTGGCAGGTGCGCGCAGCAGGACTCAGGTGTCTCAGTTGCTGCAGATGTCCCCTGTGGGGATGCTGACGGGACGGGTGACTTCAGGACTGAAGGAGACATTCCCAGAAATGAAAGCTCTGATAGCGCTCTTGGAGACAGTGATGATGAAGCGTGTGCTCCGGCCACACTGAATCTAGGCCATAGCAGTGACTGCACTGAAGGGGCCTTGGAAGTGGAGCTGCCTCTGCCCAGGTAATGCTGGCCAGCTGGGATGCAGGGAACTGGGTCAGATGTGGCCGTGATCATGTTAGCTGCTGTTGATTGTTTTACATGTAACAGTTTTTTTCCCTTGAAGTAGTAGAAGTGTTATGAAACTGATACCGTTTCCAGCCTGCCCTTTCTCCAAGGAGACCACTGGCTGAGTGCGCCTGAGCTCTCAGGAGGCAAGTGGGTGCCTTTGCGACGACCATGACATTTTGGGGAAATCTAGGGGGTGTGATGGAGGTGTTGGTGGGAGAAAGGAATTTAATGTTCTGTCATCTGGATGGAGCCACGCGGCTGGTAGCAGATGCCTGGCTTCGGAGGAGGTGGATTGCACTCACCGGGCAGCCTCTCTCCTGCCGGTCGGAGCAGCGGGAAGCGGCTGGGAAACACCACTCCTCCCGTAACACTCCATCAGGCTGATGATTTGGCCTGTGATGACTGAAGGCACTAATTAGAGACTTCTTATGCTCTGCAGGCCTGTTGTGGGCGCCACCCTGTGCAGATGTGTCAAGTTCCTGAAGCCAGACTTGGCAGGCTCCCCTCACTAGACTTTCTCTTTCTTCACTCCCTTGACACAGCCTGCCTGGCGGGTGTTCCATGTGAGATACAAGAACACACTCGTAACCAGCCATCGCTCTACTGTTTTCTTCCTGCTACCTTTAGGAAAAAAACAAGCAGTCTCCTTTCACTCCTCCAGTCCCCTCCCTCATTCCATACCGATGATCCCCTTACTGGAGGATTGGTGAAGTGGCCCCTCCTGAATCTGACCCATGTCATTGGGGTTTTGTTCCAACTGTAATACAAGAAGGGAGTCCTTTTTAATTGTGTATTCTAACAGACGGATACTGTTTTAGGTCTCAGAGCATCAGCAACCCAAACGTAAGGAACTTCGGCCGCTCCCTTCTCGCGGGTTACTGCCCCACGTACATGCCTGACCTGGTGCTCCACGGGACCGGCAGCGATGAGAAGCTGAAGCAGTGCCTGGTGGCTGACTTGGTGCACACGGTCCATGTAAGTGATCCTGGCTGCTGACCGTGTGTCAGCCAGGGTTTTTGCCAGCCACGGAAGTGTAGGCTGTCCTAGACTGAAGAGTATGCAATGAAGGATTGTGTACAGAGATGTGGGCAGGGTTGCAGGGACCAACCAGGGTTGGAGAAGCACCCAGGGATTAGCAGCAGCTGAGCTGGGCCCAAAAGAGTAGGGGAGTGAGCAGCGAGAGCAGAGCTGGAACACGCAGAGGGGCTGCCTGGGGAGGGTGGAGGGCTAATAAGTTTGACATCTCTCTTCTCCAGCTCTGAGCTCTTCTGGTGCCTCCTGGTGGCTGAGCCCAGCTGGAAGCCAGAGCACAAGGTCATAGCTGATGTAGACACAGTCCCGTGGTCCATAGAGGTCAGCCTCCTGGGGCCCACAGAGGGCAGAGAAGGGCGAAGAGTTGACCTGGGGGTGGGTGGGGGTGGATAGGCCGGGCACACAGAATAAACAGCACAGATGGTGACAATTATATGCCGTCACGGGCAGGACCTAAGAGATGTCACATATGGTTTGCTTTTTACCCTATCCTTATAAGTTCCTCAAAGTAATTTATTTTAACTGATTTGTCATTAAGTTTACTTTGATGGCTGCATGAGGATGACTATATAAAGATTAACAAGTCTTACTGGAAAATTGCCGTGTGGCTGCCATTAAGTGCTTCTCTGCTATCTGCAGCGTGACAGGCTCTGTCTGAGCAGTGAAGGACCTGCGTTAGTCTGATGGGCCTGTTTGTAATTGAGCTGCTATTGGGCAGATGTGCAGAAATAGATGCTTTGCATTGGAAACATATTGTATCTTGTGCAATAGGGAAAGTCCTCATTACATTAAGAAAATTGGAATTTGCCTCACTGTTTGCCTTCGCGCCCAACAAGTATTTTCTGGGAGGCGAAACAGAGGCCCTGCATGTTATCTTTGGCCTTGAGCACCTCCTCTGCGAAGACTAAACATACATCGGACTCAGGCTGAACTGCCTGAAGGTTTGTGTGAAATAGCAAGAAACACTCAGTAGCGAAGCGAAGCAGATGTCCTCATAGCTGCCCTGGATGGGGAGGGAGGAGAGAGGAGGAGGGGTGGTCTGCAGCTGGAAGGCCAGCCTGGCGGAGGCGTCAGTCCCCCAGCATCCCCAGCCCCGCCCTGCTTTGTGGTGGAAACCCCTCCTCACCAGGACATTCCTGGAATGAAGCTGCGAAGTTGCTTTTGTGCCTGTAAGGAATGTCAGATTTTATTTGCATACTTTTAATGAACAGTGCACACTTGTATATCATTTTAGAGACCCGTACATCAGAGACCTTAGAGTAAGAACAATGCCCTCATTGTATGATGCTAACTCTCTGGGTTGTCTTAAACCATCTACGAAGCCTCAGTGACTCTGGAGACTCCCATATATCTGTAGTCACCTGTAGCATTAAGGCAGGGAGTTAGAGGCCCTCCTTTCCTTTTCTGTCAGCACCTTAGGTTTATATCCATATATGCAAAACGTGTGGGGTTTATCTTTTCTGTTCCGCTGGCGGTTTGATTTGTGAGATTGTCGGTGTTGCTCCTTGTGCCTTTCTTCCATGATACTCTACGTTCTGCTTCTGACAGAGGTGTCAGGAGATTGTTTGTGAACTATTGGGGTTGTCTTCGGTGCCTTCGATCTTACCAGCTGGGAGGTGTTGCCTGAACACCCCAGACTTGCTCGTGAACTGCTGTGAAAATGTAGTCCGTTGATTGATAACTCTCCTTGAACTATCTGCAGAACACTCATGACACTTTTTATGGTTTTTTATAGGCTGACAGGTTCTGACTTTTGTGTACTAGGTTTTCATGGTGACCATCTAGCTCTATAATTCTTATATTTGAAAAAACAAAACGATGTTTCCTGTATTTGTACTCTTAAAGATTTTTCATATTATATCATTTCCCCTTCCTTTTGGAAGTAGTTTTTTCACACTGTAGCTTTTCTCATTTCTTTAGACTATGCAGTCACCCTGAGTAATCAGAAGTTATTAAGCATAATAACCTATATTGTGTCAAACTGTGGGCACCTCGGAAGTGCAGCCGTGCATGGTGTTGATAGGAAATTGCAAAGGCTTCATAAAAATACCTTTCAAAGTTTAATATAGTTAGAACGTATCCAGTTGACATGAGTGGATTTCTAATTTCACTGGGTACATTCATCATAATGAATTTTACTTTTGAAGTACTGTTCTGTTTAAACTATCTCTTAGACTAGAACTCTGGTCTGTGGCAGTGTTTGAATAAAAAAACCCAAAACCTTACTTTCAAATGCCATTTACAAATACTTGTTGAAAAATAAATTAAGAGGTTTAAAAAAAAACATTATATTGAATTTACTGCTCCACGAAGCATAGTAGTTATGTAAATTCTTGAGTAGATTGCCAGAGAAAGAAGCAAAGATTCAAGAACAACTGCATGACCAGCGTTAGAGCAGAAATAACAGCTTTTTGAGGACAAGAAGGTTGAGATAAATTGCTTTATCACAACAGGCTTTCAAAAACCTCTTTTTGGATGTTAGTAATTTTTAGTGTTCATACTAGACTTCATTAGGTTCTGCTATTTTCCTAATTGTTTTTAGAGAAGGGTTTTTAATAAGTGTTTAAAAGCCATTGATTTAAGTCATTGATCTATTTTCTAGATGTATGCATAATTGGACTGTAAAATCTATCTTATATAAATGTGCATTTTTATAACTGCGGCGGATGAGCTGGTGGAGTTCCTTCCCTCATTGAGGGAGGGAGAGAACTTCCAGTACTGAACATTTCTCTTCGTATGTTTCTTTACTCCAGTCTCTTATGAAAAGCAGTATATTCTAAAGTGTATTAACTTTATTTCACATATTTCCATTTTTATTACTGGCTTTCACATGTTAAGATGTGGTCTTTAAATATTTAAACACATGTTCTTGTTTAATCCACATACTACCTCTTTTCTGTCGTTTGAACTGTTTCCCTGCCTCCTAACATATAGATTATACAGCTGCCTTAGATTAGGCTAAAGCAATATTTAGTTTCACTTTTTTCCCTGCCACATCTAAATGTGCATTCTTTCCTCTGTTTTCTTTCTGACTTTAAATGGTAAAGTGGGAGAGAGAGAGTGAGAGAGCCAGCTTTACCCTATACCTGTGACCTCAAGTAGCTTTTCTTGCTTGTTTTTCTCCCTTTTGTTTTTGCCTGTGAATCCGCTGACTGTGGCCATGGCAGGGGTGTTAAATGATGGGGCAGTGGGGGCTGCGGAGGGGCACTGACTTAACTTGGATAGCGTAGGTTCAAGTCTCAGTATTACCACTCATTCACTGAGAGTCAAGTAAATCAATTGGCATTGCTAAGCCTCAGAAAAATGTATTCAGAGCAACAGATGAAATATAACTCAGTGGTTTGGAGTTTGGCTTCGGAAAACAGACAAACCTAAGTTTGAATCATGGCTCAACTCTTAGTGTCTTTGTAGCCCTGAGCAAGGTTCTTTGATTTTCTAAGCATCAGTTTTATGTTTCATAAAATGAATAGCATTTATAGATCTTGTTTGAAGACTCCGTGAGATAATGCAGATCAAGTGCTTAGCACAGTGCCTAGCACATTACTAAATGCCCAATAAATGTTAGCTATTAAAATAATATATGTGAAGGTGCTTTGTAATCAAGTTTCCCAGGAAACTCCTGGTGGAGATGGCAGGACCAAACCTATACAACATATAGGTGTTCAGTGCTAAAAGCTTCCACATTCCCTTTGCCTGTGATGTTGCAAGGAGCAAGCCAGGCACTCTGCAGGGTAGGGTCATCAACCCCAACATTGACATCATGTTTTAATGTTTTTTAAAAATCTATGTTTCAGGCTTCAGACATTTAACAGAATCATCTATAAAGCAAAATAACAGTTGGATACAGCAGCCTCTTTCATTTAATTTTAAGAGTTGCGACAGATTGACTCCAGAAATATCATGCAGAAATCAGTAGCATAGATAAGGAACTTTGCTAAAAGCTTGGCTGTGATATATGCTCGTGAATACCTAATTAAGCCACTCAGTGTAATCAACCAGGAAGATTACAAAAGAACAACAGCAAGTCACATCAAGTGATAAATTGTTACTTGAGTAACAGAGAACATTAAGTGCCTCAGGCCAACAACAGCCTTGAAATCAACAGTGTTGCAAAGGAGACATCCAGGTAGGACAGCCCTGGTGTTCTAGAGCGCCTCTCGCTGCTTTCCTGTCCCTGTGTTGGATAATGGGCAGGACAATGCCTTGGGCCTGTAGTGCTTACTGTTTAGTGAAATATTTGGGGAGTGGGTGTGCATGAGTGTGTGTGTACATGCATATATATTTCTACACAGGTATTCATGGACACACATGTTCATGTGTATGTAAGCATACACTGGGTTACGATGTTAAAATGTATTTCTTGTTGTGGATTGTGATTTTAAAATATTTGAAAAAAATAATGATCTCTGGGGATGGCCAACTGCAGCTTGAATTTGTGATTCTCTCCCTTTCTCATTGTGACCGCCATCTTATTTAATTCTCCTTAACCTTCCCAACTAGTAATCCTTGTGCCAGTTTTCTCCCTTCCAAACATCTTGTGTAGTGCCACAAGAGGGCTCTTTCTAACCCATAATGATCATTTACTCTTCTGTTCTAGTAGTTTCCCCTTTTTTTAGAAAGTAAAAGTATAAACTCCTTGGTTGGAATGGTCCCTTTTATGTCCTCCAAATACAAATGTGCACATACACACTCACACACTTCACTACTGTATCTCCGTTTGTGCTCCAGTCTCACTGTCTGTCATCCTGTGTGATTCACCTTTGCACTTGTGTGCACTTGCTTCCTTTGCCTAAGGCACTGTCAAGCAAGTTTCTATTTATTTTTGAAGACCCGGTTCAAATGTGGCCTCTTTGAAACCATTCTGGGCGCCCCAACGTCGAACTCAGCTACTCTCACCTTCAGGCACATTGGCTGTATCTTTGTTCTGGGTCCCACCGGGGCTGCAGGTGCCTGAAGGCAGAGGAGGGGACTTAGTTTCTTTCACATCCCCAGCACCTCACCTGGCGCCTGGCCGGTAGAAAGTGATGAGATTGCTTCCCATTGAATGTTTGCTTATTACTACAGACAAGGCTGTAACCATTAGTGTTTCTTCTGAAGTAAAATAAAGGGATAATGTGTTTAGACATGATGCCTGTGGCTTTTTGTGTTCATTTTCTTTACCTAAAGGATAGTAAAAGCTTTATCGTAGACCTTTGTGGCTTCATTTCTCTTGAATTTTGTAAATATTAGACAAATTGCTAATCCTGACATTTTCCCAGATTTTTGTACTATATACAAAATATTTGGACATCTGTGCCATTCCCTTAAAAAAAAAAAAAAAGCCACCAGCCTTCGCACATTTTATTTTGAAGTCGTGCACACCCCCAGAGTTGCAGGACCTGTTTTCCCTTGTGCTCAAGCACCTTCCCTTGACTTTAAGCTGCTTCTCTCCTCAGCAAGAGACCACCTGACAGTTCAGCCGTTCCCAAGGTGCCACTGTGCTTGCAAGGCCACAGGCTGAACTTGGGTGTCAGTTCAGTGAGCCTGGTGACCACAGCCAAGGTCAGATGCTTCCTTTTTGCACCCTCCCTCCCCCCACCTCAGTGGACTCTTTTCCTCTGCCCTTGGTCCCTGTGTCTTCATGATAACTCTGGATGTCCCAGAGTCCCCAGCCCGATGTATTTACCAGGATCCTTCAGCGATGTGCCGCAATCCAAAATGATTGATTTTTCTCTTCTTCTCCCCTTTATTGCAACTCTTAAGCCTTTAGTGACTGACACTGAATCTGTTTCCAAGAAATACAGATAGCACATAAAACAAAACAAAGAACTCCCAATAAGATGGGCTCATGTTCAGAAATTACAGACCACATAGGAGGAAACTATGATAAGGGAGAGTGAGCAAATACAACCAGGAGAATTAACCCTCCCAAAACAATCTGAAAGAACTGTTCAGTAACTGTGTTAAAATGGTTACAGTGATAAAAAGAAGGAATTGCAACATAAAAAAAGGAATTGGAACACATAAAAAAGAGGAAGAATTGGTAAATGATCTTTGATTTGTAAAAGAACTAAAAAGAACTTCTAAAATTGAAAAATGTGGTGATTGAAAGTAAATGTCAAGGGATGGGTTAAGGAGCAGAGCAGTGAAATACAACCGGGGCAAATATTAGAGTTCATGAGATGGAGGCCACACATGAAATTGTATCTTTGAATGGAACTAAAACAAGAAAAAATGCGCAAAAGGTATGGGAAAGCAAGAGAGATGGAGGCTAGAATGAGATGTTAAACTTACCAGCATTACCTTGTATACAGTGATTAACAAATTAACACTAAAATGACACCAAAAAAATCTTATTTTTTTTTAATCCAGAATATTTCAGAGAAAAACAGAAAATAAAGGGTGGTGTGTCCAATTAACTGAATCCTAAATCACCTGTGCAGTTGGTGTTTGAAAGAGGCTGTCCAGTGGCTGGTCTCTCGTAGTAACTCTGTGCCGTTGTAACTGGTGCGCAGACTGTAGAGCTGGTTACGAGTGCAGAAGCCTGTCTGCACGCCTGTGGTCTGTAATACACCTGTGGGCTGGACACCTCTGAGGATTAATAAAGGGCTAGTTTAGAGTATGTTATTGAGCAATGCCAGCAGTGGAAAGAGGGGGACATTTCTTAGCAAAATCATTGTCGATTCAGCTGCGTTTTCCCCTATTGACATCAAGACCGTTATGTATGCTTCTTGTGCTCTGATCTTCCGAGGGATTCCCACCATGACAAGGCTTTAGGATTCAAAGTCGGGGGCTTGGCAGACTCACCGGCTAAAAGTTGGAAACGCTTGAATGAGTTCCTACATTCTATTTCTGATGTGCCGAGATACTTTATAAGCACGTGTGTTTGGTCCTCTGCGTTCCTATCTGTGGAGCAGGACAGTGTTCCTGGCCATCCCACAGGAGGAAAGTATGGTGAATTAATACGTGGTTACAGGAAGCATTTATGTGAGAATGGTGTTTTCTGACCCTTAAGTTAAAAATAGGTGATCATGTGAAATGTTAGTCATTTAAATGTGGTACGTGGAAAATAAATACGTTAATAGTTGTGTGGATAACCTAATAGAACTGGGTTGAATCGAAAAATAAACCTGAGCAGAAAATTGTTCAATGGAGCCAGCATGTATCAGACATTTAGCACATGCCTGGCAATTTGTTAGGCTCTATTCAGAGGCTAAAGAAGAAAAACAAAATGTGATTTCTCTCCTTTAGTTACCTATGAGAACACTGAGTAGACAGGTGTAAAATCAAGAACAAGTTAAAGCAGCATGATTGAATGTAGACACTAAGTACTTTCAGAAATCAAAGAAAGAGCAGTGAATGTAGGGGGTGGGTGGTGGGGTGGAGAGGACCCAAGCTGGGTCCTTGAGGGAGTGGAATTTAAAAGGTAGCTGGGAAGACGCTCTGGGCACAGAGGCAGGAGTCCTCCCTGCCCAGGGAAGGGTTTTCTTCGAGGCTCTGGGATGTACATGCGTGTGAGGCGCAGGTGGGCCCAGGCGGGCCCGGGCTGCGGAGAGCTTCACCTGTGGTCAAAGACACGTTTGAACCGAAGTGTTTGGGTGGTACGTGCTAGAGCAGGTTTTTGAGTTGGTGAAGGGAATGATAATGTGGTATTTTAGGAAGTTTGAGGATTTAGTGGACACGATTAATAAAGAGAGGCAGAGGTGTAAGAAAGCTTATCAAACGTCCGATGCGGGTTAGGCACTGTGCTGTGTGTGCCACCCACATTGTCTCCTAGAAAGCCTCTATGAATTAAACGAAGTACTGTCACCTGATACAGATGCGGAAACTGAGGCCCAGACTGAGTTGCTCAAGTCCCGCAGCCAGTAAGTGACAGACAGCCTGCAAGCCCAGTCCTGTCCAACTTAGACCCTTTGCTGCTACCATTGCCTTTTGTTGAAATGTCAGAACCACAGCTCTTGAGATTACCTAAGCCTTGTGGGCATTTCTTTTCCTGGAAATTTAAATCAGCAGAAGTCATGCGTGCGTCAGTCTAAGCAGCGTATTTTGTGTACTCCAGTGTCTGAGCTAGAACCTTGAAATTGGAATGTCCTCGGTATCTAATACTCCCAGGATACAGACCCACAAATCCTTTGTGGCTGTGAATTAACCAGACTTACTCTGTTCATTCTGTGAGCCAAAGAATATTTGAGAGACCTTTAAAGATCTATAATAAAAGCATTTCATTTGTTAATTTATCTTGTGCAAACTTAACAGGAAAGTAGTTTGGAAAAATTAGATATTGACAGGGTAGTGCTAAATAAATGATTGTTTCTAACTCTGTTTGAGTAGAGCAAGGCAAAAACGATACTGGCATGTTGTCTCTACTTCATTTCCCCGATGGAGATTGGCCATCCACCCCAACGATCGCCTGCAGCTCTTCATTGGTCTCCCGTGTCCTCCTGAGGGAGGCGTGGAAACCGCTGGCCGTGGTCTGGAAGAGGAGAAGACGGGAAGGCATCGGGGACCGCTGAGGCTAGTAGCTCCGAGGCGCTGCCTGGGTTACGGACAGGTGTTCAGTGCACTGTGGGCACTCGGGAGGGCGGTGATACGGCAGCACTTTTGGAAGTTTCGGATTGTGCAGGAAGTAGACACATACTGCAGACTCTTTCTGGTGGGAGAATTGAACGAACTCTGGGGACAAGGAACTTTAAAATCGATTCTCTTCAGCTTGAGAGAAAAAAGGAAAATTGATATACGTGTCTATAAGGTTTATAGAGTTTTCAATAAACAAGCACTTTAAGTGGAAATGACTTTCTAATATTAATATTTTTCCTTAGATTTTTATTCAAAACTCAACTGTCAGAGGTCCTGTATAATGTGAGACAATATGGTTGGAAAGAGAACTTTTAAAGGGGTGAATAAATGGCATGGGCTTTTTTGTTCTTCTGATGATACTTAGTCAAAATAACAAAGCCCTCCTTTATTTAAAAAAAAGGGGGGAGCAGGTGTTTAATATAAGTAATCCTACTTGCCAAGCTGATAGTTATTTACATCGTGTCTCCTTTTTCATAAGATGTGTGGGAGGCCGGACCCCTTCGGCTCATGTGTCAGTGCTGGGATGCAGCCAGGCCTTACCTGCCTCTTTCTTTCTTTCTAGTCCCCTTGCCCAAACTCTAAGCCTTAAGAGTAGCAGATGGTTGAGTCAGACATTTAACAGATGTTTGAATCATTCCATCTTATGTTTTATAGCACTTCTTAATGTATTTAATTTCTTAAAAGTACAGCTCCATGTGTGTTATTGCTGATGAGAAGTACATGTGTGTTTGTGCCCTGGTGTGCACGTGAATGTGACAAAATTGTGAACTAAAAAAGTGGCATTGACAGATTTCATTAGTAATTGCTTCTACAATTAAGATATGGCTAATAAGAAAAGGTTAGTATTAAAAAGTATGCTACATATAATTCAGTGTTTCTTTGCTTATTGTGGTTCTCTGTACGCCTTAAAAGTAGAGCCTTCCTAAGAGGAATTTTCATTTGAATACCTGGATATAGGGTGTGTGTTTCTGTAATAAATCCAAACATGGGCTTCTGGATCTTAGAGTTTTTTAAATTCTAAAACTGATTTTTTAACCAGTGTGCCACAAGAATTTTTTAAACATGCAGTACCTGACTGTTTAGTCATGGGCACTGACCTCTTTTTCCCTTCGATTATCAAATTTAAAAAATAATAGCTAACACAACAATACCTGTCCATTGTGAATGAATCAAAATTACACCTATTTTTGTCAGATTGGTAAAAAATATATTTTTTGGCATGCCACAGAATTTTAGTAATTACTTTACGTGTGCCATGAGATGAGAAAGGTTGAAAATCACTGCTCTAAAAGCTTAGAGATTGACTAAAAAGCTCTGCAGTGGGGTTGTGTTTCCTTTGGAAAGGTATTATGTCAGAAATTTCCAAAATCACTGGAATTAAACTCTGTGACCCAGTGAAAGTTTAGACCAGGTTAGGTATGGGCAGCCAGCCCCCTGGTGCCCCTTAAATGTAACTAAAATAGCTGCTGATGATATTTTTATCTCTCTCCAGCATTCATTTCTTCTTTCTTGACTATTTACATTTCCCTCTATTTCTATCTGCCTTTAAAAAGTGTTTATTTTTTAGTAAATACTGAGTAGCTGCTGAATGATGTAGTTATATGGAAGTAATTGGGTTGCCCTGTGGCTGAATTCAGGGAATTGTGTGTTAGTTATTTAGCCTGAGAATGTGTAATTCTTTGAATATTTTTAAGGTACTCTTCTAAAGACATTTAGCTGGTTATTTTATTTCCTTGAGCCTGCAAACATAAAAGACAGCCAGGAACTTCCAGTCAAGATTGAGGCTCAGGTAGACATGGCTCACCTCTTCACACAACCACAGCAAAAATTACTACTAAACTACAAAACAACTATCACCCAGAATCATCAGAAAATTGAGCTATATGGAAGTCTAACAACCAAGGAATTTAAGAAGTCACATTGTCCAGACGGGTAAGAGGGGAGGAGGTACAGAACAGGCAGTCCCATACCCATGTGTGGCAGACAGAAGTCAGGAGGAATACCTTGGAAGTGAGGGATCCCAGCCCCACACAAGTCCACTCAGCCCAGGGTTCCAATGTCAGGAAGGTAAGTCCCCATAACTTGTGGCTGTGAAGACCAGTGGGTGTTGGAGCGGCGGAAGAAACTGCAGGATTCTCAGGCATTTCCTCTTAGAGGGCCCGCAACGGACTTAAGACACAGACTCACTCCCTCTGGGCTCCAGCATCGAGGCAGCAGCTGGTAGGTCACCAGTGGCATACAGGGAGAAACTGGAGTGTCTGGCATCAGGGCAAGTGCTGAGGGACAGTTTCCTCCTGCACAAAACTGCAGAGGCCAGGCAGCAGCATCGTCCCCTTTCTGAGCCCTCCCCCACACAAAGCCACAGAGCGGGTGACACCATATCTGAGACTTAGATTATTTTAGATAATCTAAGGCTCCTTCCCATCCAACTTACAGATGTGCTTTTCTACAATAGGCCATGCTACTAAGACAGGGACTCAAAGCAGCTCTACCTAATACACAGCAACACAGAGAGGCTGCCAAAATGAGGAGACAAAGGAATATTGCCCAAATGAAAGAACAGAACAAAACTCCAGAAAAACAACTAAACAAAATGGAGATAAGCAATCTATCAGATGCAAAGTTCAAAACACTGGTTATTAGGATGCTCAAGGAACTCATTGCGTCCTTCAATAGCATAAAAAAAGACCCAGGCAGAAATGAAGGTTATGCTAAGTGAAATAAAGAAAAAATTACAGGGAACCAGCAGTGGAGTAGATGAAGCCAAGAATCAAATCAATCATTTGGAATGTAAGGAAGAAAAAACCATTCAGTCAGACGATCAAGAAGGAAAGAGAATCCCCAAAATGAGGATAGGCTAAGGAGCCTCTGGGACAACTTCAAACATACCAACATTGAAAACCTTGGGGTACCAGAAGGATAAGAGAAAGAGCAAGAAATTGAAAACTTATTTGAGAAAATAATAAAAGAAAACTTCCCTAATTTGGTGAAGGAAATAGACATACAAGTCCAGGAAGCACAGAGAGTCCCAAACAAGATGGATACCAAGGGGACCACACCAAGACGCATCATAATTAAAACATCAAAGGTTAAAGATGAAGAGAGAATCTTAAAAGCAGCAAGAGAAAAGCAGAGTTACCTACAAAGACCATAAGACATCAGCTGATTTCTCAAAAGAAACTTTGCAGACAAGGAGGGACTGGCAAGAACTATTCAAAGTGACGAAAAAAGCAAGGACCTACAACCTAGATTACTCTATCCAGAAAAGCTATCAATTAGAATCAAAGTACAGATAAAGTGCTTCCCAGACAAGGTAAAGCTAAAGGAGTTCATCATCACCAAGCCATTATTATATGAAATATTAAAGGGACTTATTTAAGAAAAAGAGCAAAACTATGAACATTAAAATGTCATTAAATTTACAACTATCAACAACTGAATCTAAAAACAAACTAAGCAGAGGAGAAACGGAATCATAGATATTGAGATTGTTTGGAGGGTTATTGTTGGGAGGGGGAGGGGAGAATGAGGGGAAAGGTACAGGGAATAAGAAGCATAAATGGTAAGCACAAAACAGACGGGGAGGTTAAGAATAGTATAGGAAAAGGAGAAGCCAAAGAACTTAAATGCATAACCTATGGACATAAACTAAGAGGGGATTGCTGGAGGGAAAGGGGGTAGCAGGTGGATGGGAGCAAAGGGATAAAAATTGGGACAACTGTAATAGCATAATCAATAAAATGTATTTCAAAAATTGGAGGGGGGTACACCCAAAAAAAAAAAAAAAAAGAAGAAGTCAGCTATCCATTGTTGTGTTAGGGAATATAGGATGCTCGTGAGTCCTGTCATGTGCTTGTGCTTAACCTGTTTTATTAATTTAGTAACATTTTTCCAATTCCAGGTTTTGTGACAGGGGCTAAGAATACCATTTGTTCCAACCCTTGGATCCATTCAGCTTTCTTCTTTCCTCAAGGTTCCACTTCAGATTCTGCTGCTTTACTCTGGCGATTAAAATTGACTTGTGCCCATTTTTCGCATTTGATTTTTTGACACCTGCCCATTTTGTTCCTCCTTTTAAAATAACAGACAGTTTCTCCATCTCCTTTTGCTACTGTGTATAAATCTGCAACCTTCTGGAGTAACTCATGCTTGGAGACTCTTCCATCCGTCCCTTCCCCAAGGAGCCTAGTTGCTCCTGTTCTGGCAGTTCAGTGATTAACGTGAAGCTCTTTGTGTTGGTAGTGGTGGTGGTGTTCTCTAAGGTATAGTCTCTATGCTTTCCTTAGAGTGACACACACTTCCCTTCCCTGTGGTGGGGAATCACTTAGGGAAATGATTTGAATTAGGATCTGGGCCCAAATGTCTACTGCAAATAATTAATCCATAAAAAAAAGCTAGGTTTTACACTAGACATTCTCAGTGTCCTATCCCCTTGCTCACAGGAAAGAGTGGGGAAGGAGCATCTAATTGGCCTAGCTGGGGTCATACTAATTATCGCATGTTGACAGAGGCAGGTGATTGAAATCTAGGTGAGTGGCATACATTCAACTCATTATATATATATTTTGGCATATGGTCAACAGTGATTATATATATTCTTGGCGTATGTGTGTTGAAGGAAAGGTTCATAGTATAGATCTTTTCTGTGCTGTACTCAGCACACAGTGAATTTCTGATAAATGCAAAACATTGAAGGCGATTAAGCTCAAAATAGAAATCTTTTTAATTTCTATATTTCTGTTTTCTGTGTTCTTAAAGACTAGGTACATTAATGGTAAGTCATCTTGCTATGAATTAATGACACATTGATTGAGCAAGAACTTTCAGGAATTTGTAAAAGGAAGTCACCAAGGCCCTGTCTTGAACTTTCTGTTTTGGAGAATGTATACGTGTGTGTGTGTGTGTGTATGTCAGAAGGGAGGGTGAGGGGCCACAAAAACCTTCGGGTGAGAGTGGAAGTACGGCATCACCATGTGTGTGAGGAAACCTTTGTACTGTTTGCGTAACAAGTCTAGAACATGAGCACCATCCTTGGGAAATGGCTTCGTTAATTCAGCACTCTGTCACATTGTCTTATGTTTAAGATTATTTGAACACATGCTTAAATAAATGTTGGACCATTGACCCTTGCTTAATTGGCTGTTCTTTCAGTAAGAAAATATCATAACCCTGAACATTTCCCTCACGAAGATAGTCTAAGGAGAAAGGCTTGGCTCCAATAGAGTTTTCACCCAGCCCACCAATCATCCTTCCCAGTTGTGAGGAAGCTGGACAGACTTCCTTTTAGTGAAAAAACACAAGCCCAGGGAGCCAGACCAGCTGTTAAAGTTACAGTGTGACAGCCCTGTCTATTCGCAGTCTTTCCACTATTAGTGTTAAGTCTTAAAAATTGCAGGTAATTACTATCCGGGGCAGGGTTGTGTATCTGCTTGGGTTCTTTGTTATTAGCAGCGAGAACCAGTTCTCATTAACTTAAGCAGAAGGAACTGCATTGGAAGGATATTAGGGAATTGATAAGAAGGCCAAAGAACTAGTCTGGGAATAGACAGGAAATAAGACAAATCTGAAAGTCCAGGAACCAAGACCTCCCTGAGGTATTTGTAGTAGGTGTTCTCAGGGCAGGAAAAAGGCGAGGGCAGACTTCCTGGCCTCCTATGCCCCTGATCACGGGGACACCATAGGGAAGGCGCATCTTACTGGCCTCACTTGAGTCCTATTACTGCTGCATCTTGATGGAAGAGGGTGGGGTCCTCCAGGTCTTATCCAAGAAAGGTCATTCTCCAAAAGGAAAGTAGGATGGACTTATTGAAGGTTCTGCTAAGTAGGCAAAAGCAGCAGGTGGCCACCACAGGGCAGTGGAAGGGATTGAATGACAGGAGGAGGCCAGGACTAGTTTTCCTTTGGTAAATGAGAGTTAGGAGCATGTGTTCATGTACATCGGCCGTGAGGTATGTCTTTTGCAGGCCCTCCATATGCCCGCCTTACCCCACCCCTTCTTTCTCTCTCTCAGTTTGAGCGCTAGAAGGACAGTCGTATCGTAATGTCAGTTTGTGTGCATGTGGATACATGTACGTCAAAGGTGTTGGTGATGAAGCAGTTAGTTATACGTTCTTCAATTCTGAGCAATTTATCTTTCTGTAAGGCCCTCTTCCTTGACTGACTCAGTGTTTACCACCGGCCCTGTGGCACAGTTTACTGGTTAACCTGCTCTGTCCCTCACTGCCCCTCACTGCCCCTCACTGCCCAGTGAGGGAGGGTTTTGTGTGTCAAGTGTGTTCATCAGTAGCCATACTTTTTCCTTTTAGACTTTCTGATAAGTAAACTCATACCCCAACTTGATTATAGTTGGTCGTTGGAGTTGATTTATGCATGGAGCACATGGTCACTAAATAAACATTTCTTAGTGATTAAAGCTGTGCCTTTAAGGGAATATTTACCCTGCCAAACCATCTTATTGCAGTAATGGCGACAGAATCTGACACCTTCTTCTGTATTCTCCATCTCAAAAGGAGAGTGCAGTCTTTCAAAAGGAAATGAATTTTAAAATCCTGGAATATAGGGAGGGCATGAATCTTTGTACTTATCTATGAACTTTTACCAACATTTATAGTGTACCTTCTGGGTGTCAGAAATGTGATTAAATGCAATTTTTATCAAATTAATTTTAAATGATTTAATGGCACTCCTATCTTAGTCCCTACAGAACTCTAAATTTCTGTAGCTCTTACCATCAACTTCTGAACTGTGAGTCTAAAGCTCAACGGAAACATTCTGGACATTTTATGGAGTGTTGCGAAAACTTAACCCAATATGTTTCTCTTGCAGCACCCAGTGCTGGATGAGCCGATAGCTGAAGCCATCTGTATTATCGCAGATACGGATAAGTGGAGTGTCCAGGTGGCCACAAGCCAGAGGAAAGTGATGGACAGCACGAAGCTAGGCCAGGACGTCTTGGTCTCTAGTCAGGTGTCCAGTTTACTTCAGTCCATTTTACAGCTTTACAAGCTTCACCTCCCTGCTGATTTTGTAAGTATTCTGTTCTCTTGTCACCAAAGAAATATAGTTAAAAAACACTTTTAACTATACTGTGAAGAAGGTGCTTCGAGACACATCTCTCCGCCATCTAAGCAGTGGCGGTGTGACGCGACAAGGAGACTGGTGAACGTCACTGGGTTACAGTCTGGCTCAGCCCATTGGCTGTATGATGGTGGACAAGCCCAGGTGTCTCTGAACCTCAGCTTTCTCGTTTGTGAGATGAAGATAGTACCTGTTCGACAAGCGTGTTGTGAGAATCCTCTGAAAATTAGGGCTAAGGTATTGCTTTTTAAACAGTCAAAGTGGAGTTTAAACAGCCAGTACACAGTAGTGGCCATTAAAGTCCAGTAGCCTGAAGTCAGACCAAGTTCAGCTAACTGTGTGTGTGACTTCTCAAAGTCTCAATGTTCTGCGAGGCTGGAGAAATAATAGACCCTAACTCATTACGAAAACCAGATAATTTATGTAAAGCTCTTGGGATCGTGTTGGTGTTAGAAACACTGAAGAAAGCAGCTACTATTCATATGATTAATACTAGTTTCATCAATAAATAGTAATGGTTGTAAAGACAGACAACGCCTTGTCACTGAAGTCTTTACTTGGGCTTTAAACTGAAGCTTATTCCTGCACCACATCTCTCTCTGGAGTAAAATGGGAAGAACCAACGGGTTCCCGCAACCTAACTTTTCTTCTACGTTCGAAGGCGGATTGTCTTTCTAGTAGCAAGTTACATCCTTCCGATTTTGGGGTGGAAATCTCCTTTTCTGTAAGGGAAGGAAGATATATTAGAGTTTTTAGTTTTTTACTGTTATAAGTATTCACCAAACTTTTATATGTTATTCTCTAATATATAGCTCTTATTACTTCTGACATCTTAGTTTTCCAAGCAATAAATTACTGTTGTTAATTCTTTTTTACTTCATTTGGTCAGAAATATGTTTAACCACTTAGTGATATGAGTGACTTAACCTTGCGAAACTAAGATCAGAGGAAATTTCATCTGCAGTTTAAAAACTCTCCGTAAGAATCATTTGAATGAAATGTGATTAAATGCCTATTAGAGCTTTCAGTATGAAAGGAGATAGTAGCTGTTTAAAGTTTCAGAAGTTAAAACTCAAAGAAATTCATCTCAGGATCAAGATGCCAGAAAGGAGAAGGAAGAACTCACAGTTCTATTAAATAATCAAGCCTTTTTAAAAACAATTCTAAACACTTTGATTTCAAGAGTAG
Organism: Glossophaga mutica; assembly: GCA_039655065.1. Classification (NCBI taxonomy): domain Eukaryota; kingdom Metazoa; phylum Chordata; class Mammalia; order Chiroptera; family Phyllostomidae; genus Glossophaga; species Glossophaga mutica. Next base: position 89,614,072 of record CM077311.1, read on the forward strand.
TGTACATTCCATATGGACCAATGTTCTCTTTGACATTGCAACATACATACGTTTTTCACGGAGACTGTGAAAACACTGCAAATCAACTATTTTAAAACAAAGGAGTCAGTGTAATGCGAATGTTCTTTTGAATATTTTATAACACTCATATTTAAAAGTTTATATTTACACCCTAAGGAACTGAAACTTAACAGGAAAGAGACCCTTTCCCCACTAAACTCTGTTTATTTGGGGGAGTATTTTCACGAGGATTGCCGAATTCCTCCTCTCTGTGACTGTCACACTTAGTCACTTACCAGTTGTGTTCCATCCACCCAGCACCAGGCATTTGAACTTTTAAGCCAATGAAAAACTGAAAAGATTACATTTCTAATGGATAATTTTTCCATGTCACTGATCAGCCCAGATGGTCAAGATCAACATTCTCAAATGCATCTGTTAATCTTTTTTACCTTGAAAATAGCAGGCGTAATGGTCTAGAAGAAAATGATGTATGATAGCATTACCCTTGCCAGAGCCATCAGGTGTCTTACTGAAGATGCTTGGACAGCTCCGCCTGCCAAACGCAAAAGCATTTGCCTCTGGTGAAAGGCACAGATGGTGGCTGTTCTCTAAAAAATGAAGTTGGACACGATTCCAAGGGTAGAGATGTCCTGAAAGTAATTGTCCTTTATTTATTGTTACTGAAGACCTAGTTAAAATGCAGTCTTGAGAGAAAGAGGAGAAGAAAAAAATTCAAAATAACCTTGTTCCAGTCATTCTACTTCTGGGAATGTGTTGTGCCAAAATAATCTGATATGTAGAAAAAAACATTAGAGATATCCTTTATAGAATTATTTATGATAACAAAAATGCAAATTGCTATGTGGTTAATAAAATAGCGGTAAATCACAGTCGCAAAAATCGTTTAGCCATAAAATTACACTGATGAAGACTTTTTACTAACCTGAGGAAAAGATTATTATAAAGTTTTTTAGAAGCAGGAAATAATTGCACTTATAGAATGATTTCAGCTATATAAAAAACAAATGCTTTTTTGAAAAGACTAGAAAATATATATGAAAATCTTAATAGTCGTTGGAAAAGATAAACTTTATCTACAAAAACTTATACTACTAGTGATAGGGTTTGAGATGGCTTGTAATTTTTGAATGTATTTGAAAGTGTATTTTAAGTGTATTTGGTTATAATTGTGAACTTGGAAGTGAATTAAGAGAACTCGAGCTCTTAGAACACTGGCAGAAGCTTGCGTTCCTGCCCTCACTATGAATGTCATTGGCTTCACAGTGCATCATGCATCTTGAAGACAGACTACAGGAGATGTACCTTAAAAGTAAGATGCTGTCTGAATATCTTCGTGGACACACACGAGTCCATGTGAAAGAATTAGGTGTCGTACTAGGGTGAGTTCTATGACGTGTTGTCATTTCTCCCTCTAATGGGGTTGTCCCTGGCACTGTACCCATTTGGCTTGTGCCACCTAAAACCTGCTGGCCCCAGCATGCCATCACAGTGCTTGGGGGCCAGCAGGTGCATGCCTCTGCTGCTCCCCAGGGAACAGCATGTTCTTTGTGTCTGATACCAGAGTATCATGCCCGGAAATAAGTATGGAACTTTAAGCTACTGGTACGTGATATTAGTCTCCCTGGGTTATTTTATGTTTGGAAGTGAAACATTCACCGTCACTCTGTGTGCCCTGCCTGTTCCTACTCATTTCAGTAAGATGTCGAAGGGCCACACTGTCAGACACACAGTGGCAGCCTACGCTCCCCTTCTGCGTCCGGGGGCAGGCAGGAAGGGCATAGTGGGCTTTCGGGGCTGGCCTGCGTGCTCGCTGGGTGAGCCCGGAAGAGGAGATGCACTTGTGTTACTAACGGTGTGGAGCATCTTCCTGAGGGTCTTTGCCATGACTTCTCTAGAGAAGAAACCCTGGCTTCGTTTTACTCTGCTAAATACTTCAACACACTAACGAAAAGATCGTGGATCTGGGGACTTGTCCCCCAACCTATAATGATGATTCCCCCAATTTGGGCAAGAAAATATTATACATGTATTGTCTATTTTGAAATTTTCTATTAAGTCTGCTCATCCAAGTATCAAGACTCGGGCCTTTGCATTCTTGTCAGATCTCCATCTTTCACACCCAGGGTAGGACTTACGGTGTGGTTTGGCTCTTAGCATTTCTTCTTACAGAATTTCCTTATGTATTTCATTTTTAAAGTATTTTTCCCTTTTGAGGCACTTGCTTTTGCAGTTAACTTACGGAGTGTCTCTGTTGTGTTTTGTTCTTAGTTTTGGTTTACCAGTCTCATACTTGCATCTTGCTGCATGAGGTTTCCCATTGCCAGGTGGGCGCCTTCTATTCCTAGGACTCTTACCTGGTCCCTGACTCTGACACGTGTCCACCATCCACACTATTAGATGGATCATAGGATTTATGTGCACTTCTCATCTCTGGGCCCTCTTAGTCCATTATTAGTGGGAGTCCTACCTGGCCTTTCTCCAGGCCCTCCTTCCCACGGTCAGGGCCAGCAGCACCGAAGGTGCCGGAGAGCCTCTTGTCCACCTGAAATTATGTCTCTAGGGAGCATTACTGGAGAAAACGTATAAAAATTCCATGAGGTAATGCCAGCTACCTTTTTACATTTCTTTTTTAATTTTTTGTGGAATTCAAGGCGAAGATGAGGACATATTTCACAGATGGAAGCAGTCCTTAGTTTTTTCAGGACATTTGTCAGCACGTAGTCTGTGACAGTGCAGTACCTGCCTCTGCTTTAAGAGAGGCAGCCATGGCTGCATCTGTCTGACATGTGATGTCTTTTGATTCACTATCTGTTAGTGTCACGTTGCTCTCAGAATGTCGCCACTCAAATGCTTAGTGAGGATCTACGTTGTATAGCCTATTGAACAAATCCCCAGGGTTTTGGAAGAAATTACCACCTTCATGATTTTCCAAAGGGTAATTGTAACTTAGGTGCAGAACCTGTGTGAATGCAGGATGCTGACTGGAGGAATGAGGAGAGAGTGGAGAAAACATGGAAGTACAACATAATGAGGTTGCACAGGGCACACAGGCAAGCTATAAGTTTCAAACTGGAGACCCCAGCCATTGGAGGACCGCTTTGTGTCCGTACGTATGCCCAGCACACCTGCCTTGCCCCTGTCCTCTGGGCCGGTTCACTGGGAGCGCACGTCAGATGGACAGGTTTATGGCCCTTGCACCTCACTTGCTTTTTCTCAGGTTTTAAGCAGTGATCTAGCAAACTTGGTACCCAGCAATAACACTTAACTGCAAAATCATGCTACTTTAAAGTAATCATCTTTTCTTTTTCAATGTCCAGGATTGAATCGAACGACCTGCCTCTGTTGACAGCTATTGCCAGTACTCATTCTCCTTATGTTGCTCAAATACTCTTATAAGCTAAAGCTCAGGACAGTTCTTCCTTGGAAGAAACAAAAAACACAGATTCTCAACTGAAGGAGAAAGGAATAAGCTCTTGTGACATCGAAAGCATAAGAAGTGCAAACAGAAATAGTCATTCCGCCTCTTCGTTTCGCTTTATTTTGTTGCTGTCAAGTGGATGCTTCACTGGAACTTAGGTGGACTTGACATAATGGCATGTGTGTGCTTCATGAACACTGTAGGCCTTTTGTTGCCCGAGAATCAGCAGAGTGACCTTTTTGATAGGAGGAAGCATAGCACTACCCTAAACACTAAGCTGTCGGTACAGCAGCTTACCTTGTGTGTTCAGACCGAATGACGAGTGACTTTGGAGCAGGTGGCGAACAGTGTACACACCATTCCAGGAGGAACTGTTTCAGAGCTTAAGCGTGAGCTCTCCACACTGGAGAAAGCATTATTTTGCTATTCTAAGAAGATAGTCGGAAAAAGGATTTCAGATTCCAAGTCAGAGTTTGCTTTTTACAAATGGTGTAGTAAAAAAAGCCACATTGTGCCGCCTTCAGCTCTGGTGGCTGCAGGAGTCTGACATGAAACATGAAAGAAAATTGACTGTTGGGAAGAGTGCTTTAGGGACCCACTGTTTCACATCTCGGAGTTTACCTTGTCTCGAATGTAGCCACAGGTAGGTTAGAGGTGGATCGTTGGTGCAATAAACCCAAGAATCAATGTAGCATCCTAATCCCATCAAGATAGAGTTAGTAGCAGCAAAGTACACCATCTCATTCCATAGGTTTAACCTTGTACTTTAGAGCTTTCAGCAGCCTCTTTAAGAGAGGCCATTTACCAAAGTTATTTCTATAAATGCAAGCGTATTTGTTGCTAAATTCTTCCAGCCAAAGCCACTTTCTTCCTGTAATAGTTAATATAAGTAACTATTTGTATTTTAAAGGCACAGCTGTCCTGGTGAGAAATGAAACCTGCAACAGTTCAGGATGACTGATGAAAGTAATTAGTTTGAACACTTATAAACAATTGATACCTGGTCTAAATTTTTACATTACCATCTCTGTGCCTTCTAATTCCTACATAGTTTTCAAAACACTGTTCTGAAAATTAACTTTCCCATAGTATCAAACCTGCCAAAATGAAGAATTATTTGTTAGCATAGTTCACTTTAAAAAAAAAAAAAACACTTAATTTTCTGTTAATATAAAAGAAACTTAGTTTACTGACCATGAACTATGACTGTGTCAGATGATGTACTGACATCCAGGATAAAGAAAAAGACTTAAAAAAATTGATCATTAATGACAGGAGCTAATCTAGTAAAGCAAAACTTTGTTAGCATCTTGATGATCTCGAGTACAGCTAATTATAACCAGGCTCCAGTTTCCTTTCACTGTTTTATAAATTAATTTCCATCCTTTCCATGTGTCCTTTGAACCTAAGAATATGAAGTAACTTCCCTATCAGGGGTTAAAATGACTTCAGATTTTCTGTTTGACAAAATCCTATCCTAAACACCAAGCTACATATGTTTGTCTCTTCTTCTGCAAATGCAAGTTACTGATTTGTTCGAAAGAGTACAGCAGCAGTACCGGGGGGAGAAGTGGGTGAACTATTTCTTAGGACTAAGTCAGAGTTGCTGCCTTCCTTCCTCTCTTCTTACGATGTGAAGTGTAGACGGGTGCATTAAAACTCTTACAGTCTTTCATTTTTATTTTATGTTTTTCTTTTGCTAAGTTGAAGCTTTCTGTTCTTCTTAGACTTTTCTTTTTTGCCTAACATCTGAGTTTAGTATTCTAAGTTCTCCAGTTGCACAACATCACTGCTTGTTGTTACACTGCACAAAGAGCGTGGACCTTACCTGTGGCTCAGCTCGCGCACTCGTCATTTTCTTTCATTACATATAAATAGGTTGTAATAACTGATGCTGCATCATTTCCCTCTGCACCAGTTTAAAGCATTCCCTCCTCTCTCGTTCCCTTTTCCTTGTTTACACGTTTTGGGGCACTTTCCCTCATTCACTGCCTTCCAGGTTTTCATAGGAAATAACTAGATACGAAATCAGTTCCATTCTAATGTGGCATGTTGAAAATCAGACGCATAGAGGGGAAAATTGAGCTTTAAAAGGCCGATTCTTAACTTCATATGTAAAATATTTAGCCCAGCCACCTCAGAGCCTGTGAAGATTTAATTTGCCTTTTAATCTACTTTTCCCAAACGCTCTCTTGAAAAACGTCTGCTGGGAACCGCAGGTGGGTCGCATGTGGGGACGGCTCAGTGACGCTCAGGGTTCCGGCCAGGACCCGCCCCTCACAGCTCCTGCCTGCCAGAGCAGACCAAGAATGCTGCTGCTCCTTCACAGGCCTCCTTTAAATTACATCCAAGTGTCGTTTGTCTTAAATTCAACCTCTTCCCAAAAGTGGACATGAGGAAAAAAAATCTCACAGACTTGTGTTGAGATACACTCACTCACACACCACACACCACCCACGGGCTTAATTATGTCTTAGCCTAAGAGGCAAGAAAGGGATCCCACCCTCTCCCATGCCCACCTCAAGAAACAAATAAAAATGCTTAAAATTTTTTGAGAAAACTACCTCAGTTGACAGGATTCCACCTTTAGGATTTCTTCAACTTTTAAGTCTTACCTGTTGAGTGTAACTTTTGTAGCATTTTGCTTCTTTAAGCCAGCTAGTGAGGCATGACAGAGCAGAAGTGTGTACATGTTACTGTGATGGACCTCTTTCTAGCATGTTGCAGCTTCATCTTTAACAGATTGACAAGTGATATGAATGTAAAGATAATTGTGTACGTTTAAACGTGACAATGAAAATTGAAAATGTAGCTTCCATACTTGTGCATAACTCCAAAGTATTTTATTTTTATCAGTGTTAAATAGCTTTTTGTACAGGCTTCAATCCATTTTTCTGAAGTGTGCTGTTTTTTAATGAAAGTAACTATAATCTTTTCACATCCCATGGAACTTCCGTTTACACATCACAACTTTTTAAACTTACCATATTTTTCAAAATTAACTTTTTGGAGGGAGGAAAATTCTTGCTTGCTAAATGATACTAAACTGTTGTTTAGGCTCTTATAATTAGGTCCTGAGATTTTATAAAAATTTAGTCAGTAGCTTTTTAGGTTCTTCACTAGAGTTGGTTGTACATAAAAATAAAGAGTATCAAGTGACCCTGAAATTTTTTAAACATCTGATTTACCTGCTGTTCTGTACTTTTGAAAGTATTTAGTTCATGCCTACGTTCACCACTGAGTCAAGTCCTCGGCTCCTTGGGCAGCGTGAACCATTTGTTTTGTGTTGTGTTTCGGGGAGGGGACATTTTATTATAATACTTGCCTAAATCAAGCAGCCGCAGCCCCCTCGGAATGTTAATTTTTTTTAAATGTCAAAATTTGGTGAACTCTGTATCCTGAAAGCAAGATTGCAATACATTCAAATTTAAGTGGTGTTTAAAAAAGGAGAAAATTCTGGGATTTGTTATAATGGAAGCTCCATGAAGACAAATTGATAGGGCTTTATATTTTTGATCACTTAAATAGCTATCAATGTCAATGTATGGAAAATTTTTCTTAAAACTTGTTCATGTTTATTTTGATCCTTTTTTTTTTTGTGGCATTTGGTGCAATAAACCTTTTGAATTTATCTTGAACATTTGTTTGTACGTTGAATCTCAGGACTTAAGAACTTAGAGGTCTCATTTCCATTAACTCACGCTGCTGAAACGAGTTCATTGAGCATGTCAGTGATTTTCAACAGGGGCGGTTTGGAAATGTAGGGCCATTTTTACTTAGCAGAACGACGGGCGAAAGGGCTCGGAGGCTGCAGATGATGGCAGACATGTAACGTGTGGGGCACCCCATGGAACGAGGAATTGTCCCACCTCCTATGTGACTTTGAAATACTGTGCTGGACATTCACGTGAGTACAAAAAAAAAAAACCAAAAACCTGTTTATAATGATCTAAGCTGAGAATTTAAGTCAGCTTTACATAGAAATACAATGTATTTTTCAATTGAATTTTAATATATGCTGTATTTTTCAGAAATGCCACTGTTGTATAAATTCAGGGAAGATTGTACCTTGTAAGGTTCAGAATTTTAACAAGAAGTGACGTAATTTGCAACAGCTACAGTACTCATGGAATCGAGCCACCAGTACAGCACATCTGTACCAGGCTTCATTTCTAACGGTTGCATTCGTGGAGACTGTACATATAGACATAAGTATCTGCCCACTTCATTGTATTTTCTATTTTAATCTAGTGCCCTGATAGTTTTCATGTATTTAATAATATATTATTCTAACTTTTTTAATAGCAACTCTAGTGCATTGTATTGGTATGTTATAAATTATATGTTTAAGCGGGTTGTATTATTTATGAATTTTAGGAAAGTAAAGAGCATTATAAAATATTTACTACGAAATGGATGAGATCATTGATATTCATCGTCTCGAGGAAAAATATGCTATTAAGTGTAAGTGTAACTTCTGTAGCAACATAATACCATACTGAATTTTGTTATTTTAAGACTATAGAGAGAAGTAACATTAGGTTTGGTCAAAATACATTTTGGATTAAATGAAAATTTTAAATGTTTTTTATATTTCCTCAAGCAGCTTTAAAATCATGCTGTTGATAAAGAACTTAAACAGACCCATACACACCACATTGCTTTTTGGTTCCCTGGCATCTGGACTGTTTTGTCAGATGCTTTATATATATTTCTTCATTTAATCCCCACACCTGGAGGTGATGGGTACTATGATACTTTTATGTATGAACTTGGTTAAACCATGGTACCCAGATATTTGGTCAAACACCAGTGTGGATGTTGCTGTAAAGCAATTTCATAGATGAGATCAACATTGAAATGAGTAGACTTTGAGTAAAGCAGATTGCCCTTCCTAATGTAGGTGGGCCTCGTCCAGTCAGTTGAAGAACTTAAGAGAAAACAGACAGACTAAGGTCCCCAACAGAAAGGGAATTCTGCCTCTAGACTGCCTTTGAACTTGAACTGCAACATCATTCTTGCCTGGGTCTCCAGCCTGCTTGCCTACCCTGCAGATGTTGGATTTGCCACCCTCTATAATCATGTGAGCCAATTTTTAAATTCCTTAAAATCAGTCAATCAGTCTATACATCCCATTGGTTCTGTATCTCTGGATAGCCCTTAAGTACCCATATCAAGTACCTAATATAGGTATTTAAGCTATCAGTCCAGTGATACACATGGTGACCCCAAAATGGAATCAGGTAGTCAGAATATGGTCATACCAAGGTATACAAAGTAGACTTTGGGACAAAGACCTTTAACACAGTAAACAATACAGATGTCAGAGTAATCCCTTAAAGGTTAAGATAGAAGTCACATGGTCTCTAAATGTGTGCTGCAAAGGAGATGTTGGAGAACAAGAAAAGCGAAAGTGAGAGACAGCCTGCTGAGAGGGCAAGGAAGGCAGTAAGGCTGCATTCCCAGTGGAAGAAAAAAGAGGAATCCTGCCATTGCGTGTTACTTACAGCCGTGCTCCTCCCTCAGCGTTCGTGGGGATCTCAAATCATCAGCTGTCACTCGTTTTCTCATTTTCCAGTTCTCAATCTACCGACTTTTTCTACTCAATGTGTGAAAGGAAAATTTCACCCATATTAACCATGTCTTCTGTGTTCTTCTATCTGCCCTCTTCATTCTAAATTTCTCCTTCCTTTGACAACTAAGCTTTTCTACAGAGGTTTACTTGGCATTCATTCCTCTGCTTCCTGTTCATTCTCTCCTTACTGTCTCATGCTCCCTCACCTGCCTCCCTACTTTCCTGAGGTCTGAGGTTCAGTCCCTACTTTGGTCTTTTTCATTGTTACTGAAGGCTTTCCCCACACCCGGTCTGCACCGCCCATTGAATGTAGTACTTCCTTTGTGTTTCTAATACATCACGTTTCCTCCTTCCTGTTTGCCTTCTGTTAGTCCCTGCTCATTTGTCAGTTGAGCTACCAAAATACCTTTTGAACTCATCTCCCTTTCATGTCAAACAGTTTTTATCTTCTAGGCAGTGTCTAAATAATCTTGCCATAATAAAGTTGATTCCCATCACTTTTGTTTAAAAGTCAGCCCAGTAAATTCCAAGTTCCTAGTATCATGCATTTAAATGACACCACTGCCCCCTCTTCCCTTGTCTAATCATCACATATATGTCCTGGCACACTATTTTCCACAGTGAACCACATGTACTTCCTCCAATACACTAGGTGGCAGTTGCCTTTGCCTTGCCAACTTGTTCTTTCCAGTCTCCCTTCCGTTCCCTCACTCCATCAAGTCCTTCCTCTTCCTAGCTCAACATGCACTGATTCACTGTCAGATCCTATAGGCCCTTACCACTCAAGGTCCCTGGAGCAGCAGCAGATGCATTGCCTGGGAGCTGGACAGAAATGCACAATCACAGGCCCCATCCCAGACCTACCAAATTAGAATCTGCATCTTAACGTGATCTCCAAATACACACTAAAATTTGAGAATGACTGCTTTTGCACCCAACATGAATGAATGGATGAGGGAAGAATGTATCAATCACTGACATTATCCCCATGAAATACAAATGAATGATGGTAAATGTGTCATGTACACATAAATTTGATAACACTTTAGTGGCTGTTATTTATGTGAAGACAAAAAAAGTGAATCAAATATCAAAAAGAGAAAATAACAAGTAGACTAGAAGGTAGAACTTGAGAGGCTTTTTGTGATTTTTAAAAAGAAATTTGGAGAAATGTAGAAAATACAGTTTAGAAATTTGTCCAACTTTCAAAAATATCTGTAAGCATTTTAGGTAAATGTATACAAAAATGATACATACTGTTAAATACCACAAATTGCATTTTAGAAGAATTTTAATTGCATTCCAAACTTACGTTTATAAGTAGAAACTCAAACCCAAGGACCCATGTATATAAAATAGTCCCATTTTGAGCCATTTATCTTGATTAGAAAACAGGATATTATGTACAGCATTATGCTTCTAAGAGTTCCCTCAAAGCACTCAGTACCACTGACGAATTTCTCCCTTTTTGAGGCTGATCCAGTGCGTGGTTCTGAACCCTCTAGCGTAAGAATGGAATGTGCTGGCATTCCTGAGAAGCATAGTGATGGTAGCCACTCGCTGGTGGCTAGTGTGGGGTGTGATGTTGGAGGCTTTGCACGCGTTGTATTCATTATTTGCTTTTGAATTTGTGAGCATACTTGCTTCAAGCTATTTTCATTGAAGAGGATTTATGTTAGGTGGGGGAAGACTTTAGTACTTATTAAAGTGTTATCTGTAAGAATCCTGTGGGATGGCCCAAAAAAATGGACTTGGGAAGCAAGTTTCTAATATATCTCTGGATATAGAAGAAAGCCTAGTTGATAAAAAGGTTATTTTCAATGATACAGTGTTTTGTTTATCTCTGGAAGGGAAGCGATGTGACCAAGTGATCGATTACTCTCACCAACAACGAGTTAAACCCACCTCAGGTGCCTCTTTGCTGTGATGCACTGAGAATGACAGAACATCACTTCCCTGGGATTCCTGCCAGAAACACAAAACCCGATTCTACTTATGAGAAAGCATCAGATAAATCCAAGTCAAGAGATGTTCTGCAGAACTGGTCCATGCTCTTCAAAATGTGTCAGTGCTATGAAAGTCCAAGACTCAGGGAATGTTCTGAAGTGAAGGAGACTAAAGAGATGTAAGGTGTGAATGTACCGCATGATCCTGGGCGAGATCTTGGACCAGAGAAAAACATAAAGGGCATCATTGGGCCATTTAATAAAGCTGGAGTATGAACTATAGATTAGATGTCAATTTTAAATGGGTATGCCACAAGAATTTTTAAAATACGCAATACCTGACTAGTCAGGGGCACTGACCTCTTTTCCCTTATGTTGTCAAATAAAAAAAGACAACAGCCAACACAACAATAGCCATTGGTATGAATGAATCAAAATTATACCCGTATTTTGGTCAAAGTGGCAAAAAATATAAAATCTTTTTTGATGAGCTGCAGAATTTTAGTAATTTATGTGTGCCATGAGATGAAAAAAGCTGAAAATCGCTGGATTAGATAATAATACTGTATCAACGTTAAATTTCCTAAATCTTGTCATTGTACTGTGGTTATGTGAGAGCATATCCTTGTTCTTAGGAAATACAACCCGAAGTATTTAGGGGTAAAGGAGCATCATGCCTGCAACTTACCCTCGAATGGTTTGGAAGAAAACAAATATATATGTGTGCGTATCTGTGTATTTGCACACACAGAAAGAAAGCATTAAAGCAAATTAACAACTAATTATTCTGGGTGAAGAATGTATCAGGAGTTCACTTTCTCCTGTTCTTGCAATGCTCCTGCAAGTTTGAAATTATTTCGAAATGAAAAATATCAACAGATTTTTTTAATGGACAATTTTTTTTTAACTTAAAAAAGAAACCATAGATAGGTTTGTTCAGTTGATTTAGTGACTGATAGAGGAGGCCTTTGGGATCCTATAATTTATGTTTGCTCCAGTCCTACACGAATTTAGTTCAGAGATGGAAAGTAACTAGTTCAAGTCTCTTCTGCACACTCTATCATAAATCCTCTCATTTGGACCCAGTCCAAAACTCAGACCGCATAAAAACATTAGCAGCCAAACTGCTCCCTTTTTCAATACAAAGTGTCCCTGGGGTCAGGACCTACCAAGGGGGACTTCTACAGCCCCATCACAGAATATTTCCAATGGATACGATTAATTGCTAATGAATCAGATTTCTGGTGACAGAGGGTAAGCAATATTCTAGGGAGTTGGCAAGAGTCATGCAGTCAGGAGACTCCCCTCGTGTACAGAGCATGCGTCTCCAAATGTAGCACAGCTGTTCTGTTACCTCTTCTACCATGGAACTTGTGGTCATACTGGGAACACTGTGTGACTGCAGTGTGCACTGTGCTGTGGGATTATGCGAAAGAACCTTGGGAAGTAGTTGTTAATTTGAACATATACTTTTATACATTGATTCCCATGGTAACCCTACAAAATATACATGACACATTAATATTCCCATTTTACTTATTAAAAAAAAAAAGACATATAGGGGAATTACACAACTTGCTCAAGATTCCATAGATAGTAACAGGATAAATTTGAACTGGTGCATTCTCACTTGCTAGGCCGTCTGTAAGGGTTTTAAGAAGGTTTAAAAATTTGCCTCCGTTTCACAGACAGCCTTCTTGAGTGTTGGAAATCAAGGGACTGGCCTCCCTCCAGATCTAACCACACAATCAGTGGTCAGTTGTAAAGACTGAACCCAATAACCTCTTGTTTTCTTCAGCTACAAAGTGGGAATAATACCCACCTACCCACAACATAGACATTACTGTGGAAATCCAATATAAATTTCAGAATGATTTGGTAGGTTAAAAGGTGCTATAAAACATTAGCATTATTACTGTTGTGTAGCCTTCTCTAATGTATACACTGAAAGAGCTTGATGTTTTCTGTGATTCAGAAAAGCAAATGATCATACCTCCTTTTTTGCTGGCTTTGGCGGCTTAGGTAGATTGGAAACTCTTGGCACGGCTGCCTTACTCTGTCTAACGAGGGAGGCCCCTTTGGAATTTCTTTGATTGGTGTTCTCATAATCGCCCATATTCCAGGCAATTCGACCACGGCTGAATCTTCCTAGCATATCCATAATATAAGGTTTTGGTTGCCTGAAACAGGAACAAATTGGTCAGTTCTCAGATCGGAAGGACCTACAAACAGTTTTCAAAGAGTTGAGATTGGTCTATTTCCCTTGCGATTCAAGGTGATTTCTAGCCACAAGGCTTGGGAAAGCTCACATCCTGAGCCAGCGTTCTGAGAAGTTTCCAGGCTCTGCCCACTCACTTCATTGGACATCCAGCTGCTGGAGATGGGGAATTGCCTTCACCTAGGAACCTAACTGATGCATTCGCACCTGTGTCGTGACTGCCCCTCATGTCTGACAGGCTGAGCATGCAAGATGCTGAGAAGTGGAAGGTGAAATGCTCAGGCTGAGACTCTGTGAGACCCACAAGTCCTGCAGAACTCGGTTTGCTCACGTTGAGATCTCAGGGGAATTCAGGAAAGCACCAGCTCTGTGATTCCCAACTCTGGCTTTGGACAGCATAGTAGAAGAATGATCTAGGCTTTATTCTCTTTCCCCAGGGAAATGTTTTTCTAGGTTCCCACACCCCTACATTAGAATATTATTCAAGGACTACCTTCCCATTGTAAAGGGCCAGCTGGGCTGGGGCGGGGAGACAAAGGATCAGAGGACAAGGACCTGCCATCCCATTGGGAAGGCTGCTGTCACTCTGGAGAGCCTCTTGGGGCTTCTTACCCCACCATCCCTCTACCTGGGCGCTCGGAGCCCCTTGGCCACTGCAGAGTTCCCTTCCTTGAATCTGGGTTCTGTGGGTTCCCAAGTCCTTTGGATCAAGATCTGTGGCAGGTCTGCATTGCTCTCCCTTAAGGACATGTGCACACAGCTGTACCCAGCATAGTACGTGGCAGAGGAAACAGCAATTTGGAACAAAGTGTGTGTATCCTAGAGCTTATGTACCAGTGGGGGAGACAGACAATACAAATAAGTCAGTCAAATATTTGGGAAGTACCACGAAGAATAATAAATGTAGATCAGGAGTGGAAAATGCAGGGCATGCTGTTTTTGCGAGGGGAAGCAGGAGAGGGGGAGGTAATGCTTAAGTCAAGAGCCAAATGAAGAGAGGCCATGGATCCTCAAGGCACGCAGGGTCAGACACTCCCTTCCACTCCCTGGAATCACAGAACCCCTGCCTGGGGAGGGGACTGGCCCTCCCTCTGTGGCACACCCTCCCACACTCTAGCCTGCAGAATAAAGTTCCAGCTTCCAGCTCCTTAGCAAAGCACACAAGGGTGTTTGTTGTTGCTATTTGCTTTTTGTCTGTTTTCTCTCTCTTTTTTTTTAAATGGTCTTCCCACAGGGACCTTTCTGGTCTGTTCTGCAGCCCCTCAGTCCTGTCTGTCTGTCTCTGTCTCTCTCTCTGTCCCCCCTCTCTCCCCCCTCCCCCCCTCCCCCCCTCCGTCCCTCTCTTCTCTCTCTCTCTCTCTCTCTCTCTCTCTCTCTCTCTCTCTCTCTCTCGCGCGCGCGCGCGCGCGCGCGCGCGCGCGCACACACACAGCTCCACAGTGCACTTACTGCCCTCTCTGAGCTCTGAAGGAGCTGGGCTCTCAGACCTGCAGACTTCTGCTTCCACTGTTCTCTCTGCTGGGAGCTCCCTCCCTCCCTGACACTGTACCCAAGGCTTTAAATGGCACCGTTTCTGTGAAGACTTTCCTTATTCCTGTCTGGCAGCACTTTCTCTCCTTCCACAGCATGTTACATGTGAATTCTTTTGTAGAAACTATAAGAGCCTATTAAATTTCCAGGGCAGCAGGCCCTCTCCTCCAAACTCAGTGCTCCTTAAAGAGCCCAGAACATGTCTCATTCATCATCAGCTCCAGCGCCCGTTACCCTGCCTGACAGGTAGTTCACACTCAACTAATTGTTCTGTGATGGATGGAGGAATGGGAGAGGGAGGGAGAACACCAGGGCAAAATTTCTTTTTATACATTTTTAAATTTTAGTTCAATTACAGTTTACATTCAATATTAGTTTGCACTGGTTTCAGGTGTATAGCCTAGTGGTTAGACAGTCACATACTTTACAAAGTGTTCTCAATATTTTCAGTACCCACCTGGCACTACTTTCAAGGGGATCTACTGTCCTTCCTGACACCCTCCACTCACCTGTCCTGCAGCCTCCTCCTCACCTCCCACCAATGGCAGGTGTGAGGAATGGATCCCTGCAGACTGCTTTGTCTGAATTTTCCTATTTACAAATACAGATTAATAGCTGGGAATAGCCTCAAGAAAGTTTCAAGGGCAAAGATAGCTAATGGTTAGAATGTGGGACAGGCATTGTTTATAGTTCACGTTAGCTTCTTTAGCGGTTCATAGGAAAACCATTTTCTGCAAACCTGCCACATTTTCTTAAAAGCGATGTGTTATAGAAGTACTGATACTGAGTAGTTTAGAAAAATCCTTGCATATAGTTTGTCTTCACTGAAGCACTAGGATATTTTATAACCTTTTATTTTAAATTCAGACTATCCTGTGTCCCTGAATCTTGAATCACCAGGAACAATGGGAAGTTAAAAATTAGTTGCAGTTCAGATTTTAAGGGTTTTATAGAAATACTAGCCCCACACACTATAGAGAATTATGCACACTATATTGAACTTGGAAATGAGCCACAAAAGTGAAAAGAGGTAAACCAAGAAGCAGAAGCTTGGGCTCCAGATGGAGAGGGAATGCCAGGCCATCAGTAACCGTTCACTGTTAGTGCCAAATGCACAACAGCGCACACACATGCACACACACCCACACCAAAACAAATAGTGCAACCAAACATTCTTAGCATGACATTCTTACTATTAACTTTTAGGGGTCAGTTTTTTTTTTTCTGTTTGAAATAGTTCCAAGCTTCTAGAAAAGTGGAAGCACAGTACAAATGCTGCTTTTCCCAAACTGCTGGAAGGTGTGCATTGCCACGATACCCATCTTCCCCAAATACCTGTGTGTGTCATTCCTACAAATGAGGACATTCTACAAAACCTCAATATAACCATCAAAATGAGAGGAACTCAGAAAATTCACTTGTTTGAGTTACTACCATCTAGTCCTCAGACACCATTCACTTTTCGCCAGTTGTCCCGACAGTGTCCATTCTGCAAAAGGACCCCGTTCAGAACATTGCATTCCGTTTTCTCCTCTCCTCAGTCTCCTCCAATCTGGAGCCATGCCTCAGTCGTCCTGGGGCTTTCACACAGCCGTGATGCTTTCGAAGGGCACAGACCAGTTACTTTGTAATGTGCCTCAGTTTGGATTTATTTTGTTTCTTCTTGATTGGATTCAGGTTAGACGTCTTCCAGCAAGAATGACTCAGGATGGCCATGGTGTGACTTGTCTTGGTTCTGGTGCGGTTCACGCAGGTCGCTTGATTAAGGC
This sequence comes from Glossophaga mutica, assembly GCA_039655065.1. Lineage (NCBI taxonomy): Eukaryota > Metazoa > Chordata > Mammalia > Chiroptera > Phyllostomidae > Glossophaga > Glossophaga mutica. Next base: position 89,630,552 of record CM077311.1, read on the forward strand.
AGTGTCTGCCAGGCCTCTCCCTTGTAAAATTACTTTTTCCTTTTGTTATTAGTATTTGTCAGGTGATACTTTGAAACTACATCAAAAATCTCATCCTACATCAAATGTTCAATTCATTCTTTTATTTATTTATGTCAATGCGGACTCATGGTTTCCTATTTTACTCAGTGGGCTGTAGTCCATTTATAATGTTCATTTTCATGTTCAAGTTGTCCTAGATTTGGCTAGTGGGAGCTCTTTCAATCTGGCTTCTATGTCCTTTTGACATGACCTTGTCATTCTTTGAGCATTTCCTTACTTTTCAGCACAAAAAAAGGTTCCAGGTTCATCTTTGCTCTCCTAACCCCACGATAATCCATTTCTCAAAGGAACCCTAGTTCCTTTTATTGGAAGGTGGTATTTAGAACTCAAGAGCTGAGTGCTGGGCATATCACTGTCATGCAGCCATCTCAGGCAGCATTACACAGGGTTCACCAGAGGGTTCATTTCCATTTTCTTTCTTGAGGCTCTTTTTGACAGTGGGAAATGCAATTCTCACTCTCTGTCTGTATTTACTGATGTAACCAGTCTTTTTGTCGTAACCGATCTCCCATTGCTACCAGCCCCCTCCCTTACTTCTCATATTGCTTCATCTACATTTCTTTTGGAAGAGTCCTTCATTTTTGCTTCTTTACCGTAGTATTCCCAAGAATTCCTTGTGATTCTCATCTCTTGGTACACTACCACCTACCTCCAGACTAGGCAGGAAAGAGCATTTATATCCAAGGATCCCACCAACATCAACATACTGATGTTTAAAATTTTTACTTTCAGCTCTACAATCTAAACATAAATTCCCAGCTTCTTACTGAACGTAGGGCTGGGATGTCTCATAGCTATGAATAACTTCTAGCATTTATTGAGATATATGAAGTTCCAGACACTATGCTAGTTGTTCCATATGTATTATCTCTAATCTTCATAATAACCCTACATGATAGGTATCATTTCCTAGCTTTTACACCTGAGATTAAATTGAATAAGTCATTTATCCAAGACCAAACAGTTACAAAGCAGTAAATCTAGGGTTTGAACTCAGAGTTTTCTGCCTCTAAACTTATGCAATTACTTCATCTGTAAAATGGAGGTAATACTATTATAATACCTACACTTTATGAGGACTAAAGGAGCTAATACTTATAAAGCACTTAAAACAGTATCTGGCCCATAGTAAAATTTCAATAACCGTTGACTGTGTCATCATTATTGGATGCTGCCTTTCAGCTCATCTCCCCATCGCACCGCTTCCTCTCCCGTCTGCCCGCAGATGCCCTCTCCTTCCTCTAGTTCCTGTTTTGGACAATGACATAAGCATATACCCAGCCTCTCAAGAGACATATCAGAACTGCTTTTGACTTTTACGTCTGCTCCTTCCCTCCACATGGGGCTGTTTGCTGAGTCTCGCTGAGGCTTTTTCCAAACTACCACTGTCAACTAATTCAGGCTCCTATCATTGCAGTTATTCCAGTATCACTTCATTTGTCTTCTTTCAGTCTCTTCTCTGCTCCATCCATGCTGCAAACAGTTTTCTAGACCTATTACACAGTAAGTATTCTTTCTAACACACAGGTTTAGTGTATCACTTCCTTACTTAAAATTTTAAAACAGTCCATTCCCTGCAGAACTAAGCACAAGATCTTTAGTATGGAATTTAAAACACCGCACAATCTGGTCCCTGGACTGCAACTTCCATCATACCCCCAAAGCAATGTCCTATGTTTTTTTAGCCACAACATCAGACAGTGAGCCATTTCCTCAACACATCACCAAGGTTGCTTCTCCAGGCCTTTGCTTATGTGGTGTGAATCCTGTGGCTGAATTGCCTTTCCTGGCTCCACCTCCAAGCTCTCCTTTTTGATTTCCCACTCAGCTTTAAAAATGCAGCTCATGTTACCTCTCCCACAACGCATTCCCAAGTGCTACCCGAACTTCAACACGGGGCCATAGCCATGACCGCCAGTGTCCCCCGTGGTACATTGTTCACACCTATCGCACTTGGTGTTGTCACGCTGACCCTCGCCCTCAGTAAATCTGCAACGGGAAGGATCTGTTTCTTATTTTTTTTCCCCCAGTGGCTAGCAGAGTTCCTGAATGCAGGAAATACTTTCAGTCAATTTTGCTTGCATCTATGACAATACAAAAAGTGTTTTGTGGTCATCTCCAGTGAGACTGTGCGTACACCTGATTTGAGGATTTGGCATGAAGTGGAACTGATTTTAAATATACATACTTCTTTTGCTGTTTGAATTTTTAAAACTGTGAGCATATGTTATTTTTACCATAAAACATGTCCACATTTTTCTTAAAAACTATTGGTTATTTGGGCAATGGTTGAAATTTTCCTCGCAGCCTGGACAGCAGAGATATGGGGTGAGAAGATAAAACAGACTTGAGCACTAAGTTAGGAAGTGACTGGCTGGACCTTGCTTATATAACTGTCTAAAACCCATGGGACAAACTTGACTTTGATTTTGACACTTCTGCCAGAGAAAATACTGCGGACACCTGGAGAGGGGACCGGTTAGGGTGGGTGCTCTGCTTGGTCTTCTAAGTTCCTGCCTTTTTGTGACTCTGGACCAACAGGAGATCCTGGGGTGGCCGCTTTGATTTACGACCAAACTATTCAATGGACTCTCAGTATGTTGGCGAAAGAACTGGCTAGATTCATGTTTACTTAAATCCATCATCGTAGCTGGTTATTCTGGAGGCTGACCACCCAGCGTCAGTCTTGCCCCAAAGCAAACCTTTCTGTACTGTTTTGACATCTTCTGAGTTCCCTCTGGTTGACAAAAATAGTTCTAATAAGTGGTAAAATTACTGCCTTTGGGATTCCAAAGTTTAAGAAACAAACTGCCAACTGTGTAAGTTCCAGTGAGTCAGTCTGGTTATTTACTTGAGTCTCAAATAGAGAAATATGGGGAAACTTCCCCTTAGGGCTTCAGCATTTCCCTGGTAGCTTCCTAAAGTGATGTAACTCTGGATTTCTAGCCTGCGAAGAGGACTCTTACTGTATCTGTCTTGTGACTTAAAAGCGTGACTACCTGTTTTCTTAGCAAGCTAGTTCCCTCAAATGTTTGCTTTCATTGATTGCTGCTCCTTCCATTTCCAGAAGTACTCAAAAGCCATTGATAGCACAAGGAAATTTTTGAGAAACACATTTAGAAACCATTTGGCAGGATATGTGCTTTCTGAGAGAACAGCCCTCCTCTCCCTGTTATTTTCTCTTTGGAACATTTGCAGGAAAACAGGCTCCCTGTTTTTTGAAGATCTTTCTGCATTTATGGTGTAGTCTACACCTAAAGTCAGAATCCGCCAAGGAATTAAAGCCCTAATTAGAACTTTAAAGATGTTTTTAATCTAATTTTTGTGTTTTGAATTGGTCTTCTACATCAATGGAGTGGGTATTTCTATAATACAGGCAGTTACATATGTGGTATAATTTCAGAGACACTGGCTGCCTGAGAAAATACTCGCTTCTACCCTCCCTTGCTGCTGCCTTTTATTCTATGACCAGAGACCAGACTTCTAGTGCCCACAGCTGGGGAGAGGCACTGTAAAGTGCTATGACCTGGCCCTTTTCTAGGGGACATACCCTGAATGCACTGGTGGTGCCACTGAGGAGGACTCGAGGAAGTTGAGATGCTGCAACTTAGCTTAAGCCATATCATCATTTAGTTATATCCAAGCTTATCTCATATACATTGATCCTCCTTCCCTCCTTGCCCTTATTAAAATCACATGCAATGAAATCATGTCATGTTTTCAAAAGATTTTCATCTTAATCCTCTGGGATAGCATTTATTTGATTCTGAATTAACAGCTGTCATGGAAATGACTAAAAACATGAAATTGTCTTGATATTTCCTATTTGGACAAACAAAATGAGTACACAACTAAATTTAGCAATTACCAGTAGAGAAGAATTTTAAAGCTAATGGAGTTAATTCTAGGTTACTTGTTGTCCAGGAGGTGTTTGGTGAGTGGAAAAAGAGGCTTATAAAAGAAGCCAATTTTTTTTAATCAGTATTTTTTAATTGTTGATATTGTACAGTTTTCTGTCTTTTACCCCGCCCCCAGCCCACCACCCCAGCCCTCCCCACCTTCCTCCCATTTCCACCCCCCATAGTTTTTGTCCATGAGTCCTTTATAGTTGTTGCTCAAGAAGCCAATTTTTAGTAACCCATAGCCAGAGAAGTTTATAGGGATTCATCTAGAAAGCATGAATTATGCTTGCTTGTTTAATTTTTAGTTTTTAGGGTGCTGGGAAAATTAAGGTTCTACCTTTGAGTTGTAACTGATCCTGTTTAAGATAAACTTTTAAAATAATAGACTTCCGGCCAAGATGGAGGCGTAGGCAGACACACTGTGCCTCCTCTCACAACCAAAATTAAGGACAACAAATATTTAGAAACAAGAAAACAACCAGAAGTTATAGAAAATTGAACTGTACGGAAGTCCAACAAGCATTCATCCAGACCGGTAGGAGGGGCGGAGTCGCGGCGGGAGAAGGTGGAGGTGCGGGAGCGCAAGCAGCAGCGGCTGGCAGTTCCCCGGTGCACAGGTGGCAGCTGGCGGTCCCCGGGCCCATAGGCAGCAGCTGGTGGACCTCGGGCACAGGGGGACAACTGTGCAGACCCAGTGAGGCCGCACAAGGCGGCTGGCTGACCAGGTGGTCCCACATTTGCGCGTGGACGGTCCAGGCAAAAGGGAAGTGGCGGAAGGGACTGAATCCAGGAGAGAGCGGAGCAGGTGCCATTGTTCCCTCTTGGACCCCACCCCCCACATACAGCGTCACAACCCAGCGACTGGGCTGCCCCGCACTGGGGAGCGCCTGAGGCTCCACCCCTCACTACGTAACAGCACGCGAGCATGCGCAGATAATCCAGGCGAAGGGGAAGCGGCGGAAGAGACGCCATTGTTCCCTCTCGGACCCCAAGCACACCTATAGCGTCACAACCCAGCGACTGGGCTGCCCCGCCCTGAGGACACCTAAGGCTCCACCCCTCATACGTAATAGCCGCGACCAGACTAAAACCAAAACAAAACAAAACAAAAACCAAAAAAAACACCAAAAATGGCTCAAACCGGAGAACCAATCAAAGCCCCAGAGCCAATTCCTCTAAGCAGTGAAGAGATAGCCAACCTATCAGATGCACAGTTCAAAGCACTGGTCATCAAAATGCTCACAGAATTGGTTGATTTTGCTCACAAATTAGATGAAAAAATGCAGGCTACAATACGTGAAATGAAGGAAGATGCATGGGGAACTGATAGAGATGGAAGGAAAACTGGGACTCAAATCAATGGAGTGGACCAGAAGGAAGAAATTAACAACCAAACAGAAAACGAGGAAGAAACAAGAATTCAAAAAAATGAGGAGAGGCTTAGGAATCTCCGGGACATCGTTAAATGTCCCAACATCCAAATTATAGGGGTCCCAGAAGGGGAAGAAGAAGAGCAACAAGTGGAAGACTTATTTGAACAAATAATAAAGGAGAACTTCCCCAATCTGGCAAAGGAAATAGACTACCAGGACGTCCAGGAAGCTCAGAGAGTCCCAAAGAAGCTGGACCCAAGGAGGAACACACCAAGGCACATCCTAATTACATTAGCCAAGATTAAAATGAAAGAGAGAATTCTAGAAGCAGCAAGGGATGAGGGGACAGTCACCTACAAAGGAGTTCCCATCAGACTGTCAGCTGATTCCTCAAAAGAGACCTTACAGGCAAGAAGGGGCTGGAAAGAAGTATTCCAAGTCATGAAAGTCAAGGACCTACATCCAAGATTGCTCTATCCAGCAAAGCTGTCATTTAGAATGGAAGGACAGATAAAGCGCTTCTCAGATAAGGTCAAGTTCAAGGAGTTCATCATCACCAAGCTCTTATTATATGAAATGTTAAAGGGACTTATCTAAGAAAAAGAAGATAAAAAATATGACAGTGAAAAGACAGCAAACTCACAGCTATTAAGAACCACACCTAAAACAAAAGCAAACTAAGCAAACAGCTAGAACAGGAACAAAACCACAGAAATGGAGATCATATGGAGAGTTAGCAACAGGGGAGTGGGAGGAGGAGAGGGGGGAAAAGGTACAGAGAATAAGTAGCATAGATAGTGGGTAGAAAATAGACAGGGGGAGGGCAAGAATAGTGTGGGAAATGTAGAAGCTAAAGAACTTATGACATATGGACATGAACTAAAGGGGGGGAATGTGGGTGGGAGAGGGTGTGCAGGGTGGGGGGAATGATGGGGGAGAAATGGGGCAACTGTAATAGCATAATCAATAAAATATATTTAAAAAAATAAAATAAAATAAAATAAAATAATAGTTGACTAAATGGTTAGGACAATTTGAGGACATTTATAGCCTCAAAGATCCAGAAGCTGTCTATATTATTGATCTTATCTTTAGACAAGAGTCTTAGCCAGAGTGTACTGAGCACACGCCAGGTCTGTACATGTTCGATGTCCCCTGAGAGACCACACAGAAAGCCAATAGTCTGTGTAAGATTGATCCAGGGCAAACAGACCAAGATATTAGCATATGAATAAACAATTGTTCCTTTACTGCTGTGCCTATAAATCAGTGAAATGGTTACTAAGAGGTTATTTGATTGCAATAAACTCCTAAGGTTAACCATTTATGATAAAATGTGGAAGATAAAAGTTTACACCTGCTTGAATTTTTTATTCTTGTTTAGTAGTTCACTCCTTCCCAAAAGAGCACAGAGGCCTATGATTAGGTTTAGATAATTAACAATTCAAAATCAAATTTATTAAGTGAATATGTGTTATCTATAGACACAAACTGTTTTTGCAGAAGTAGATAGAATTAATTTATAAACACGATGGTGTGAGTCACATTAAGAAACATTACTGTCTCGAGGATAAAAATGAAATTGCTTCCCAAAGAAATGTTTGGGAAAACACAAGAGAGGTCTTCCCAAATTGCCACCATAGCCACTGCAGACATAAGAACATTGCTTGAATCCTATTTTTAAAAGACAGAAAAAGATAACTAAGTGTAAGACTACATATTTTCCTTTAAGCAGAAAAAGCCTGGCCCTGGCTGTAGCTGATGAATCCAGGACAATTGAATTGGAAGCTTGAGATGGAGACTCTCTCGTGTGGTGGCGCCTGTAGTCGAGTTCCCACAACGGAGCACTCTGCCAGATGGATAGATGAGGACTGACCTACCAATACCCATCTCCCCTTTGTGGGTCACCTCTGCATGGTGCTTGGGGCCCAAGATGCACCCGAGCTTGGCTGCTTTCATGAGTATTTACTCTCAGCGTCCCTTCTTTCTTCCACACTGCTCAAGCCACACCAAACTACATTCCACCTAAAACAGATGCTGAAAAACCCTACGAGGCTCCCATACAATGGGCATCCACTGCTGGCCTCGCCTGCTGCACAGCTCTCTGGACGTGGACCCCCGGGCCCTAGGGCACAGCTAGGTGAGCCAGGCTGGCTTCAGAATTCCCCCAGAGGGGTATATCAATTCCCTGCCCCCTCAGGCTCTGGAAAGCCTTGGCCACCACCCTTTTATAGTCACAACTGGGGCCTAAGACAAACTGTTTACTCCACCATTCTTTGTGACAGTAAAAGAAAAGCATAATCCAAGAAGGGATTGGTGCCCAAAGAAACTACTTGTACTTGAATCCTTGTCTGAAGACCTGCTTTTGGGAGAAGGCAGTCAAGTCACAACCAACACTCGGTTCAGCCCATTCATTGCTGTTAGAGTTTCTTTAGTGTGTCGATCACCATTTGATGTTACCTCCTTCACTCATTTGTTCCCTTGTCTTTTCTCCTCCCGTTGGAACACCAGCTCCAAGCGGGCAGGGGCCTTTTCTGTTTGGTTCACTGATGCGTCCCAGAATCTAGCCCCTGGAACAGTGCCTGGCACAGAGTAGATGCTTAGTATATATTTGTTGAGTGAATAAATAAAAGCCAGAGGCCTTCCTCAAGCAAGAATGCTGATTAGCCAGGGAAAATACGATCAGCAGGCAGCAAACCTCAGTGGATAATTTTCACTGGTTGGAAAGAGAAGCTTAGGTTGGAAACACCTTTCGTGATGAACTTTGCCTACAGCCTCAGTTCACAGACTTTCACGGCGGTCTCCTGATTTGCAGCATCATTCTAGCAAGCTGTCACCACAGGTGAAATCGGAGTTAGGTTCCTGTACCCAGTATGCATTTGAAGACATCATACTTCCTAAGAGCACAGCTATCCCACCACTGGTTCAAAGCTAAAGCACAGTTGAAAGATTTCCCATCATTTTTAGAGACTTTAAATAGAACAGCTTGTTCATAAAATAACTATCAAAAGAATGAAATGGAAATGCTTTCCTGCAATCAAATTCTGGCATTTAAAAATCTGTAACACGCTCCTGGGCATTTTGTTCTGACTGCCCTGACTTGAACTTGGTGGGGGCCGAAGGACATGGCAGAGTTTATTCACACATAAATGCCACCTGACTCCATCACCGGAATGTCTGACTACGAGGTTGCTGGAGCCAAACCTGGGTTACATCTTATCAAACTGGTGGGACCCTCGAACTAAACTCCTCTGCTCTCCTGAGAAGGAGTGGACAAAGAACGGTAAAACGAGCTCACATCCATGATGTTCAGTAAAAAACAAAACGAGGGAATAACATGGGGTCAATGTGCACTCATCTAATAGCTTAGGCCGTCCCTCCCACGTAAGATTACATGCTGGAATGGTAATCTGGAATCTCTACAATGGCCTTAATCACAAAGAAATGGGTCCCTTATAGTTACTAAATTTGATTTCTCTGTGATGCAAGAAAACGTACTCTTCCAATACAGAAAAGTGTGCCTTAGTATGAAGGGGAAGTAAAGGTGTTAACTATTTATTCACCAGTTAACTGGAGAATTCAATGCACACTACTCACCTGAACACACTCATTAAACAAGGTTTAATTAAATCATTTTCTAATTTTTGTGCCATTTTTATGTTTTACAAACCTGGGGAGGAAATATTTGGTAATTAATACATTTTATTTGCTTCATCTGTGCTATTAGTTATGTAATATTGTATAAGGATGTAATATTGCTAATTCTATTACAGATTCAAACTATGAAGTTTGATCATCACTACCCTCTTTGAGCCATTTTGTCTGTGTTGTAACATGCCCCCAAATACTACTGAGTCCTTTGCTCTGTATGCTGTAACTAATGAATAAAAATAAAATTAATCCAGGAAGGAAGGAAGGAAGGAAGACCCACTCTTGGGTTTCCTTCTAGAAGGACAGCATCGAAGGTTTAAGTAGTTCTGTGAAATTACATACGCCATATGCTTCAGACCTCTGATTGCCAGTATTTTGGCTCAGTTTATTGCTTTTATTTCATAGGAAACACAAGCACTCTATTTGAAAGGCTTGTTAAATAGTCTAACGCTACATTGAAGTGAAGAATGAACTGAAACAAGCAAGACCTCACATTACCTGAAGTGAACACTTCTTTGTTACTTAGCCAAATTGTCTTCACTGAGCTCCAGAATGTGAAAACTGCTGTCCTCGCCACAGTGATGTCGTCACCGGCACTTACTTACCGGTTGCCCTTATGGGCGCCAGCTGGCTTCCTGAGACGGGGATTACACAATCTGAGTCAAACATGTCATCTTCCTGTGCAGAAAAACATAATCCAAAAGGTTCTTGTTGCCAAGAGTTTGTCCATGATGTAGAAATACACAGCGGTGTTTATTAAGATTTCCATTCAGCATTCTTTAAATGATTGATACGAAGTGATTCTCACTCATGCATGTAGCCTCAGGGACTGCTGTTGAAAAGCTTACCAGAGATGTGGCATGTTAGATTGTCTAGGGTCACCTCCAAGGAATGTTGGATGTAGTTAGTTCCTGATGCTGTCAGAGATTGGGAGAGTTTATGCAGGATGTCTGGGAAGTTCTGACAGTCTCCACAGCTCGGGGCTTCTGAAACTCCGTGCGGGTGCTTCCTGCGCACCACTTGTTTATTCGTGTGCGTATCACAAAACAACAAACGGAGAAGAGGCAAGATGCACTGGTTTCTGCAGCCTGGCAGCAAGGCAGGCGAAGGTTAGCTGGGAGACTATCACAGTGTGGATTCAATTTAGCTTTGGGACAAGCTTACCTATCCAAATAGTACATCTGGACCTTCATTAACTAAAGATAAAGTAGGTACAGTTTAAGTTACTTTAGAAATCTAAATATGCACAAAATAGTTTAAAGATTCCTACGTATTCATTACCCAACTTCAAACACTATCAATTTGTAGCTAATCTTATTAAACTTCTTTCCTACTTACTAATCATCCTCTTTCTGGTATAACTAAAAATATGAAACCTTTTTAACATAATTACAATGCCATTTTTCCTCTTAAAAATATAATAATTTCACCAAATACTCAGACTTCAAAATTCTAGTTTTCTTATAAATGTTATGATTTTTAAGTTTGTTAGGAACAGAATCCAAATAAGTTTCACGTTTTGCAGTTGTTAAGTCTTTTAAGTTTCTTTTAATTCATAAGTTCTTTCATCTCTCTTCTCCTTCTCTTCCCCTCCTCCTCTTCTTCCTCCTCATCTTTCTTCTCATTATTTATTTATTATTATTTTTTTTAAAGATAATTTTTTCCCTTTTTTTTTAAATTTTATTTATTTATCTTTAGAGAGGAAGGGAAGGAGAGAGGGAGAGAAACATCAATGTGCGGTTGCCTCTTGTATGTCCCCTGACGGGAACTGGCCTGGCAACCCAGGCATGTGCCCCGACTGGGAATCGAACCTTGATCCTTCGGTTCGCAGGCCCGCGCTCAATCCACTGAGCTACACCAGCCAGGGCTCATTATTTATTGAAGAAACAAAATTTTGTTTCATCAAAATTTTGTTTCCATTTGTTCTATAAAATTTCCCACAATGCATTTTTCTGACATCTTCATATTGTCATTTAGCATTTTCTGCTGTCTTCTTATTTACTCTACCTTGTTAGTTGGATTTACAGGCCTGATCTAAATTAGGTTTTGGGGGCAAGACTACTATCTAGTTTGTTAGAGCAGCCGTAACACAGTACCATCGGCTGGGTGATTTAAACAACACAACAGTACTTTCTCACAACTCTGGAGCCCAGCAGTCCAAGATCAAGCTGTCATGGGGCTGGTTTTTTTGGAGGCCTCTCTCTGTAGATGGCCATCTTCTCCATGTGTCTGCATGGTCATTCCTCTGTACTGGTCTGTGTTCAAATCTCCTCGCCAGGATGCCGCTCGTTTGGGATTAGGTACCACCCCAATGACCTCATTTTAATTACCTCTTTGAAGAATCTGTTTCTAAATATAGTTACATTCTGAGGTACTGGGGGTTAGGACGTCAACATATGAATTTTGGGAGGGCAAAATTTAGCTCATAACAACTACTTTCCAGGTGGTGGTGTGTTCTTTCATCAACATGTACACACAGGGTAGGGCAAACGTAGATTTACAGTTGTGAGAAACTGAAACAGAGAGTTCATTCTTATATTAATTGTTGTATTATTTTCCATGTGAACAACTGTAAACCTACTTTTGCTCCATCCTGTAATAACTAATTGTTTCTTTTTTTCTGGTTTTGGCAGCCACTGATGATTGGTGCCTGGATTCATTAATTTGTTAACGTTTGCAAGGTGGTTATGTCCTAATTCCTTTATTCCTTCTTTATGTGTTAGCTAGATTACTTTGATTCTTTTAAAGTCACCTCATGTGCTATTTGATTGCAGTGGTATAGTGTGCAGTGCAAAGGCAGAGTAATATTTGATTCCTTCCTTTTATTTATTCATTTTCAAAATAAGTTGGTCCATGGGAATTCTTCAATGTGACCAGTTTGTCATGGTTTTTTAGGTGACATTACAAACTCATGAATATTTATGTATATGTAGGTAGATGTATATAAATCCATTGCAGCTACCACCCTTTTCTCCAAGTTGCCTTTTTTTTTTTTTTTTTTTTTTTTTTTGCCAGTGGGGGTCTCTTCAAGTTCTTGGCTTCTTAAGTCCCTTGGACAGGACTGTAGTCATCTTGGATATCTTCCTCTCCTGGAATGGCAGGGTGTACCAGACTCCTGTTTTCCATTTCCTTCCCCAGATATGCAATCAACCATTTCTCCGAGCCTATTTCCTTTTGGTAGACAAGCTTTTTGAAGAGTAGAAGTAAGTACTAGTGGAGCTCAGAGCTCCTGAGTTGGTTCCCATGTCTAGGCCTTTATAATGAATAGCACCATGAAAAAAATATATAAACACGCAATCATATATATGCACACATACATCTTCCAGTCACATTCAGGATTTGTTTTTCAGCTCTTTTACCTTAACAGCTATGTTTCCTTTCTCCCACTTTAAGAATCTGGTACTCCACCGAACCAGGGATGACTGAACCATCACATTATTGCTCATTTGCTTTAGCCCTCCGCAGAGTCAGTCACTACCAACACTTCCACCAAGCTTTTAGCAGATCTTTTTGTTCTTAGAACATATCCCACTAGAGATTTATACGCAAATTTCTGTGCATTAAAGTTTCTTGGAATAATTTCTCTCTGTGGGTTAAATCATCCAACTGTTAATAGATACCCATTTAGGATTTTTAAAAATTATATTTAATTTATCTTATAAATAAGAAGTCGGGTATAAGTCACATCTTACAGGTAAGATGTGCGGAACCAGTAAGGCTTTCCTATTTTGTTCTTGGTGTCGTCACTGTAGGCATCTAACCCGGAGGAAGGGCTGGGTGGTGTCATGGTAGATTTGGGGGAGGTGATGCCTGAATCATGTCTTACTGAATAGCTGCAAAGGTGACTTTGATTCTGGGAGACACTGTGTTGAGGGCCTTAGCTCTGCTCAGTGAAGAACACATTTGTTCTGCCACCCACCATGTAACTTTCCTTTGAATTTTAATGAGTTCGCCTTTAAGCTGCCAGACAGAAAATAAGCCACAGGTTCAGTATAAATTCTGCCATCTTTATATGTTGCTATGGAGGCTAGAAATGAGAACCTTCTGTCAAATATGTGGTTATTGTGCTCCAAGGTAATTCATCTGAACAGGTGACGTTCCATCTCTAAAATGATAGCACCTTGGAATCTAAGCACAGCAATTTTAGAGCTAACTCCTGTCTGTCTTCAAGCTCAGGTGACTTCATGCAGCTTGCCTGAATCCTCCTCAAAATTTATGTTCTCAAATATACGTTTCCATTGCACCCGCTAAAATACTCCCTGTTGTAACAGGCATTGCACTTAGTAGTTAGACTTCGTTAAGTGTGTAAGCCCAGCACCAAGTGTGCCAGGCACACTTATGTAATCAACACATATTGGTTGACCAAATATTTTGATCATGCATCCTAATGCACTCTAGTATAATTATCTGTTTATGTGTCTCTTCTCCCCACTCTATGATAAGCTCTTTGAGAGAGGGAACTCTGTCTTATTTCCATGGTATTATACTTGTCCATAATATAGACAGAATGAAGAAAAAAGTGATACTATTGAAAACAGAATTAATAGAGGATAAACACAAGATGCTCTTGAGGATCATGTTGTAAGTATGAAGCCACATTAAAATATAAAGTGATGACATACTTACAAACTGTGGTTTAACTGACTCTCAGCTGTGGTTTAACACCACAGCCTGACCTCTGTACCCTCAGACCTTCTCAGTGTTGCATCCGTGCTGGGGATTTCACATCCGTTAACTTCATTCTCAAGACAGCACCATGCGGTAGCTCTTATCATTCTCCTTTTTATCCTTGACACTGAGGTGCAGAGAACACCTACACATTTCCTAAAAGAAGGGAATTAACTCAACTACATCCAACTCCAAAGTCTTGTTTATAGGACCTTCCAGTTATGAAAATTTGAAATTATCAGCAGTCTTAAAAGAAAAAGTAAAAAAAGAAAATAATGAAAAGCAAAAATGATAGTAAGTAACGTGCATTCAATGGAATGGATGATTATTATTTTGTTGTTTTACCTAGTAATATAGATATTAGCTAAATGACCTTATCAACTATTTGTTTGGTAATATAAGAATATTTGAAATTACCATGATCGGGACATGCTTATGGCTTTATAAAATTTAATAGATACTAGAGAATAAAACACAATCCAAATACTTGTAATAATATAGCTTTTTTTTAGTATTCTTTTCAGTACTGAACTCTATTTGCCTGAGCCTGAAATTTTAGCCCATCTGGTTATTTTTAGTTTGCAGTCAATGCTTGGATTTCATTGCCATAAACCGTTCTGTTGGGTCCACCATCTGCTCTGTCGGTAACCTGGGTCTGAAATAGGTTCCAATGGTGATAGTTCTGATGTGTGAAATGCTGAGAAATTATAGGATCGGTCAGTGGATTGACAGTGCCTCTTTCTAACACACTTTGATGTCAGTTTATTATACAGAGGATAATTTGCCATGAAGGGCTACATTCTGAAATGAGCTGAATTTTTCCCCATTTGGGCAAGGGATAGCCTAGTAGGTTTTCTTTGTAAGAATACCAGCACTGTCTCTTTCTTTAGCTGGTTTTTCTCCCCAAAACAGTAGCTTTTTTAAAACTGTTGCATCTTATCCTTTGGTTGCAAGTGCTCCATCCTGAGATTAGCAATGTTCATTCATTCAACAACAAACATTTCTGTGCCGCCTACAGTGAAATCATTATGTAAGGCTATTTCCGTCGTGTCTCCCCTGATAGGATATAAGGAAGGAGGAATTGGGTCTGTTTTGTTACCTCCTAAAACTCCAGGCCTAGCACAGTGCGTGGCACATAGCTGGAAATCAGGCATTTGTCAAATGGATACCTGGGGACCAACTATCTGTGTGGCAGTCCATAGTGACACGGGAGCTCTGTACTGACCTGACTACCTGCAGCTTCCTGAGAACCCTCTTCCCTCACCACCCAGCTGAGAAAAGACGAGCGTGGGCGGAGGCTTGGGGGAAGGAAATGTGAAGATCGTTTTTAAGTAACAGACACAAAGGGCCAAAGCAGGAATGGGTGCTGCTGATCTCAAAAATTGCAGAATTTTGCTAGTTATCGCTTATGGGTACCCACCCCCTGTGCCAAGAACTATGGCCTTCACCATAGAAAGCTGTCTAGATTTATGGATGTTTTGAGGAAAACAACTCCAGGAAAAAAAGCATGCATTTATGTACCAATATATTTTAAATCGTGGCTGTCATTAAACCTGTGCTAGTTTAACAAGAGGCTTTGGCAGCAGTATTTCATTTTGGAATAAAACAGGCAATTTTCTACACACCACCTAACTAGGGCCAAACATAAGCACACCTTACACCTTTCTGCCGAAAAAGAAAGCCCTGTTCATTCAGGTCAATGAATAATTCTTTAGTGCTAAAAGTCCTGGTTTTAAACAGAAAGTTTTTTTCAACTTTGGAGCCCTTAACTATTAAAATTATGGTTGACTATTGCTATTTCTCCCATTTTATAATTATGTTGATCAAAATAAAATGATTGTACATTGTATATAATGCAGTGCTAATTTTTTCAATTTTAATGAAATAATTTAGGTCCATGTACATAATACATGCAAGCAGTAATAAAATGCTTATAAAATAAAAATTTTTCCTTTCTCCCTACCCCTAGCCCAACATTCTCTTCACCAAATGCAGCCCCGTTTTAGCTTACTTGGTGCGTCTGGCGCTTAACCCAGCTTTTCACACAGTCAATGTCCCCTCTGGAGTCCTCGCTTGGCCCACTCCTGTCTGCGTTGATATTCTCTAGTTCCCTGCATGGTCACATTCCTGGTTCTCTCCCTTATCCCATCTTGGGAATTCCCTTTGCCTGTTACCTCTGTTGTGACTCTTGTTTCTTGGATCAATATTTCTTTCTCCTCCTTTGATTTATTCCCACCCCCGGTCTTGCTAGATAATATTCTCTAGCTGCTGCCTAGGAAAAAATGCTTTGAGGTGCATTTTTCTTTTTTTAGAAAATACATGCCTGAAAATGCCTCCCCCCACTCCCCCCAACAACCTTCCTGCCTGAGGATTTGGCTGGTTGTGGAATTATGGGCTGGAAGTCACTTTCCGTGAGACGTGGGAGTCGTCACCCTGCTACCTCCTAGAGTCCAGTGTCACTGAACACGTAACGAAGTGTGATGCGCCACTGATTCCTGATCCTTCGTAAACATCCCAGTTTTCCTCTGGAAGGCTTTAGAAATGTCTCTTCATCCAAGTATAACGAAGTCTCACTGTGACGTACCTTGATGCTATTTCTTAGAATCTAGTTTGATGGAAACTTTCAATCTGGAAATTCATGCTATTCCCTTCTGAGAAGTTTTTTATACTATTTATTTCCTTCTGTTTTCTCTGATCTCTTACTAGTTAGATATTAGACTAATTTAATTGATTCTTTTATTTTCATATTTTTCCTTTTATTTTTTTCCATCTCTTACACTTTTTGTTCTACTTTTAGGAGATTAACTCAGCTATACAGTAAGAAATGTCTAACCTCTAGTGAATCTCTATATTGATTAGGTTTAGCTAATAATATAATGTGAATTTTAATGCATTTAGATACATTATTTTAATGTACTTCATTTATTTAACTAGTAGATAACATTCATTAATAGAGTGGCCTGATTTTCTCAGGATAGTTTTATTTTAGACTGTTGTCCTTGTGACTATTTCAATTACCTTCTTGTTTCCCTCTCCAAAGTGCCCTATTTTAGGTGGTAAATAATATGGCCACACTATTTACTGAGTACTTAGTGTGTACTAAGTGCTGTTCCAAATGCTGTATATGTAACAACAACACATCTATACAACAACCCAGTGGAGTAGATTCTGTTACCATCATTCGAAAGGTTGGGGAACTGAGGGGTAAACAGCCTAAGTCATTTTCCGTGGCATCACAGCTAACAGGCAGTGAAGCTGGAAAGTTCGGCTTCTGGGCCGTTGCTCTTAATCTCTGTCTAGACACTGTTTCATAGCTGCTAACAATCCCCTATTTGGGAGATACTAGATTATTCCTGACTTTGTTGTACTGCAAATACTTTTGGTCTCCCTTTTAGCTAAATCTTTGTGCATCTTTTATGTTATTTCTTTGGGAAAGATAAATTCCCAGTGAAACCAGCTTTCTGGATTCCGCACTCTTCCAACTACGCCATACTGTGCACTTCTTGATGATGGTTGCTCATTAACAAACCTTATGATTATGCAAAGGAAGCTAAGAAAGCAGACTGGGGGAGCTGACCCTCTAAAAAGAGCTGTGTTTTTCTGATTCTGAAGTAAATGAAAAGTTAGGGGAGGTTGTAGTTAATTCTGACCTGTTAAGACTCACGTTGCTTTTCTCCTCCATGGCTGGCATCTGGTTTGGTTGTCCTTACCTTGGAGTTCACAGCCTCCTTCACACCCCCATCTCATGATAATGGCAGATCGTAGGAACTTGAAGTGCTCCTTAAGACATTATTCCTAAGACAAATCTATAAATCAGCAGATAAGCGGCAAATATCTCAAGCTCCAAGTTGGCAAAGAGGCCACTTTGTCATGGCATTAGGTCAGAGGCATGTCAGCAGCTCCTCTCTGGAATGATGTTTGCCCGTGAATAATTCTGTTGATTTCATAATATCAGGGACTCTTTCATTGCATGGATAAAAAATTCACCCAAGTAGGCAGCCAGAGACTTTCCTAAACTGTTCTTTAAAACCAGCTTAAATTTGATCTCTCTTTGGAAGTCATCATGACTTGAACTCCCTCAGCTTCTCCAGCCCAAAGGATACCAATGTGTGCTGTTAGACAAGAAGAACTGGGGTTTGCAGATCTGATTTAAGTGCCCCATTTTGCCAAGCACTGTGTTAAGGGAAAGAAAGAAAAAGAAAACAAGATACTTCCATGACCCACAATTCTCAGTAATGGTGTGTAGCTTCTGCAGAATTCACTCAAATCTTCAAACAAAACAAAAAGCCCTGTCAGCTCACTGTAATACATTCTTTTATGACCTCTTCTAATTTGACTGTAAATTGTTTTCCCATTTCCTATCTGTGCTTTTTATTGTTATTCAAATTAGAAATAATGTATGTATTTATTGGAAAACACCCAATTGCAAACAAAAGAGACAAAAATGAGTTAATCATTAGGTCTCATATCTAGAGAAACTTAAATTATTTAAAACAAGAGGATGTTTCTTTTTTAAAAAAAACTATACTTTATTGTTTATGCTATTACAGTTGTCCCAGTTTTTCCCCCTTTGCCCTTCTCCACCCAGTACCCCCCACTCCCTCAGGCAATCCCCACACTGTTGTCCATGTCCATGGGTCATGCGTGTATGTTTTTTGGCTGCTCTGCTCCTATGCTATACTTTATATCCCCATGACTATTTTATAACTACCAATTTGTACTTCATAATCCCTTTACCTTTTTTGCCCATCTCCCTGAGAACCTCCCATCTGTCAACCATCAAAATGATCTCTGTAGCTATGATTCTGTTTCTGTTCTGCTTGTTCATTTATTTTGTCTTTTCCTCTAGATCCAATTGTTGATAGATATGTATTTATTTCCTCCTTCCTCCTTCCTCCTCCTCCTCCTCCTCCTCCTCCTCTTCTTCTTCTTCTTCTTCTGACTATTTAACATTTCATATAATACTGGTTTGGTGGTGCTGAACTCCTTTAGCTTGTTCTTGTCTGGGAAGCTGTTTATCTGCCCTTCGATTCTAAATGATATCTTTGCTGGGTAGAGTAATCTTGACTGTAGGTCTTTGCTTTTCATCGCTTTGAATATTTCTTGCCAAGCACTTCTAGCCTGAAAAGTTTCTTTTGAGAAATCAGCTGACAGTCTTATGGGAACTCACTTGTAGGTAACTGCTTTTGTTTTGCTGCTTTTAAGAGTCTGTCTTTGTCTTTAACATTTGGCATTTTAATTATGACGTATCTTGGTGTGGTCCTCTTTGTCTCCATCTTGTTTGGGACTTTCCACACTTCCTTGATTAGTGTGTCTATTTCCTTCATCACATTAGGGAAGTCTCCTGTCATTATTTTTTCAAATAAGTTTCCAATTTCTTTCTTTCTTCTCCTTCCAGCACCCCATAGTAGGAATATTGATATGCCTGTCCCAGAGTCTCCTTACACTATCCTCATTTTTTAGAATTCTTTTTTCTTCTTGCTGTTCTGATGGTTATTTTTTGCTTCCTTATATTCCAAATCACTGATTTGATTCTTAGCTTCGTCCACTCTACTCTTGATTCCCTGTACATTGTTGTCTATTTCAGTTAGTGTATCCATTGTTTCTGACTGGAGTTTTTAATGCTGTTGAGGTCCCTCACTAAGTTCCTTGGCATCCTTATAACCAGTGTTGTAAAATCTCTCTCCATCTAGTAAAATGCTTGTCTCCATTTTGTTTAGTTCTTTTTCTGGAGTTTTGTTCTGTTCTGTCATTTGAGCATGGTATTTGTCTCTTTATTTTGGCAGCCTCTCTGTGTTTGTTTCTATGTGTTAAGTAGAGCTGCTGTGACTCTGCATCTTGGTCGTGTGGCCTAATGTACTAGGTCTCCTGTAGAGTCCTGTGGCACAGCCTCCCCTATTTCCCAAGCTGGGTACTCAAGTTGTGCCCACTGTGTGGGCTGTGCACACCCTCCTTAAAACAAAAAGATGTTTCAATTCAGAAGAAAGAAAAGTCAACCCACACCCAGTTAATGCCACCATTCTCCATCAATGTACATTGTATTGCAATCTTCTGTTCATATGTATCTGTCCTGAAAGTCTCTGAGCTACTTGAGAGTAGCGACTCTGCTTATTTATTTTTAATGTTCTGAGCACCTGACGTGTAGCACATCTTCATTTTATGTTTGTTGAAGTATACCTTTATTGGTCTTTAGGATGTAATAAACTGAAAAACATACCATTGATTTAATGACGGGTTTATCTGGGCACCACATTTGTATCCTACATTTGTAAACAACTGTTATAAAACACATCCTCATTTCAAGAAAATTAAAATTTAAAATGTATGTCTCAGAGTGGAAGAAATTCTCTAATTGCCCTTTACTGGACTTCCAATCTCAAAAACAACACTGTGTACCTTGGCCCCATTATTCAGAAGATGAAGATTCTTTAGTGTTGGTTATATTGACTCAAATCACCCTACTTCCTTCGGTGCTTTTTCTGAGACCACTGACAACTCCCACATATTTATCTGTTACTGTTTTCTTGGGTTTCCATTTCTGTGTATTAAACCCTCCTCTTTAAAATTCTTCAATGGCTTTTTATAGCCTTCTTTTGCCCTAAGAGCCCTACTCTTGGATTCCTTTCCTCCTTCAGTGGTTCTCATTTACCTTGTCCTCAGTGTGGGCAGCACCCCCACAAGGCCCAGACCCCACCTTCTCTCAGTCTTCACTAGTGGCATTCAACCCTGGCCTTTTCATTCATCACAACAGCCCTTCAAAAACGTCCAAGCCCAGATCCCAACATATATTAATGGAATCAGTCAACTTGGACTGAAATGTTAGTTCTGTGACCCTTGATCATGTAACTTGACCCCTGAAATTCAATTAAGATGTTAAAGTCTGCTTCTTCATAGTACTGAATACATTCTAACTCCCCATCATTGTAGAAATTTTTTCCCATGTATTTAAAGCCCATGTTTCTTTGAAAGCTCACTCGAATCCCTCTTTCTTCCCAGAATCCTCCATAATCACTATTTTTTTTTTTTTGGCTCATTTGCAAAGCACACTAGAAACTGAAAATGGGCCTGTTAAAAGTGCAATAGTCTCCTAGCTGATCTTCCCGCAACTGTTCTTGTCACCTTTCAATTCGTTCTCCACATAGCACTCAACTATTCCAGTGTTCTTACAAAAAAATTGAATCATGTTGCTTCTTATTTTGAATCTTCTAATAAATTCCCTTTGTTCCTAAATTAAAATCCAAATTCTCTAGTCTGGACAGGACACAGGGTTCTAGAAAATCTAACCCTCATCTCTCTATCCTCCCCAGGCTTTCTGTAGTCCAGCTGCACTGGTCCTAATCTGATACATCCTTTCCTACTGCAGGGCCCCGCGCATGCTCTTTCCTCCACCAGGAAAGTGCTTACTAAGCTCACCATTTCAAAGTCAGCTCGGTGAACTCTTCTCGGATTGTCAGTCCAGGTAGACGCCCATAGTAAAGCCTCTTTATACCCCATAAATGCCCTTTGTGATGAAATGTTTTATCATAAACTGGATGGAATAGGTACAGTATAAACTTTTTCTTGAGGATCCTCTTAGAGTGGTTGATTTGTTGCCATAGCATGAATTTTATTTGTACTTAAAAATTATTTAAAAGCATGAAACCTAGTATAACGTTCTTTAAAAGTCATTTAGTTATTTAATATCTCTCTTCCTCTAGAATACAAGTTCCAAGACTGGCATACTCTGGGCCGGTTTTGCTCACCACTCTGGCCACAGAATCTAGTATTGCTTTAAACATAGGAAGTGCTGAATTTAGTGAGTGATGGCTGCTGACCGAGGATGGAACATGAAAATTAATTGGGAGACTAAGCACTAACCTTGCCCAGGAAAGAGACAGCCCTCAATTGCCCTTAGAGAATGCCAAGGGGGCGGGGCACTCCTGGGCCTGCCCTAGGCAGAATCCTATTCAGGAGCATCTTCCCAGCCTTTTAAGCAGTTGGATATGCTTAAAGTTGCACAAGGGAGGCCACATTTAGGTATTGACATCCAAACTAGTCACAAGTAGTACCTGAGCCAGAGGCTACTGGACGAGTCCAGGGGCTCATCAATACACTAAGATTTTGTTAACTTTTCTAATTATAATTTTCTAGTTACAAGTGCCTCCATTATTAATTTGTCACTCAACATATGCAAACTTGATTTTGTTATTTTTCCTCATATATATCTATATAGATACCCAATTTTCCAACTGAATCTATAATCCCCTAAGTACAAGGACTTTTTCACAAATGCTTTGAATCCTCACGACCTGATACAATTTGTATCATATTCCCTAGAAATGAACATTGCCAGCATTCTTTCACTCATGGGAATTGTTCCAAACTTCAATATTTCTCAGATACTTTCTAGTAAGTTTTTTAATGTTTAAATAAGTGCAGCAAAATTTCACATTTATCTATGCTTGTTGAAGTTTCTTTGATTTTCCAGTGGCCTTTAATATTTTGGGTGGGGATTGGAAGTATTTGATAGGAGGTTTGTAGGTAGATGCCTGCAGTTTTATCTGAACAAAGTGGGATAGTTTAATTAGAACATATGTTTTGCATGCAATAAATTATAACGATTTGTCTGTGGTTTAAGTATAGGATACACTTTATATATTAGATGCAGGAATTGCCCAGTGACACCTTTTGTCGTCCTGAGATTGTGTTGCAGTTACTAGGACTTTTGACAGAGGGGTTGAGGGTCTGTCTCTTTCTGGTGCGGTTTGTGTTGTTGTGGTGTAGCAGAGACTAAAGTCCATGAATTTTGCACACACCCATGCTGTATCCTTCCATATGAAAAATGAGGTGAAATAGGCTCCAGAAACCCTTGCCTCCACAAAGCAAAGGCTAGCAAAGATATTACCAAATCTGCAGTCTTGTAAAAGCAGTGCTGATTGATCCCTCCCCTCTTAGGAATCTGAATTATATGTTACATCTAGATGACAAACACGGATTTGCTCTTTTCCTGTAATTTAACATACCTTGAGCCAGACATGTTTAATTTATAGGTTAGAAGCTGCCTTAAGGTAGCATGAATTCAAGCCATTGTGTGACTTCAGTAGGATTACATTTATTAACCAAGATTACCCATTATGATGGTCTCTAGGCCAACTGCATGAAATGAGCTATTTTTTTAAACCAAAAACAATTATATTGTTGTTTTACTCATATAGTTGAAGCTACCCTACTCATTCCATTGCTGGTCTTAATTGCTACAGGCTGGTTTTCTTTCTCTCCCCTATATTGTATGCTTGCTTTACCCATTTTCTCCACTTAATTAAAATCTATAGATAGTGAAAATTTTGTGTTTATTAGGAGTAAAAAAATAAATAAAGCAGTAACATACTTAATTTTTTTAATTATCCCTT
Organism: Glossophaga mutica; assembly: GCA_039655065.1. Lineage (NCBI taxonomy): Eukaryota > Metazoa > Chordata > Mammalia > Chiroptera > Phyllostomidae > Glossophaga > Glossophaga mutica. The sequence continues at coordinate 89,653,616 of CM077311.1, forward strand.
TTACAAATTTAGGAAGGAAACTAATTAATTAAAAATGTATTCATATGTGCTTACCATGGGTTTTGGTATCTGTGGCTTATTTCATCAGTAGCAGCTTGACTTAGTTCTTTATACTGTAAAAGGAAGAAAATTAATGTACCCTAATTCCAAGTTAAATAAGCACCAACATGTCTAAGGGTCTACATTCCTAATTGAAAGGGAAGTCAGGGTGGGCAATTTAACAGAAAATGCTAAATTCAGTTAAGAGAAGGTGGTCTTTTGATTCTATTTTTTCCACTTATTTATCTATTTATATAAAAGTACTGCACCATTCAAATTCTTTGAATAAGTACACACTCAAAGCAAATAACTAAAATCACGGCAATACTGCCCTTGCTTTTGGGAAGAAAACAGACATCATCAGTTGTCTCATGCATAGTTGGGCATAATTTTTCCTAAACAAAGTTAAATTTGCATTATAAAGATTCACCCTATCAAAGGTATCTTTTGTATTTTCAGTTACAGTTTACATTCGATATTATTTTGTATTCGTGTCAGGTGTAGAGCATAGTGGTTAGACTGTCACGTACTTTACAAAGTGTTCCCCCAATAGTTCCAGTACCCGCCTGGCACTGTACACAGGTATCACAATGTTATTGACTGTGTTCCCTATGCTGTGCATCCCTGTGAAGATTTGGAAATAACCAATGTGTACTTCTTAATCCTTCGGCCTTTTTCACTCAGTCCCCACACCCCCATCCCCTCTGGCAATCCTGAGTCTAGAATTGTCAATAAAAGTATAAAAACTGAAATAAATATGACCTACGTGTTTTACTTTCTCCCTGTAAAAGGACAGATGTTGAGTAGCAAGAAGAGTGTTGTCAGTGATCTCTGGGCTCCTTCCCCTGTTTCTGATTCCTGTCTAAATAAACAGGCCTTCAAACTGCTGTCTATCACCTAGACTCAGAGGGTTTGGGCCTTTTCCCTCTACTGTCATGGAATTAGAGAATGTGGTGGTAACAACGTATGAAAGAGCTGGATTATACACAGGTAGCTGTGGTAAAGTGTAGATCTGAAAACTTTCAGAAAGCATAATTTGGAACGTTGATAAAATATTTGTTAGCTTAGAACTAGTTCTCACATGGAAAAAAAAGTCTCACACCCTCTGGTGTACATTGAAATTATCACTGAATAAGTGATCTCTATAGCTGCCTTCTTTCCCACAGGAACTAGCCAGTGGATGGCACATGTTACACGTAAGCATGGGGAATAGAGGTGTCAGATTTATACTGAAAAGGGTTTTGGTCTGTAATAATTTCTAAGTTTTCCATACTGGGGTTGGGAAACAATGATATGGATTATCAAAAGTACTTCGCTTCAGTTTTAGAATGAAATGTTTGCTTACATCGATATGGGATGCTATATTTGTACAAACTAGTAAAATCATATTATAATAATCTCAATAGCATAGGATTTTTTAAAATCTTCCTTTTCTTTTTTTTCCCTCAGACTTTGGTTTAGAATGACTTTTCTGATCAAGTGCTTCAAAGTGACTTGCTCTGGAAAAGCAGATCTACTTCCTTAAGTCACCTACTCAGGGACAAAGACCTGAAGCCCCGGTCACTTCTCTCTGACGTCCACATACAGAGTAAAGAAAGTAACAAATGGGATTTTAATGCAAGGTTGCACCACTGTCCCACAGAAAATTTGAAAAGTTATTGTCTCTATGTAATGAAAAGATCATGGTGTAATACTGGTTCTTCAATGGATTTCTGACATATTGATTTCCTGAAATTTGATCTTATCAATTGACTTATAAATAATTTTATTGTCAGCTTCTGGACTAATTGTTTGGGATTTCAATAATCTCCTCTGATCTCCATTTACATTTTTAAGAACCCAAAATGCAAAAATCCATCTTCTTAATCTGGAAAGACTTTTCTTTTTTCTTTTTTTTTTTTATTAAATTTTTTTTTAAGATTTTTATTTATTTATCTTTAGAGGGGAAGGGTAGGAGAGAGGGAGAGAAACATCAATGTGTGGTTGCCTCTCGTGTGTCCCCTGCTGGCAACTGGCCTGCAACCCAGGCATGTGCCCTGACTGGGAATCGAACCGCGATCCTTTGGTTCGAAGGCCCGCGCTCAATCCACCGAGCTACACCAGCCAGGGCTGGAAAGACTTTTCTTAGAAACAAAATAATAGATCCTCTCCCTCCATTTCTCCTATAGATATCAGTGTATAACGTCATAAAACTTTTGTTATCTAAAATAAGCTGGCCCTTCTCTATTGTAATATATTAACAAAATTCTTCGATTTTTTTGGACAGTCATTCTCACTGTGGTATTAAATCTAGTGAAATTCAGAATGAAAACTACCATTTTTTCACTGGTCGGCTGTTTATGAGAGTAAATAAATAACTGATTCAAAAATGAATTCAACATCTTCATAGAAACAGGTAACAATGATTGGTATATTCTCTATATTAAGGAAATTAGTGAAAATCTTTTACAGTAACTTGAATGTTTTCAAATAGCAAAAATAATAACTCAAAATTGGATATTTCCTGTTAAGCCATTTTTCAAAAAGTCTCAGCATTAATAAAAGGGAAATATCTGCTAACTACATTCAGACACTATAAATTGGACACAATTTCTGAATGACTTAAAAATTGTTAAATTTGACTTAATTGCAGACATTTGGTGCTCATTCTAGTTGACAATTAAAATCATTGCTTATACTTCACTTTTAATGCCAAACCCCTCTCGTCTAGTCCTGACATACTTAGGAAATTTTGGGCAGATTGATCACTGAGAAATCCTTTGGCTTTGTTGCCATGCTTAACTCAAGATGCTTTTCTTAGTGTATTCAATTTTGACTTTCCTTACCAGAAAGTACCACTTTCCATCTCTATAACTATGAGGTCTTTCTCTCCAGTAGAATAAATATAATGGCAATGTATTTTAAGAATGCAGACACTAAGGTTTCTCTTCTCCATCCTCCTCCTTGGTAACATAGAGTTCTTAGTACCAAACATTTGAGTGGAAAATCCCCTAAGGCTACCTTTTCTTATGCTAATAGATTTTTTCCTTCACTTGCCTCAATTTGCAAAATATTACTGTTAACCCCGTAAGTGTCTTTCTTCCCACAGCCTGTGAGAAGCATTCTCATTGTTTGTAGCTGGATCACTACGCTGCATAATGTCTTCTATTCTAGACTAGAACTATTATAGAGAGCAAGGGGGCATAAAAGCCTTTGTGTAAATGGAGCATTTAAAGTACTCATTTTATATTCAGAGCATGGGTAGAAACAAAACAATTCTTTCTGAAAAATGTCAGTGTTTAAGGCATGGACTCTGTGATGCATTTTTCTTATTAAAAAGCAAAAAGTGAACAATGCAGAGACTCATACTTCATTTTATGACACATTATATATGGGCACCAATATGAATTATATTCTGGTCTTTCTCTTTTTTTAACTGCAGTGTTTTTAAATAATTTGAAAACATACATCAACTTTCAGCAAATAGACTAAACATTGAGTTTTGTGAGTTTGTTGCTGGTGGCCCCGGTATCTCTGTTTTTGTGGAGTATACAAATGAGCAACATATTCCATTGTTTCTAATGCGCTTGTAATAATAAAATTCAAAACTCCACAAAAGCAGGAAAATAGAGAATATACAGATATGAATGATCCTAGATCCCATTTATTGAGACTGCACTAGATACTATGCTAAATGCTTTACACACAATCCATTTAACGATCCTCTAAGGTATGATTAACATCCCTGTGGCAGACAGAATCCTATGATGGCCACCTTCCCCTCTCAGTTCCTCCCTCCCCACCCCTGCCAAGATTCCCACCCCTTGGTGTACACATTTTCTCCCAGGCATTGACCAAATACTAATCTAGATACTGCTGCAAAGGAATTTTATAGATGCAGTTAAGATCCCCCAAATCAGTTGACTTTAAGAAAGGGGAGATTAACCTCATAGACCTAGCATAAGTAACCAAGTGAGCTCTTAAAAAGATCTTGGCTCCTACTGGCAAAGGGGGTTTAAAGCATGAGAGGGATTTGACATGAGGGAAGTTTTCTGTTGCTGACTTTCAAAGATAGAGAAAGTTGCCCAGTAAGGAATGTGGGTGGCTTTTAGATGCTGAGAATGGCCCCTGGATAACAGCCAGCAAAGAAAGGCATCCTCAATCCTACAACCACAAGGAACTGAAATCTGCCACAACCACATGAACTTGGAAGAGACCCCTACCCTCAGATGAGATCACAACCAGAACTGGGACTTTTATTTTAGCCTATGAGACCTGAGCAGAGAACCCAGCCATGCCTTCCCAGGACTGCTGACCTATAGAAATGGGAGCAAATAAATGGGTGTTGCTTTAAGCTGCCAAATTTGCGATAATTTGCTGGACCCAAAGGAAAACTAATACAACCCCCATTTTATAGGTAGGAAAACTGAGGCATAAAAAACAGTAGGCAGACTAGCATACAAAGAGAGAGGGGGGAAAATGAAGTTTTTCAACTGGCTACTTTCATTTATAAATCAGATTCCATTTTTCATTAACGTCACAAACATAGACTTACCCTGAAAAGCATTATGAATGCTAAGTTGCCTCATTTGTTCTGAGAGAAGGCAAATATCTGTTATTTTCTCCCTGTACTACTCCAGCGACAGTAATATTTTCTTTATTCACATTATGAATTATTATTCTTCATAATAGTATTCCTGTAATTCAAGATACACTAGGATTTCCTTTTAAAGCAAAACTAGAACTCATTTCTGTTGGGAATCATTAGAATTTGCGATGAGTAACCAATCATTCTGTTATGAGCCCTTTATTCAGAGTTGGTTGACAATTGCTACCAAAGCCGGAAATCTGAGCAGCTTCAACTATTCAAGCTACAGAAAAGCTTCCTTAGTCTGTATTTGTGCTCAGTGCAGTTTCTGAAATATAATCAAGTGCCTGTTTTGCAACTGTTCTCACCCTTGGAGTTTTCTAATATATTGGCACTATTGTTAATTCAAAGGTTAAAAAGTATGCTTCTCCCAAGTTAATTGTCCGCTTAGTTTCAAAATACAGAATTACACTAGGGGTGGTAGTTCAGGCATTGTGAACAGTAATAGTAGAACTAAGTGTCAGTAAGAAAAAGTAAGTGGTAAATAGTTTTCAAACAACTATTGAATAACCTAGGAGTAGAATAGCTCTGAATCCAATGCTCACTTAAAAATTCATTTCTCCCCTTCTGTAACCTGGTCTCTCAACAGACACTGTGTGAGAAAAGAAGCAATCTTAGTCTCTATCTCCCCTGTTTATTGATAATTGTCTCTGCGTTTTAAGCACCAGGAGGCATGGAGTTGATGTTGTCAGTACAAGGTCAAATAAAACAGATCTCAGACCTCAAGTTGCCTGAAGCCATTGGGAATGTGGCTGGGATTGTGCAGTCTCATCGCTAACAATAGTTGCACTAAAAACTTTAACAACTCAAAAAAGCTTTCCTGCCACTTCTTCCCCAACTGAAGGAATTCCCATGAATTCCTACAGCACTTGTTTTCGGTGCCATTTTCTTTGCACCCAGCGACATAGCTTGATATAGCAAGGGCCCCTTTACATTTAATAAACTGTTAAGAGTGCTTGATTTCTTAGCTTCAGTCCTGGGAAAAGAGTGGGGATCTCCGGACTGCTAGTCTCATTTGCTATGCATTCTATGCATTTTTGTCAACACACCCGAGGTGTTCTGAGAGTGTTGTATGTGAATAGTAGGGAAAAACTATAAACCTAAATTTTTAATGATTTTAGAATTTCTCCTAAAGATCTTTAAAAGCCAGAATAAATGCCAGATTTAGAAAACAGATGTTCTGGTATTTTAGCCACCTGTGCTTAGGATATTCAATCACTCCCAAGTTTCAAAACTCTTTGAAAGTACATTTAAAGGAGCCTGGCCATGGAGTCAAACCACAGGTTTATTAGAACCCATTCTAATTTATACAGTCTTTCTTAGCTTGGAATCTCTCTATCATCATCAAATAATATTTGTTAAAAATCTATGGCATATGCTTAATTACTACCTGTGAGAAATATGATTTTTTAAAAAGGTGTTTCCATTTAGACACAGACTCAAGATGTTATATTGAGCCCTGACTGGTGTAGCTCGGTGGATTGAGCGTGGGCCTATGGACCAAAAGGTCGCTGGTTTGATTCCCAGTCAAGGCACATGCCTGGGTTGTGGGCCAGGTCCCCAGTAGGGGGCGTACAAGAGGCAACAACACATCGACATTTCGCTTTCTCTCTCCCTTCCCCTCTTTCTAAAAATAAATAAATAAAATCTTTAAAAAAAAGATGTTACGTTGAGCCCTACAAATATTAGTAACCACCATGGTGTATTTTTAGCCTTCCTTAACTAGGGGACAAAAATCACCCACTATATTCTAAAGTACATTGAGTTCCTTTTCCTCCTTTCTTTTTTATGTTTCTACATCCTAACAAAAGCTGTGAAAAATAATATTTATTTTTTTCTAATTCACCAATAATTATCTACAAAGTAACCTCAACAAGAGAGAGAAAGCCCTTTGTTTCGATGAGGAGCCAGGTCGCCCAGGGGAATGCGGGGGTGGCAGTGTCCCTCGCTACCCAGAGGTGCTTCCCTGTGCAAACACATTACTCTTCATGGAGCTGCTTTGAACACAGTGCAGGGAGCGCGCATCCGTGATATATGCCTCCCCTGTTGCTGAACGGTCTGTTAGAGAAAGGAAGCATCAAACAGAAAATTTATTCACATAAGTTCAGAAGCAAGTAAAACTTTATAAGGAAATTACTTCCTTCCACTTATTTGAGGAATCTTATAGAACCAAATTTTATAAAAAGGGAACAATATAACATCTGTGGGTAAGGAGGTTAATGGTGTTGATATGTTATTTTCAAGAAGAAGGAGGGTTATTTATCCTCTTTAACCAATGTTTCTCCTCCCTCACACATGGTCAGCATGTAGCATTCCCTTACTGAAGGCATCCTGTGGTATCAGAAAATGCACATACAGCACTTCAGGATGAAAGGTGCTAATGTAATTATTTTCATATTAAACCACAAACCATTAGGAAGCAAATAACTTTAAGAAGTGTAAAGTGAGAACTGAACACACACCCATCTGGGGAGGAACAGCAACAACCCAAACATGTCTAATTTTAGAAAAGCTACTTTTTATTTTGCTTGTATAATTTGGTTGAAAAAGGCAGCTTTATTATCTTTAAAATTTTTCTGTATTTATTAGACTATCAATACAGACCATGGGTGTGAGACTCAATATTGGTGACTATGATTCATCCAAATGAACGCAAAGGTAAATGGGAAATTTGGGGTAAAAGACACCCAGAAATTCTGAAATATGTGATTGGGGGTCTACATACTAATCGACTCCATACTGGCAATATTTCGTTTTTTCCAGGTGGATTTGAAAATTTTCCTGGACACCATCGTGTGAAGGTGGAGAGTTTGGAAGGATGCACGGGGTTGGGCTGGGACGAGGAAAGATGGTGCGCTTTGGTAGGACCTCACTGTCTTCTCTATTTTTTTTCCCCATAATGCCAAAGATTGTATTTGATCATCTATTTTGAAGCACTATAAAGTGTCTATCAAATAAAAATTGAAAAATAATTATTACTAAGCTACATCTTACTCTATCAAATATGAGCATGATAGCTAGTAATTCATTCTAATATTATGAATGAAGCATACTGTGTGCAAAGAATGCAAAGCTGGGAGAAAATCAAGGGAAGCATGAAGAAAGAATGCATATTTCATAAGAGAAGGCAACTGGAACTGACCCCAGCCAGACCCGTCATTAAAGAAAAATGATAACAAACATTCTGACTTCCTTTTTTGCCTCGTACGCATGGTACTCCCTCTACGTCCTGAGTTCACAGCCTGGGTTGAATTCCTGGCTCCACCATTTACCTGCTGTGTGGTCTCAGGCAAGGAGCCTCACCTGCTAATACCTCAGTTTCCTCATCTGTAAATGGGAAATAATCAGAGTACCTTCCTCACATAGTAAATACTCAGTCCATGGCAGCTTTTTTTATGTTTACTTTCTCTAAATAAATCACAGTGAGAAAATGCTGAAACAACCGTTTGTAGGTCTGTTTATTCAACAGCCATCAAGAAACTCAACGTCTCATCAGCAGTCTGTTCAAATGTCCATAAAACTGTCATAAACAAGCCCTCTGCGTGTTACAATTATGGAACCTGTGCCCAATTATAAGTGACACAGAAGTTCCAAAGCCTTGAAGACTTTACTTTTATTATACTGTGCTGTATTATGTATAAATATAGTTATAGGTTCCCATAGTTCTCCTTATTACCATCTGTAGATTTTTCAAGTTGTTATACTGTATGATGATATACTGGTTGTAATATATGCTATGATTAATTGACTTAATATTTTCTTGGGCTCACATCCATGAGGAGTTAGTCATCAAGTCCATTCTAACATTATTTTTGTGGGAAAATCGAATGACTGAAATCATTTGGTCATGAGGTCAGAGTGCAGGAGCAGAAAACGGGCATGAAGAAGCCAGCCGATACTGCCCAGGTTTGGCCTGAAGAGAGGCCAGCAAAGCGGAGACATGCTCAGCTAAGCAGCAGTCGGAATTGTCCTCAGTTTAGCGTGGGATTGAAACCAAAGGAGTTGTTTTAATGGTCTCCACGTATTCTTCCAGAAACAACACAGAGATCTTGGCAGAGACCAAATCCATTTTAAAAAAGAATGTACTGCTCTTAAATTTGAGATAATAACAAAAGCAGTGGTGTTTGCTGGCTTATATCCACATATATCATTATGGCATTGTAACCCACATACGAGAGAGTAGGAAAGAGCTAAACACAAAACGAGCCCGAAGAGAAACCTGATATTGTGATTTGTACTGACCTTTGCAATGTGGGGATATTTTTCATGTGTCACTCAACCTGGAAGTTATTATCTTTCTACCAAAATCCAGATGATCTACGGAGCCCCTCCTAGTGCCCCAAATAGGAGAGCCCATCCCAGGTAGGAAGCAGCTGTTCCAGGCCTTCTACCATTTGTCTACTGGAGGAACCTGAGCTGTCTTCACTGCCAGCCTCGTGCAAGCCTGGAGCAGTCAATTAGGAAAAGCAGCTGTGCGGGCCCTAAAAATCCACTAGATAAAGGTTTGTGCTCAAAATCAAAGTTCCAGCAATGCAGTGAGAGACACCGAGATGTCCCTGAAGTTAGACTGAAACCAAGTGATGTCTTCACTGGGACTATTAAGGATACGGATGGCAGGAGAGTGAGATGGAGGTCTGCTAATTGCAGGGAACCAAAGAGAGAACAGGACGTGGACCAAGACATTTCATTAACTTACATCACTGCAGGGAATTTACCAGCTCCTCTCTCATATATTACTTGTAGTTAGGAGTTTGTTTTTATTCATGGAGTGTGTGTGTATATGGATGTATCTGCTCAAATGCCAATTTGTGCCAAGTCTGATGTGAAGTAGCTGCATGAGGCACTGGGTTGACAAGGAACCCTAGTCTGAGGCTAGGCTGAAACATGAATATCGCCATCTGCCTTGGATGTAGAGGGGAAGCCATGTGTGGGGTACCAAGAAGATGAGCAGACCTCGTGACAAAGCCCAGGCCTTCACATCAGAAAATTATATTCAGTTCTTGGCTAATATGTGTAGTCATTCTGAGTGAATCTTTTGCTGTCATTATAAAGTTCTAAGTCCAACAACCTTTTTAATTGATTTTTTAAAAGATTTCTATTTATTTATTTTCAGAGAGAGGTGAAGGGAGGGAGAAAGAGAGGGAGAGAAACATCAGTCAGTTGCCTCTTGTTCACCCCCAAATGGGGACCCAGCTCACAACCCAGGCACGTACCCTGACAGGGAATTGAACCAGCGACCCTACGGTTTTATAGGCTGGCATTCAACCCACTGAGCCACACCAGCCAGGGCCAAGAAACTCTTTAAGATATTGTTTGAGATTGTTAACTGAGACAGGTGAATCCTTGAAAACAATTACTATCAAAATGCCAGGGCCAAGGAAGTGCACAGATGAGAAGCAATGTCCCTTACAACTTGTGTCAAACCAGACCAGCTTCTGTGTGCGCCATGAGCTGGGAGAGGAAAATTGTTGCATGGCTCACACTCAGTCCCACAGAGGTTAAGAGGACAGGGCTGCCAAGCAGAGAAGTGACTTAAAGGCTTAAAGCCACCTGTGAAATAGCAACAAGAGAAATGAGATAAATACCTTCCTAGAAGGCAAAGTTGTGGCTGACATCCCTACTGGTGTCAAAAACCCTTCATTTGAGCAGACAAATGTGTTAAGTTAAAAACGAAGGAAGAGAAGCTGTCCACACTCAAGATGGTCAGACAGATTGAGGACTGTGTACCCAAACAAAGCATTGGCCACAGAGAAGCCACAAGGCAACGGAAGTTCTGGACTCCCTTCAAATCAGCTGCCTTGCTCTGGGGCTGTACTCTCCCTGCTGGTGGCCGGTTTTGATATTTCATCATATGTCTGATCTTCATCTTCAGTGCCTAAGTGGAACAGGACAGAGTTGATGAAACTAAGCAATCATTCCATTTCACTGGCACTAAGCAACACTAACTGCAACCACAGTACTAATAACTAACACAACCACAGTGTTAAGAGCTAAAATTTGGATGTCAACCATCATGCTTAGTGCTTCCTGAGTGTTCTCATATTTAATCCTCACAACATAATAATAACGGTAAACACGTAGGGTGTTTGATATGTACCAGGCACTGTTCCCAGCACTTTGCAAATATTAACTCGTTTAATGTTTACAACAGCCTAATAAGTTAAACATCAAGATTTGTCATGAAGAAACTGAAGCCCAGAGGTTAAGGAACTTGCCTAAGGCCACTCACAGCTAGTAGGTGGCAAAAGTAGAAAAGAAATTCAGAGATTTTAGGAAATGGGCCCTCTACACTCTGCCTTGTGGAAAAGGACTGAGGGGAGACAGAGAGAGGTGAATTCCCCAGGCAAGGTCACAGAGCCAGACCTACCTCTGAGGCAGGATTTGAACCCAAACCTGTCCAATGTCAGAGACTGAGCACCCAATCATTTTCCTATACTGCTGTACAGGTTGGGCCAGAAAAGGGCTTTTCCTGTTGTTAACCTTTACTGTATGAGGCTGTACTGTATTGCCATAAGATTCAAGGAAATTCAATTATTGCATAATTGATACATAGTCCATTTTCAGATAATGCAAAGGCCTGTCTGAGAAAAAGCCTGAATTCTCAGATCTTACTTCTAAAATCACTTCTGCTGTCCTTTACAGAGGCAACTGCACAGGCTCATCCTGCATCCACATCACCAAGAGAAAAGAGACAAGGTTTCTAAGGACCCTCTGGATTACCTCATTCGGAGGCACTATCCACACGGTGGATTTCAGAGCTCTGGGACTTGTTCGTCAGCTCTGTGGATGCTGCCCACCCAGCACAGCCTGCTTTTACACCACCCACTCCCAGAACAGTGCTGGGAGGGGGCAGTGTGTGTGAATGTCACAGCATAAATGTGAATCTGAACACATCCCCATGCCAAACACCAATGCTTTCGAATTACCCACAGCTTCATTTTCTTCACACCTCTCCTCTCACAGATTAAGGTGCTAAACAGGAAGGGTGGTAGCACGTAAATTTCTCCGCACATTTTCTTTTCTGCAAAACTCAAATGCCATTATCTCTCCATGACAGACTGAGAACATGATGTTTCCTATGGAAGCAAACTCAGGAAAAATCCAAAGCAGACAACAGTGCACTATGAAGAACATAAATTGAAGAGCAATACCTTGATATGAAAGCCACTCTTAAGCCTTGTTTTGTTGATAAAATCATACTCCGGTATTCCCCAGCCAATTTCACCGACGTACTGGTGTTTATATTTTGCTGGTAAGCTTATGTGCGAGGCAGGCCTCCATAAATAGCTGAGATCTCCAGTTCTCTCCAGTGCCAAACGCTTCTCTCCTATATACGAGGCATGCTGTTGAACTTGAGGTAGATGATCCTTTCTATAATCTGGGCCTTCAAGAGACAGAAAAAATTAAAAAATCTCCACACTTTATTCGAAGATGCTTTTGTTATTTAATTAATTTATTTATGTGAACCTTTATCTGAGGATGTGTTTATTGATTTTAGAGAGAGAGAGAGAGAGAGACAGAAAGAGAGAGAGAGAACGAGAAACATCCAGTGAGAGAAACACTGATTGGTTGCCTCCCATCCACCCCTGACTGGGGATGGAACCCATCGCCCAGGTAAGTGCCCTGACCTGGGATTGAACATGCAGCCTTTTGATGTATGGGACGGCCCTCCAACCAGCTGAGTCATGTAGCCAGAGCAAAGATGCTTTTGTTCAGTTTAAATGGTAGAAATAATAATAGCTAATAATCAATGGCATTTAGTATGTTCTAGGTGCTATTGTAGGCCATTTATATATGTTAATTCTATTAATCCTTGTAATAACCAAACGAGATAGGTAATATATTTCCCCCAGTTTGTAGGTGGGGAAATAAGGCACAGAAAGATTTGTTACTAGTCCAGAGTTACAGCTAACAAGCTCTCTACTCCCTGACAGGCTGTCCCACAAACTGAGCCTTTAATTGCCCCACTGAACTGCTTTGTTTATAATCAGCTTAATACAGACATACTTTATGCATTAAAAATCCTCACTCATGTTACACATGCAGGATGTAGGCCTTCAGACATGGGGGAGTTTTATGTACATAAATAAAATATGAAATAAGAAATAGAAAACTTCCCAAATATACCAGAAGCAACTGGAAAATGGAGAAGACTGTCCAGCGATAAGGACAGCTTATAGCAGGTGATGATCAAAGCAAGGGTGTTTAATTGATGTTTTAAATGTAAGACATTGCACAAGAAGGAATCAGCGAATTGTGAAGTGGGTGCAACAAGCACAACTAAGAGAAGGTCTGGGGAAAGGTCACTGAAGTGAACTTGGTGTTGAAAGTTAACGATGTGAAAATATAAAAGGGAGCTAAGACTTTTGGGAAGAATGGTACTGACTAAAAATAGACAACGAGATGCTGTAGAGCAAAGGAAGAACTTCACTCCCATGATCGGAGTTGACCAAAGACCTCAGAGTCAGAATTTCCTGTGGTCCCACGGTCTGCCCCCTGGGCCCCTCCTGGCTCCCTCCCCGTGGGGTCCGGGAGCTCTGTCATTGCAGAGCGAACAGCCTGCCCAGGTGCTCGGATGGCGCGGTCAATGCAGAAACCAGTCTGTGCTTGGAAAAGTAACCTACGCTTTCCAAGGAGGTTGAAAACATGAGAAATCACTCTTCATACACATGATTTTGGCAGATGTTTTCACAGCTTCCTAATCTTCATTGCTCCCCATGATGCAGTGAGTATTCATTCACTCTGGCTAATTTCCCTTGATAAATACACTGTGGCTTCAGTTTTATTTGCTTCAGGTTTTCACTTGTGTGTAATTACTTTGGTAAAGTATAGAATGGCCAGAGCATGAAAATCTGTTTCTTTCTCTCTCAGTATGATAGGTGTTGAGGTCTTACCTACAAAACTCTGGTCTTCAGGAAATTTTTGCAACCTCCTCTAAACAAGATGAAATACAGAAAAACTGTGTTAGTCTTGCTGGAATTTGTATATGTTTAGGGCAGTGCTTTTCCAAATGTTTTACCAAATGTTGTTCCCAGGAGTGCACCTAAAAATATATGTGTGTGTGGGGGTGGGTGTCTGGGGGTGCTGCATAGCCAAATGTATTTGGGAACACTGTTTGCTACATTTGTCCTTTAGATATTCCTAGAATATGAAAGCATATTAAATGTTTTGAGAAACCACATGGTAAATAAATCAGTTTACATTTATGTAATCGAGAGTTTTTCAAACATTTAAACAGGCCACATTTTTCTCTACTAGGTCATGGGGTCACGTGTGTGAATCTTACACACACCAACAGATTTGGGGAAATATTGATCCTATGTACAATGTTTCCGTTATTGTTAAAACGTTGTCATCACCACCTTCTCCTATAAACGTTAGGGCAGATATGCATCTGTAGTTAGTTCCTGAGTCAGTCCATCCTGTGGACTGCGAGAATTTTTAAGAGAGCTGTTCCTTGACAGCCGAGTTAAAAGCACTGAACGTTAGTGTAGTGAAAACTGCAAGTGCTTTGCAAACCAAAAGTGTGTGTCGGGGTGGGAGCTTGGGGGTCTCCAGTCAAAGTTCTCCATGGCTTTAGTCAAATCACTGCACTTTCCTATACCATCATTTCTGCACCTACGCTTTACGAAGAGCGTGATGCAATGAGCACGACACAGGAGATCACTGGGAAGACCCGGCTGTAGCCACGCAGCCGACTCAGGCACCTCCCTGTGCAGCAGAGGCAGCTGGAGGCCTAGGCCAAGGTGGGCCCCACATTCACAGCAGACCTATCACCAGCCCAGTGCTACCAACCAAAAGACTCACGTATCTCTACCCAACCAGCAACATGCTGAAATGTGGTTTGCCTAATGAGACAGTTCCACAGGTGTTTGGCTTTAAACAGGCCGTTTTCCCTCTCTCAAACCTCGTCCCCCGGAGCCTGGACTCCACGCTGGCTCTGGTTCCCTGCTTAAACATAACACTTCCGGTTCACGTTGAATCTACATTCTCTATTTTTCCTTTAACAAGTATCCCTATGCAACTACTGTTGTTACAGCTCTTACTGTGTTTCTATTCTTTTGTTTTTGTTTTTCCCATCCTATGGCAACTATGTTTGGATCTTCCATCCTCTTCCCGAAAACTCTAGCCCTCATTTGGCAACAGTGAAGTCAGCAGCTCCTGGGTTAATAAAACCCTCACCTGCCCATCTTCTTCAGAGTTCTCTTTCATGTCCAAGAGCCAACTCTGGTGGGATCATTTGCAGCTGTAATGCTTGAATAGAACTGCCCAGCATTGCTCAATCAGCCCTAACTCCTCTCCCGCCAGGAGAGCTGGGAAGGAGATGTGCTGCCATTAAAACAGGTGCCAGGCTTCACGGTTCCACCTTGTTCCATCTCCCGGCCCTGGAAAAACTGCAATTTCAAGGACGGTAGGAGGATCCTACTTCCCCTCTTCCCCTGTGTGTGAGCCCAACAGTACTTGTTCATTTGTGTCTGGAATTCTGAAGTTACCGTTAAGGATGTGGTTTTGAAGGTAAACTACTGTGGGTTCAAATGCTGGCTTTGTCTTGTGTTGGCTTTGTGATCAAGGGAAAAATTATCCAGCCTCTGAATTTTAGGTTCCTCTGTAAAATGAGAAAAGCTGCCTTGCAGCTTTGCGGGAAGGAAAGGAGAGAATCAATTTTATTTAAAGAAGTGCTTAGCTGAGAAGCTGGCACATGATATCCGGCTAATATTTGTAGTAGCTTTTCCTCTTTCTTGTTGTTTTTTTGTTGTAATTTGATGCTTTGTCTTACCTATTATATTTTAAAATATGTATTTTAGGAGATATCACTAATGAAGGATTTATTCATTATTGTGAGTAAGCTTTCATATCTTTTTCTGTAAGCTCCTCTAGATGAGAGGTTGGCAAACTTTTTCTGTAAAGGACCAAAGTGTAAATATATTTGATTTTGCCCCATTATAGTCTCTGTCCCACCTACTCAGCTCTGCTGCTCCAGGGCCAAAGTAGTCAGTGACCATAATGTAAACACATAAGCATGGCTGTGTTGCAATGAAACTTAATTTAATTTCATGTAATTTTCACTGAAATTGTAATTTTATGTAATTTCCTATATTTTACAAAGCCTTATTCTTCTCTTGCTCCCCACTCCAACCATTTTTGTTCTTTATTTACAAGGCCTCCCTCCCCCAAACAGGTGGCAGGACCAGTTTGATCCAGGAGCCAGAGTTTGCCAACCTCTGCTCTAGATGGTGGGAAGATGGTGGGCACAGATGCCACAGATGCTGGGAAGAGCATGGACAGGCGAATCTGGGAGGTTTTCCAACAGACTTCATCTGTTGCCAGCACTCGCAAAGGACCCAGCTATGGCATGTGTCCATAGACAAAGAGAACTCGTCTCCGAGGCAAATGTCTCTTTCTGTCCTCTTTTCCGCATTTGCATTGTTTTATTTCACTCACGCATTCATTCATATATTCCTTCACTGATTTAGTTATTCATTCATTTAACAAATATTTTTGTGAACTGTTTATGTCAGGCACTGTTCTGAGTGCTGGGGGTGTAGCAGTGAACAAAGCAGAGGCCTTACCTTCGTGGAGCCTACGTTTTAGTTAAGAGACAGGCAGCGAAGTGAAATAACCGTCACTACGTTTCCTCTGCACTGTCCCACCACCTCCTGACTGGTCCTGGCTCTAGTTTTTCTCTTTTCCAATCCATCCTCCACAAAGCTTCGGAGAATGATCTAAAACTCAGATAAAATAAAACACCTCCTCTTCTAAAAATACTCCAAGTGGTTCCTCCAGGGCCTATACATTTTTTCATCCAGATTTCTTAGGATTGCTGACTGGTGACTTCAGCGTCTCACCCTCGCCTACTTACTGATTCTTAACTTCCTTCACTTTTTCTTGTTATCAAAACTCGTCTTCCAAGGCTTACCACGAGTACTGCCTTTTCTGGAAAGTGCCCCTAGGTCCCTCAAGTCAAACTTAGACATTTAGCATGCTGCCTTCACAGTAAGTTTTTTTTTTTCATTTCATCTTCTTTTTTTGTATTATGTGTATTGAATTTTCTCTATTTGTAAGCTCCTAGAGGGTAAAGGCTATATCTTATTTATCTCTGTAAACTTAAAACAATTTTTTAATTGAAAAATATCTGACATATGACATTGTATAAATTTAAGGCATCCAACATGTTGAACTGATACGTTTTTATATTGTAATTTGATTGCCATTGTAGTTATTATTAAAACTCTTATCATTTCACATACAGGATGGGGCAAAAGTAGATTTACAGTCACTTATATAGAAAATAATAGAATAATTAATAAATAATACAAGAATAATCTTCGTGTTCTACATACTCACAACTGTAAACCTGCTTTTGCCCCACGCTGTAATTATTATTTCTTTTTAGTAGCTGGAATATTCAATATCTAGTCTTTTAGGTTTGATGATTATAATACAATACTGTTGTCTCTATTCACTATGCTGTGCATTAGCTCTCCGGGACTGACTCACTGCTCTTTGCTGGTTTGTAGCCGTAAACAGCATCTCTCCTATCCACCAGTCCCAAGTCTCTGGTTACTGCCATTTGACTCTGTTTTTACAAATCTGGCTTTTTCAGATTCTGCATGTGTGCTGCCATACATTATTTGTGTTTCTCTTTCTAACTTATCTCCCTTAGCACAATGTCCTCAAGCTCCATCCGAATTGTTGCAAATGGCAGGATGTTCTTTCTCATGGCCGAATAATATTGCATCACACACACACACACACACACACACACACACACAATCTTTGTAAACTCTTCATTGCCAGCACGGTGCTTTGAACATAGTAGGTCCCCATGAAATATGTGCTGAATGCTGAAGTGAACTATATTTATATAAATGAATTAAAGAATTCTATCATAAGACTGGAAGTATATAAAGTCATACTGAAAGAAAAACAATCACTTCTTTAAATATCTAAAGATCAATCTAACTTCTAGAACTGTCCTAAATCCTCCTGTTCTGGACTTTATGATGCTTAAGAGTAAGGTCAGAGGAAGAACTGCTTTTCACAACATTTATTTTTAATAAAGAGAGAAAGATGAGACCTTGTAACAATCTTACATGATTCTATGAGAGCAGTGCCTCATGCAGCCAATGCTCCACTTCAGGGACCAAAGCAAAGCACACCAAGGAAATAATTAAAAAGGAATCAAGTAGAACATGAAAATGAGCATTTCAATCAGTGTATTTGAAAATCTGTTGACACCATAGACATAAATTGGCCATTGCAGATGCTCTGTGGAGAACAGCCAGACTCGATGGGAGAATCAAGGCAAGCCAAAGGTCGGAAGGTGCTGGTGGGAATGTGAAACTGTAAAATGGACTCTAATGGATGCATGATGTTAGCGAATAATGACTGCTCCTGCTAATATGATAGGACCCCCCAGTTCCACCAGTAACCACAGAATGGACTCACGGACTGGGACATTTTTAAATGCTGCATTTCATTTCAGTTGGTGCAATTATTCAAGGGGTATAACCATTGAACAAACTAAAAGATTCAGTTTGTCAAATCTTTGAAAGAATCAAATAAACATCAGGCAGACATCTTTGCTGCACACATTTGTTTACTTTCAAACAATAAACCTTCTGTGGACAATCTGAAACATTAGGGACAGCTTCAAAAAAACTCAAAACTGCCTCCAATAAACTCATGGGATGGTTGTGTCAATAAGGTATTTTATATGATAATTATGCCTAGAATAATAAATTAGAGCTCAGAGTTATAAAGAATTAGAGAATTCACTTGATACTTAAACACAGTTCAACCAATAATTCTACTAATATTGATGGTGCCCTGCTGTGTCCCTGGCACTGCATCAGTGTGAACAAAGTGTGATATGACGTGGCCTCTTTTATTCCGGTTTCTCACATGCTATTGACTGAATGTTGTGTCCTGCCCCCAGATTCACGTGCTAACCCCGGAGGCCCAGTGTGATGGTATTTGGAAGTGTGGACTTTGGGAGGTGACTAAGCCATGAGGGTGGAACTAACACGAATGGGTTTAGTGCTCTTATTAAAGAGACCCAGAGAACTCCCTCAACACTTCTGCTCTGCGAGTTTATAGCGAAAAAATGGCCGTCTCTGAACCAGGAGATAGGCTCGCACCAGACACAGAATCTGCCCCTTGCTAGATGCCTTGACTTGGGACTTTCCAGCCTCCAGATCTATGAGAAATAAATTTCCATGGTGTACAAGTCTCCAAGCTATGGTATTCATTATGGTATTCCCCAAATGGACTCAGACACCTACTATCCAAAGAAGACCACGTCCACCTCCTCTAGGAAACATTGTCTGCTCTCAGGATAGACATTATTATTCATTGGAATTTTAAAGTACAGTTTGATATATGTTTCATGTGCGCACATAGGTTTCCTGGCTGTTTCCTGAGTATGTGTCTTGTTGCTCTGCTTGTCAAGCAACCTCTTATTATTGCCCTTTAGAGATTTTAACTGTCTTCTATTTGCTTTGTAACTTCCATAGCATTCTGGAGCAATGCAATTCTGTAAGCAAATGCTTGTTCATATTTGTTGAAAGAACAACTACTTTATCATTGAAGTTGCTGATATAATCCCAAAACATAAAATTCTGTATTTTTTTCCTAGTGAGTAGAGAAAAAAAAGGCAGGATTGAAAGTTTTATAAACATCCGGGACTTTTAAAAGCAGCATGGACAGATTCATCTCGACAAAACCTTGAATCTGCGACCATCCCCATGCTCATCTCACCTGAAGGGGCAATCTAAGTGCATAATAATAAGTGGGTTTCAGTGTTTGGGGGTGGGCGTTGGAATTTTCATAGTATAAATGAAAAGATTAATAAAAAAGTGCACGAACTAGTCAATTCTATTCTAAGAAACTCTTTACCGTTCAGGGAGATAGGCTCTAGACAGTCCCATGAAAGGGGTATTAATAAGATCTACGCATGCAGGACTCATAAAAGCCCATTGGAGTACTGCAAGTAACAGGACATCCATCCCAAAATGGATTAGACAATAAGGAAAATTGGGTCATATGATAAGATCTGAGGCAGGATACATTCGGGGTTAATTCACTAGGTCAGCGATGTCTTCCGAAGCGCAGGTCTTTCCCTGCCTGCGCAGGGCATCCTCAGCGTGCCAGTCTGCTGCCCAGTGAGCTCCCCTTGGGGTGTCAGGAGGCTGTCATAGTATCAGGAATCATAGGTAAATACCGAGAGATGCCCGGGAGAGGGTGTGTGTGTTTCATCAGTGGAGAAGCTTTTCCTAGAAAACCCCAGGTGAATTCCTCTCTCCTTTTGTTGGCCGGGACTGAGTCAGTCATCTCTCCCTAACACTAAGCACTGGCACGAGGATTGGATTTCAGTGACTGGCTTGGATGAATCAGGCTTTAATCCTGAGTCATCTGAGGCCAGGGTAGACACCCAAACAAAATGCAAGCTTTCTAGAAAGGAAGAAGGGTATACTGGCCTCTAAGCTATCTGCTTCAGAACAGAAAGGACAACCTTTCTACCAGAAAAATGAGAAATCTCAATCTCTCTCTCTCTCACATATACACACAATGCAACTTTTTATTGCTTTACAACCTACTTTTAAGACGACATGAAATTCTTTAAAATCCCTACTTCACTCTCCTGGGTTCTTGATCACGTGCGAAATTGTAATTTGTTTGGTGTTCGTGCTCTCATACTTGACGATTTGGCTCTATACTGACATGATACAGAGCTATGGAGGCAACCCAGGGGCTCCCTCAGAATAGGCAAGGGAGAGGGACCAGCTGTTGGTGCTTCTCTCTCTTCAAACCTTTTGATCAGAGCAGAGGTCAGCAAAGTTTTCTGCGAAGGGCCAAAGAGTACGTGTGTTGGGCTTGCAGGCCACACTCTCTGCTTCACAACTCCAACCCTGCCATCGCAGTGCAAAGCGGCCATCGACAATGTGGAAGCTATTGTGTGCCTATGCTGCAACAAAACTTTATTTATAAACACTGGAATTAGAATTTTATATAATTCTACGTTTCCACAGATACTCTTTTAATTTTGTAAACCAAAGTTAGAGACCATTTTTAGCTGCATGAAAGCAGGCATTGAGGCAGATTTGGCCCATAGGCTGTAGTTTACTGAACCCTGATGGAGAGTGTGTCTCCCACTGGCCTTTTACCTTCCACGTCCTCTGTGAGTGTTTTAGATAGGGAGCTTCCCTATTTGATAGAGTCAAATGGTTGACTACCTCACTGTAAAAATAAGTATTTCATCTATGCACGAGAGAGTTCATTTTCATTTATACAATAGGTCTCAGTTGAGAGCCAAGCTTTATTCTACCTTGCTGATGTTCGCTTGACCCCCCACCTCATGTCTGAATCCGTGATCACTGATTTTCTTATTGTTAGAGTTGTGTTAAGTGGCTAGTGAGGAGATGCAAGTGCAGTTAACCTGCCGGTGCAAATGAAAAATAGAAAAGCTATGCGGATAGATCCGAAATAGTAACAGTAGGTAAGAATTACACTGGTTTCACCTACGCTGGGAAGAGCCGAGAGGGAATGCATTGCTCCATTAGTGCTCTGAGTAATGACAGTAATGAGAGAGGAACGTAACTAACCCTGGACCGGGTGCAAATAGCTACCCGAGCTATGGTGCTATGTGTTGTAAAATGTACTGTTGACGTAATACCTGCTTTGCTTCAAAAAGAGAAAAGTAATGTACCACTTTAAATGTAGGCATTGATGATAGGAAGGCCCATCACAATTACAGACTAGTGAAAAGCTCATTTATTAAAATAACATTTTTAGCCTACATGAAATATGGTGATTTCCTTCTCTGGTGCTTGGATAAACAAACAGTACATCAGGTTAGGATTGTCTATTTCTGGATGACAAGAAGTGACTTCAGTTTAGACTGTAAGAAAAGCATGTGAACTGCTGTTTGATTATTAAGAAATATTTCATTGTAAAAAGCAAGGAAGCAGCAATCAATAGGTAGGTACTCTCTTTCATTTCTGTATCTTTCATTATACTTTGCCCTTCTCTGTTTATACAGCCAGGGGAGTGGTTGTGCTCCCACAGTTAAGAGGATTGAAATAAAATGACTCCTTATTTATTCCAACAATGGATTTCACTACACAGCAGCATTTGGCTCTTAAAATAGATTTGTGAACATGTGAACTATTAGACTCACAAAGCCACACGAGAGCAGGGATTAATAAATTATAAATTCACTTAAATTCCTTAGGAGTGCATATGTGAATGTCCTTACTTTTAGGGACCTATTTTTCCATCCTTGTGAGCAAACATTTTCTTCTAGAATCAGCTAGGTATAATAAAAGGAATATGTGGATGGGGAGAATGGCAACAGGGATTTGGGTCTTGACCTTGCTGCCACTGGCTGAAACTGGGCAGGTCCTTTTATCTTTTTTGGTTAACCTCATCTCCTTCTTGAAGTGTAACTGACATACAATAAACTGCATACGTTTAAAGTGTACAATTCATCCGAACAAAATTGCCAAATAAATAAAAGATACCCAGTTAAATTTGAATTTTGTATAAATAATAAATAATTTTTAGTATAGCTACGTTCCAAACATTGTATGGTACACAGTTACACTAAAAATATTCTTTTTCAAAAAAAGATTTTATCTTTTTTCAGAGAGAGGGTAGGGGAGGGAGAAAGAGAGGGAGAGAAACATCAGTGTGTAGTTGCCTCTCATGGACCCCTCACCAGGGACCTGGCCTGCAACCTATGCATGTGCCCTGACTGGGAATTGAACTGGCGACGCTTTGGTTTGCAGTCTGGCGCTCAATCCACTGAGCCACACTAGCCAGGGCAAAAGTATTCTTTACATGAAATTCAAATTTGATTGGCTGTCTCATATTTTTATTTGCTAAATCTGGCACTCATATCCATGAATTACTGCCACAATCAAGATAAAGAACATATCCATCAATGCCCCTTTGTAAATATTCTCTTTTCCCACTCCCTGCCCTTTCACATATCCAGGCAACTTTCTGTTACAATTTGATTAGTTTGCATTTTCTAGAATTTTATATAAATGACATTATATAGTGTGCTCTCCCTGGTGTCTGGCTTCTTACACTAAGCATAATTATTTTGAAATCATCCTTATTATAACATGTACCAATAGTTCATTCCTTTTTAATACTGAGTAGTATGAATGTGCAACAACAGTTGCTTTATCCATTTACCTGTTGATGGACATTTGGGTTATTTTCAGTTTGCAGCTGTTACAAATGAAGTTGCTATGAACATTTCTTTACAGATATTTGTATGGACAAATGCTTTTATTTCTCGTAGGTAAATCCCTATGTGTGGAATGGCTGAATCATATGGTGGGTGTATCAGCTTT
Organism: Glossophaga mutica; assembly: GCA_039655065.1. Lineage (NCBI taxonomy): Eukaryota > Metazoa > Chordata > Mammalia > Chiroptera > Phyllostomidae > Glossophaga > Glossophaga mutica. The sequence continues at coordinate 89,676,647 of CM077311.1, forward strand.
TTAAGAAACTGTCTAATTGCTTTCCAAAGTGGCTGTGTTCTTTTACATTCCCACCAGCAATGTCTGTGAGCTCTGGGTTCTCCATCTCCACGCCGATACTTGGCAGAGTTGATCTTCTTAATTTTTGCCATCCTAATAGGTGTGTAGTGATATCTCATTGTAGTTTTAGTTGGCACTTCTTTATTAACTAATGATTTTGAGCATCTGGTGCTTATTTGCCATCTGTATACCTTCTTTAATGAAGTGTTGGATCTTTTTTTTATTGCTTTGTTTTCTTACTGAGAGTTTTGAGAATTATTTATATATTCTGGATACAAGTCATTTGTCAATACATACTTTGTGAATACCTTCTTCTAGTCTGCCCTTATATTTTCATCCTCTTAACAGTGCCTTATGGAGAATAGAAATTTTATTTTTGATAAAGAGCAATTAATATATGTGTTCTTTTATGGATCATATTTTAGGTGTTGGATCTAAAAAAAAACACATGCCAAACCTAAGGTCACAAAGATTTTCTCCTATGTTTTCTTTTTAGAAGTTTTATAGTTTAAAATTTTTCATTTAGGTCTATAATCCCTTTCAAGTTAATTTCTTATTTATGTCTATGTTCCATTTTAAGTTAATTTTTGTAGATAATGAGAGATATGCATTGAAGTTCAATGTTTGTGTGTATGGAGAACCAGTTGTTCTCCCACCGTTTGTTAAAAAGACTATTCTTCCTTCACTAAATTGCCTTTGCTCCTGTTTTAGTGAATGTATTTGTATATCACTAAATATATCATTAATATATGTCATTAAATATATATGTGTGTGTCTATATATACTAAATGTGTGTATGTGTGTGTGCATAGACACACACAGTGTTAGTTAACTGAGTCCCTGTGTAAAATGTATTTCAATAGGCTCTAGTCAGAAAAGTTTGAAAGCCACTGATCTAATGGTCAGCCAAATTACTTTTTTCTCCCTCCTTTGGTCTCTTAATCATATTTATCACTTCTGTACATTCAGTCCTCCCTATTTTTTCAATTCCCACTGTTCCTCTAAAACTTCATTTTCTGTGGAAGCATATTTATGATCACCCCAGGAAACCATTGTTTTCACTGCTTCTTCAATTTTCCCCTATTCTCTCTGCTATACAGGGAAACAATGAAATGATTTCTTTTTCTCCACCAAGTTCATATCACTCTCTGTGTAATTCACACTCTGCCCTCTCATTCGGTACTTCTGGTGGTTTGCAGCAAACCATTTCCTTCTTCATCTGTTTTACTATATTGGGAGGCATCGTGGTATGGAAAAGAGATAGACCATACTTCATCTCATAATAGGTTTGTAACCCTCTTCAGAATATTTACTGTTTCTCAGGCTCAGTTTCTTTATCTGAAAAATAAAACCTCTAATCATCTCATACAATTGTTGCAAAAATTAAGGGATAATATTGTACATAGCACATGTATGTCATGTCTAGACATGTACCTGGCATGAAACAGACACTTGATGATTATTAGCAAATTATGTGACTTTTAACCATTTGTTATTTCTGTCACCTTCTGCCATGCCCATGTTTTCTTCTATGCTGATGCTATTGTAGCCTATATGATATTAGGCCTGAGATGATTAAATGCCATGTCCTGAACAACCGTAGTGGCAATGCTTAACGATATTACACAGGGAGTATCGTGGTGCCAAGCAGATGGAAATCAGATTTAATTTTGCTCTAAATAGGAAGACTGTTCTTCCACAAAAGAGACCTTCAGAATCTCCTGCCCATTTTCAAGGGAAACAAAAAAATAGTCTTCTCTAAAGAGAACACACCTACTAGAAATGCTAACCATTCAGCTAAGAGGGTCAGAACTGTAGCTTAAATTACCATTCTTTCAAATCTAAAAGCCAAAAATAAGAATGCTCTGTGACTGCTAATGGGAGCAAGAATGTTCTAAATTCCCCCAGATAAGAACACACTGGGCACTGAAAGGAGGCTTGGTTTGGACCACTGTCTGTCTAAAAGTCATCCCCCACTGAGTCCATTGTGAAGAGGAACTGGAGGCTGTCTGACCCTCTTGTATATTTGGTATATCTTCTTCATTAAATCTTAAAGATAACCAAGGAGCCACCCTATGAATTTCTAGATTGCCAGCCCAAGTAGATTCTACCTAATTATAAATAATTCTAATTCTGGCAGCTAGTGTGGTTGCTCTAGTTTTGCACTATTTTGCAACTTTAATAAATTTATTCATTTTTATTTGTACACCATAAGCTCTTAGCTGTTCTTCACCATTATTCATTCATTATTTTGTACCTTAATTATGAACAATGACCTGGTATAGAAGCTACAAGTCACGAGTGTTTAATTGATATTCCATTCTAGAAACTTAGTTAGGAACCCATCAACTGCGATGTTTGCATATTGGATGTTCCAAGATAGTACTGACCTGAGCCTTACCAAGTCTGGAGCTGTACGCCCCATGTAGTAGTCTCTAGCCACGTGTGGCTATTGAGTACTCGTTAAGTGGCTAGTCCACATTGAAATATGCTGTAAATTGAAAACACATGCTAGATTTCAAAGTCTTAGTTCAAAGTATGTAAAACATTCTTTAATAATTTTGATATTCACTTAATACTAAAATTACAACAATTTGGAAATATTGTCACATATTTCTAAAGTTATTTTCAATGGTCTTAATTTTTTAAATGTGGCTGCTAGGAGGAAATTTTGAATTCTGCTTGTGGTTGGCATTCTATTTCTACTGAACAGTGCTGGCCGAGAGTTTGGAAGCTTGTGAAATTTTCCAAGTCAATCATCATCCACTGATGATGCTATTCATCAGTGGGTGATGATACCTGTGGCTTATGAAGGGTGGGAAAACTTGCAAGGTTTGTGAGAGAGGGCGAGGTCTTTAGTACATAAAACTCACTGAAGAGTCAGACAGAAGCAGTCTGGAAGGGGCCATTCAGTAGACCCAAATGAAACTAATTTGAGTATTTATGCAGGGAAATGCTAGAGGCTTTACCACGTGGGTAAATATACCACACCCTGTCACTGCAATGTAATGTTGAACTTGTTACTCATCCCTGAAACCTGCCCCCCAGGTTTCTACAGCTAATTGCTCACAGTTGGATTCCTTTTAAAGTGAGATTACACTCCCTACAGGATATGTTGCACATGCTGACATCTCCAGCATTTCTAAGTTTTCACGCCACAGAACACTCATTTTAGGTCATAGGATGCCTTTGAACAAAACAGGGAGCGTGAGATGAATAGTAGGCAACACTAAGTGTTGACAAAGAGAAATCCCCAGGATCAATACTAGTTGTGAACAAAAGAACCTTAAAGATGGAAAGTTTTTAAGTCACAGCAATCATAGTAATGATGTTTAAATAAAAATATGTCAAGCATATTGGTCGACTTCAGGAAAAGATACAAACTTCGGAGTCAGAATGGCAAATGGTGATTGCGTCTGCCCGCAAGCAGGACTGAGGGTCTTGAGAAGTGTAGCTCAACAGAGGAGAGTTAGGACGGCCAGGCTATTATGCTATAATGCTCTTAAGCCAATGGTTAATATACTTGTTACCATGACTCAGTTTTTGAAATCTGTTAAATGGGGATAACAATATCTAAGTGACATATTTTTATAAGAACGAAAGGAGATAGTTCATGTAAAACTTAGAATAGTGCCTGACACATACTAAGCAGTTAATATTAGATGATGAAGATGAATTGATATACACTTTTAATGATCACTGGTCCATGTTCATTTTCATGATTTTAATACATATTTATGAAATAGATCAAATGTTAAATATTTCTTACAGCAAATGACTAATAAATAAAACCATATTTCATTGTCTGCTTTAATCCAAGAGTATACTTTATTTCATGAACTCCATTCTTGTTAAATCCTTTCAGCACATCATAATTGAAAAAATAATTTTTAAAAAATATAATGCTGTATTTACATAGCCTTGATTCAAGAATATTCATTAAATTCATGAATGAAGTAAATTTGAGCAATGTTGCATTAGACATTAGATCATCCAATATTTTCTTTCTGCTCTGAGTCTATAGTACTAGTTTATTGGTTTAACACTGGCACTCAGAGGAAAAAGTTATGGTTTTAGCATTTACCAATATCTGTGGTGTAAATATTCCCATGATGCATGGTCAATATCAAACTGCCAAGCTGATGCCACTGAATGCAGCATTAGAAAGAGTTGTTAACAAGCAGCAGACACAAGCCGGCTTCTACACACCACTCACATAGACACTGAGCAATTTGCTGATTATAACAAGGCTTCTCATGCTGTGTTCATTCATTCATTATATCAGTGCTTCTCAAAGTGTGATTCCCAACCAACAGCATACGCATCACTTGAGAACTTATTCGAAATGCAAAATCTTAGACTCCACCTCTTATCTCTTGAAACACAAACTCTGAAAGTGGGGCCAAGCAATTTGTGCCTTAACAAAGCCTCCATGTGATTTTGGCACATGATTAGAGTCTGAGAACCGTGGTCTTGTACCATTGCTATTGTTCCGAAGAAGCAGAAGTGATAGCTTGCTTCTGGCATAGGTTAATTATTTTACCAAGACAAACCATGTTGGTGTTTGGATTCTTCAAAGCATCTAGTTATGACTTCTGAAATTATAACTCATATATTCTTGGCATCAAGAAAGTGTATTAAACTGATACTCTATTAGGTTGGCCAAAAAGTTTGTGTGATTTTTTTCCGTAAAATAAAATACACATTTTTCATTTTCACCAATAACTTTATTGATTTGGATATTGTGAGTATGTCAGCTATCTCCCGCATGGTATAGCATTGATTGTTCTCAATTAATGTCTTGATTTGATCGCTATTAATTTCAACTGGTCTAACCAACCATGGAGCATCGTCCAATGAGAAATCTCTGCCACGAAACTTCACAAACCACTTTTGACATGTTTGATCAGTCATAGCACCTTCTTCGTACAATCTAACAAAATTGTTTCAAATGAAGTTAAAGACAACTAAGCACTACTAGAACCATCTTATGGAAAAAACCAAATGAACTCTTTGGCCAGCCCAATAATACCATCTTTAAATATTTCCATGTTTCAGCTGCTATTCAGAGTCCCTGAGAACAGTAGTTAAGTGTTACTGGTTGTGATTTCTGGTGGCTTCTGCAGTGGAGGCCACGGGCAAAATTCCTGTGCTACAATAAATAGATGCCCTGTTGCACTGGTAGACATATGAATCCCCTTGGGTTGCCAGTTGGTTGTTTGGAAATCACATTAAGACAGCCCTAAATCCACTACTTCTATCCACAGCATTGGCAGGAAGTACTTGTTTTCTGTGTGTTACGGGTTTTCAGTTAGGGCAGCCTCCAGAGGTCAGCAGGTACAGCCTAGTACTCTGGATAGGGTTCCCTCCCTTGGCTGGTGTTCATGCAACTGCCAAAATATTTCCAGCCACAGAAGCACATTCTATTTTTGGACAGGCCTAATTATTCTTCCATATGCGGAACAGAAATCTGCTTTGCTAATTTCACGTTAGTCTGAATCCTAGTTGATAGTCCCTCTAGCATCAGCCAGCCTGGCAGATACTGGGAAAGGCTCCCACCACGATCTGTGGGAAATGAGGCTTCCTTCTTTTGGGTGCTCGTCATGTAATGTGAGTCTCAGACTCTTCACCATCCTGCCTCCTGACGCTTTTCAATTTATTAACATCTCCCTTCAAATGTGTCACTCAGAACCCAAAATAATGCTACCGTGCGGTCCAATCAGGGCAGAGTCTGCTTGTTTGTGGAACTCAGAGCTCTTTGGTTACATCACCTTTGTTGGGAACCCTCCGGGCTCCCATTGAGTTTACAGTCAGCTACAACCTCCCCACCAACCAATTACACAACGAACGTCTTGCCTACCCTTTACATATCCTGTTGATTTTTAACTCTGAGCACAAGGTTCATATTTATTCCTGTTAAATTATAATCTTGTTAGGTTTAGCCCCTAATTCTAAAGTATTACCTTTTACAATCCACACTGTCATCTATTTTTTCCTCTCTCTCTTTCTTCTATGTTTATGCCTTGTGAAAACCTAACAGCAAGCTTTCTCTTCCTCTGTTTAATTTTTTTGAGGGGGAAAGGGAGTTAAACTGTACTTATACAAGAAATGGTTATACAAGGACTGAAAACAAACAAGGGCAAGCAAAGGGAGAAGCTCGCAGTCAGGAGGGGCTGCACTGGCCCGCAGCGAGACCCAAGATGTTTGCCTTCAGGAAAGACTCCAGCTGTTTCCCTGACTTGACCTTCACACATTCCAAGTCCCCCACCTGGCTGAAGGGGCCAGGGAGCTCCCACTATGAACTGGGCCTTCTTTTGGTCAGTGTGCTGCAGATCCCAGGCTGAGCCTGCATTCAGCATAGCTAGTATTGTTGGTGCCCATGGGCCAGTGGCTCTGGGCTGTGATCAGTAGCTCCCAGCAGTCAGTCCCCAGCCTTCTCCTTGGGTTTTGAGGCATCCAGGCACTCCAACTTCCTATTGAGGCTTTTCCCCTTCAGGATATGGATGTTAGCACCTGGGGATGCTGCCTGCTCCTGAATCAGTTGTGAGGGAAAAGTCACAGCTTTTTTGAGGGGCTTAGCCGCTGTGACTGTGCAGCAGGCAAGAGAAGAAAATGGAGCTAACTCCTACTCCCCTCCCCCAATCAATTATTAAACATCAAAGCTGGAGACTAGAATAAAATGTCCAAATGAAGTACCAGTTAAATATTGACTTTCACTTGCCAATTTTACTTCAGCCGCCATTCAGCTGAAATGGCCTAAAAACTGGAAATGCTGCAATCACTGTAAATAATTCTTAGAGAACATTTAGAATACCTGAGAGATGTTAAATGTTTGAAATATATATCCCCAGTCTTTAATGTATACAGAAGGAGACAGTTTAAGAAGGGAATAGAATAATTAAAGAGTTTAACAATGACTCTGGATTAGATGAAGTATTCGGAGAGTATACTTATTGAAAAATATTACTACAAAATTTGTTTAATTTTTGCCATTTTCTTTGTGTTAATTATTTCTGTTTATGGAAATTATTCCTCAAGTGACTCTTTAAATCTATAAACATTGAAAATAATTAGAATATTTTAAAAAGAGATCCTACTTAGCACAGAGTTATTAGTATTTACAACTTACAGGCTATGCGAAGAAATACATTTCTAAACTCCATTTACAAGCCATATGGTTATGAAAAATGTGGAGCTGAAATCAAATATCATGATCACAAACACCATAATTTAATGCAGGAGTGGGGTTCCGAGAGCCTATCTGATCCAATACCTTTAGACCACCCAGAGAGAAAGATTACAAAATATGTATTAGCTGGCAGTGGTGAGGGTGCTGTGGGGGGAAGAGTAGGTGGCCTTGTCATTTTTAATATGAATAATCGTGCTGGCCTACACCACGGGGTTTTGAAACAGTGGTTAATGAAGTAATGTTGATACAAAATGGCACCAATGATTCTGCTTATTTTGAATCCCCCTCTCAAAAGCAGTTCTGTGTACTGTTGCACTACTGTAACAGGGTGCAGCCAAGAGGGGGGCCCGAGATAGGGATTTGGAATGGGGTCCAGAGCTCAAGGTGTCCAGGAAATATTAGAAAGATATATAGGATGTCCTCACCCTCCCTGCCACAGGTGTGAGTTGGGAAGGGACACATGGAGCAGGAACATGCAGAGCTATTCTGTACAGCCACAGCTTTGCAGCTAACCTCTGGCATGGTCATTCATTTAACATATCTATAATCTTTAACTAGTTGCATAGATATGTTAAATAGCTGTGGCCATGCTTTGAGCTAGGGGGATGGAAGTGACTTACACCCAAGATGTAACTGGGGGGGCAGCTCCCCCTTACAGTGCGTTCATGAGAGCTTGGAGAAGATTAGCTACATGACATGGGGCCACACCTGCCCAGACTTACGATGGCAGCCCAGTAAAGCTGGAATAATACAGGAATGCTGGCAGGTATAACTGATTGTAGGAGGAGTCAGAAATGGGAGTGCAGAGGAAGGTTGGCTCAGGGATTTAAACCCAGACTTGGCAGCCATGCAGAGAGAGAACCACGAGGTGAGTGAGGCCCACGTGGCTTTGGAGTGCTCCCTTTGGCCACGTGGCTTAGGAAGCAGGAGAGACTGTGCCTGGAAGAAAAGGGGTGAAAGGACTCTTGCTAGTGGGCCATGAGAAGCTGCCACATGATTTTGGATTAACTGGAGATCCTGGTAGTGATATAACTGATGGTGTCAGGAGCCTGAGTCATAGACTTCTGCTTCTTTTCCTGAGATAACAGTACCCCAGATTAGGGCAGAGGGAGAAGGAAAGACTGTGTGAGTCTATGGGTATCCTAAAGGACTTTAATATTTTAATGAAGACATTAGGTTGCTACCCTAAGTCTGTATAGCTTTAAATAAACATTTCCTTTCCTTTTCACAAATCTCTGGCATTGAGAGACATTTTCCTCTGGTGGCGGGCATAGCAAACCTAGTGGGGGGTCCTTTCGGTAATAGTATATTATACACCCTCCCTTGGCCCTGTTCTGTAACATTACTGCTTCCAGGAAAGCAGATTAACTTTACACATTTGAAGAAATGGTCAACAGTTCCAAATCTACTGTTATTACTGAGTGGTCACAGATTTCTCACAGTAACCAAAATACCATATTTAAACATTTGAAAAATATGAGATACAGAAAAATTGGAACCCTTGTGCATTGCTGGTGGGAATTTAAAATGGTACAGCTGCCATGGAAGATGGTGTGATGATTCCTCAAAAAATGAAACAGAATTACCCTGTGATCCAGCAATTCCATAGCAACATTACTCAGGACAGCCAAAAGGTAAAGCAACCAAGTGTCCACTGATGGATGGGCAGATACACAAAATGTGGTATGTATATGAATAACCACATTAGACTGCTAGGGCTTTTATAAGAAAATACTAGGCTAGGTGGCTTAAACAACAGAATTTTATTTTCTTATAGTTCTGGAGGCTAAAAGTCCAAGATCAAGGTGCCTTCTAGGGTCAGTTTCTGGTGAGACCTCTGTACTTCATAGGCAGATGGCCCCCTTCTCTCTGTGCATAGTAGAGAGCTAAAGAACTCCGTGTTCCTTCTTCTTGTATGCATACCAGTTTCATGGGATTAGAGCCTGCCGTATGACCTTATTTAACCTTAATTACCTCCATAAAGGACCTGTCTCCACATGCAATCACATTGGGGATTGAAGCTTCAACATATGCAAATTGTGGGTGGGTGGGGGGAGGACAATTCAATCCATAAAAACATACACCGAATCATTATCCAGCCTTAAAAAGGAAGGAAATTCTGGCACGAGCTACAATGTAGGTAAAACTTCAGGACATTATGCTAAGTGAAATAAGCAAGTCACAAAAATGACTTTACTTATGTGAGATAACTAGAGTCAAATTCACACAGAAAACATCGTAGAATGGTGGTTGCCAGGGGCTGGGAAGGGTGAAATGGGGTCAGGATTTAATGGACACAGAGTTGCAATTTTGCAAGATGAAGTTCTGAAGATGGACGGCGGTGACGGTTGCACAGCACCGCCAATGTACTCACTCACTGCCGCAGAACTGTACATTGCTAAGTATGTGCCATTTTATGTTTTTAAAATTGTAAGTTTATCATTTTATATTATGTTTAAAATAACATACTTTTTCAAAAGAAAAAGATTAGAAAACTCTCTTAGAGTAGACCATTCATGTGTTAGCAGGTAACCCCAAAGGGCACTCACCCTTGGTGAACCTGTTCCTCCTGAAACACGTTTAAACACTCACACTGTGTTACTATGGTGTACTATCAGTCTGTCAACCAATAGTCTAATTCTTTGTTTTATGCTTTTTGTCTACATGGTCTTTTCAAATGTGTAAGATGGGTATTTCAACTTCTACGTCGACCTTTCTGTAGAATCTTCTAAATTTTCAGTGGGAGTTGCAACTTAATTTTCTCTCAAGTGTTGTCATCACAGTGATGGTAATAAAATCATATATTTACTAAATTACGGGAAAGTCAGTTCAGGGACTTCCAAACTCCACAAGAATGTAAATAATTTAATGATATTGCTAGATGTTAATTGACTCTCAAGTAGCAGACTTGGCAAGTCCCAGATTTGTTTAGCCTTTGGTCTCTTTCCCTTCTTCAACCAATATACAAATGCAGGGAATGCGTGGGGCCTGACACACTATAAATATTTGTGGAGTAAATGAGTGCATGTGTGATACACGTTATAGGAAGAAGTCCCTAATAGCAGGAAGGGAGAAATCCAGTGTCTCATGGGAACCAGTCAGGTGCGGAGCTCTAAAGAGCATGCTTGGAAGTGGTGTTGCTCTTCTGCAGGGATGATTCTGTTTTTCAAATACAAATAATTTTTCACTTAGGAAGAATTTTTTTACAAGGGTAGTGAAGCATTTAAAAATGAAATTTAATCTAAAATTATCACTTAGTCTTTTTTGTAAAGCAAATGCCAGCAACAATGGTATGACTTCTCGGCATTTGTCTTTATGCCTTGGCAACTATTGTAATACGAAAGTTTCAAGATTTGCTAGACCAAGAGACAAAGAAGTCTGTTAGAAAGGAGAGAGTTGTAACAAAGAAATTTAGCTTTTTGCATTGTTTTGCATTGTAATCCATGCCTAAATATTGATAATGTATTAAAACACTGTCACATGGAGGGTTAGCAACAGAGGAGTGGGAGGAGGAGAGAGGGGGAAGGTACAGAGAATAAGTAGCATAGACGGTGGGCAGGAAATAGAGAGGGGGAGGGCAAGAATAGTGTGGGAAATGTAGAAGCTAAAGAACTTATGACACATGGACATGAACTAAAGTGGGGGAATGTGGGTGGGAGGGGGTGTGCAGGGTGGAGGGGAAAGATGGGGGAGAAATGGGACAACTGTAATAGCATAATCGATAAAATATATTTTAAAAAGAAAAGAAAGAAAAAAATACTGACAAAAGATTAAAACCTAAAATTTTATGCAATTAGGCTGGCTAATGATTATAGCTATTTAAAAATTATATAAGTGCTTACTATATGCGCAGTGTTATGTTGATGAGGAGGAGGCAAAGGATCAGGCTTAGTGTGGCCATCAGAGAACTTGTAATCCAGCTAAGAAAATCATCCTACACACTGAACAGCTAGACCAGAGCTGGGTGAAGTTGCCTTTCATTAAGAGAGAAATTAATTCAAAGGCTTGATCCCTGAGAAACAGTCATGGAAATGTGGGTCTTGAGCAGGACTTGGGGAGATCAATGAAGTCCACACATGCGTGAAAAATTAGAATTTACAATTAAAAAATTTTTAAGTAAACAATCAAATACATGTGAAATGTGGGGACGGGACTCTGTTGGATTTTCCTCCTGTCTGTGCGAGAGAAATGGAAAGCACATTTCCAGCATCACTGCCCACATCCACACAACAGGCCACTGAGACAGGTGCAGGTTCACGCAGAAACATCTCACAGGTTCCCCCTCTCCAAACGTGGCCTATCCCTCGCAGCACGTGAAGAAATGAAAGTGACAGAGAGACAGAGACTGAGTAGCCGAACTCCCTGTAGCCCACTTACTATTGCAGCGCTCACAAATTACAGAACGACATTGCCTTCGCTCCATCCCATGCTAACTATTAGTGGGGGAAAATGCAACAATTAGAAGTTACAGATATTTTTCTAGTTTCTAATTTTCTAGTTAATAAAAAATAAAAGGGGGAGGCAATTCATTGTGTTAGCTTTTTCTTCTCTTTTATGAGGGCTTCCTAGATTGTCATCTTTTCCATGTTATTTTCCTATGTTTTCTTTGGTAACCCCTTGCGGTTGCAGCCTAGTTACCTCACACGTGTTTGTCAGTTAAAAAGGCTAAAGTGGGGAGTCCTACTGCGCTCTCAATTTCTCGTTTTTCTTACAGCAGACTGCCTCCCACAGAGAGACACTTGGGTGAGCAGCAGCTGGGCCCCTGGAAGAAAGAGGGGGTTAAATGCATTCCTTTTTTTTTTTTTTTTTTAAAGATTTTTATTTATTTATCTTTAGAGGGGAAGGGTAGGAGAGAGGGAGAAGGAGAGAAATATCAATGTGTGGTTGCCTCTCATGTGTCCCTTGCTGGGAACTGGCCTGCAACCCAGGCATGTGCCCTGACTGGGAATCGAACCGTGATTCTTTGGTTCGCAGGCCCGAGCTCAATCCACTGAGCTATACCAGCCAGGGCTAAATGCATTCCTTTTGAACTTGTCTGATTTCCTCCTATTGCTTCCCACAATGCATCTGCACTGTCTTCACTTTTCCATTTCTATTAAAAGGCCAATCTATGTCTCAAAGGAGCATGAACATAAGTCAGCACAGCCCTGGAAGGCTCTGTAGGGTGGGACAAGAGAGCAGCACCTGGGTGAATAGAGTGTAGATTGGAGGCTGCAGGTGGAAGCTCCTTGTCTAAAACCTGTTTCTGGATGTTGCTCTCTGCAGTGCTCTGTTAGTGAACAAATCATATAAGCCATTGAGCTAGTAGTGTGAGAGAAATTCTGACTGAGAGAGGAAGATCTTACGGAGGGCTCTTCTCTTTTCTAGCAACATGCCAATCTACTCTAGGGAAAAAAATAAGCAAAAATAGTGAAAAATAATGTGCTCCTGCTGCATATTCCTTTTATTGACCCAGTTTAGAGATAACCAGATACCCAGAATGACTCTCTGAATAGCAGAAATTTTGGTCACACATATAAATTAATGTTTATGGATAAAGAAAAATGCCTTAGGCTGCAAATTTCTCAAGGAGTTGTCAATTATTCAGCTCCTTCATCCATACCCTCTACAAAAATTTTTGTGTGTATTCTGCATTAGGCTGCCCTTGGTGCTGTCTGCCTATCCTTTTACGCTGGAACCAGAAAGAAGGTGAGTCCCAGAAGTCCTGGCCCACCCCCGCTGGAGTGCCAAAATACACAGCTTCACAAGAAAAACTCTGGCTGTGATATACCCACCACGGATCAGCAGTCTACCCCCACCAGGTCAAGAAAATAATTTAGATGCTGGCAAACAAGCAACAGATGATAAGCAATGAGTCAAGCCAATGTGGGTTTGAAAATGTAAAGAGGATGTCTTGGGGGATAACACATACAAGAAGACAAGACAGAGAGGGGTGTGAGGCTAGAACAAAAATGAATTGTGTGAATCTAGGATGCTAGCTACTGTGTCTGTCCCATGTATGACTTGGGAATGTTCCTGACAGGCTTCGAGTGACCTTTATGGTTGTAAGATAAACTGGAACCCACAAGGATTAACTGGACCTGAATAGCTTTCTCATGCCTCCAAGCCTCCAAATGTGATGATCAAAGTGAAAACTGGTGCCTTTTGTCACAGTGCACAATACTTGTCCCAGATGTCAAAGAAGCTGAGGAAGGGAGTGTGGAAGTCTCTTAAGCAGCTGCCCCACGCGGACAAGGTGAGCCAGTGTATCAGCAACAGTGGGCAGGAGCTGCAACATCACCTGGGGGCCAGCACCCACCTCCTGAGCATAGAAATAATCTGTCCACTGCTTCACTTCTGCCTTCCAAATTGCACGCAAAATGTTTCTTATGGCCCAGCCTAATCCAAAACTATGCAGAGAAAAGAATTCTGGGAAAAGTAGTTCTAGCTTTGCTAAGTGGACTCAGTATAAACTCACCACATTTAGGTTGTGGCAATGAGTTCAGTCTAGCTAACACTTACGGTGGTCCTGTTACTTGCACTTTACATAATTTATTTGACTCTAACATTGGGTAATACATATAAATTAATGACGGAACCTAGACAAATACATGAACAGCTATCATTAAACAGGGCAACAAAAATGTTCAAAACATAAAAAGGGAGAGGAGATTTTATGGGGTTTGTTTGTTTGTTTGTTTTGCCCCTAAGTAAGTGTAATGGTCCAGAATACTGGTCTTGCCCTCTTTGCAAAATTTGAGGCCATCTTGAATTGCTGGAAACAATCTGAGACAGATTCAGGGTCTTCTGTTTGTGTTTACAATAAACTCAATAGATGGTGTGATGCAAATGCTCTTTAGTGGAGAGGAACAGCAGTTCCAAATCAGACAGCAGTAAAGAGGCCAGTGATCATCACCTGTCTATACCTGGGCAAGATTTCCCCAGAGTAGGGGTGGGCATCTACTTAGTAATATCTGTGGAATGGCCTGGACCTTTCAAACTGTCTCTGATTGAGTGCAAGGGAAGACGTTAGTAAAAGCTCATATGGAAGGGAACTCTTGCCTAGTGCCCTGACATCGTGAACACTTCTCCATCCTGCTTTATGCAAAATTCAGAGAATGGATTCTATCTGCACCCTGAAATGGATGTCTTGGGGGTGGGGAGGTCTGGCAAAGGCAGCAACTAAGGGTCAGAGTTAGAGTGACCAACTCATCCCAGTCTTAGCACTGAAAACTCAGTGTCCTGGGAAACTCCTCATCCTGGATACACTGGGACAGTTGGTCATCCTAAAAATGTGGGCGTGGCTTGAACAGAAGTTCTCAACCCAGGCAAGAGGAGAAGCTAAAGCTAGAAAAAAAGAACAAAATAAATGTACAAGGAGGCGACACTAGTCACCTGGCCTGTTGGATTGGCTTTTGGGGTGGGGGTGGGGTGGGGACAGTAAATCAGTTGTGTACTGGAGCTGAACTCAAAGCTCTAATCAAGATTCTCTAAATGTCCTTTGGTAGCAGCTCTTTAACAAATGTAAACAGATATCAAGTAGGATTTGTGATTATCTATGCACAGCTTTTATATAGACATATAACTGCAGGATAGAAGAAAATAAGGAGAGATTCAGGGTAGACCCAGAGATTAAGGGCATATCAATCCCTTGGTGAAGGTGGGAGAGAGTAGAAGATCCAAACACTTGTGATCCCTTTTGAGCAACAGGCTACAGGAATAACCATTGTGGTAGACATTGTCTTTGAAGCTGCTTTCTGTAGGAGTCACTTGCTCAACATTTTGTCTACTCAATCATGTCTAGTTTAGAAGTGAGAAAGTGAGTGCCAGCAAAGTGAAGTGGCCTTGACCTTGGACCCTCTGCCTTTGGGCCAGGCAGGGGTGCGGTGTCTTTCCATTTATCTGTGAAGCTACCCTCTCCCACCTTCTGTGAACTCTGCTTTAAGACCTGGCCTTTTTTGTACATGCGTGATTTTCCTTTGAGCACAATCTCAGCCCCAAATATGTGTTTCAACTTCAAAACATTTTAAGCTAAGGCACTCTGTCATCCTTTTAGGTGATTCACAGGGGTGAGGTGAACATTTTACATGCAGTTTCTGTCTACATTTTGGGTGACATCATCACACAAAAATGGCTGGACAAACTCTCATCCAAATTTGGAGATAACGTTTGACACAGTATGGCTTAAAGGCTGGATGTTGCACATGTACATCACTTTTGTAAAGTCATCCACCAAGGCCATTAAAACTGTGACTGCCAGTTGGAGGAAGCCAGATGAAAGTGCCGTGGACCAGGACAACATGGTCCTCAAGCACAAACTCACAAAGGCGGAGGCTTTCCATCTCCCACACTGCCGCTGCTCAGCTTGCAGTGCTCTGGGGGAGGAACAGCCGGAGTTGTTTATTTAACAATGATTAATGGGGTTCTTGACCTATATCTAGACTAATGTAAATAACATCCTCTTTCACAATCCTCACCCAAAACAGTCCAAACAGAGACAGTATTTCACAGCACAGCCCCTCCAGAGGTAGAGTTATCACAGAGGTAGAGTTATCACAGAGGTAGAGTTATCCAGCGCTGGGGATTCACTGCAAACTCTCATCTCCATCTTTATCTTCTCAGTTATTATGTGCCCAGGTCAATGATAAGCTATCTCCCCCCATGCCCACCCCCCACCCCCCATTTCAAGGGAGTCTAAGACACTTGTTTTAAGAGAGAGAGGAAAAAAAAAGAAAACCTGAGATCTAGAACTAAGTTTTTTCAGTGGTTTGGGGTAGTTTGTTTGTTTTTGACATTTCCGCAGACAAGAGGAGCTGACGGTCCTCAGGGCATTTCCACATGTCAAAGGGTGCGCGTGTGCCCACGCAGGCACATACACACCGCATGAGGGGTGGTGATGGGGAAGTGAGCATGGCTCCGCGGTGGATCCTGTGTTCTAAGTGGCTACACAAGCCCAGAAAGGCAAACAAATGAAATTACCATGTCAGTTCCTAGGACTGTAGAATCATAGGTTTATTTTTTAATTTCTTTATTTAGCCCACGTGACTAGCATGTCTACTTTCTCCTGCTTCTATTTTGTGAAAAGAGGGTAGTAATAGCTACTTAGCTTGTAAATTAAATTTTGAAGGAATCTGAAAAACCTGTAATAGAAAACGATGTAGGAGGTATTATTTTCTTGCTATGATCAAAGAATTTATCCAACTTGAATGCTATCAGCATTTACTCACTAATCTTCCTTTAACTTCAGATAGCTTTGTTTGCGTAAGTTTTGACTACTTAAACTCCTAATTATCCTGTCATCAGTGCCATAATTCACTGGGCTGAAAAATGTATTTCATTTTTATGTAATCATTTACAGAATGATATAAAGCACAATTTGAAGTATACAAATGTTCTTATTCTTCTTTTTTAATCACAGGCTTTTAAAGTACTTTAAAAAAACAGTGGCTGTGAGCTGAGACTTCTGATCTGACGGGAGGCGAGTTAGACCTTATGGAGGAATAGAACTGGAGCGAGGGCGGGCTGCCAGGAGCTGGGTGCGCACAGTTCCTACTGCCCTAGAGTCTCCTGTGTTCCCCACGACGTGTCACGTGGAACCCTTGTATCTCGACCTCTGGGTGTGCTTAGTTAACATGCAGGTTCTAGGGCCCCAGAAAATTTAACTCAGAATTTTGGGCATTCTGCATTCATAAAAGTCTCATAAGTAGTTCCTAACCATATTAAATTTTGAGAATCAATGCCTTAGATTTGGGGTTGTAGTTAGCTAAGAGAACCTTTCAGGGAGCTCTAGGTATTATTGGCAGTAGAATTGGACACAGAACCCCAAAACTGGATTTGGCTCACACTTCATGCTATGCCGTGTCTCTTTTTTCCCTCAGTAGCACTTTCCTCCCCTGATTATGCATTGGCGAGTTTCAATCATTTATTGACCTTGGGAACTGCTTCATTTATTCCAGCTGCTTAGGGTCCCTGGCTCTGCCTTCTGCTGCCCCCACCTTCATTCCCAGGGCAGTTCACTTGACTGCCAAGAATGAGGCTTAGAAATAAACCCAATTCTCCGTTCCTCTGCCAGGCTTGCTCAAGTGGTTCTAGGTCTTTGTGAGAGAAACTCAGTCCTTTCCAGACTCTCCTTGAAAATGAGGCAGCAGGTCTCCTTGTGACTGCTGTCTAGTTCAGCCCTATTACAGAACAGAAGCCGTTAGTCTGCTTATTTCTCCCCTTTAAATGGCCGCCTCTCCTGCAGTTCAGTGGTTTCCAGAAATTATTTCCTTTATTTTGGAAAGTGCTGCCCCAAATAAATGATTTGGCCAAATAAATGAGTTGCAGTCTCTTTCCGTGTTGTTGTGCCTAAAGGTGTGGACGATCTGCTGTCTGCCTTGGCTTTTTCTGGGAGTGTAGTTTTCTTAAAATGATATGTGGTCAAAAGGACCTTTTAATAGGCTCTGTGAAAGGTTCACCCTTTTCTGAGATAATTGCTGGCAACTGGGTTAGCTAGACAGTGAGGCACTTTACTTTTTATCACTTGCTGTGAGTGAAATTGACTAGGATCATAACCAGCGGGTGTCAAGGGTAAAGTGCTTCTTTGCTGGAGTTTGGCATGTGGTACCTCTCCTCTTGCATGAGAGGAAGGGAAAAAAAAGAGGGAAACACACAATAAACGGACAAATGTAATGTCTGTAGTGAAAGAGTCCCCTCTCGTGCCCCCTACACAGATCTTTTTATTCTTCTTGACTATAGAATGACATATTGCTTTCATCAGCCAAGATCACATAATGAGGTTTATAGGGAATATTCCAAAATTTGCCATTCTACCATCATAACTTTTCCATGGAACTTATTTTCTTTAGTATTATTTAGATCAGATTTATAGGAAGATCCAAAAGGTCAATAGTTAGCAGGTAAAAAAAAAAATCTTTGTGTGGATTCTAATTATTAGCATCACAAATGACTTCATTTTCTGGGCCTACTGCCCACTGTTTACTTATGTTGCTAGTGGTCAATGTCAGATGATGATAGTTAACACACGTACGGAGCTCACCGCAGGCCAGACACTGTTCTAAGTATTCTGTGCACATTAACTCACTTAAAATTCCCAGAAACCCTATGAAATGCATAGGACTGCTGTTTTACAGATGCTATAGCTGAGACACAGAGAGGTAAATATCTGGTCCAAGGTCACAATAGTAAGTGGTGGAGCCAGAAGGGTTTCTATCCTTGTTGCTCAAAGTGTGGTCCCTGGACCGTAACATGGCATCACCTGGGAATTTGGTAGAAATGCAGATTACCAAGCTCCCCACTCCAGACCAATGGAATCAGTATCAGTATTTTAACAAGACTCCCTGGGTGATTAGTACACATGATAGTTTAAAAAACCACTGGTTTAAATAATCTCAGATGGTTCCCTCTGAACCCTTAAAAAACTTGCTTGTGGCTTCAGACTTTGGAGAATAAAGTGTACTTGGGTGGTTTATTATGAAAAAACAGAATTTTAAGGATGATGTTTGTGTTCTCTCCAGCTCCTTCCTCTTCCAGATAACCAGTTTCTCAAGGAAAAAAAATAATTCAACTACTTAAGAAAAATAAAAGTTCAAAAATGTTATTAAATTGTGGCCTATGCAGGCATTTTCATTAAATCATCATAGAAAACGTTATGAAATAGGTACTACTATCCCCAAATAAAAGATTTAAAAAAACTGAGATCAGAAAGGTGAAGAGGAAAAAAAACAGAAAGTAAATCCTAAGAGTTCTCATCAGAAGAAGAAAAATTTTTTCTTATTTTATTTTATATCTTTTATTTTTATTATATCTGTATTAAATGATGGATGTTAGCTGAAACTTTTGTGGTTATCTTTTCACAATATCTGTAAATCCAACTATGATGTTGTATTTCTTAAACTCATATAGTGATGTGTCAATTATTCCTCAATAAAATAGGAAAAGAGAGAGAGAGAGAAAAAAAAAAGAAAGGTTAAGAGGAAAAGCCAAGATTCAAGTTTAAGTTCTGGTTCAAGTCCAAGTCCTGGCTCCTGAAATAGGATCTTTGAGCTTATTTCTGTTTCCTAGAAGGTTGCACAGTAAACAATCAAATAATCTTTGACAAAAGAATTACTTTTTTCAAACACTGTTTCAACAATAAAAAGCTTTTTTTACTTAATCCTGAGCATTTCTCCCTGATTTAAAGAGACTATATTAATGTCACCTATAAGATGCCAACTTTGGAAAATTAAATCAAGATCCAGGAGGACAAATAAGTCCTCCTTCCCATCTCAGTTTATAGTTCTAAAAAAAAAAAACCACAAACAGGAAAACTAGAGCATGAGACAAAGCTTGTCCTTAGAAGTTCTCTTCTAAAAACTTGGTTTAAATGCTTTTCAAAGTGGTGGCAGCAACTAATGTTTTTTTCCCTGCAAATCACATTGGCGATGATTTAATGACCAAAAATTGAAGGAAGGAGTTGGAACTGCTGTTCCTTGTAGAGAGACTTGGACTCGGGCAAAACACATTCTGTGATTATAGAATAAAGTGCAGATCAGCCAACCAGATGTGTCACTGCCCTTAAAATGTGTAAGTTTTTGTCACAATTTAGTTTTTAAAAATCTAAAATATTTGCGGCATGAATTATAGTGATGAGACTTAAGCTGAATTTTAGGGCTATTTTATTCTTTCTTCAAAAAGGAAGCCACTGGCAGTTCAGTGTGAAGTCATTTTCTATTTTTAAAGAGATTGAATTTGAGACATAACTGTTCGTGTGGCAGTTGCACAGGGCAAAAAACGAGATGAATAAATGGGTCTGGAACCCAGGCTAATGGAGCAATGCTTTTCAAAATTACATACACATTTATGTATTTCTTCTACCGCTTATAGTTTCATTCATCATATGGCTTTTGGCCATGTCCTAGAGACTGTTTCCCATTCTAATGTGTTTCTAACAGAAATTCCATGTTGTGATCATTCCTTTCTAAGGGAGAATTCAGACAGTGGCAGGAGAAACTAACTGTATTACAAAAGTATGACAGCCTCACTGAAGGTTATAACTTTGGAAATGAGTAGAGCCTGCAAGTTTTAAACAAAAGGAACTACAAGGAAGCACATTACACCAGTTGATAGGTTTTGTTTGGTTGGTTGGTTTTACCGTGGAATACAGGTTAACAATTCTGATAGTTGTATTGTACAGGTGTACAATACAACTAAATCAAATGACAGATAGATGGGGCCAGATTTCTCATGACTGGAGTGGGAATTTACATATAAGAATAGGGATAGGCTTATAAAATATGCTCATTATATAAAAGTATGAAGGAAATCAGATGACATTTAGTTTATTTCTTATAGACTTATCACAACTAGTCATATTCTATTTAATTATACTTTTATTATAATTCCACACACACATAGCCTTCAAGTAATTTTTAAAAAGTTAAAGGAACAAAACATAAGCCAAAATTTTTACTAGGTTCATGCACATCTTGCTCAAATTTTTATCAGTCAAATAGGTTAAGTTTCTAAAGGTGCATGAAGCTTAAATCAGTAATAATTAAAATTTGATTAAGGTATACCTGTTATTAGCATCCAAGTAGTTCCTCTTACACAAAACAAACTTTATAATATAAAAACATCCCTTTGTGAAAGTCAGATGTAATGAGAACTTGGCTGTCACAGATCTGCCAATGGCAGCATGTGTTGGTGCCCACGCTGAGTGCGCATAATAAGAGTAGCAGCGTCATAAATAATAAACATATGTGCTTATTTCACTCTTATGTCCACTATGTGAGTATCAGGTGTGAGCATCAAATGGGGGAGAATGAACAAAGTTTGGATCTCCTTGTGAAAGCCTACAGAAAGTCTCCTTACCTGTAAAAATCATGCGTTTTCCCACTGTGGTAGACAGTGGCTCTCGATACGCCACAGATGCCATGGCCAAGGTTGTAACTGTGCTACTGGATTTGCTTCCTTGGCTTCCTCAGACCAGTTATCTGCTCCAGCAAGAGTCAAAGATTCTGTGGTCTTTATTCTCCCCGTCTGTGCCCTCAGCTGAGTGGTTGCTAAGGACTCTTTATGACAGGCAGGTAGAGAGTTCCTTCCAGCAGAGTTCAGGATTCCAGTCTCAAAGACAGCAGTAGCATTCCCAGGAATTGCACCCAATATCTTTTCCTTATCTGTCAATATCAAGTTTCAACATACCTGTTCAGGTATTAGATCTAGAACAGGCTTGTCACAGGTGACCTGGCAGCTTCAATCAACATTTCCCAAAGTACATTCTGCAGAGGGGTGTTATTGCAACAAACAAAAACCACAAACCATGGTTAAATGCATTTGAGAAATGGAGTAGATAAAAATAAAATTATATTAATAGATGAATAAGGTAATTTTATGTACTATATTTCTTTCCAGCCCCAAATTCCAATACTTCCTTAAGGACGATATGTGCCTTGGTTATAAGCGATCTGTTTATGGTTCCCATAACATGCCATGCTCTTTCAGTCTTCTGAGCTTTACACGTGCGATTCATTCTTCCTACAACATTTGCAAATGCCTCCTGTCCTCAGAGACAGAGCCCACACCTCCTCTTCTAGGAGGATGGCTACAGACATAGCAAAGTATTTTTTCCTTTCATGCTCCTTTAATTCTCTCTTTTTTTAAGACTTTATTTATTTATTTTTGGAGAAAGGGAAGAGAGGGAGAAAGAAAGGGAGAGAAATATCAACATGTGGTTGCTTCTCGAGTGCCCCCAACTCAGGACCTGGCCTGCAACCCAGGCTTGTGCCCTGACTGGGAATTGAAGGGCACATGCCCTCTGGTTCACAGGCCAGCACTTAATCCACTGAGCCATACCAGCCAGGGCCCTTTAATTCTATAGTATCTTGTATATACCTCTCTTTTTAACCCTTACCACTTTGTTTTGTCTATTTTGTCTGCTTTGTCTTTTTAACCCTTACCACTTTGTTTTGTCTATTTTGTCTGCTTCCCCACTAGACTCTCCTGTGACTTCATGAAAAAGCATTTTAATTCATATTTCAATTTCCGGAGACTGCTATGCAATAGACATTTAATAAATGCTTGTGGGATGAAAAAAAAAAAAAACAAATTAACAGTGAATTCCAGCCTGCCCAGAAATATAATACTGACCCCTGATAATCCATGGAATATAAGTTCTGATAGTAATTTCAATTCAACACTAAGTATATGGGGTTCTTTCCTGAAAATGCAATATATCTTTTGTTTGTTGAGAGAAATTAAAATAAAAACACTGTGTTAACGAGGAAGAGGTTTGCTAGTATGGTAGGCAGAGAGAGACACCCCCCAGGTCCTCCTTCAAGGAAGGGCTATAGCTCAGCTGCAGGAAGTGCTGTCAGCAGACAACCTCCAGCTGTCAGCAAGTTCAGGGCCAGCTTTCCCAGCAGGGAACTGCCTCTTTAGTCTTAGGTCAAGCCCTTTCAGAGCAGCCTGTGTCAGGTGACTAAGTGAGGAGGGGTTTGGACAGCCAATCATTTCTGTCTGCTACTGAAGGATTTCCTCCTGGTGGGCTAAGGCTTTGATGAGCCCTCATCACAGTTTAGCTTCTTCCTCTGCCCAATCCTACTTCGGCCTCCTTCTGTCCATAGGTGTAGATCCCAGCTAACCATCTTGACCTCCAACTTCCAGAAAACCTGACTGGCGACAACCAGATAGGCTACATGTATGAGCACAAATGCGATTTCAACCATTCATCCTTTCTAACCAGAAAATTATTGTGTTTTCCCAGTGGAGTCAGACTTTGGCTACTGATCTTCTTTAGTGGAGAATGCCTTCTTGTCATCTTCCTTGGTTGTGACCTGCATCCCTCTTCTTTCCCTCCCTGCTGGCCCTCAGCAGTTTCAGAAGCTTTTCTCTTCCTTCTGAGGTGACCATGTTCTGGTTACTATGGTCAAGGGGTCTCTATCTTCGGGTGAAAGCTTCTTTCTGAAAACGACCTATTGGTGTCCTTGGAACTGCCATTTTCCACATCATCCAAGTTGAAACCTCCTCGTGGAAGATGGGAACCTGCCTATTTGGGGTACGTCACTTGTAGTTTTCATGATGCTGAAAAGAGAAAGGAAGGACCTGAATGAGGAAAAATAATTTTTTAGTAACCAAAACAGAAAATAAAGAGATTGTGGTTTTGGGCTGACGACTTCCCATGAACCCATCACAAGAAATGTAGGCTTCTGCTTTGCCTTAAAGGTTGTTAGAAATCTTACAAATTGTTGTGGGTGTAGGGTCAGCAATTCTGGTGGCAACAGGCTGGGGGGAAGTGGCCCAGAGGAGAAAAATCAGAGTTAGTTCTACCCTATGAGATTATTCCACCAACTCAGTATATATTTAGGTTCATTTGTTTTGTTTCATTTTTTAGAGATTGAAAAAATTATTTTACAATTAAGTAAAATATTTACGTGGTTTCAAAGTAAAATTCTTAAAATCAGGGTTATTTAGAGAAGTCTAGTTTTTATCCTGTCATCTCCATCTCGTTACTTCCTTTTTCTTGTAGGGACGTTTATAAAAACTATAAGCATATATTTATAATCATATCCTCCCCTTTCTCAGGAAAACAGTCACAAACCAAACACGTTTTGCCACCTTGCTTTTTCACTTAACAGACTTGCCCATCTCTCCATGATATTACATGAAGATATCTCTCATTTTTTACAGCTTCAAAATACTCTGTTGTATGAATTTATCAGAATTTATTCAAGCAGTCCTCCTATTAATGGTCATATGGGCTGTTTCCAATCTTTTGCTATTACAAAAGTATTATAAAGTATAGCTTTCTACATACAGCTTCTCATATACTTTACAGTACATCTTTGAGATAAGTTTCTAGAAGTGCAATTGCCAAAGCAAAGAATAAAAGCATAAATAAACTTGCTTGATGTTGCCAAATTCTCTGTGCTGGTTGTACCACTGTGTATTCCAAAGAGCAATGTCTGAGAATGACTATTTCCACATGGCCTCACCCACAGAGCATGTTGTCTAACCTCTGGATTTATGTTATTATGGCAGGTATGTAATAGTAACATAGTAATGTACATTCTTTTTGTTATTAGCCAGATTGAACATCTTTTCATATGTTTATGAGCCACTTGCATTCTTTCCGATGGCCCTTCTGGCCGTATCTCTTGTGTATTTTACTACAGGCCATCAACCTTTTTGTATTCTACTTTTGAAAGAATGAGCTAACAGTATAAAGGACAACAGATGCCTCAGCAGAGAATGACAATAAAATGTGATGAGGGCAATGATGGTTGCAGCAATACAGTTTTAAAAATGTCAAAGGTGTTCCAGGAGGCATGGGAACAGAGAGGAGGATTCCTGCCTCAGGTGGGAGCAGAGGGCGTGTGCTCAGTGTGGTGAGGCAGGGATTCCAGGAGGGCGAGCCATCTGACCTGCTTCTCAGAGAATGGGAGGGGGCTGGAGGATGGGGTGGGCATAGAGGGCATTTTGGACAAAGGGGACATCTTGAGCAAAAGGCTCGGAAGGGAGAAACAACCAACAGAACTGTGCATAGCAAAAATACCAGAAGGTTGGCACTGCTGGAGGTCATGGTCATGGCTAAGAAGGGGAGAAGGGGCTGGAGAGGCTCTCAAAGCTATTCTGGGGGCTTGGGCTTTATTCTGCAGGCAGTGAGGACCGTTGAAGGGTGTTAAACAGGCAGAGACTGGCCAGTCTTGGGTTCAAATGGAAGATGCTTGACTGTGTGGAGAATGAGCTTGAGGAAAAGGCTGGGGACAAGGGCCCCAGCAGGCAGCTGTTGAAAGAGTCCAGGGGCGTGAAGACGAGGGCCTGAACTACGGCAGAGGCGACAGGAATGGAGAGACACATTCAGGAAATGTGCTGAACAGAGGTTAGAATGAGTCAGAATGACCCCGGTTTCCTTGCTTGGGTGACTGATGAATAGCAGTACCACAAAATTAGCGCAAACAAAAGAAAGAAAACCAAGCCCAACCAACAAAGCGATGGTGTTAACTAAGTGTGGATTTGTCTGGGCTGCACAACACTCTAATAGAGCGGTTAAGCCCAAATCATCATACAGTGTTGTGACAGCTACCGAACTCATTATAGGGGATTAAAGATGATCTCCCGTAGTCACCAGATGCATTTCTGTTGGAGAAAATCCCTATTGTTTATGAAATAATAGCAGCCTCTTCTGACAAAACTCAGGGTTTGCTGCTTGGCACGAATGACATCTTGGCTATTGTCTTGCCTCGCTAATTTCACAGCTACTTCAGGGTGGATCACCGCTTCAGCAGTACAACTGCAGAGGACAGTGCAGTGCCCCCCGTAAAAATGTCTTGTTCTAATATTTTGGGAGGCATTAAGTTATGCATTTTAATGACATAGGAGTGATACAAACTGGAAACTCATGCAGCAGTGGTATAGATGTTCAAGTGAATATAGGTCAGCATTTGCTAAAATGGCATACTAGGGTTCAACCATCCCATTACTAAGCACACTCTGCAAACTAGGGAGTTTTGCCACCCCTGTGCTAGTAAGTCTTTCTTTGTAAGTTTCAGCACTGAACATTTTTAGGTCCTTTCCCTAAATTCTAATTTTTGGGCAACAATCTAGAAAACACATGGAATGGAGTCAGAGACTTGGCTTCGAATCTCAACCACTTATCTGTGTAACATTGACTCGCTGATTTTCTGTAAAATGAGAAGTATTGTGCCTGCTAATAGGGGAGGCACAAGGAGATAATATATAAAATACTTGTCACTGTACATGACACGTAGTATGTGCTCAATAAATATTCACTGTAACATTAGTCTCATCACCCCTCTCCTTCACCTTTCTCACTCTCCAACCTTCTCTTAGAAAATACGCATGACAAGTCCAACTTTAAAGTGTGACCATGGTAACCTTACATTTTATATCTGGATTTGCAAGGCCTGCTCACAAAAGGGTCTGTATTCTTCTACTCATTCAACGAGAATCCGGGTAAGTTGGTGCCATGATTATACTGGTGCTATTTCCTGCCTGTCCTATCAACCTGACTTTCCACAGCTAGGTGTAGCTAATTTAATCAGGCATTATAGCACACTTGTGCTTTTTCTATAAAAACACAGCTTTAAAAAAAATTAAAACCACTGAACATTATAATTGCTACCTGTTAATTGCTAAACTATATGTTAAAAAACAATAAATAATTAAAGCAGGTTTTTTTTAGCAACAATAATGGTCACATCTTACAGATGTGTGAATAGTTCTTGGTACCAAGACTGAGCCCCTGGGTTTTCTCCCGAGCAATCTGATACTGGGAGAGGTTAGGGAAGGAGCCAATCAGAGAGCAGGAAGCTGAGTCAGGACAAAACCCATCCTCTTTCCCCTAGTCCAGGGAGCTTTTTCTCCTACTCTAGCTTACAAAAGAATCTGTCCTCTCTTTTCCTCACAGGTAGTGCTGTGGATATCAAAAGCCCTTGGGATTTGCTCTAATGTTTACGTGCTCTTTCTCTGCCACCAGCTTAATTTTCTGATAAAATCTTCTTTACTAAGCAATGAACAAATATAATTGGATGCTTACTAGGTGCCAGACACTGTGCTGAACACACTCCCAAAAGTGTTTCCATTATCTTCACAGTGAGGCTATAGTACAGAATTAATCTCCTCAATATATTGACCAGCTCAGTGAGTTCCATAGTTGAGTGTCACCATTCTGTTTTATTGTGCATCCAGGACAGAGAATGTAGAAATCCCAAATCTGCTTAATTACTTCTGAGTTGTTACAATGGAAATCTGAGTTTGATTGTCAACAAACACATTTTTTAAAATGATACTTTGAATAGAGTGAAATTCTCCCATATGAAAAAGTGAACATAGGTAGAAGCTATTCTCTGTGTGCTATAGCAGCTTCCTGGCCTGTGAATGTAAATGCGCTGATAGTAACATTTAATCCTCGATTTCCTAACCCTAATACCCTTCCTACCTTTGTAATCACAGAAAAATTAATCTCCTTCCAAATGCTCCTCTTTTTCCTCCACTAGCTCGAATCTCTGGAGATCCCACATGCTTCCTTTTCTGGTATCCCATACACTGTTACTTAATTTTTTTCCAATTACATTTGACATTCAATATTATATTAGTTGCAGGTGTACAGCATAGCAATTAGACATTTATATCTTACGAAGTGATGGCCCTGGTAAGTCTAGTACCCACCTGGTACCATACATAGTTGTTACAAAACTATTGATTACGTTCCCTTTGTCGTACTTTACATCCCCATGATTATTCTCTAACTGCCAATTTATATTTCTTAATTCCTTCACCTTTTACACCCATTCCTGCAAGCCCCCTCTCATCTGGCAACCATCAGTCTGTTCTCTGTATCTATGAGTCTGCCTCTATTTTGTTTGTTAGTTTATTTTGTTCATCAGATTCCATGCATAAGTGAGATCATTTGGTATTTGTCTTTCTCTGTCTGACTTATTTCACTCATCATAATACCCTCTGGGTCCAACCATGCTGTCGCAAATGGTAAGATTACATTTTTTTTAAATGACTGAGTAATACTCCATTGTATATATGTACAACTTCGTTTTTATCCAGTTATCTATCGATGGCCATTTAGGTTGCTTCTGTATCTTGACTATTTTAAATAATACTGCAATGAACAAAAGAATGTATATGTCTTTTCTAATTAGTATTTTGGTTTTCTTTGGATAAATATCCAGAAGTGAAATCACCAGGTCATATGGTAGTTCTAGTTTTAATTTTTTGAGGAAGCTCCTTACTATTTCACATAGTGGCCACACCAATTTGTAAGCCCACCAACAGGGCACTGGGGCTCCCTTTCTCCACATCCTCACCAACACTTGTTTGTTGACTTATTGATGATAGCCATTCTGACAGGTGTGAGGTGATATCTCACTGTGATTTTAAGTTGGATTTCTCTGATGATTAGTGACTTTGAGCATCTTTTCATATAGGCTATTCTTTAAGTTTCGTAACTTGATTGTTGCTCAAACACAGTTTTCTGGAGCTAGTGCAGTGCCTCTCCACGCTGGCTACTGACCAAAGTGAAATCCTGGTAATTTCTGCCCCCAACTGCCACTGGGCTCCTGGCTACCATTCCATTCTCTGTACCAACATTCTGACTCAGACTCCTTGATGCAACAGGAAGGGAGACAAGAGATCGTCACCTAGAGGGCCACCAACAGGGCAACACGACGTTAGGTAACAGCTTTTTTGATTGTTTAACAAGCATTCCACTGACCGGGTGGGGTCCGGGTAGATCCTTCTGACTCTGAAGCCCCTCTAGTCTAACCCTCAGGTCTTTAGTTGAACCCAGTGCCCCATGACATACTTAACCTTTGCTCCTGATGAGTTCTTTCTGCTGCCCCGAAAAATCTACCTGTGGAAAATTTCTTTCATTAGCAGTCTCCTTCTACCAATGACCTTTTTCCTATCCCTCCTCCAGTTCACCAGAGATGCCTCAGTTATTTTTCCTGGAAACTCCCAGGTCCCTTTGCCAACACGGGATGCAGTTAGCTACCAGGAAAGAAGCAGAGAGGGGATGTTTCCCCGGGCACTGCCAGGAACCAACCCTTTATACTTCCCCGAGGAAATGTATTTTCATGATGGGATAGAAATATTTGCACTTATTGTTTGTTCATTTATTTTGTTCTTTAGATTCCACAGATAAGAAAGTCATATGATATTTCTTCCTCTGTCTGACTTATCTCACCTACGAGGCTCAGTATCTTACGTTCACCTTGCTTCCTGAGATGGAGCAGAATTTACAACAGTTCCTCATCGAAACGGTTCATTTCAGCATCAGACCTTTGACACTGGGAGGGAAAGCAGTGCTTCTATAATATTTGCCAATCATCTGCCAGACTGGAGAATGCTCATTCAAATATATGGAAATACAGCCTCAAGTAGGGTCTTATAATGACAAACAATCATGAAAATAGCTGTGTTATCTTTTACTTGAAATGGAAAATGCAATGGTTTACAGTATGAGTGTGTAGTCTAGTCTTAGGAAAAAACGCCACTTCCTTCATAAATTCTTATTTTTTAGTGAATTCAGCAGGGTTTCAATGGGGGAAACTTTTTATACATTTTATGGGGATTTTTAACATAATCTTTTTATTAAACTTATGTACCATTGAAAATATTATTTCAAATGGCTAGGAGCACTTTGAGCTAAGGAGGGTGCATCTGGGAAAGAACACACAGATGTTCCTGGGACCTCAATGGTGGGAGAAATTAAGAGCCTTTCCCACTCCCCACTACCTAGATGAGAGGAGTTTAAACAAAATGAGTTAACATGCCCTGTATTAAGGAACATTAAGGTCCTGACTGGTGTGGTTCAGTGGATTGAGTGCTGGCCTGTGAACCAAAAGGTCACGGGTTTGATTCCCAGTCAAGGTACATGCCTGGGTTGCAGGCCTGGTCCCCAGTTGGGGGCGCATGAGAGGCAACCAATCAAAGTACCTCTTGCATCGCGTTGTCTCTCTCCCTCTCTTTCTCCCTCCCTTTGTCTCTCTAAAAATCAATAAATAAAATCTTAAAAAAAAAAAAAAAAAAGGAACATTAAGGTTGTTGTGGAGAATGGATCTTGGCCTAGAGGAAAAAGAGCAAGACGGAAGAGAAGGGTTTGTAGACCACTCGGCCAGTGAGGGAGGGGCACGCAAGACCCTGAGGAGGATGGTCATGCCCACTTCCCTGTGCTGCAGTTACCCAAGAGACCAGGAAAGCCTGATTTCAGGAAATGCCTGATTTTCACATTCAGTTGTTCTCTGGTGCTTTGCTGTAGTTTCATTTGGCAGCCTCGTGTTGGTGATATTTGGGGAGAATGAAGAAAGCAGGGCAGGGCCTGTTGTAGAACAAAACTCAGCAGGAAGAGCACCTCAGCCAGCAGACGGGATAGGGCAGGCGGGGGTGGGGAACAATTCCAGAGAGAACAGTGACAAATGGGGGTATAACCCCTCAGGGTATCCTCCAAAGTCTTAGAAGAGAGGGCTTTCCATGGTCTGAGGAAAAGGGCAGCACGAGGCAACTTTTAGGGGGATTGAAATAACAGCTGAGCCCAAAGGCTGAAAAGCTCGAGGATTCCAAGTGCAGATGCCCCACACTAACATGGAGCCACAGTCCAAATCCAGTGGTAGGCCCGAAACAACGAAAATATTTTAAATTGATGTTTTATTACTACAGAAAGTTTAAGTAATCAGGGACTCGATTATTGAATCATTGGGGTTTTTAATCTCAACTTTATAAAATGTACCAGTGCTAGAGTCTTTTTAAATTGATGAAATTACAGATACATTATTTATTTTGGATGACTCACAGTTTCTTAATTTAAGCTGAAAAGTGTTCTCTTAGCAGCCAGCACCACAGTTTCTTTTGGGTTGAAACCTTACTTTATTATGTTTAGGTCATTTAAGGTGAAGAAGGGGAAGCCCTGGGGCCTGGGCCTAAAGGAACCTGTGGAACAGACAGTTTTAAATCATCCCACAGAAGAACTAAAAGGAATGTGGGGGTTGGGGAATGGCTATGAGAGAGATAGGACAGGAAGTAGGAAGTGAGCAGCACTAAAGAACTTGGAAGGATAGAAGTAGACCAAAATGGTGTATTAGTCAATTTATTGCTGTGTAACAAATTATCCCCAAACTTAGTGGCTTAAAACAACAAACATGCATTATCTCACAGTGTCTGTGGGTCAGGAATCCGGGTGCTGCTCAGCTTGGTGCCTCTGGCTCAGGGTCTCTTACAAGGTTTCTGTCCAGCTGTCAGCTGGAGCTCAGGTCTCGTGTGAAGACTCAGTGGTGGAGGAGCTGAGGCCAAGCTCACTGTCACAGTTGTTGGCGGGATTTGGTTTCCTGAGGGCTCCTGGGCTGTGCTGTGGGCTTCTCACCACATAGGGCAGCTCACAACACAGCAGCTGGCTTTCTTTAGATGGAACAAGTGCAAGAAAGCACCCAAGACAAAAGCCATAGCCGTTTTGTAACCTAATCTTGTCAGTGACATCTATCGCCTCTGCCAAATTCTACTGGCTAGAAACAAGTCACTAAACCTAGCCCACGCTGAAAGGCAAGGCATTACACAAGGGCATGAGTGCCAGCGGGTAGGGATCGTTGGGGGTTATTGAGAGGCTGTCTATCACCGACAGCCAATGAGAAACCCTCTGTGGAAGTGTGGCTGGGGCTACTTGAAGAGCAAGAATGTTGACTATTGAACTCCCATTTGTTGTAGAGCTGCTTCAGTCTCTTAGACATCAAAACCAACCGTTGCACCATCCATCAACGGATGGGAGGTTGACCCAAAAGAGGTGGTGTGGGGGGTGGGGTAGCAATAAAGAGTTAGAAACGATCCAGACTTTGATACTTGGTTGTCTTATTCTTTCATTCATGTATTCCGTGAGTCCTTTTGGAGCATTTCGTGTTAGTGATTATGGCTGTCAGCATTACTGGACCATGAGCATTCTGGAACTTAGCATTTGAAAATGCTAAAAATATTATTCATGTTTTTCTAACACAAACATCTATTCTGGTGCTAAAGTAATTTTTAAAAGAATTACAAAGTGTTGGTTACTATCAACAAACCAAATAATCAACTCCTAAATATAGTCTAAAAGTTACTGTAGTCCTAACAGGGAAGGAAAAACTGCAAATGTACATACGTGCATACTTTTTTTAATGTCTAAAACCATTAGCTTATCTATTTAAAGCAATATTTTTCTTTCTTGTGTCTTTTTTAAATTTCCTCAAATTTTCCCTATTTTTCAGGGCAAAATTTACTCTAGATTTTATTTTATTTTTAAATTTATTTATTTATTTATTTTTAAAATATATATTGTATTTTTCCCCATTACCATTTAGTCCCCTTACTCTGCTCTGCATCTATGAGTCTGTGCCCATTTCCTTGTTAGTTCAGTTTGTTCCTTAGATTCCGCATATGAGTGATACACTAGATTTTAAATTCAAAAGATTTCTTCTCAATCCTGCCTGGTCCCATGACTTGCTTGATTGCATTTTTTTTTTTTTTTTTTTTGCTAAAGCTTATCATTCATTCTTAGGAAACAGCCTCCATCAACTTCTATCTTGGTCTCTTTATCTGCTGTATCACGAAGTCACGTTACTACAGATTCTTGGTGATCTGAATAACAAAATGTTCCTAGATAAGTGAAAAAAACCCAGTGAGTAGAATTTCCGCATCCACCAAACAAGCTCTCCAGGTTTAAAAAAAAAAAAAGACAGAAAGAAAGAAAAGAGGCTGGAACCCCACGTTGACTGTGTGGACGCACAGTAGGGCCTGTCCTGCTACCTGGTGTTCTCTGATTTTGTCCTCAGGTTTCCAAGGTTCTCACACAAATTAAAATGTATAAGAAGAGGGGGTTTCAAACACAAGCATCATGATAGCATAGATTGCATGTAACAGAATTGCATTTAACAGAGAAAAGCACAAAGAGGAAAAGAAATTAACCAGTTCCAACTCCCCACATTTAGAGGAGACACAGCATCGTGTGCTTACCCTCCTGCAGAGACGTCTATTCATTTTGAAAGTGATTTGGGTACTACACAAAGGTTCTGTTTTGCCCTTCTCCAAGCCACCTGAACTAGCTCAAGTAATCATTCGATATTCTTAGACCTCCGGAGCAGGGGATTTGAGAACAGACCTAGCCTCTGTTTCAGACGGAAGTAATTGACGGTTCTGTGTAACCACAAAGTGGGCGGGAGGCAAGCTTTCCTGGGCCTGTGACCATCTCCGGGTTCAGCCAGTTTATTAGCCTCATGCTCCGGGCGCGCTGGAATGTTTGGCAAGCGCGAGTACAGTGAAATGCGTCATTGTGCGGCGCATGTTCCCACGTAGAACACTCAAAATGCTCAGTTCCCTGGAAAATGTTCTAAAGAAGTTTCACTGTAGTAGGCTTTGTCTTCTCATCTTTCACAAAGGCAGTCGGCGCTCTGTTCAGAACAGGCTTTCCTTTCCGTAGGCATTTCTGTTGGCACTGAGCCACCTAGACGGGAGCCACGGCTGCAGGGCTACAGAGGAGGAGGCTGGGGGAGGGGACGATGCTTTGCAATTTTTGTCCCCACATTCAACGTGAAAATGCATATCCATTTACTTTTGAAGATAGAGTCAAGGAAATTTGCTTGCAGTGATCACTAATAATTGCTTTGGACAACTGAGATAATTTACCACATGATAAAGAGTTCAAAAAATATTTAACACCAAAATATAAAACATAAGTGTTTAGGTTGCAATACTTGATTTGGAGTATTTAAAATATCAATGTCAACAGTTTATGGTAATGTCAAAAACATGCATTGTACTTATAAAGAGATGACCAATCACTGATTTTCGCAGAAAGAAAATGAAAGAGCCTTCTGATTATTGTAAGTTTACAAAAAAAAAAGAGATTTCCGAAAAATCACTGTCAAGAAAAATAACACTAATTTGTCACATTTCAATGGATTCTGCGTTCGACACAGATTAGCTCATTTCTTTTAATTTAAATAAATACGAAGGCACAGCTGGACCAATTAAGTGTTCTGTTTTTCTGTTCTTTTACTGCACAAATGTCTAAGTCATTTTTATTGATTTCCTGCAAGCAGCACAGTAAACCGCTTTGAAAATTGTGGAGAAGATGTCAGAAAGAAGCTCGAACTGCGTAGATGACATCAAGATTCCCAGAGACTGACTAAAGGCTGGGATGCCACCCGCTGATTTTTACACAGTCACTCATTTGATCCCAATGCAGAAGTTCCAGGCAGCTTTTCTTGAAGGTGTTTATTCTTTACAACATTCTGCATTTGCATGGTTCTTTGGAGAATACTGGTCACTTGTTCTCAATGTTTTAATATTAGTCAGGATCTACTTAAAATGATTTAAAAGTCACACAGATTTTATGTCTGTCTGGAAAATAGGGTTCGACTCACAGAGATCCCAAATATGGACTGCATTCATTATAATCCTGATACTCAGCTGTCACAGAGAGACAAAAGTGAATTTTTGATAGTGGAGAAGTCTTGGTAGCAAGTGGGCGTTCAGGTAAAGGCTACTTTTGATTCCTAGAATTAACATCTTGGTAGATAACAGGGCGATCTTTTGACAACGCATGAAGTAACTTGGATATTATTTCCAAAATTGGGTTTCACTAAAAACACTCCTTAGGGCCAGCGCATTACTCTGGCTCTGTGCTTTTTTTTTTTGGGACCCAGTTGGGGAAGCAGTGAAAATAAAGTTAATGTGGCATTAATCAAACTTCTCTTAATTTTGACAGCATCTGGATTTCATTCATCTTTACTGAGTAGTACTACTATTGTTCTGTTCCAATATTTTTTTTTGACTGTGTCAAAACCCTGGCAGGCTTGAGAAGTGGGAAGACAGGTATCTAACTTTGGAGCTGGCCCGCTGAACTGAGTGGGAGAGAGCAGTGGTAGTATTTTTAATAAATATGTATGAAGTTCACGGCAGAATGAGTGTAATAATAAAAAAGAAGGGGGAGAGAAGTGGGAGTAGAAAAGATCACTGTATGTGGTAATTGAATCCTCCAGCCTCACGTGGCCTTAGGATCACATAAATATAAACACTATTTTACTGTTTAAAATCTTAAAGATGCTTCTAAGAAAATGCTATTCTCTGCATTTTCTTACAGAAACATAAAAATAAAGTGGCCATATAACAGGGTAACTGAGTTTTGGTAAATGTGGTTTAAATTATGTTCTGATGAATGCAAAAAGACATATTTTCTAGAAATATCTAATAGATTTTTTTTATTATTGCTTAAAACTGTTTAAGATTTGATATAGGCTCTGTGGGGGAGCTTTGTTCCTCTTGCAGATCTAATGCCACTAGACTGGAAGCTGCTCAAAAGAAAACGTTACAGGCATCCTTTCCTTGGCTCCCTGCGTGGCGCCTGCTACTTTATACACAATAGGAGCTAAGAAATATTGTTGCCGGAATAACTAAAGCGTAACAGTCGAAAGCACTTTCATTACCAAATGCAGAGCAGAGACCATTTATACCATAGTTATTTCCAAAATCTGCTGCTAATTAACGAAATTCTATCTGCCACAAGATGGAACGTCTACTTAGAACAATGGAAATAGAATATCTTCTATTCTGTCATTCTTCTTCCACCATTTATTGTTTGTTTCCATAATAGCGGACACATTTGCCTTGTGTTCATTGCTCAGGTTTTTCTCCCACTGCAGTAAAACTGCCTGCAATATCAGAGAGATGTGTTCAGCTCCCATATCCAGCTGTGTGCCGAAATACGGTGAGCAACTGGCATGCTTATCGTAGTTACTTGGTGGCCTATTACTCTGTATTTCATTATTATTTAATGTTTACTAAAAGTGCTATCAGCTCCATTCTTTCATTTCCTCTCCTTCACAGGCAGTACCTGTGCTTGGTGCTTCCAAATCCTTCCCTGCCCACCGCGCTTCCCGGCCCCTGTGCTCTCCAGCTATCTCCTATCTAGCTCACCCCCATCTGGGATGCCGAACAAACAAACAAACAAACAAACAAACAAGCAAAACAAGTTTCCCTTGCCATCACATGATTTCTAAATGTCCCAGAAGAAAAGTGAAAAGGACTCAGGTAAAGGGAATTAAACAAAAGGGGCAGATATTCAGACCAAGGGAGTCTGCTGAGAGAAGAGGAGCAGGAAAAGGGTGCAGATGTGGGCGACCTCACCTTTACACTTTCCCTGAAAATAACCCCACAAAGAGTTAAGGCTGACCTCTCGCTCACACTGGTGACCAGTGTGCTTAGTTTGCACAGTGTTTTTCTTTTCAAATGCACCAATATTGAAATGTCAGACTTTGTGCACAGATACAAAAGTCCATCTACCCTTGAAAAATAGAGACACCTGGGCTCACAATCCTGCACAGCAGCAATCAGCTAGAGCTGAGCAGACCTTCCTGTGCCACCTGATTTAAGGAGACCTTGGAAACACACACACACACACACACACACACACACACACACACACACGCTCTTGCGCACAGTATAGGATGTATCTGCCCAGATGTCACAGACTGCAGCGACCCAGTTGTGCAGCATCAAGTGGACTGAAAATGGTGGAAAGCTTTGGATTTAGAACTCAGCTCCGCTTCCTGCAGAGCCTGCTAGTGGTGAGCCTTGCTCCTCTCTTCTGTACCTGAGGTAGTGATGCTGCCACCTGCCCTCAGCAGGCTGTCACAAGGACCAAGCATGGATGGACCTGGAGAATATTATGCTGAGTGAAGTAAGCCAGTCAGAGAAACACAAACATCATATGATTGCACTTATATATGTGGAACCTAATGAGCAAAACAAACAAACAAACAAAGCAGAAACAGGCTCATAGAAACAGAGAATGTGCTGACAGCTATTAGAAGGGAGAGAGGGGTTGGGGACTAGCTGGAAAAGGTGAAGGAATTAAGCAAAAAAAACCCAAACAAATAAACAAAAAACTCCTAGACACAGAGGACAGTGTGGTGATTAGCAGAGGGAAAGGGAGGTGGGGGAGATAGAAGAGGGCAAAGGGGGGGTTAAATGGTGGTAGAAGGAGACTTGACTTAGGGTCATGAATGCACGACACAATATGCGGATGACCTATATAGAACTGTACACTTGAAACCTATATAATTTTTTTAACTAATGTCACCCCAATAAATTCAATAAAAAATTTTAAAATTTTTCTCTAAAAAACAATTTAAGTGAATGTCCCAAGTACCTACTTGGTTGCATATTTTTGTTGGTCATTCTTTTGGGTTCTGTTATCTAGTCTGTGTGAAGTCTTTTAAAATACAAATAGACGTGAATGAGTACTATACCGATTCAGGAATGCATAATTAGACCTGGGAGAAGAGGAGGATGGCTGTGAACCTACCAGGGGTCCTTAGGCACAGGACCCAGCGCCTCACAGTCTTGGGTTCCCCTAGCCCACATCTTCCCATTTCAGGTGGCCTCCAAGGACTTAGTGTGGTCCCTGAAACCTCAAAGTGTCATCTGTTTCTGAGTCACACTGCCCATCATTTAAAGCCACTCCCCACTGCCCATCATTTAAAGCCATTCCTGGAAGATATGGAGCACACTTCTGTCTTTTCCAGGATCCGTTCTCAGCAAAAGCCATAGGCAGCACAGAGCAGGCCAGCAGAGAATGTCTTTCCCTCCCTCCCTCCCACCCTCCCTGCCTGTCTACCCCCTCCCTCTCTTCAACTAGAAATGAATCTATACTCCAGCAGTTCGTATTCCAGTTTGTCATCGTTCCAGCTCAACTCTTTCTTAAAAATTCATATAATGATGACCTTCCCCCCCATGTGCATCCCTCCCCCATGTTACCCAGATGCAGGACGTGAGGCCCTGACTCTTGACAGTTCCAAGAAGCCAGGGACCCTGTGTCCGTATTCTACAAGCCCATGTGGCAGCAACGGTCCCCTCTCCCTCTACACCCCCCTCGGACTTTCCCTCAGTCCCCTCCTGTGCTAACACCTCTCTCCACGCCACACTCCTCCCAAAACACAGACACAGGCTTCCCTCCCACTCCTCAGTGTACTGCTCACAAAAAGCTCACAGAAAGCTGCTGCATCTAACACTTTGAAGAGCACACAGTTATAGAGGGACAGTCTACACACGATGGGAAACCACTTGAGACTCACATTTCAAAAACTTTGTAGAAGACAGAGGTCATCCCCCTGGAGTTCCCTCCAGCCTGCCTCTGTCCTCCTGCTGAGTCCCTGAATCCTGGAGTCCTTCTTGCCTCCTCGATGCTGCGGGAGCTGAGGTCTCTCAGGGTCTTATTCCCTGGCCCCTCCCATGCTGCCCTCACCACTCACACAGAACACGCTTCAGACCATAATAATCTCTACAGCATGCACTCTGCTCCCACTGGATCTGCGTTTTTAATCATCGAAGAGAATAGTGAACACCCTAGGCTAAGGCATCTCTATTTAGCTTATTACACTAGAAACTCTGGTCCAAGGCTTCCACTAGAAACTCTGCACACCTACGAAGGATTATCGAAGCCCGTCCCCCCAATAAGGTTGGAATTTGCCTAAAGATCACATTTCGAACTATCAAAAATATTGAGGTCGAGGGTCAAAGCGTTTGGATGATTTTCTATTTCAGGAGAGATCCTGAAGTTTCCTCACACCTTCTTAATGAAGGGCACATTATCAAGGAATGTCAGAAGAATTCGGTTAAAAGAAAAGCAAGCATGGACACCCCCGCCCCACTGTATGTGTGCCTGTGGTGTGGCCTTTGGGACAAACGACAGAACGTGGGTGCTACATAGTGCTCTGATGACACTAGCTGGCTCTTTCCTTTCCTGCTCCCTTTTGAGAATTTCCAAATGACAGGAAACTGAACGCTGTGAGTGAAACAGAGCACCCAGAAGCTTTAGCATTTGCAGGGTCTGTTGTCACAAAAAATTTTTTGAAATATTGAAGGGTGGTGTTTGTATGGTGAGTGTGGTTATCAATTATGTTCTGATCAGGTTCTGAATTTCCAGGGGGCTAGTATAGAAGGAGGGGTCCTGTGTACTCTCTCCCACACCTCACCCTCCTGGACTGCAGTTTCAAGCAAAGAATAAAGACAGCTTTTTTCTTTTTTAAGGTTAGCTTCCAGCTCCCATTGTAAATGTACGCTCCTGACGTTGAACAATACGTTATTCACACCTGCGTCAGACAGGGGAGGAGCATTGCATCTCAGCTTAGACCTCACCACGCTCACGGTGATGACCGATGTTCCAACACCACTCCCTCTCTCCGTTCCTCATTTCCGTTTCACTCCCAGAGGTATGTTGTATTTCATTTTAAAGTGCTTAGAGACTATAGCAATATGCACTATATAAATAATAAATGGAATGCAATAGAATTGGAGAAGTCTTGGACCCCTGACTTTGGCTTACATCCCAAAACAGACAGATTTAGACATGCAAAAGCTGCTTCTTTGACAAGCTAGTGTTTATTTCTCTCCCTTTCTCAAGATTGTCATTTCGTTTTCTTACTGGGATTTTCCTGTGCCTGTTTGGCGGTTAGGGGAAGTGCACAGCCTTCCATCTCTGTTGTTCCCGGTGGATGTGTTCAACGTGGAATTTCCCTGCCGATGAAATACAACAAATAAAGGCAGGGAGGGGAGAGCAAGAGAATAATGCGCAGAGTATAATAGGATGGAAGTAACCCAAACCAACACGAACCAAGTGCTTATTCTGTACCAGCCATTGTGCTCAGGACACAAAGGGCATTAAGACATGGGCTCCATGTCCAAAAGACAAGTTCTACCCCCTGTGCAGTTAATCACACACAGCAAAGTATGATAAATGCTGGGAGGAAGATAAGCCCAGCTGGGGAGATCAGTCTGGAAAGGCTTCCTGCTTGGGTCTTAGATCAGATTTTAGAGATGTGAAGAACAAATGATTGATGGAGAAAATAGATTAAGCAGAGGTATAGAAATAGAAAAGCAATAGCTGGTAGGGGTAATCCATGGTGCATTGGGTAGAGAAGGCTGAGCCCAGATTGAAGAGGAGTGAAAGGAATTCACTTGAGGTCCTTTATTCTAGACCCTTTCAAACGCATTTTCACCCAATCTGAGCAGCCTCGTAAAATAGATGTCATTCTCAGTGCACAGATAAGCAAACTGGAGGGTTAAGTACTAGCCCTGGGATGGGACTTGAAACCGAGTCCTCTGAGTCTGTGGCCTGTGCTTGGGCACTGCCGTCCATAGGCCCTTTCTGTTGCTTTGGAGCCAGGACTTAGGTTTTGGAACTTATGTGTAGACAGTAGAAGCCATTGAAGATTCTTTCAACAAGGGAGAAATACAATCATATCAGAAAAGAGAATCACCTTTAATATGTTCAACTCCTCCACTTATGAAAGGGCCTCTAGAGCAAGGGGTCCAGGTGAGGCAGTGGGCCGGCAAGATGCCGTAGTTCTCATTTCCTGTCTGTACTTCCAGTGTATCTGATAACTAATAATGGGATATAAGATTCTAGATCATTCTATAATAATCTGAAATTAATCTAAGTTTTTTAATAATTTTGATGTGTGCAGAAGCTGAAGTGACTTTTTTACTCTTTATTTGGTTCCCAAAAGATTAATCACATTAAATGTACCTATTCCAAACTTAGTACAAATTAAAATCACCGAAACCTTCAGTGCTAGAGCACTCACATGTGGCTGATGATAGAAGAATTAGGAGAATCATTTGGAAAAGTAATTTGAAGTTAGAGATCAAGTCCTGAAAGTGTCAATTTTTGGATATTTAGATTGAGACACTACATCAGAAAACTGTGTAACCCAACATATTTATTTTCTCATTATATAATAATAAAAAATAAACAATAGTAGTGTATTCACTTAATAAAACATTATACATTTATTAAAATAAAAGATATCAACATTATGTTAGAATATAAAAATATTTTTGATGTTATGTTACATGAGAAAAATGAATATATGATTATAATCTTTTAAAAATCAGTATATGTGTTAGTCACTACCGGAGGAAAATATAAAAATGGTCATTGTACTGTCTTGCATTTTTTTTCTTTAAAATTCTGGTCTGTTGTTCTGAACATTTTCTAATGGTATTATTTTCTAAATGCCATGGTTGTAGACAGAAGCAACTAGGGTGAAAGGGGACAGAAACCCATCACTAAGAGCAGTAAAACAAGCCACAATCGATGCTTTTTGTGCTAAGTACTAGTGGAGAAAATACAGTTGTTTGTTTTATTTTGCCCTTGATTATTATTTATATTGCTAAACCAGGAATATTTGATAGGGAATGAAAGGAAGCTATAGAACTTCTTTTTTTAAATGTATGCCTTGTATCTATAATCAGGAACACAGTCACTTTATTTTCTTCAATTGCATATTTCTTCATCTGTATGAATAGGTTTTTTAAGGGCAGCTCTGCCTAAAGGCAAAGAAATGGATAAAAGTTTTAATGTCTCTTTTAGGTATATAGTTCCATGGCTATTATTCTAAAATTTCACAGCTACTACAAGATAAGGAAAATAAATATCTGTAAAGAAAATAATGGAAGCATGGCTAATAGTGGTTTATTTCTGATTCAAAGCATAATTATAATATAGAGGAAAATAAACCTTTTTGTTTTAACTGGCACATTTTTGAAAGTGTAATAACATAAGATGGGCTAAAATAATAGCTTAAATAGTATTTCACAAAGCACGTTCATCCTCACTATCTTTACAGTTTTACCTAAAGTACAACAGTGATGCGCAAGTGGCTATAATACCTTTAATTTGCCTTCCCCCTTTAATTTGAGAATAATCATTGTTATGAAAACACAGTAGTCAAAAAAAATCTAAGTGCAGATGTCACTGTGACAGGCACTCTACGAAGTAATACTTCCTGAACCTAAACCTGATCTGGGAGAGTTTATGTTCGAAAATGGAGAGCGTGACAGTAGACATGCGTCATAAGACAGACAGCTCAGTAAGGTGAAGAACAAAGAGGCGAAGACAATAGCATAACTTGGAGCACTGTCAGTAGACACATATGAATTGCAAATACATTCCTGGGCCACCCTTCCCTATGCATTACAATTCTGTAAGAGGCTGGTGGTTGAGAGTATTCTTTGTCACAAACCCCAGAAAGCAAGTTTTCCTGGGCTTGTGATTCTAAGAGTGATAGAATGTGGGGTCAAATATTTTTAACATGCTGTAGAAGTTGATAAGGGTTGATTTTAAAATGCAGATAAGCTTTGTGAAGGCATGCAAGCCCTGGGGGGGGTGGGTAATGTCTGAGCAGGCTGAGGAGGCGGTCAGAGGGTTAAATAACAAGACAAGCTGCCTGGCTTCCAAAAGATGGGGCAGGGGGCTGATGCGGTGAGGTTCTTCCCCCTGAGTGTATACTTATGCTGTGTGCCTGGCGGTTAGCTGACCTCAGAGATTCTTTGGGGAGGAAGCAGGGAGAGCAGGCGTGAGAGCGCTCTGCAGTCAGGCTGAGGCCCAGCGAAAGTCTCGGAGAGGCAGCAGGGCCCCACCGACTGCCCAGAGCCCAGCACACAGAATGCTGCCAGAGGTGGGCTGTCCAAGACGCCTGCCAGACCTGACCGCTGAGCTCAGGACACCAGCTTCGGGTGGGCCAAGTAAATATCCGGTAAAAATATAATACGTACCAAAGTTGACATAACAGGGACCAGGACAGATCTGTAATTTCACCAGTCAGACCAGATAAAGGAATGAATGCAGGAATTGGAACTTTAGTGAGGAGTCCAGTTACCAGGATGGGACAGGGAAAAACACCAATGCAGAGGCTGTGTGGGGAGAGCGGGGCGCTGCTTCCTAGTCTGTCCTATACAGAGATTCACACTAATTTCCCATTGAGGACCTTTGTACTTGCTTCCCAGATCAGGAGCCAAAGTAGAGCTGAGCCTCAAATGGTGTCGGTGGGCCAGCACCTACCGCAGATGTAATCCACTGACAGGCAAGCGGCAACCAGAGGCCCACGGATTGGACTGGGGGACTAAATAGGAAGGAATCTCATTCTCCCAGACACCAGAAGGGACTCCATAACAACGGTGGTTTAAACAAGGAATAATGGGCAGAGTCAGTGTAGAAGAGGAAGATAAAGCATTTTCTGAAGAGTTGTATCTGGAAGGGGCTGCTAACACTTGAGCATCTGAAG
Source organism: Glossophaga mutica (assembly GCA_039655065.1). Classification (NCBI taxonomy): domain Eukaryota; kingdom Metazoa; phylum Chordata; class Mammalia; order Chiroptera; family Phyllostomidae; genus Glossophaga; species Glossophaga mutica. The sequence goes on from CM077311.1 coordinate 89,719,448, forward strand.
GACTTCAGGAGAGCAGGAGGAGTGGAGACCGCGCAATGCAAACCAATCAACATAGTCTCTACAGGTGATAATCCTGAATAATGGGTACATTCGCCCCCGGCATCCCTTTCATAGACTAGTATTAAGTGTCTGCAACACGTCCAAATGCACTGATGATGCTGGAGAAGCACTGGGGGCAGGAGCACAGGCAGAAAACACAGGGAAAAGCCTGGGCCCTGAGCTTGGGTCTCTTCTGGGACAGTCTCACCAACTCCATGTGCCTCTGGGCGCCGCCCCCAGGCCTGCTTGTCTTGCCCTGTGTCCTCACAACCCTCAGACCCGATGCCCTGAGGCCTCACTACTCCTTCCCCAAAACACAGACACTTGCCTCACCCTGAGACTGGGACACAGCCGGCCCTTGGTAGTATCCTGGGACACTTGCTCGTGGTGGGCAGGAAGAGATAGGACACAGGGTTCTCCATGAATCCTTTGAACTCAGATGACGGGCTTATAAGAGAATGGGGCAAGGACAGAGCCCCAGCGGCAGCACACTCCTGTGGGAACAAAGGGTGCCCCTCTGGCAAACTTGCAGATGTCTTCTCACCAATGCCATGGGGAGCTGGGCTGCATTGCGTGAGGTTGTCCGCATCAGCTGCTGGAAATAACGGTGTACAGAGGCTAGCAGTGACCAGAGAGCCCAGTGAGGGTAGGAAACAGAGCCCCCCCTCTGCAGGAGTGAGGGGCAGCATGCAGGCCAGGTGTGTGTGGAGAGAGTTGGACCTCGGCAGAGCCTCCCTGGCCACCAAGAGGAGACAGGACCACCCAGTGTTTCTTCGACAGTCCCTGCCCCCTGCCCCCAGAGGAGGCAAAGAGGCTCGGTGATGGCACTGTGAGGGATTGCCAACCAGAAGCTCTTTCTAACATTGTCCTTGAAGTGGTTGTCCACTGACTGTCCCTGGCCAGTCTGCCGAAGCACAGAAAACACAGGCTACATGGGCTTGAAACTAAAAGAATTGGCTTCTGTTGCCACATGAGAATAATTTGAGTTGTTTAATATTTTTCCTTATTAATAAGCCACTACTTTAAAACTGTAAGGAATCATGCATATATAAAAGACTTCACTACCCCCTCTTTTAGGCAAGGGAATTGACACTCAGAAAGACTAAGGGAGACTCAGACCTAGGTTTCCCCCACTGTTTCCCCGCCCTTTCCTTTCACTGTTACTCTGTAAAATGTGGCCTCTCAACGATCTGACTAGTCTTGAAAAGACTGCCCTTTGATTCACTGTGGTGCTGATCCACTTACCTTTAGTTCATTCAGATTGATTGAGTTTTCAAAGGGTCGGTACCAAAAACAAGCTGATAAAAATGCATGGAGGCATCACCAGTTGGTTTAAGTTTATCTACTTATGATTCAACCCCACAAAGATAATTGCAGAATAAGATGTTAGACTGGCTTTGCAAAGTGAAGTTTCAGTGCTTTTGTTTTAAAGATCAACACAAGGGAAAATACTGAGCAAAAATAGGGGGTTTGCAACGTGTCCTGAAAGCTGGACTGACTCAGTAGCTTATTTAGCTTCTTTGTGCTCTAAAAATAAACAAGCATCTCCAAGACAGTGGTGTTTTCCTTGCTCTTTTTCATTGAACTTTATTCCTCAAGCTTTCAGTTTTGTTTATTTAGTTACATACTTGCAGGGATAATGTCAAAAGACAGCCATAAGAGTGTTAACTTTGATATTTGAAATGTATTATTAATAAGAGTTGATGAATAAATCATGAATAGCAAGATGAACAATGAATATTTTTGAATGAACAAAATTGGTCTGAGCAGTGGTCGGAGTAGAGTGACTGGTGCTGGGTGAGCAAGAGCTGCATCCTTCAAGTGTTACTAAGGCCAAAGGGTCGTATAAAACCAGAAAATTGTGTCTGGAAATTTAAAAACATTTCAAATATATTTTATGTAAAGTCTTTTGGGAAATAAAAAAAAAAACTTGTGGGGAAATAAAAGTGATCTATAAGTAGCCTCACTGCTGCTATTCTCTCTCCATGATCATTTTAGTATTTAAAAGAAATCCCCTCCTTCCTTCTTCTATTTTAATTTGCAACGTAAGTCGGGTAGGCTAGAAAAGAATTACTAGGGAAAATCATATTGTTGATGTCAATGAGCTTCTTGTATTCTTCACTGTTTCTTGTTTGAAAGAAATACAGATGAGTAATATTGTTTTCTTTTATCTTACTCAAAAATGATGCTGGCAGAATTGTTTTAAAAAAGCATTCTCGGCTGCCATATTCATTTCTTCTCTAACATTTATGTTTAAGGTTTCCTCTATATATAGCACTGATTAGCTCTCAAATTACATTAATATAACGCAACATTGGGTTTTTTTTTTTATTTGATTCTGTACCTTTGCATTAATAATGCATTCAATTCTTTGCAAAGAGAATTTTACATTCCTAGGAAGATGCGTTTGGCCAGGTGACTTTAAGGCTACCTCTGTACTAATGCCCTCACTAATACATAGCTATGCGCCTTGGTCCTTTTATTTTGGCACACCCCTGAGCGAAGGCGTCTTGCTAGTTCCTCTCTAAGCAGACTTTCTTTCAGAACTCTGTCTTAGCCTTTGCAGACCACTGTCGCAAGATCCTGTGGCTTACAAACAACAGACGTTTGTTTCCCTGGAGCCTGGGAAGTCCAAGATTAAGGCGTTGGCAGATTCAGTGTCTGGTGAGAGCCTACTTCCAGGTTCATAGAGGGTCATCTTTTCACTGTGTCCTCACATGGTGGAAGAGGACAGGAGTCTCCTTGGGGTCTCTTTTTGTAAGGGCATTAATTCTGTTTATGAGGGCTCCAGTCTCATGATAGAGTCACCTCCCAAAGGCCCCACCTCCAAATACCCTCACATTGGGAATTAGGTTGCAATGTATAATCTTTTTTTTCGGGGGAGGCACAAACATTCAGCCTTTAGCAAACTGATAGCTGATTGTGTTGATTTGACAATACATAGAGACCCAGTTGCAGCACCTGTTTTGGAGAGGGAGGGCTAGGGTGGAATCTACTCTCCTCCTTCAGAGTAAATGACCTGGATATTTCTAGACAAGTTCATCATAACCTCAGTGTCCTACCATGAGAAAGAATGTCTTTTCATAGTAAATAAAATGGAGATTTTTGATGCATTTTTTTCTTTAGTTAATTTTTGAAGCTATTTTTCTCTATAGTACATCAGCTGCACAATAATTGAGGATGTTTATATTTTAGAGATTGCAAGTAAGCTAATCAAGCACTCTATTGCTTTCCTTTTCCTTTTGACATGGTTGAAGTGATGTTATACCATGTTAATTATTATGTATTTAGAACTCATTTAAAATATATAACCAAAGGGAACTTGTATTCCTTTGTTCATTACGGTCAGATAGGCTCTAATTGAAAACACATCTAAGATTTTAAGGAAGGAAACTGGTGACTGATTCGAACACTGTAAGATACAGAAACTCATTGGGAAGTACATTTGTGTTGTCTTCTATGAGTTCCATCAGACAGTAAAAAAAGCCATATGAGAAAGATTGCTTGAAAACACTGGATTTGAAAACAAAGGCAATGTAAAGAATTTATTGGAGAAATAAGTCATTGCTCTCATTAGAGAAGGCAAAATGATGCATCTGAATAAACAAGATGCAGACAAGGCCTTCACGGTGGGCGTATGCCACTTGTCTCCTCAGGACAACAGTGCACTGGATTATTCCTATGACAGTTGTCTCTTCTCCCCCACCCCCCCCGAGTTAGGTTGCTATTTCTGGGCTTCACCACATCTGCCAGCCTCCACAGTCCAAAGCAACATCCTATCTTTCTCCAAAGCTGAAGGTCTCCTTTTCCCTCATACCGCATTTGCTAATTTTTCCCTTCTAATGTCTACCAAATGAATATACTCCGACAAATTATGTGTAACGATCTGATGACCTCCTAGGACAGTGGCAAAGGCATGGTTAAAAATGAAACCAGGTTGTTAAATAATTAAACATTACTGAACAGTATCCCAAGGGAAAGCACTGATAACTACTTTAAGTTTTATTACCCCAGATTTGGGATAACAACTTCCCTCATAACCCTGAGCGTCAGGAAGATCCTAACAAACAAATGACTGTAAATCTTGTACAGCATCTTTATGTGTTTTGCCTCTTGGAGTGTAGCTGCCATGGAAACGATGACGATGGCTAAACTCAGCTAGAGGTATTGCTATTATGTATGCCGCATGTCAGATATGGTTCTTTCCTTCCTTGACAGCAGGAGGGAGGTCATCTGAAGAGTGAGTAACATTCTAAAGACGTTGTAATGCATTCCTGTTCATTGCAAGGGTCATGTCCTGAGATTTTACTCTATGTTGGACCTTATTATCTTCGTTTTTAAGACAAAGAAACTGAGGTGGGAGAGGTTAACTAACTTTTCTAAGGGTCACATAGGAAAGATTCAAATTGGGACAAGTCTCATATCAGAGTCTTCTCTGCTCTGTGGCCTCTGATCATCAGTGGCTATATGTGCATCTTTGCTTCCCTCATTGCCCACTTCTTTCTCAATATTCTTAAATGGCTACCACCTTTTTGATTCCACAGAAACAGTCTTACTTAAATCCTAAGATTGTGACCTGGTTGGTGTGTCTCAGTGGATTGAGTGCTAGCCTGTGAACTAAAATGTGGCTGGTTCAATTCCCAGTCAGAGCACATATCTGGTTGCGAGCCAGGTCCCCAATAGGGGCGTGTGAGAGGCAACAGATAGATACATCTCACACATTGATGTTTTCCTCCCTCTCTTCTCCCTCCCCTCCCCTCTCTGTAAAAATACATAAATAAAAATCTTAAAATCCTAAAATTGATTTAGTCAATTTTATATTTTTCAGTCTCCTGAGCTTCTAGTTATATTTTACACAAATTTCAATTCTTAGAAATATGACATGTTACATAAATTGAGAAATTTTTGCTAGAAACACTTATTATTGCTAAAAAGAAACAGTTACTACATAGCGATTCATAAATGCTGTCCACAGGAGACAAAAATGAACAGTTAGTTTAGGAGATGCAGATGCCACAGTCCTGGGGAGGGGATTGCAGCTGTGGCAGGAAAATGTGCTCTCCCAGGTCTGTGAGTTTGGATTCAAGTGCCCTCAGGGTGTGATACCTTAGGCTCATGCAAAATACAGAGTTAGAATCAACAAATCTGTATGAGACTGGTGCAGCCACCGCAGGAAACAGTGTGGAATTTCCTCAGAAAACTAAAAATGGATCTGCCTTTAACCTGGCAATTCCACTGCTGAGATTATACCCTAAGAACCCTGAAACACCAATCCAAAAGAACCTATGCACCCCAATGTTCATAGCAGCACAATTTACAACAGCCAAGTGCTGGAAATAACCTAAGTGCTCACTAGTAAATGAGTGGGTCAGAAAAATATGGTACATTTACATAATGGAATACTATGCAGCAGAGAGAAAGAAGGAGCTCCTACCCTTCACGACAGCATGGATGGATATGGAGAGCATTATGCTGAGTGAAATAAGCCAGGTGGTAAAAGAAAAATACCATATGATCTCACCTATAATTGGAACCTAATCAACAAAACAAGTGAACAAAATATAACCAGCAACATTGAAATAAAGAACAAACTGACAATGACCAGAGGGGAGAGGGGAGGGGGATAATGGAGGAAAAAAGAGGAAGGGTCGTCAAGGAATATGTATAAAGGACACACGGACAAGGCCAAAGAGGGGAAGGATTGAGGGTAGAAAGTGGGGAAGGGTAAGGGGCAGGGAAATGGTGAGGGGAAAATGGAGACAACTGTACTTGAACAACAATTAAATAAATAAATAAATAAATCTGCATGAATTCAGGACCCTCAAAAAGCTATGTTCTTAGTGAAAATATGAACTTTTTTTTAAGAGCCACCTCCCCTGTAGCATAGGGAGTCAACAAAGAGGTTTGCCATTTTGGATTCTAAGTGGAAGGAAATAGTCTCTCCCCTGAGTATCTTTAACCTTGTTTGAGCTCTCATTCTGGTTTAGGACTTGAATTTATAAGAGGGTTTGGAACCATTTTCCTTAAAGGAAATCTAAATATTATTTAAGAGACATACAGTCTCTGTTGCAGCTATTCACCCCTGTCATTGCAGAATGAAAGCTGATGTAGACAGATGATATGTAAACAAATGGGCTTGTTTGTGTTTCAATAAAATTTTATTTACAAGACGGGGGAAGATGAGGAGGGTCAAGGGGGTCAAAGGCATGGTGACAGAAGGAGACTTGGCTTTGGGTAGTGAGCATACAACAGAATATACAGATGATTTATTATAAGGTGTACAACTGAAATTTACATGATGTTATTAACCAATGTCACCCCAATAAACTGCACAATCCAATAAAAAAATGGGCAAAGGACCTGAATAGACACTTCTCCGAAGAAGACATACAGATGACCAAGAGACATATGAAAAGATGCTCTACATCACTAATCATCAAAGAAATGCAAATTAAAACCACAGTGAGATACTGCCTCACACCTGTCAGAATGACTAGCATTAATAAATATTTTAAAAAACTTTACTTACAAAAGAAGATAGTGGTTTGCTGAATGCTGATTTATATCGTCTGCTTGGTCCCACCAAAAACTGATATAAAAATTGGTCCTGTCCAGTGATAACCCTAAGGCTCCTGGAAGAAGCAAACATAAAGACCGTTCTGAAGGGATCACTGTACAAGCTCAGCTGAGAGGGATGCCTTTGCCGAAGATGAGCATACATTCCTAAATACAAAGCCTACAAGGAAGCAGTTCACCATTTCTGAGAGTCAGAAGACACAGTAATCAAGATGATTTGGCTTCCTGAGATCTTCAGATAGTAGAACTATTTGATAAGGGCTATGAAATAAATATAAAGTGATTAAGGGCAAAAAGAAAGTCTCTAAAATACAAGAAAATAATAAGAGGCTTGGAAAAACCAACATGTAAATTTGAAAAAAAATAATCAAATAGAACTTCTATAAATGAAAAACAAAAGTCACTGAAATGAAACATCAATAGAAAAATTAAAGAATGGAAGTGAGCCCTAATAAACTATAAGTTAGGTCTGACAAAATCACCCATAGTATATTACTTGGAGAGATCAAGAGATGGGAAATATAAAAGAGAGGTAAGTTGGGATTAAGAAGAGAATAAAAAGATCTAACTTAAAACTACCCTTATACCACTTATGAGTCTCTTGAGAAAGAATCAAGAGATTGGGAGAAATGAATATTGAAAGCTATAATACTTGAAAAATATTTACAATTTCTAGAAGACATAGCTCTCAGGTTCATGATTCACAATGGACCTTCAACAGAATAGTTTAAAAGTAATTAGTGAAAAAGACAAATTAATGACAAAGGGATGATCATTCCTTTGGAGTGACCCCAGACTCCTTAACATTAATGAGAGAGTACTAAGAGAAAAGTCTATATCAGAATTCTATACCCAGTGAGACAATCATTTGAGAGTGAGAAAAAAAATTCATATTTTAGACTACCATTTTATACCGCTGATTATCCTATCCTTCTTAAAGCTCTCTCTTCTTCTTTCCTTCTACCTTCCAGATTATCCATTTCTTCTTAGTTATGATGTCTCTGTTCTTTCCAACAAACTGTGAAAATTCCAAGAAAACTTATTCTTGGCTCTCTGCCCTTCTTCGTCATTCACCCTCGAGTCTTCAGGCCTTTGTGACCTATGGATTCATGTTCCTTCTGCCCGCATCTCACCAAAATGCTAGTCCTGGGTCATCATGTCCACATGATTGTGTGACTCTAAGTATTTAAAGTTGCCACCAGTGGCCAAATTGGGTATCTTTTCCAATGTTCCTATCTCTTTCAATGCCATCATTAGTTCCCAGTTACCTAACATTAAAGCTTGGGGGTTATTGTCTCTCTTTTTCTCAATTCTCATATGCAATCTATTACTGCAACTTATTATATGTATTCAAAATATTAATTTATTCTTATTATAACATCACTTAATTTGAGTATTTTGTCTTTATATTCATGAGGTGGTCAATAGCTTCCTTCAGGACTTTTTGGATTCCAGGCTTCATCTCTTCTGATCCACCCTGAAGACCGTTGCTAGGTCACTGATACTTTCTTCCTGGTAAGCACCACCCCCCGGCTCTTTATTCTTCATAAGTAAAAATCCAGTTTTATTACATTAGCATTGAAATGCTCTGATGTTCTAGACCTGTAGTTTGAACTCACTTCATCAGTTGCACAATTCCCCTTAGCTACTTCCACATCTCATTCTGGACCGTTTTGTTTTCCTTCCTTATTTGTGTTTTTGCTTCATGTCTTATGTCTCATTACCTTAGAATCTTGTTTTACATTATGTCAAGACTGAAATATTATTTTGTGACTGTATGAGCCCTCCTGAGTGACATACACATATAGTAACACAGGGCTTTATAAGGACTCTGTGGGTGTGTATGTGTGTGTATGTTCCACACCTTTATCTGAGTAGAAACCCTGAACTTGAAGGATGCCTCTAACAGGAGCAACTTCAGGAAACTTGGCAGACTAAGGGCAGGGATGTCCTGGAAAAGGATGAGGCTTTATGGCCCATCAAGTCACATCACTAGAGGCTGTCTCTGCTTTTTGGCTGTCCTGGGCTTTGTGGCTCACTCTCCCAACTTGATTAAGGTTCCTCAGTGATTAAAAACAATAGCAACACTATCCTTCATCACATATGCATCTTCTTCCCCTTCTCTAAATCCAATTCTGGCTACACAGAAGGTGCTTAATAAATGATGGTTGAATAAATAACTGAGCAGCATTTATGAGTATTATCATATAACTTGGTGAATTTTCCACTTGAACTGAAGTACGTAGATCCTTTAGGAGCCGCCTCTTCAAAGCTAATACTGTACCACCTCTGAGCAGACCTATTGTTTCCTGGGTTACCTCCTATGCTGGTCTCTCCTAGAATGCATGTCCTTCTAAAAACAATCTAAATTCTCTGGCCCCTTTCACTTTCTCTTGAGAGGCTTTTGAAATTAGGCAATGGCAGATGTCTTTAAGAAAGGTAGATTTATGTTTTTAACTTATTTTCTATCAAACATTGATATACCTTGGTGTGATATCAGCCTTCTTGTCATACTCTAGAAGCTCATTTTTATCAGTGTGAACATGATAGGTATATTTTTCTTCAGTTGTTTAAAAATTCGCTATGAAACAAATACTGAAGATGCTTAAAAATGTAACATTCTTGATTAGCCTTTTAAATATTGTCTCCATCTTGCTCAACTCTGATATTTGCAAGCAGAGCCTCCACCTGCCTCTCACAGTCTGCTGGTAGCTTTGGACCCACAACAGCAGAGGCTGCCTGTTAGTGCCACGGAGAACGAAGCACTCGATATTTTAAGCACCATTACTCTCAAAAAAGGCAGTGATTGCTAACCTCTTTAAAGAACCAGTAAAAAGATGGTACATTAAAAAAAAAAATTCATCATGACAGAAGGACTCAGATGAAGCAAAGGACAGATGATTCTTGTGATGAACTACCCCTAACCTGAATTACTGTGCCCCACAATAAAGAGAATGCTTGTATGAAAATGGAGAGAGAAAAAATCATCAGAGATTTAAAAAAATATACAATAGTTTTTTTGTGCTATCAAATTGTTTAAAACCACAGTGTGATGATGAATACATTTATAATACAGTGAATACTGTGAAGCCAGAAAAACTTCCGACATACTAAACATCAAGAGTCATCAAGTATTTAATTGAGTCAAAGGTAATAAAAACACTGGCAAAGGATCAAATCTAAATATGTTTTGAGCTCTTTTCTAAGGTGAGCTCTAATATTACCATCATGTTGTCTGGAATAATGACCATTCCACTCTGACCTTGTGTTGCTGTAATAGTTCACTAAGCCTTGACCTAAATGGAGAAAACTTTTCTGAATGATGACCAAGTTTTAATGCTACATGGTCCTTGGACATTTTCGAACATTAAGATACACATAGGGTTTGGAAGAACCTAAATTATTAACATCAAATAATTGATATGTGAATACCTTGCTAGTTTTGTTGATATTTCTTTGCTTCTTTATATGTAAGTCATATTGGATCGTTGTTAATAGGGCAATGTGTAATGTAATACAGTGTATAAGAAAGGGTCCCCTAAAATTGAGACAAGCTTTTTTATCACTTAGGTGTGCATACTCACATAATCAAAATATTCAGTACTTTTTAATCTTCACCCGAGGATGTGTTTTTAGAGGGAGAGGAAGGGAGAGAGAGAGAGAAATATCAACATGAGAGAGAAACATCAGGTGGTTGCCTTCCTTTATGTAGCCCACCTGGGATCAAACCCACAACCTAGTATGTGTCCTGACCAGGAAACAAACCTGCATCCTTTTGGTGCCTGGGATAACTTCCGAACCCACTGACCTACACAGCCAGGGCAGAATGTCAGGTATTTGAAAGATAGAGTGATTACTCTGTAGAGAGCACACATTTATATGGTGATCATTCCTTTTTATGGATGTTTTAGAAGGGAAGGCCGCCAACTGAGGGCTCATCTCCTAAGAACTCTCCATGCTGTGCTGTAACCATGCCTCCTGGACCCATGCCCTGCCTCAGTGGTCAGCAGTGATGATGAATGCTGCTGGCAACGTGGTTTTCAGAACAATCGAAACAGACTCTGTTTGTTGTCCTGTGGACTGGTTCCAAGAAACATTTTTGTCTATGGATGATCAAAACATGGTTTGGTAGGCTAAGAATGCAATAATTGATATAATCAGTCAATGGTTTTTCAGCAAAAAAAGTTACTAGTGACTATTTACTAACTCATTTGCATGATAATGTTTTTTGGAGGAAAAAGAACAGTTTTGAGGCTTAATTATGTTTCGATGTTAGAGCTATTTCTGGCTTTAGTTGTTGGGAAAACATAAAGGAGATGGTGCTTAGGTTGCATCCTCAGAGGATCCTGTGAGGTGGCTGGTGCAACCTGTGTGTGGCTTCTGGCATCTCAGTTCAAGTCACCCAGAGTGACCTACCCTTGAGGCTCAAAGGCAAACAAAGGGCAAGGGGAGGGGCATTGCCTGGGATTTATAGATTCTATTATTTGTCCATAGCAAAGAAGATTCAAAACACCTGTCATGTCACATGATCAAAATGCAACATAGCTAAACCAAGCATAGGGCAGCAATGACCAACTTACTGTGCAAGAAAATGAAGCAAGTACCTGCACGTGGGCCCTTCCCAAGCCCTGAAAACTAACTTATGAAGATCCCTAAAATGTGAGTCACTGCCTTCCTGTTAACATTAGCTACCTGAGAATTCTTTTCTCTTTTGTCACCAGGAGGGCAGGAGTTCTTTTTCTTCATTGGCCCAATAAGAGAGAAGACTGGAAGATTCCTACTTTCCAAACTGTGGGCTGTGGCAGATGGTGGTTTGGGAACTAGGGGGATATTCCAGCATCCTGGATTGCAGGTTGAAATGTCACTGTCTTCCCGTAGGAACAGTAGGGAATTAGAATTCTTTGGTGCAGCTATGTGGGGGTTCGTAGACTTGCAAGGCCTGCTAGAAACCCAACCACTATTTTAAAATTTTTTAAAATATTTAATTTATTTCTTTTTAGAGAGAGGGGAACGGAGGAAGAAAGAGAGGGAGAGAAACATCAATGTGTGGTTGCCTCGCGTACCCTGGTCTGCAACCCAGACATGTGCCCTGACTGGGAATTGAACTGGTGACCCTTTGCGTCGCAGGCCAGTGCTCAATCCACTGAGCCACACCAGCCAGGGCTAAAATTTTTTAAATTTATTTTTTAATTATAGTTGACATACGATATTATATTAGATTACAGCATACTGATCAGACATTTACATACTTCTAATGGGATCAACACAATGAATCTGGTCCTCACCTGTCACCATACACAGTGATTACAATGTTATTGACTGTATTCCCTATGCTGTACTCTCCATCCCATGACTAATTCTTTCACTTGCAGTTTGTACTTTTTTTTTTTTTTTAAAGATTTATTTATTTATCTTTAGAGGGGAAGGGTAGGAAAGAGGGAGAAGGAGAGAAATATCTATGTACGGTTGCCTCTCGTGTGTCCCCTGCCGGGAACTGGCCTGCAACCCAGGCATGTGCCCTGACTGGGAATCGAACCGCGATTTTCTGGTTCGCAGGCCCGCGCTCAATCCACTGAGCTACACCAGCCAGGGCCAGTTTGTACTTTTTAATCTCCTTAACATTTCTTAGCCACTATTTTCAACACAGTTCCCGTAGGAATATTTGCTTCTAAGTTCCAAATGAATTCACAAATATTTATTTTGAGAGTAAAACACAGCAGTTGGTAGATTGAGGACAACTTGAGTTTGGATGTCTCCCTTGCTCATCCTCTCCCTGGGGAACAGTTTTTCTAATATTCCCCAACTCTCTTTAGTGGGTATTTCTCTATCATTTCTTCTATGGTGTTTTAAGTATGTTCATCATTGATCTTATAAATTCTTATGTCAGTGTTCCAAAGTCCTTCAGAAAACCACTGTACCAGCAATGGGATGAAAGTTCTAAAACCAAAGTTAGAATTTTAGTGAAAAGATGTGCTTTGATAAGTGCAAGAAACCGTGGTGAGTCGTGTTGGCTTGCTGCTTCTCAAGGCAGGAAGGTACACTATTATTAATACTTATGGGCCACTTCCTATAATTTCCAGGGTTCTGTTAGTTAGGCTGACAGTGGTGCTGCCAGGGCAGTGGGTGACAATGATCATTAATACATAACAAGTTACCGTGGTGAATGGCACGCCCCATTTGTCATTTGTGCTGCCTTTGTGTTTGGCTGGAATCTACCTAGTGTCACGCTCATGGAGAGAAAGTGCTTGTTTAAGAAAAATACATTTTCTTCTTTTAGGAATGAACATTCCTTCCGGCTCTCTCCAACCAACCGACCAAATAAATAAATAAATAAATAAATAAATAAATTAATTAATTAATTAATTAATTTAAAAAGTCCACAATGAGTAGTAAAGCCAAAACACCACCATTGATCATGCATCCATAACTATCCTTGAAAATGTGGGAAAAGAAAGGAATTAGAAGTTTTCCCCTCTTCATGCCTCCCATTGGGTAGCCTCCCCGATCCGTCATGTCTTCTCTGGGGAAGAACCTGGACTAAGAATACGTCCAAAATACATCCTTCAACAAAATGAATTTCAGAAGAGGCTTTCTGAAGTCTCCTGGTGATAAAAAATCCCATTGATTTCGATGTACATATGGATCAGGACTTTTCTAGTGCATTCCTTGCCAGCATCACTGAATACTTCAAGAAATTGGACTCAAATATTAGAAACATATCTATCAGTTTGCAAAGTTTTCACCAGGGTTTTGATCAGTACTCTTTTTAGTTGTATGTAACAGAAACTCCAATTAGTTCAAGGGGAAAAAATATAGTATGTTTGTTCACATAACAGTGAAGTCAATTGTTGAAGAAAGTTTCAGGGACCAGGGGCTTGGAGTTTAGAACTGAACGCAACGACTCCAGGAACCTCTTCTTAGTACCGTCTTTCTCTCATTCATTCCTACTTGTCTCTGCTCCTCTTCATTCTATAGAACATGCTACTTGAGAACAGGGAATGTGGCCACAGACATCCTCAAGGTTACTTCCAACAGTTCTTGGTTCAAGAACTACTTGAGAGAGCAAACGTTCCCTCTGATCTGGGAGGATCTGAGTAAAGAATGCATAGCAGCTGGCTTAGACTGCAGCTTCGCCACGTGGACAAACCATCATTCCAGGGAGGGAGGCACGATCCGCCCACAGTGGCCCTGGGGTGGCTGCTGCAGCCAGGTCGTGTGGAATGGCTGTATGTTTTACAATCCCAACAGCAGAAGGCAGTTCCCCAGAAGAAGGAGACTATTGGAACTGGGAGGCAGATGGAAATACTGCATACACAGTATATCAGATTATTACTGTTAAGAATTTGTATCCATTTGACAGTCAGGACAGGTAACATAAGACACTCATACTGGGTAATTTGAACAGATCTCAATAAAGGGACTCTTCACAAAGATGTGAGGAGGCCAGGAAACCACGGTGACGCAGTTCTCTGGGGCTAGCAGGAGCAAGGGCCTTACCCATCCGGGCCTTATCCATCTTAAGCCCGGTCCAGGGATGCAGCCCATTGCCTCTCACAGTGACCATTTTATGGAGGAATATGGGGAGTACATATTCCAGTGTGTTGCTGTTCCCTAGCTCCCATCTCTTGCTGAGGCACCCTATTGGTTGAACCTATCTAGAAGCCAGAGAACAAAGGAGTCCGTTGATGGAGTCCTTACAGGTCAGCCTACCAGTGCAGAGACCAGAGTGGAAAAGGGTGGAAATCTGAAGGGACAAACAGAAACTTTCCAGCACAGCCTTAAACACACACACACTCAATATGATAGAAACAACCGTGCAAATGAGTGTCTAATAAATATTATCATATATTATGCAATGCATAATAATTATAGTATATTACACAATGCATTATAATTATATTATTATGTATTGCATATATCGCCTGAAAGAAATTCAGAGACGATGTGGTGTAATGAAGTCTTGTCGAGGCAGGCTAACTTGGGTCTGAATCTGTGTTCTAATCTTGGTCACTTCCACTTTGTGCCTGCCAATGCTGGGTCAGCCAGAGCAGTTATATCTGCAGACTAGATGTATTGAAGCCCAGTATTCTACAACTTCCACTGCACCTAAATCAGCCACACTCAAATGATTAGCTCCAATTAAAGCAGTGATATCATGGCTATCAAGCAGAATATAATGTGGCTCATTTATTTTTAAAGTTCTAAGATCTTTTTGGTGTTTTATACTGTTTTGGGTTTGCAGTTATGAACATCCATGATCACTGGAAAATGCTAAAAATTCTGCTTAAGTATTGACAACAAAAAAAACCCCTCATTAGTGGGACTATTATTTTTTTCATGTGGTCAGAAAGCTTTGCTATTAATTAAGCCTTTAAATCAATGGTTGTCTTCTAGTTTCTTTAAAGGAAGGCATGATGATGATGATGATGAAATTAATGGAACACTATGTCTTCACACATGTTATTTTTCCAACAAGTATGACTCAGTTACCATAATCCCCTATTTACAGGTAAATAACCTGCAGTTCAGAGAGGGTTAATAAAATAAGATCACACTTCCAATTAGCATTAAAACCCATTTTCAAATTCTGGTCTGTCTGGTTCCAATTCTTGTCCTGATGGCTATAAACTATTAACTCCCAAGAGACAGCTTTTCTGACCTATTGTTTTAATTTTAGGTGAATATGTTTACTTTATATTATTATGAAACAGCAAGCTATGGTTTATTTAACAGTTATTTCTGATGATTTTTGTAATTGTATTTTTATTAGTTGAAATATGTATAATGTCAGATTACTAGAATAATAATGGAATAACTAGTATATTAAGGAAAAAATTTTCTTTTAAAAATAAACATTATTTTTACCCTCGCTGGTGTGGCTCAGAGGGTTGAGTGCCAGCCTACAAACCAAAAAGTCACCAGTTCAATTTCCAGTCAGGACACATGCCTGGGGAATGGGCCAGGTCCCTGGTTGGGGGCATGTGAGAGGCAGCCAACTTATGTTTCTCTCACACATTGATGTTTCTATCCCCCTATTTCTCCCTTCCCCTCTCTCTAAAAAATAAATAAATAAAATATTTTAAGAAAATAAACATGATTTTCACCCACAAAGTGAATATTTCTCATTATTTAAAACATAGGAAAATTGGGGTAAAATCTAGATGTCCATAAAAAAGATGTCATATAAATAATAATAAATACTTTAGACAGTTTTTCTTTTAAAAATTTTAAATAGAAAATGTAACAACTTTTTCTATTAGAAAAGTATTTTGTGTGTATGTGGGGGGTATTTGCTTCTTTGTTTTTTGACATAAAGTTTGAGTTTTGTATCACTTTTATAAATTATCCTCATTATTTAATAAGCTTAAACACGATTTTAATCAAGCTATATTAAGACTATAAAATCAAAATATTCTCAGTTTTAAAATTTACCTAAAAAAATTTCTTACATTAAAACAGACCTTATTAAACTCAGAAGACCAAAGTTCACTCACTGCATGACTCATTTAAGACTTTATATTCAAGCATGATATGAAGAGATCTTTAATTACCTAGATAAAACCTCTTAAGTAACAGAGTGATGGTGATTAACATCTGTGGGGGGGGGGCACCCAGAGGCTCCAATTTAATTGAACAAAGCATCATCGTCTCAAATAAACTCCCGAAACTTGGACATGCAAAACAGTGCTGCTGTGGTAGCAGGCAGGTGGCACTTTCATTTGCTAAAGAGAGGATGTAATCAGGAGTCTCAAGTCCATAGTATATGCCAAAGAAAAAACAAGTCAAGGTATCTCTGAAAATAGTATTTGAATACATCATGTTTAAAATGTCAAAGGTTAAATGCAAAGAGAGAATCTTACAAGCAGTGAGAGAAAAGCAGTTAGTTACCTATAGGGGAGTTCCCATTAGATGCTCAGTTGATTTCTCAAAAGAAACTTTGCAGGCCAGAAGGGCTTGGCAAGAAATATTCAAAGTGATGAAAAGCAAGGACCTACAGCCAGGATTGCTCTACCCAGCAAAGCTATCATTTAGATCAAAGGGCAGATAAAATACTTTCCAGACAAGGTAAAGCTAAAGGAATTCATCATTACTAAACCAGTATTATATGAAATGTTAAAAGGTCTTCTTTAAGAAGAAGAAGAAGAAAATATGAACAGTAAAATGGCAATAAATACAGATCTATCAACAGTTGAATCTAAAAAACAAAATAAGCAAAACAGAAAAGAATCACAGACACAATCATTTTGATGGTAGCTAGATGGGAGGGGGGTTGTGGGGGTGGAAGAAGGTGAAGGGATTAAGAAGTACAAATTGGTAGGTACAGAATAGTCAGGGGGATGTAAAGTACAGCTTAGGGAACACAGTAGCCGAAGAACTTACATGCATGACCCATGGACCTGGACAACAGTGTGGGGATTGCCTGAGGGAATGCGGGGGTGTATGGAGGAAGGCAAGGAGGGAAACTGGGACAACTATAACAGCCTAAACAATAAAATATCATTTAAGTTACAAATAATTTAAAAACAAAAATAAATAAAAATAGTATTTGAGCCAGGGATGGGGGAGGGTGGGGTGGGGAAGAAGGAGAAGCCTGGTGAGATAGGCATTTTTCAGTTACATCTAACCTTTAAACTTTTATTTTATTGTTTTTGCTTCAAAATTTAACTAGTAAGCAGAGGGGCTGGGGAAACTGAATAAACAGTGTGGGAATAATCTTTGTTAATGAAGCTGTCAGCATATTGCATGTTTTACGTCGTGATTCTTGTGTAGCCAGGAGCCCCCGCCTGCTCTGAAGTTCCAGAACAGTGGCCGGCCTCTAGAAGTTCCCGCCAAACCATCCTTGAACTGAATGAGTTTATTATCCTGAGCAATGAGGAGGAATCCAGAGTAGAACATGATGACACTGGATCTGCATCAACTATCTGGTTTTCAGGGTGACAGAATACAGGGTCCCCTGCGTTGGGATTGCTTCGTCCCAAGTACAGCCAGTTGAGAAACACTGGGGATTTTATGACGGATTCCCTATAAAATGCAAACACCTGTGGTGGAAGTGCTTCGTTAAGCTGGCCAGCACTTTTCATCTTTGGCCGAACGAATTTTTGAGAACTTTTCCTGAGCCTTGTGATATTTAGCAGAGACTGAATAAGGGTGAGGAGGCCAAGAAAACAGAGGATCGCATGGGTAGGACACCGAAGGAAAGACTGGAAGGGGAAAGACAAACTTGATCGCTTTCCCTGTGCGGATGGAGCAGGTCACAACACAACACAACACAAACAGGACTTAGCTACTACATCAGTGTTTCCAACTGCTAAAGCAATTTGTCATGCGAAATCCAACTGGACACAATAAAACATACTGATTTCTGTTCAAGAAGATGAGATTTTTGTGGTTGCTGTTTGGTTGGTAAATCAATTTCATGGTTTTACCAGCCAGACCTCTACCATGTATTGGAAGCACAGGTTTTGGAATACTGACTTTTATTTTTCATTCTGCTTTAATTTGGTGTCCTATACAAGCCGATGCATGAAAATTGTCCCTATGTCTATTTCTGTGTCTATATTCATCTACCTAGCTATACATCATTTTTTTTTTTAATTGGGATATCATTGTAAATTCAGGCTTGGAGTCAACTATTTTTTCTCACTAAATATAATATGAGCATATACTTATGTTACTAAATAATCTTGAACATGGAATTTTAATTGCTGCATAGTATTCTATTTTATTGCTTTACATCATTTTTTTTTTTAATTGGGATATCATTGTAAATTCAGGCTTGGAGTCAACTATTTTTTCTCACTAAATATAATATGAGCATATACTTATGTTACTAAATAATCTTGAACATGGAATTTTAATTGCTGCATAGTATTCTATTTTATTGCTTTAGCACAATTGATTTAATAAACCCTTTATTATAGAATATTTAGACTGTTACCATTCTTTAAAAATTATTATAAATAGTGCTGCAAGTAAATCTTGATTATTTGTTTGTAATCAATTTCTGGAAATAAAATGGTGAATTAAGAAGGGCCTGAAATTTAAGGTCCATATAATGTGGAAATCTTGATTTTTCTATCGTCACTAGTCCAATCCCCATCGAGACACAACACTTGACCATTTAACACCCCTGGTTTACATGAGTATTCTTTAGAAGTTGTGCTTCTACGGTAACTGAAGAGAAATAAAACAGAAAGCAGTAGGAAGGGTGATCTAAACCTGAGATTCACCCTTTCTCTGTGTATGTTTATGTGTGTGTGACAGAGAGACAGAGGTATTTTCTTTTATTTCCGTGCCTGAGTAAATGGTCAGAGGGTCAACCCAGTAAGAGCTTGGCAAACATGAAAGGTCTCAAGACTGGGAAGTTGGGAATGACATTCAGTGATAATCTATAAGTGCTGAGACATTATCTGCAAATAATTAACATAGAATTTTAGTCAAAAGTGTTTCAATGACATTTTCATATATGTAAGTATTCTTGTTGGTAGCAGTGAGAAGGACACCAGGTGTTAGACTGGTGGGGTCAGACTGAATCAGACCTTGGTTCGGCAACCTTGGTAATTGAGTTCTGGCTGGGAAAGGATTCTGAGCTGAGCCTCAAGCTGCAATTTATTTAGAAAGTCACAGAGGTGGAAGAACTGAGTAGCAGAAGAAATAGGAGGCTCAGGAAACAAGTTACAGAGGCAAAAGAAGGCACCCTTTGAGCTTAGAAGGGTAAAGGTACCAAGCTTGAAGGGGAAATGGGGTGGGGGGCAGAAAAAGAGTGTGCTGGGTCTCCTGTCCTAAGGGCTTTTAAAGGTGGGGGTTTTAGGGGAGGTAGCAGGGGAGGGTCTCAATAGAATACTCATTAGCTTTCGAGGTGTGTCCTTTGAGGTTTGTGGTCTCCACTGATTGGTCAGCAGCAGGGCAGGGAGTCTTTAGTCACTGCAGTTGATCGAAGCATCGCCCACTCGGTTTTGCTGCTTTTCTGGGCCTGGAGCTGAAACACAACGGAGATCTAGGTGTATTTTTTTTCATAATCCTCACCTGAGTATATGTTTATTAATTTTGTAGAGAGATGAGGGGGGGAGAGAGAGAGAGAGAGAGGGAGAGGGAGAGGGAGAGGGAGAGGGAGAGGGAGAGGGAGAGAGGGGGAGAGAGAGAGAGATCAGTGGGAGAGAGAAACATCAATCGCTTCCAGTTGCCTCCTGTATATGTCCCCAACCAGGGATGAACCTGGAGCCATTTGGTGCATGGGATGATGCTCCAGCCAACTGAGCCACCTGGCCATGGCGAGGCCTAGATGTATCTGATGTAGGTCAGAACCTGTTCATCCTGGGGTCTTAGTGCTTAAGGGCTATTCTGCAGTCTCCTTCTTGGTTCCCTCTCTAAGGGGGTCTAACCTGCATGACCAGCATCATGCCAGGGGAGGAAAGGTCAAGGGGTCTAAACCACATGACCGGTGTTATGCTAGGGGTGGAAAGGTTGGCCTGGGGAAAAGGTCCTCCTTTTCCCCATTGCTAGGCACCTGAGGCTTTCTATACAAGGCCCATGAACTTGCTCTGCTCATGTTATCTAAATACCTACCACAGTTGAATTATAATCAGAAAACTAGGTTGGAAGAACAATTCTGACTATTAAATTGGCAGGTAAATAATCAATTCAACAGCTTAAGTGCTTCTAATGTATGAAATTAAACTTGTGGCTCTCCCTACTCACCCTCTTCAGTTTGTTTTAGTAGTTTAAGCTAGATTTAAATGTAGATTTTTGGTGTTTATTAATCAACTGGGGGGTAGACTCAAAATGGTGTGATTTTTCTCTTTTAAAATGTTGCTGAACTCTTGCCAGTGTTAATCATATTGTGTTTGCATATCAAAGTAAAACTATGAAGAATCGATGCCTTGGGAGATAGCATGCTACAGATTTTCGGACACTTTAAGAAATCGCCTATTTCTTTCACAGTTTGTTAATTCAGCGGAGTTCCTCATGTATCCTAAATATAAACTATTGTGAACTTTTTGAGGTAAAAATGCTACGTTCCACTAGAAATCATCTTTTCTGAAGATTCTTTAGGCTTTGTTTAAAAACCATAGCTTTGGGGAGCCGTCATATATTGGAAACATGTCAGTTTGCCACACACACCATCCTTCTCCATTCTGGAAAAAGTACGAAAACTAGGACAAGTTGATTTTAATTAATGTTCCCATAAATCTCTCCAGAGTGCATTGTAATTTCCATTAATTTTAAAATGTTTCTGGAACCACAGGGGACAATGCTCCCCAGTTTAACTACATACTTACAAGTTAGCGCAGTAAATGTTAGTATGGTATTTTGATTTAAGGCAAGGTTGTAGTGACTCAAAGCTCCTGGTTGAAAAAACAAAGGATTGGGTCCTGTGTACATGTGTGTTATGAATTAGTTAGCTATCTACCAATGCCAGGATACAAACACGGAGGAACTGTGCCGAGAGGAGAGGTACAATTAGAAAAGTTAGTGAACCATCTCTATAGAGGGTAGAGCAGTCATTTAGTTTGAAAATCTATGTAGGACAAAGCTATCACCTGTATTTTGTGCTATAAAACTTCCTCACAGAACTCAGAACCATGTTTGACACCTGAATGTTAAACAGGGCTGAGATCACCCTGTATAAGGAAACAATCCACTTATCCTGTTACATAAAAATTATATTTAGTTTCTTTCAACGCATACATTTTAACTTAGAAACTTTTTTTTGTTTTTTTGGCTGACATTACCCTCCTATTGTGGTCCTTGAAAAAAAAGATGACTCACATCACAGTCACATCACACAATTGTTCCTGGTCAGGTCAGGTGCTCCCAAATCATGCTGAACTATCTCTCCACAGTTCCCTGTCACAGACAACCAAGCATGGATACAGACCCTTAAAAATCCTAAACATTGAAAAAATCATGGTGTTCCACTTCTACATAAGACCCTAAATAAAAAAAAAAAAACACTACTAATTTGAAGATAGAGTCTAAAAAAATCTGATTTTTTAAATATCGTTTCCTTTTCATCCTCTTTCTTTCCTTTCCCCTTTCTTTCTCCCTTAAGTTTTTCTTTCTTTTGAATATAGACTGAATTTTAGATATGTTGAATTAATATAATTTCTTAAAATTATACATATTTTAAGAAATTAAAATATGTATAATTTCTTAGGAATTATACTGGTGGTGTGATTGTATAGGAAATGTTCTCATCTGTAGGAAGTACATGCTGAAACATTTAGGGGATTCGTGTCATGATGTTTGTGACTTACAAATTGTTCAAAAAAAAGAAAAATGTGTGTTATGTGTGTGCATATATAGACAAAGAGAAAGACTGGAGGCAGACACAGGGAGAAATTACAAATGTGACAAAAATGTGTTGAAGTATGTACTAGTTTTTCAACTTTCTGTAGAGGGAACCCCCCCACAAAATTACCAAAACTAGAATACCAAGTATCAAAAGAAACATGATTGATATTATATAGAGCTAGCATTGTTGGGTTAGTCTGTAAGATTTGGGGGAGACTACAGTATTGATTTAGTAGCT
Organism: Glossophaga mutica; assembly: GCA_039655065.1. Classification (NCBI taxonomy): domain Eukaryota; kingdom Metazoa; phylum Chordata; class Mammalia; order Chiroptera; family Phyllostomidae; genus Glossophaga; species Glossophaga mutica. The sequence goes on from CM077311.1 coordinate 89,741,595, forward strand.
TCATCAAAGCTGGATTTTTACAGATCACTTTTAGCCTCATATTTTAGGTAAATGGATTTAGGCACACACATACAAAGACCTGAGAAGTCATTGGCCAAATGTCAATTGCTTTCTGAGGAAGTCCAGTACTCTAGCCAACTGGTTTCTTCTTTTTTCTTTTCTTTTCTTTTCTTTTCTTTTCTTTTCTTTTCTTTTCTTTTCTTTTCTTTTTCTTTCTTTCTTTCTTTCTCCTCCCTCCCTCCCTCCCTCCCTCCCTCTCTTTCTTTTTGTCTATGTATTTAAAGAAAATATGTTTTATTACTATCAGTGTGAGGGGCCTGTAGGGGGTGGTGGGCATCTGGGCTGAGGGCACCTGCGGCCTGTGAGGAGAGGGTGGCTGTGCAGCTGGAAGGGAAGGGGTGGTCTGGAGGTCAGCTCCAGAACTCCTCAGCTGTACTTCTGGGAAAGTTCAAGGCCTCATGGTAAGCTAATGCCAGGTCACCAATAAGTTAAGAAATTGTTGGAAATCTAGCTTCCCATCACAGTTGATGTCCAATTTCTTCATCATGTGGTCAAGTTCACCGGGGTCCTTCTGGTTCCTTGGGATGGCAGCCAGTCCTGCTTTCTGAAGTTTGGGCACTCCTTCGCGAGGCACGCACAGTGTTACTGTCCTTTCCAGCACACCTCTGCCAAGCAGCAGTCAGAGACTCGATGCACACCGCTCAGTCTCCATGGGGCTGGACATGTTTGCCATGTCAGAGTAGAGTGAGGCACTGAGGCTGTGAGTGGCAAACAGCGTGGTGAGCTCTGAGTGCCCCAGATGATTTCTTTTGATGAGTTTCTTTGACCACATCAGCTTTCTAGCAGCATGGAACCTGTTAGGAATCAATAAAGCAATATTTCTTACACTCTCCTAATCAATAAAATATATGTTCTTCCTTTATTTCTCCAATTACCAAAAATTTAGTGACTCTCTACTCTGTGTCCCAGCCAGTATTAAGCTTGGGATGCAAGCAAATTAAAATACACAGGCCCTATTCTCAAGGAGTTCAGAATCATCGGAGAAGCAGACATTGGAGACATGATTAGAGTATAATGTAAAAAGTATTATAAAAATGGTACATGTTAGCAGCTATGAGACATTGAGTAAGAAGCCTAGTTTACCTGGTAGGGGAGTGAGGAGGTGAGGAATTAGGGAATAATAATAAAATAAGAAATAATAATGGTAACAATAATAATAGAGGTCTTGTGCCAGGCAAGTCCTAAATATAACAGCTGTCCCCATGGAAGGTTAAGGGAGGGTGCACAGTTGGCAGAGGCCAATCCAAATTACCAGTAGGGACAGTACGAGGTGTATCAATACAAATCTTGGGTGGAACATTTTAGCAAGTCCACCTGGGCAGAACATTTTTGACCTTGCCACTAACTCCCTTCCCACAAGCTTCCCCTTTGTTATTTAGATAATATTGCCTGCAATTTCAATGGCCCTGAGGCTCACAGGAGATATGTGAGTTGCCTCTGGACAAACAGCTGGTATGTGACCAGATAGAATCAAGGTCACAACTCAGGTATCTCTTGTTCCATCTAGTTATGTTGCATCACCTGCCCACAGACCTTTGCTTATGAAGGAGGAGGAGGAATTTCACAGGTAGACCACAGAGAGAAGAGAGGCCTAGGCAAGAGGTGCCCATGCAAGGCATAAAGGAATTAGATAGTTTTGCAAATCCTCATAGGCCCAGTTGTTATAAATGATTGGGGTAGAAGTTATGCGGGTGGAAAGAGGTAGGAGAGAGAACTAGATAGGCATATCTGGGCCAGAACACTTGGGACTCTTGAATATATTGCAAAGGGGCCTGTACTTTATGGAGTGTTGGAAAGCCACTGAAGGACTTTAAGCTTTGGAATTAAATGATAGATTTGTTTTTTCAAAAGATCACTCTGTGCAAAGGCTTTGTCAGTTTCTAACAGGAGGGGAGCCGGCCAGGGGTGAGGGCTAGGCAGCTGCTCTGGGTGGAGCCTGCACTTTGGGGGCACTGGGCAGGATAAGGAGGTTTGCATCCTTTACACTATATGGTCCTTCTTTCAGCATGACTAAATGTAACGTCTTTTTATCATAATCATAAAAACCATCATGTCAACATGTTCTTTTAAAAAATCTTGAAAAGGCACCACTTTTGCAAATGGTACTCAGACAGGTGATAGTTTCATTTGCTACTTCCATGGAAAAACTCTGAAATTCCCATGCTTTTCCTTAAGAGGCATTTGAGGGGCACTGGAGACAGAGATAAAGTTCAGGGGAAAGAGTACCTAAACCAGGTCAATGGCAGTAGAGGAGGTGGGGAGCATTCAACATATTTAGTAACGACTGAACTCAGGGAAAAAGTGAGAAAGTAAGTCAAAGAAAACTCCTGTGGGTTGTTTTTGTTTTTGTTTGTTTGTTTGTTTGTTTGTTTGTTTTTTTGCCTGAGCGCCTGAGTGGAAGGTGGTGTCATTTTCCAAGATATGGAAATATTTGAGAAGATTTTAAAAGAAATATGTGAGTTAAACTCTATTTGACATAGAATTTGGAAATGTAACTTGAATGCAAATATGCTGCAAAATGTTGAATGCATACATAGGAACTTTTTCTGTTAATGCCAAATACCTGTTATAAATGAACCTTAAAAAGTCCATTACTCCTTTTCACAATACAATTTCTTTATAAAACTTGTGATTTTGCTCTTCCAGGATAAAAAACTGCCCTAAAGATTGGGAGTCATTTTGCTTGTTGTTGTCATCACAGGTGTCAATATTTTTCTGTATTTTGTTTATAATTTTAATTTTATTTTTCAAATAAAACATTTATAATTTTATTTTTTAAATAAAAATTTATAAAGAAAAAATAAAAGATGTTGAGTTCAAATTTGAACATGGTGATTTTTGCATTTGGACATCAAATTGTTCTAGCACATTTGTTGAAAATACTCCATTCTCCATTGAATTACCTTTTCCCCTTTGTCAAAAAACAGTGGACTATATTTTTGTGGGTCTGTTTCTGGCCTTTCTAGTCTGTTCCATTGGTCTATCTGTCTACCCTTTGACAATATCACACTGTCCTGATGGATGTAGTTTTAGGATAAGTCTTGAAATTGGTTGAATCCTTTGACTTTGTTATTTCTTATCAGACGTGTTTTGCCTTCCCATATGAATTTTAGACTCAGATTGTTAATATCTACAAAAAAGCTTGCTAGTATGTTTATTGAAATTGCACTGAGTCGATAAATCAAATTGAGGAAAATGGAAATCTTAATATTGAGTCTTCCACTTTTTGAAGATGGTACACCTTCCCACTTAGACATTTGTGATTCTTGCAGTTTCTACACCAGTCCATTGTGTACATCTTGTTAGATTCACCCCTAAGTATTCATTTGTTTCCGTTAGTGGTGTTGACTCCGAGGTGTCTGAGTTCCTCTATGTGCGGATGTCCTATGGGCAAGCCTGGAGATCTGGAGTGATGTCTAGCTGAAACTCAGGTGAAGTATAATTACATTTTCTGTTTCAGGACATGTCATATTTCTTAGGGACAGAAGATAGAGAAGAAAATAGGGCTGAGGCCCTGGCTGGAGTGGCTCAATGGATTGAGTGCGGGCTGTGAACCAAAAGGTCACTGGTTCAATTCCCAGTCAAGGCACATGCCTGGGTTGCAGGCCAGGTCCCCAGTGGGGGCCATGTGAGAGGCAACCACACTTTGATGTTTCTCTCCCTCTCTTTCTCCTTCCCTTCCCCTCTCTCTAAAAATAAAGAAATAAAATATTTTAAAAAATGTATAGAAGAAAACATAGGGAAAAAACCTTTGTGACTCTAAGTTAACCTAAGATTTTTTAGATCCAACACCAGAAGCTTAATCTTAAAAATAAATAAATAAATAAAGAGAAAATTGATTAATTGGACATCTTTGAAATTAAAAAAGAAAAGAAAAGAAAAAAGGGCTGAGGATTTAAAGTAACTTTAATTACCAACACATGGTTAATGCTAGCACTTGATGTTCTAAGTTTAATAAATAAGTCAAGGAAGATCTGAGAACCCCCACAATGAGGGCTTAACACCTACACTTTGGCACCACAAAATATGTGTCTGGGTCCTGGCTCTGGGACCTCACTAAGTCTCTGTTCCCCCTACTTATAAAACATGTATGGTATAGTATAGTACAGTATAGTATAGTACAGTACAGTATAGTATAGTATAGTATGCACTTCATAGGGTTGTTGGAAGATTAATACAGTACAACTGGAGGACGCGAAACAGGGCTCAGCATCTGGTGAGTAATCAAAACCTTTTAGCCATTTTTATTAGTTACCTAAATAAATAGCCAGGAGCCTATTGTGAGAATGCTTTAGGAAAATCTTTGGACTTTAAGAGCTCTAGCACTGTTTGGTAAAGACTTAATTTCCCCAAGAAAATAGAGTATTTACTGAGTGTGATCCTTTTTCTTGTATAAGATATGCCCAGGTCTCGGTGCCCCCTTCCAAAGATAAACTGCACATAAGAAAGATATGTGACGACTTCGATTCCCTGCTGAAAGCTCTTCCTTCAGAAACCATACCTGCTTGCAATTTTTGATATGGGTTTCAAACCATCTCCCAAACGACTAGATATCACCTTGGACACACATATTTTTCCTGAAGGGAAGCAAGGCAAGTGGTCAGAACTTACATCCTTCCTTTCTGTCCCTGCCTATCACCAACGTTTGCCTGGCCCTGTTCACAGAGGTTACACCCTTTGTTTAGTCTGCCTCCAGCATTGCAGGATCTGGCTCAATCCTAGACCCAGAGTCATTCAAAAGAATTCCACTCCAGGGCAAGTTGCAGAGACAACTGGATGATTGGGACACTGCTGGGTGTTTTGTTTCATGGGACTGGGAGGGGAAGAAAGAACTGAAACTCTTTCAGAAAGGCTTTATTTTCTCCAATTCCCATATCGTTGTCTTTAAAAGGGGAAATCAAAGCAATGCTTTGGCCATGCAGAGGAGCACTGTCTAATATTGGTGGGTGCCAGGAAAGCGATCCACAGTCAACTTTGCGTCTGACGTGGTAGCACGGATTTCGGATGCTCTCATCAGGCAACTCAGCTATTCAGATGCCCCTTTGAAATCTCTTGTGTATAATTGGGAGAAAACCAACTGGCCTGGGAAGCAATGCCAATGTTGCTGCTACTATTCCTTTTGGAAATTCTGCTGTGCTTTTGTGTTCACAAGTTTCTGTAGTTTTTGATGGAAGTTGTGTTATAATGAAGAAAGCATGTCTTGGGAGTTTTTTGTTTTTTGTTTTTTTAAATCACCAGAAATAAGTGGATGAAAGAAATGCTTCAGGTGAATGATTGTGCACATATTCTGCTTGGTTACTCACGTTGAGACAGTGCAGCTAACCTGGGGCAGAAGGCATGGAGAGGCACCTGGGGCATCGTTTTCTGGCCCCTGGTCAGCCAGGGTAAAGCACAGACTGATTTGGTTTTAAAATCCGATAAAAATCTGGGAGCTGCAAATGTCACCAAATACCACTGTGGACATTACGTATGTATATTATTAAGTTGGATCTCTCTGGTTTATTCGATTTCATGTTACATTTTTAAGACTCAATCTTTTGAGTGCTATGTGTAGGTTTGCATGTATTTACATTTGGAATCAACAATTCTACACTTAAAAATGGGACAATAGCCAATAATTAGTACATGGTGCCTATCCCTTGCTTTTTGAAATGGCTATACACCTGACAATAGATTCAATATTCATAAGAGGAAATTCTAGTTTTTCATTTACTCGATAAAGGCGGGATGCCCTGAGACCCAGGTGTGATAGGCACGTGTGACATGCACGAGCAGCTCCTGTTCTGTGCTGGGGAAGAGGAGAGTCTCTCCGGAAGTGGCTGGCTCTGTCCGGCTGTGCCAGCACTCTCAGCCTTGTGAAGATGCTGAGCATCCACACTGGGGAACCACTGGCCCAGATGGAAAATCATTTGCCTCTGAGGCTCTGGGCTGTTTACAATAAAACAATTAAAGCTTATTTTAGTTCTCCAAGTTCAAAAAATTCTGTGTATAAAGTTAATTAGGTCAATAAGTTTTAAGCTAAAGTCTTTTTTTCCCCCTCAGAGTCTTGAAGGGCCATATAAATATTGTCAAATGTCATTCCTTTTAGAGAGAATGGAGAGATGAGGAAGAGTATGTCCTTTTATAAGTCCTGTTTTGAGTCATGGTCATATTAATTCAGCAAAAAACGGTATTACTAACCACATTTTAGAAAGATAGAAACTAAGTCTCAGAGATGTTAAGTTCTTCCCCAGCGGGCACAAAGCTCATGTGTATCAGAATAGGCTTTCAAATTCAGGGCTGTCTGACAGTAGATCCCAAGGTTTTTGCTCTCTAGCACATATTCCACTACTCCCTTATAAAGCTGCATTTGTTGACTCTGCTGATAATACCAATTAAATTTGCACCCCCTGCAGCGAGGTGATAAAATTCTGTTAATCCAATCACTTTTCCGCTGTTTCCCTGGGGTCAGTGGAGGAGCTGTCCTTCCGTGAGGCGCAGGGCCAGGTCAGGGTGGAGCAGCGTGGGTTTGTGTTGGTCTTTAACTTGATTTAATCACCTCTGGATTCTTACAGACAATATGACGACACCGGCTCATACCTTGTAGGTGAGATAAGCAGAAGGTGGAACTGAACAGTTTTAAATCTCTTACCAGCACTTAGCACTGGTCATATTTATGTTATGTGATAAGTACAATGTTTGTGCGAGACAAACACTGAAGATAGCCAGGGCCGATTGTGATGCCCTTCTCAAGGGCCAGGGCAGTTCTACTTTGTTCTGAGCCATAGCTCATGTATTACCTTTACGGGTCCGTGTATCGTACCGCATGCCATGTTCAAGACATCTCTCTTCTGCCACTTTCTTGTACCTTCCTCCTTTTAGGTCTCTTACTGGATATATTTTGCCATCTCACATTTAAGGTTTTCTTCCTCCACTCTTATGAAGGCCATGTACTTTTCTCCTTGGAGTCCCCTCCTGTAAATTTTTGTGTTACAACATAATGGACCTTCTGATAGTTAAAACTAAAGGAACAATACAGCAAAACAGCCTCATTTTTACACAGGCCCTCAGTGTACCCTTCCCATGCCCTTGTTTGCCCTTCACTTCCTGTGCCTAATTTAGATTTGTAAGCTCAACACATAGGCACTTCGTCTTTGTTTATGTACACATGACGCCTAGCACTTGTCTTGGATTTAACCAATATTAAATAATCATGACTTCAGAATGATTATTTGTATTGGCATTTAAAAAATATCACGGCTGGCCAAGAATACGTCCTTTTTTGCTCAAATGACCTTGTCTGGTTTTGACCTGCTATAGGAGACAGCTGTATCGTAGCGCACATGCACCTACCCTTGAAGACCATGTGGAGACCAGAGCTGGCAATAACTGTGGCTGCTCTGCTGTGTTGGAAATCAGTTACAAATTCTGCGCTGCATGCCACTTTGCTTGTGGATGTAATTTCAGTCGTGGATCATGACCTTCCCCAAACTAGAGAAACCCGGATACAATTCTATACAATGCTCCATTATGACGACATTACCTCATTGGGTTAACTTGGCATGTTGGAAATTGAAGCGTTACTTTTTTTTTTTGTCTGTAAATTATTGCCTTGAGCATTCATGATATCCAGCATGGCCTCTTAAAGTCTATGCGTTAAGTACTCATTGATTGTGTAGTGGCCTTGACATTGTTAAGTTTTAAAGTGAAGTCCTTAATTTTATCTTTTTTCAGGATTAAAAAAAGTAGTCTGTATATCTCACCTAAGCCCTTTTAAATGGGCAGATTGATTTTGGACTATAGTTCTACAAGGCAATTCATAAAAATAGGTGCTGGACACTACGCAACAACAGAAGGGATTGACAGTGGTCCAAAGTGTAACAATGGATTTCCTTTTAGAAAGGCCATCAGCTCTCTCACAATAAGGAAACAAAGATGATGATAGTCCTCTCCTACTAGCCCAACATTTTGAATGTGAACAAATCAGCGAAATAAAGTAGTTATGTCAGTGCGAGGGATGCGATGGCGTAACTACACAGAACAGCTTTATTTGTTAGCTTAACTATTTTAAATTTATATATTTATTTAATTTTATGTTTGAAGGCACAACATAAAATTAGACAATACTGTTAGACAAAACAGACAATATCGATACATTAGTAAAAAAAAAAAAATGGGTCTTAGAACCGGTTCTAAAATACCTAAGCACTTACATGACATCTACATTAGTGTCCTTCATACTTACATGGCAGCACCAGGAAAACTGAATTTGTTATGATCCAGGTAAAAATCAAATCTAGAAGTCTGATCTGAATTATGCTTTTGACTCACTGTCTCCCTGGCTCCCTGAGCTGTAGCCAATGAACACACCACACCTCTCCCTGGCGTCTGTAACTGCACCCTCCACCAGGGACTCGCTGGAATGCTATTTGCAGGTGAATCCAATATTTTCTAGCGGAGTGTGCTCACTAAGGATGATGAAGTGTCTAAACTACAGCTCTCCACTCTCCTGAAATTCTTACTGACTTGACTGCAAGGGTAGAGGTTACTGCAAAGCAATAGGTAAACCTATTTTGCAGGGAGGGGGAAATATGTGAAGAATGTTTTTAATAGAATTCAACCTCCCCTGAGAAAATGGTAACCAGAGGAAGCTCTTGTCTTAGCAGGGAAGGGCAGCTACCTGGGTCCTATCGCCCTCAACATTGTCCTAAGTGAGGCAAATAAATTAAGCAGCTTGGCACAAGGAACAAACTCCCAGAAGGCCAGAGAAGGGACCATGTTTGTCTCATTCACCATTGGAATTCCAAGCATTGGCACCTCGCACATAGCACATAATAAGTATTTATTGACTGATTGAACAGTATACACTCAATGCGATTTTTTTAAACAAAATAATTCCCTCTCCTGATAGATAGATAGATATAGATACGGTGATCCCTAATCTTGTGTTATAGTTGAACTCACAGGACTTTTTAAAAATTATTTTAACTCAATTTTAAAGATGACTCTCAACACTTCATCTACATGATATATTTAGGAATGTATTAGATTTTACAGTTGGAAAGATCAAGGCTTTTTCAGTTACAAGTAGAAGGGTATTAAGCCAGAACTTAAAATGTATTTTTGGGTTTAAAGCCCTATGTTCTGTCCTGTAATGATTTTCTAGATACTATGATGGTTGCAGAGACAGAACAGAGAAACACTCACTTTTAAACTTGCCTTTATGACACGGCACCATAGGTGGTTTACTTGGATTATGTTTGGTGGACACAGTTGACTTTAGACTGATTGGCAAATTTGGTGTCAGTTCTGTCATCCAGGTGGTGGTAGCAAGCACACCACTGGCGTTCAAATGTTAATAAAACAGCAATGTGTGCCGAGTATCAGGTGTCCTAGATGCTAAATGGTGATTAGCATTATCGACATATGCAGATAGGTAGATTATAAATAGTGGGGAAATTAGCTTTAATTGAAGTTAAATGATAGCTTAGAAATGAGTTAGTCATTTTGTTGGTGGATAAGACATACTATTATGCTGTACCTGAGGTCAGTGGTGCAACTCAGTGTCACAGTAGAGCATTCAGAAAACAGGAGCTGGGTTTGCATCTGGAATTCATAACTTCCCAGCTTTGAGATCTGGGCTTCCGGCCTGCTGCCCACACTTTGAAGAGCCCTGCTCTAGCTTTACCCTTCCACACAGGACAATGAGTTCCATACTCTCTGAACACTGGGGACCCTGGAACTTTCTGTCCTGCCACTTTGAGGCCTGATTTTCCAAGGCTGGACCATGGCTGGAGGAATTGCTGAGGGGTAGCTCTTGTGAGGGCAACGATGCAGTTTAACATGCAGGCTGGGCACCCTCGTGTGTGTGAGCCTTTTTGTGGTGCGGGGTGAGCTGAGATGGAAAGAGCATGGGTACGAGTTTCAGGCCAGAAGCCAGTGCTCCCTGCAGTACCGTGTTCCAGTTAATCCATAGCTTTAAGTATTTATGATAGGATATGTGGCTCTCCACTTGTTAGCTTGTCCCAGGCCCGACCAAAGTTAAAGGCAGGCCTGGCAGGCAGTCTATTTTAGTCTCAGTTTCCTCATCTGTAAACAGGTTAATAACTGTTTCACTAACCTCAGAGGAGTAGGATGATGAGAATGATCTTTAAAATAACTATCATTTGTTGAGTCCATACCATTGTTCAGGCACTATGCAGGGCACTTTACATATGTTATAATAGATGCTTATAAATCTTCAGGGCATATAGCTTTTATTCATTTTTTATAGAATAGAAAACAGGCTCAGAGAGGGTAAATTTCTCTCCCAGCTGCAGCACCCCCCGCCCCCGCCCCGCCCTGGTCTCCGCCATACACACCCTGGGAGACAAGTGAGATAATATATATAACAATTGTATAAACATACAATGTAACACTATAGTTATTAATTCATTTACATTGTATCTTTGGAAGTATCGTTGACTTCAGCAGTATACATTGTAGTGGAGGGAGATAATAAAAATAGCTAAAACTATAATACGTTAGATGATAGTAAGGAAAGGAAGAGAACTAAAGTATGTGAAGTTATAGGGAAAATGACATTTGAATAAAGATATGAAGGGGGTGAGGGAACAACATTCTAGGTTTTGTCTTGTGTTTTAGTGGGTGGGGTTGTGGGAAGAGAATTCACTTGGCAGAGGGACAAGCAAATGGAAAGGCCATGAGACTGGGGCTTGCTCATTATGTTCCAGAAACAGCATGGAGGCCAATGGGGCTGGGAAAACAAGTAAGGGATAGAGTAGTAGGGGATGAGGTCAGAGAGAAAGGGAGGCGTGGGGACCAGGTGCACAGGGATTTAGGCCATGGTAAGGACTCTGGATTTTAGCTTGAATGAGATGAAGAGCTAATGGGCTTTTAATTATTTTTATTTTTTAGCAGAGGAGAGACTTGAGCTGGACTGAGAAGACTCAAAGTATAGTGCTGGAGGCAAAGCCGGAAACAGGAAGATCAGGCAGGCGGTTATTGCAAAGTATAGGTAAGCAAAAGATGATGCTTGCTTTGGAGGTCAGATGCCAGAAATAGCACTTTGAAGGTTGAGCCGACAGGCTTATGGACCCTTGTGATGTGTAAGAGAAAGAAAGGAGTCAAGGAAGACTCCAAGGTTTTTCAGCCGGGCAACTGGAAAGGGGTAGATGGCCTTAATGGGAATGGGGAAGGCTGTGGGCAGGGCATGTTGGGGGCAGGTGATCTGGAGACTGGTTTGCACAAGTTAATTCTGAGATGTCTATTAGACACCAGATGGAGATGTCAGATATGTTTTTTCACTTCATTGGATTTGATTTTCTTCTCTCTTTACATCTCTGGAATGACACTTACTCATGTTCTTTGCTTTCAAGGTGGTGGCCTGTGTCAGAGAATTTGATTCTGGGGCTCAACTGAGGGGTGAAAGAGAAATACACGGAAACACTTTCAGCAAGAGTAATATAAAAGTGTCCAGAGATAAAGTTTATAACTTGGATGCAGTTTCACAGGGTTACACAGTCACTTCTCTAATTAGAAGCCACACGATCGCTTTAATGCCTCACAGGTCACCTAAGGACCTCAAAATGTTTGCTCACAATCTATTCCAGGCGTTTAAAATAAACTAGATGTTTAAAAATTTGAAAAAATTCAATATACTAGGTCATAAAAGTAACAATCCTCCTCTAAGTATAGCCTCCACAGAGACATCAAAACATGAACTTGTTGGGAAAGGGGGAGGAGGGAGGCAGATAAAAATAAACCCCTAGGACCAGAACAGCAGAGCTGTTCCTGGTGCTTGGCTGACCTTACACACCTTGACCTGGCTCAAAAAGGGAGAGGGAGGGGGAGATGAAGCAGCAGGAGCGGTAATATCTTAAAGGGCTATGATTTAGTGTCCTCTGCACCAAGTGAGTCTGGCTTGGAACTAAGGGACCTGGATAAGGACGTTTGCTCTGCCTAAGGCAAAGGCGGATTTGTCAATGTCTCAGATTACATCACAAAACCGTCCGGGTCTTGCTAACACCTTTAAATCTGGCGTGTTTGCGTGTCTGGGGGTAGTATTGGGTGTAGTGTTGATGCTGGCACGTTTCCATCCCTTTAATTTCGTGGTCAAGTAAGTGTCTGATGGTGCCAGAGCAAGCACAATAGGCAGGACGGGGACGCTTTCCCTGCAGTAAGTTACAATCGGCAAAATAAATCCTAGAGGATTTATCACCTCCGAAACAGCTCGGAGCCAACCCCTGGGTCCAAAATGATTGTCCAGTGCGGGGCCAGGACCCCGAGACTCGCGCCACCTCCTCGGAGCCAGGTTGTGCGACACTCTGACCGGCTCGTCCAAGGGCGCTGCGACCCCCGCGCAGCCCCAGCTTTCAGCTCACCTGGTCCCAGGCAAAGGTGAGGCTCCCGCGAGAGGGAGCGGCCAGCGGGCGGGCGGGAGCCTGATCGCGAGGGGGCGGGACCGGCACGCCGGGCCGCCCCGCCCCCCGATGATGCGGCGCCTGCCGACTCGCCCCGGTGCTGTCATTCACTCCTCACCATGGTTGCAGCACAAAGCAACAAGCCCGGGAGGCCGTTTCCTCCCTAAGGAGCGGCTCCGGCGGCCGGAGAAGGCGCAGGAGGAGGAAGAGGCGGAGGAAGAGGAGGGGAATCGCTGCTTCCCAAACACTCCCCGAGGGGTCTGTGCGCTGCTCTCGGATCTCGGCCCTCGGACGCCTGCCGCCCGGAGTCCGGATCTGGGCAGCCCGCGGCCCCTTCCCCTCCCCCGCCCCGCACGGACCTGGAACAAAGTTGCCTAGAGCGACTGGGCCGGAGGGCTGCAGCCAGGGTCGGCTGTTCTGGCCCCGGCGGCGCCGGCGCCCGGAAAGCTCTGCTCCGGGCGCGCTGATGGGGGGAGGCGGCCACGGCGGAGCTGGAGGCGGCCGGAGCCACAGAGGCAGCGGCGGCGGCGGCGGGGCGGCCCGAGGGGATGCAGCAGCAGTCGGGAGGGACGGCCGAGCCCAGTAAACGATCAGGAGCGGCAGGGACAGCGGCCGAGTGGATCGGGCTTCGCAGCGCCCGGACCTGAGCCAGTCTTCCCCACGGCGGCCGCAGCGCCCCGGTGCCCCAGGATTGGGGACGCGGCGATCGGAGTGTTTTCTGGAGACCCCCCGGGCGGCGCGAGCCCCTGAAAGGAGGGGGCGACCCTCCGCGCGGGAGGGGAGAGGAGGCCCCGCCTGCCCGCAGCCTTCCCCCTCCTCACTGTAGCTCCTACCTCCCTAAAAATAACTCAGGCCCGCCGGGGCCAGGAGGAGCTGCCACTGTCCCCCGAGTGAAGCCGGGGGAGGCGTGTCAAGCCAGGATCCGGAGGGAGCCGGGCGCGCCAGGAAGCCTTGCCCGGCCCCGCGGCGAGGAAGAAGAGGAGGAGGAAGGGGAGTCCCCAGCAGCCGATCGCGCCGCGGGGACCCTCCGGGAGCTGCGCGCCTCCAGCGTCCTCCGCGCGGCCTCTCTCTCCCGCCAGATCTTCGGCGCGCCTGTCCCGCACTCCAGGCCACCGGGCCCCGCTGCCGCCGCAGCGGCAGCAGGCTTATTAGCCTCAGGCGGACGGGCGGGCGCAGCGCGCAGGGCGGAGGCGGCAGCTGCGCTGGGCCGGGAGGAGGCCGGCGAGGGTGCGGAGGGCCCCCGGCCGGGCGCGCGGGGGGAGATGGCGTCCTACGTGGATAACAGCTTCCGCCAAGCGGTGATGAAGAACCCCGCGGAGAGGACCTCCCAGGTGAGACCCGTCGGGACTTGGCCGCATTTGTGCCTCTTAGGCTGTGCCCTCTCCGGTCCCCCAACACCTTACTGGCACAGCTCACACCGCGCACCCCACTTCCCCCAGTGGGACTCCCACTTCCAATCGCATCCCATCTCCGAGCCTTCTACCTGTGGTCATCTGGGTTTATTTCCCCGTTTCTTGGATATTCTCCTTTTCGCTGCCCTCCCCATTCCTAACCTGCCCCGTACGCCTGCCCGGCGGAGGGAATTCAGTAATTGGCTTCCCCTCTCCCCAGCCGCACGCCCGGCCTCTAAATCTCGCGGGCGGGGTGGGTGTCACCTCCTTTCGGCTACTCTTGCCACCTTGGAGGACGCAGTCCCCCCTCCTTCCCAACCATGCGGCCCCTTGTACATGCAGAGTTCGGTGGTGGTAAAAGGTATTGAGGGAAACTTGTATGGGTCTGTGGAAGGCAAATCCACGTTGGGTTTCTAAGTAAACATTGAGATGTTTGTATATTTATTTTGCCCTTTTGAAGATGGGATGCAGCTTTCCAAGGAAAGGAGAAATTAGTTTGAATAGCTAGGTTAGTGCTTTTAGTTTAAATTGCAAACATAAGTGCAGAGCAGGCATATTCAAATACAGCCCCGGAAAGGGCACCCCGCGGATTCCTTTGGTGTTGCACAACCGTGTCAAAATTAGGTAAGTTTGTTAACCTTTATACGTTGGTGTACCTTCAGGCTTGTTTTTCTCCTTTAGCTGGAGGAATTGCTGCTGATGTTGGATTTGGTCGTTTCAAGTTGAACTAGAGAAGGGGAAATTTTATAAAAATGTGGTGGTTGGATTTTTTTTTTGCCTTTAGTTGCTGACTGGATAATGACGCATATTCCTAAGCGTTGGGATGGTGACTACAGGATCTCTCTCTGCCAACCTTCTTAAGACAAATAAGCCCTTCTGATCCTTAGGACCATCACACATTTAGGATCTAATGGTTGAAAGGATTGCTGCGCTTGTTAAGTGTTGGATGCCATCTGTTCAAACCCAAATGTTCTTTTGTGACGTTGATTATTATTATTTAATGTGGGGAGAACAGAATAAAATAGGATCTTCCACTGGCTGCCTTTGGATAAGGCCCAAGAATGGCACCTGGTACCGTTTTGATTTTTCATTTTTCTTGATGGAGCCGTCACATCTGGGGGATCATAGAGTGCGTGTATTTACCAAATGTGTGGAAGGTGGGTGATAATTTTACAAGAAAACTCATGTCAGAGTATTTCCAGAAAGTTTCTATTCTAAAGGATTATTTTATCCCAAACCAGGAAGGTCCTGCTTTGATCGTGTCCTTGGGCACTGCCTCTCATGTACCTCTTATCCATTATTTGTTTTTAAAGTTGCTGGGCCCTGGCTGGTGTGGCTCAGTGGATTGAGTGCGGGCTGCGAACCAAAGGGTCCCCAGTGGGGGCAACGTGAGAGGCAAGCACACATTGATGTTTCTGTCCCTCTCTCCCTTCCCCTCTCTCTAAATATAAATAAATAAAATCTAAGAAAAAAATCTGTTTAAAAAAATAAAGTTGTCGGATCAGCCGTCTGTATCTGAAATGCTCATTCCCAGTCAGTGTGATGGAAAAGGGAATTTCAATGAAATAGTTCAGTTTTTGAAGTGCCAAGTGAAATCACACATGCTGAGAATAGTAGAACCTTAGCAAGACCAGTGAGACAATGAGATGTCAGAGGCCTTTCGTGGAAATTCGAGAGGGGGAAGTTGTGGTGCCATTGGTAGATTAATCAGAAGAGCGATGATTGGAACTCCGCTGTGGGTGGGGGGCTGTTTCACCAAACAAGCCTGTAAGAGACAGAACCTTCCCTGTGACAGCATGTGGACTGCGCCAAGTAAATGAACTGTTAAACTTCCCTGTTTCTGTGCCAGTCGTGGGGAATAAAAATGGACCCAGCGCAGAACTTGGCCTGAGTCAGAAGTGGGCCAGTGACTAACACTCCTTGATGGAAGTTTCATTGACAGTCTGAAAGCAGCAATTTCCCCCACCAAACCTTCATAGGAAAAGTAAACAGAGGGAAAGCTACCAAACATTTTGTACATTCTTAAGTGTCAGCCCGATTAACTTTGATGTTCATTTGGTTATTATTAGTCATGTTTATTTATTATTGTCTTAAAGAGAAAGTAGGTTTGAATGTGAATGTTTTCCATCTTCACCTGGCTTGTCAAAAAAACGATCTTCTGAAAGTTTGAAATGGACTCAAGTAAAAGTAAAACAATATGTTGTGATAGAAGGTGCTTTTTATATGGAGTGCCTTGTTAATGCCATAGCCGGAAGTTTTTCTGTACCATCTTTTTCTCGAATGCTTGAGAGTTAGAATTTTGTAATGTAAGAAAGCAAACATCAAGTAAGCTTGCTATCATGAACAAAAGGATATGAACTAGGAAAGTTTGGAGTCATGCTTCCTTCTGTTTCTCAGATAGACTCTGTAAAGGAGTTTGTATGATTCTCATTACAAGCAAAAGGAAGGTGCTTTAAAAGAAGAGAATGCAGGAAATATTTTTTTTGTGGTTCAATTGTTTCTTTTTTTTTTTTTTAAGAAAAGGAAAGCTGCCTAGTTTTTCTCCCAAACTCTATGAAGACATAGTTGTGTATTTAGGTCAATTACCATTGCCATGTTGCTAGTGTAACCTAAGTAGTTTTAGCTAGAAGAGAACCTCGGTGTGGGGAGAGCCCCCGGGCGAACACAGGAACGCTGAAAATGAGGGAGCTTTCCAGGCCCACCTGGAAAACGGAACCCGCTTTATTTAGGTATTTTAGGTCATTAGAGAGGAGGAATGGTGAGGAGAAATAAAAAAGTTGTCACCTGACCTTTTAGCCAGATCATGAATATTCAGATTTAAGGGGCTGTCAGTATTTCACCTGATATTCTGAGAGGAGGAAAAAAGTCGTCTTTAATCCAATGTGTGTCCTATGTTGTGTGTCTGGAAACCTGGCAACGTTCTAGTCAATGGGGCGCTGTGTTCTGAGGAACAAGCCCTCTTGAAAATAACACTAAACGTTCTATTGACATTTCTCAGGCACCTCTTGAAAAACAGGACTCTTAAGTAATGGCTTTATTAAACTATTTAGGTTTATGTCTTTAATCACTTACATAGGAAGCTTGGTTACCAAAGCAATTTAGTGAAGTAAAAGACGTAAATAAATTACAAACAGCTTTATCCCTCAAGGCTTTAAACAATAAAATGATTTTTTCTAGGCCATTTTATTGAGTTGTTGAGTTTAGACCCCTTGAAATTGCTTCTGTAAAGCATTTAAATACATAGTGTTTTTAGTTGTTCAGGTGAAACATCTATCGCAGAATTGTTTCCTCTACTTTAAAGACCTAATTTATTGTGTTTTTAGCTAATTGTAAAAGTTATTTTAAAATTGTAAGTGTAAAAGGACCCTACCTTATCCCCTTCTAGTTAATAATGTTACTTTGTTTTTCCTTATTGCAAAACAGTTTTCTTTTGGCTATTGTACCTTTTGATTGAGCTGTTAACTCGTGAATTTGTGAGCTGAGAACAGTACAAGACTTAATTCTTTGCAAAGTCACTTAGTAGAATACACCTTGAGTCATAATGAGAGGGCTGAGAAACACCTTTACGCCAGAGAACTTTAAATTATGAGAGTCTGCACAAAAGAGTTCCTATGGTAAATATTTAACTTAAAAAAAGATTTTATTTATTTATTTTTTAGAGAGAAGAGAAGAGAAAGAGAGAAAGAGAGGGAGAGAAATATCAATGTGCAGTTGCCTCTCATGCACCCCCTACTGGGGACCTGGCCTGCAACCCAGGCATGTGCCCTGACTGGGAATTGAACCAGCAACCCTTTGGTTTGCAGGCCAGCGCTCAGTCCACTGAGCTACACCAGCCAGGGTGGTAAATATTTAACTTTTCAATCTAAGTGGAAGAATTGTGTCTATTATAGTTGAATTTTCCATTTTTGTTTCTTTTTATCATTGTTTAAAATATGAGCAGTTTCATATTTTCGTTTGACAACTTATACTTTGATTATATTTTAGCTTAGTTTTGGGTTCTAGTAATAAGTATTTGCTTCTTAAGTAGTTTTTGTGCAATTTTTGAAAAGCACTTTTGACCCATGTGCAATTTTTGAAAAGCATGTTTCACAAAGTAATGTCTGTTTAGTCACCAGTATTTAGATTCCATAACAATGATATTTGAATTTGTAGGTTAAAAAAACACACACATTCATAACTGAAATACTGATTTCAAACTGTATTAGCATGTCACTTTGAACAAGTGAGGACTTAAAATTATGGTAAAATAATTATTGACTTTTTTTTGCAATCCTAGTTGCTTTCAAATAACCTTTTAAACATTTAGTAATTAACAGTTCCATAATTAGCTTTGCATATCTTGGCTGAGGTTCAAAATGAGTTTCTCCAATTGCAGTGCTGTATGTAGAGACTGGGTTAACACAGTCCTTCCCAGACCTTGGGCTTTTACAGAACAATTAAAAAATAAAATTAAAAAAGGAAGAGGGCTACCTGGTTGTGAGCTTGTTGCCATTCTTTCCTCTCCAGAATGGTCATTAAAAAAACCAAGCGAACAGCTATAACCTCTGATCGCTATCATTTTATTAACAGCCCTGCCATTTAATAAGAAAGATAGGGCCCTGGCTGGTATGGCTCAGTGGATTGAGTGCCAGTCTGGGAACCAAGGGGTCCCTGGTTCGATTCCCAGTCGGGGCACATGCCTGGGTTGTGGGCCAGGTACCCAGTAAAGGGTGCACAAGAGGCAACTGCACACTTATGTTTCTTTCCCTCTCTTTCTCCCTCTCTTCCCCTCTGTCTAAAAATAAATAAGTCAAATCTTAAATAAAAAAAAGAAAGAAAGGTAGGATCCACTATCACTTCAAAGCTCAGTTTCTATAGCCAGGTTTTTTTATGCTTCATAAGAAAATGCACTGGGTTTTGTTTTGTTAATCTATTCTTGGCCTGAAGAAAACTTTATCTGGGTGGATTTTGGGGCGAGTTACATGATTAAAATAAAATCTGCCTTTGGTGATATTTGAAGTTCAATTCCTGTAAAGTAGTATGACAAAGTAATAATGGCATATGCCTCAAATATTAGCTCTGAAATAAAGACCTTTTAAATAAAAAGAAAGACAATGCTTTCTGAGTCATTTGAAGGCTTACTTTTCAAGGAATTGTAATTACCTGAAGTGACTTTGATCTAGACTCAAGAGATATGGAAATGTGGACACTGGTGATAGTTCATTGACACCTGTATTTTATTTCCTCTTCTCAACCCATTTTTGGTAGCAGTTTTCTCACCTGTAAAATGGGGATAACAGCTTGCTGAGGTTGTTTGGCATATTAAGTGAAATAAAGTGAATTTACTGTTTGGTAGTTATGCAGCATCTAATAATTCCTATTGCAGCACATTTTAATGAAATACCTTATTATTTTCCAAGCCTTGGGAATTCAAATATGAAATGAGACATGTCCCTCAAGTAATTCACCAATGTGCTGTATCCTGTAAGTAGGATGTGATTCATTAGTGCTGTAACAGCTGTTCTCTGCCAGCACTGAAGGGGCTGTGGTCTTCCTACATGAGGGCCACATGATTGAGTCTTGGGTGAGTAGGAATTCACCTACCAGTGGACGAGGAGACATGAAGGATGTTTCAGACTGGCACACTGTCATATAAGTAGCACGTATGATTATAAGAAAATACAGCAAAGGGAGGGAGTGAGTAAGGGATGGGAAGTGACTCTAGGGGAGTGTAGAAGCTTGTGGTTTGGAGGCGAGTGAGAAGAATCCAAGAGTTCTGTTAAAGGCTGATGTCTGTTCTTCAGTCTTGTGATGGTTGGGAGCCTGAGTTACGCAGTGGCGATGGACTAGAAATATGCGGGAATAGACTCCCCTGGATTCGCTGGCTGAAGGAGTGCATGTTTACATCAGCTAGTCATTGCACCAAACTATGCTCACATTACGCCAGTAGGTTAGAATCACAGCGATGAGAGTGATGGACATTTCCTTGGTCATTGGGGAAAAAACCCAGGTTGTTGAATATAATTCTCTTGATTTTTTTTTTTTTTTTTTTTTTTTTTTACTCACAGTGTTTCTTTCTTAAACTTTGGTGTTTTCTATATGTAAATTCTGGAATCTAATATGAATTGTCTGATTTATCATATCATTATGCTAACTACATTAGTATTTCATCACCTGAAATGATAATGTGATTATGAAGCATTCTGTCTTTTTGGAAGAGTCGAGAAATGCCTGAATTTCACCAGGCAAAAGTGAATTTATTTATATAAAAAATCATAATTGACTTGTGATGTAATAATTGTACTGAGTCTTTGAGAACAGTTCCTTATTCTCCCCTACACTATTTTTAAAAAAATTTAGATAAATTAATTAATGTTGTTAAATTCGGAAGGAGAAACAATTTGTAGTTTGTACAATTGTGACTTTCTCAGCTTTTGAATATTTATAGTTAGTGAAGATATATTCAGCGGTTATAACTTCAGACTTTTTGGGGAGAAAAATAAGCTGATTACCACATTTTTTTGGTTTAGGATTTTTATCATTTCAGGAAAAAAAACACCTTTGTTTTCACATGCTAATTAGCCAGTATTTACTGACCTGTATGAGGTCTGTGTTTCTTGCCATATTCAGTTATTTTCTTCTTCAGTCTGTGAAGGGATTTGTCTTTGGTGGGGCTGTGGCGGGTGGGGTTAGTTTTTGTGGAGCAGAAAGTTTAGTTGTTGCATTTTAAGTTATCTTGGCTCTGTCATTTCTGTGCTTTCACATTCGTTGATCATAAAGAGGGTTTTGGAGGAGATAGTGCCGGTGACTTGAAGGGGAACGCTGCTTTCTCTTTGGAACTAAAACCCTCTTCCTTCTGCTATAATTTCTCATTGCTTGTTTGTGCAAGTTGAAAACCTCAGATCCTGCAGGTTCAGGATGTTTTAACTATTTGATATGAGCTCAATTAATTGAAGTAAAAGTTTGCATTTTGATTCTTAACTGTTGGTAATTTAGTTGACAGCCGATACTCACCATAATATCTGGGCCTTAGCACCTTTCTGTGCTCTCATCTCTAGCTGGTGGTACTGGTTCCGACCTAACATGAAAGCCAATAAGAAAGGACCCTGAGGAAGAATTAGCCTTTAGAGGGCTTTTCTGGTGAGGCCTGATAGTAACTGTCCCAGAAGCTAAACTAGCAATCAGTAGGTCTAGGGGCTGGGCCACTGTCTTGTTTATCTGATTTCTCCTGGATGTTCACTCATTACCCATTTTTTAAAATGATTTTTTTCAGGTTGAGATAACTGTGGATTCACATGCACTGTTAAGAAAGAATGCAGAGAGATCCTGTTCACTCTTTACCTAGATTTTCCTATTCCTAATATCTTGCAAAACTATAGTACAGTGTCACAACCAGGATATTGACATCCACAGTCAAGATACACAACAGTTCTGGCAGCAGAAAAATGTCTCTTGTTGCCATTTTACAGCCACAGTTATTCCCCACCCTACCTCTGGCAAAGGTTAATGTGTTCTTCACTACTATAATTTTGTCATTTCAAGAATGTTACATAATTGGAATCATACTGGATTTGACCTTTAAGGATTGTTTTTTTTTTTAAATTTTCACTCAGCCTAAGTAAGGCTCATGAGGTTTTGGCTAAAATGAATTTCTTCTGTTGTCACTGAGTGGTTTGGGTTTATGTTCCTGAAATGCTGATGATATGTGGGATTGCAGGTTGGGGGCAAGTGTCAAAGTGCGATGGATTGAAATAGTGACATCGGTGAGTATGTTCTATATTAGCGTGTATAAAATGAAGACCGAAGATCGTGAAGTCCTGGCTGAGCAAGAGGTGTAACAGTACAATACGTGTAGGATATTTCAGTATATATTATTCCTTTCTGTCTGTCTTGTCTCTATATCTGTCTATCTATCTGTCTATCTTTAGTCATAATGGAAGTGGTAAGTGTAGTCTTAGCCATCAGTGATTCCTCATTCAGAGAAATTACTTGACCTTCCCCAACTGAAGTGGCCTTTTTTGGTAATTCAGAAGGCAGTCTAATTAGTGTATGTACAAAGGCATCCCAATGGACAAATTGGGGCCGATTTGAACAACAAGGTAAATAATGGATTTATAACCCCTAGGGGAAAAATATTCCATGAGTTTCTAGTAATATAAATAAATAATTGAATGAATAAATAATTGGGGGAGAAGTGATAGCTCTTTGTGATAATAGAATCCCAATAAAAAATGCAGAAGGATGATGGAAACAGAAAATCAGCAGCAGGCAAACATCCAGTAGTAATTGTTGCAAGCACAAGTCATCCATCAGTGGATGCCAAAACTGTAGGTGAAAGTATGATGAAAAATATATCAGATATCAAAATATTTGCACAATCTCAAAGTATCTTCACCACAGGTTAATTAATTATAAACGGAAGTCAGTACTTTTATAGTGATGAACACTGGCAGGCACCAAATTAAACAGGTGGTCAAGGCAGTATCACTAACAATAAAACATATCAACATCATGATTCACTGAGGAGGGCACAGCTGTGGTGGGATTCTTACTGAACAACTTTGAGCTAAGTGTCAGAAAACATTAGACAAGCTCCAATTTAAGGACATTATACAAAGTAACAGTGTAGTACCTGAAAGTGCTCAGGGTAGGAAAGGATGAACTACTGAAGAGCTGTCACAGGTAGGAGGAGACTGAGGGAATGCTGTGACCAAATGAGATGCGTGATGCTGGGTTGGACCCAAGACCAGGAAAAAAATGGTTAGAACAACTGGTGAAATTTCACACACACACACACACACACACACACACACACACACACACACACACGGGCACGCTAATAAAAGGACAAGAAACGCTAAGGCAATAACTTATTTATTCATCTTTATTTCTACCTGAATTTTGTAGATATTCACAATGTACTGTGTATTTTACCAGTTTCGAACATCTTATGATCCTGACTTCAAGTAAATTAGAAAATTTGGTATAAGAAAAAGTGTAGAAAATAAAACATCTCATGTACATAAAGCAGATAGGAAAAGAAATTGTGGTAGTAGCTTAACAAAATCAATCTAGGTGAGATTAAGGTTTTAGCCCCCTCCTCTTACCTTTCCTGGGAATTTAAAAATTATTTAAAGTGTAACTTTTAGTAGGAGAATGGAAGGGGGAGGGGATGAGTGGCAAAGGTGTGTTTACAAAGTCTAGTCGGAGGCCCCATTAGAACTAGAGGTGATAATACTAACCTAGTGTGTTCTGTGCTTTCTTTCATTTAGATTTTTTAGGACTTTTCCTATTAGGATTCAAAAAGGAGGGAAAAGCAATTTCTTTTAAAATCAGCTCAAGATAGAAATAACGCCACAATTCTCCCCCCACCCCATGTATATACCTTTGCATTTCAATTATAGAGCCAATCCCGGAGCCCCTCCCCCCTCCCCCCATCAGCCACCTATCTTTTCTCATGGTAAACACTGGAGAACGCCTGCTGCTTTTGTGTATTATGTACTGTCTTGCTGTGACTGAAACTGGTGCTGGAGGATTGGATTAAAATATATGGGACCTGATATTTGAGATAACTGCAAATAGACTGTAAGATGGAAAGTTTTTACTATTTTCAATTATAAAGATATAAACCATTTATTTCCTGTATTTTAAGATAATTTATTTTTCTGTTTGGAGTTTTGAACAATAAATTGCATTTAAATAAGACCTGGCCAGGCTTTGAAGTAACTAAAATCTTATAAAATAAAACAATATGAAAATGGTTAGATGTAGACTAGACCTATTTAACCTTCATCCATTTCTTTATATAAGTAACTGTTTGACTTCTTCAAGGCAATACGTTTCTGATTCCTTCCTGTGCACAATCCTTACATTATGTAGTCTTGCATAGTCCATTTTCTTTTAAGCATACTCATATTTATTAGAAAAATCTTGGTCAAATTGTTAGGACTATTTGGCTGAGTACATTTTTAGTTATTAAGAAACTGCTTGATCAGACATACATTTCCAAACATCTAGAGATGAGTTAAAAACTGATGAGTTGAGAAAATTGAAATGATATAGTTTAAAATGCGAGGAACTGACATAAGGAAGAATTTGACTGCATTTCAGTGTTGTTTCCGATATGCATGTCTGATCCCCCCCTCCTTTTAAATGTAGAGCTGGAAGAAACTGAGGAGCAAGCTTTATGGGCACATGTTATCTACCCGCCTGCTCTGCTCCTTGGATCTGAGATACCACCAGCTTCTTTCCGTCACAGCCATGCATGCAGAGGCCCAGAAGTTCTTTCCTCCCAAACGAGAACCCCCAAACCTAATCGTCATCTGATACTGCAGTCGAAATGGGTGGGAATTCCTCTCCTGATTTCCCTTTCTCTGGTCTGGTTAAAATCTACATCACGCAGAGAAAACTCGGTGGGAGGCAACATGGTGAAATCACTGGGCATCGAAAGTTCTTGTTCCCACTTTATGTATCCTGGGATGGCTGTTTTCTTGAGTAGTTATACATCTGTCTCTTTAATGTATTCACAGAAGAGTTGTGTTGAGTTGAGTTAATTTAGTGTATTGCCTTCATATAACCCAGTGTTTATGATCCTGGACTTCGGAGTCAAACACACTGCTTTGTGGTCCTGGTCAGGGAGCTTGGGTTTCATGGACTGTTAACATTTCATAAAACACTGGGCACAGCTATTGATTTGTCTCCTGCTTATTTTGCCAAGTAAGCATGTTAAAGTGAATGTAAACTTGATGTCCACCATTCTCATTTCATAAAAGAAAGGACATTTTAATAGAACAAAAATAGAGAGGTCATGTTCTGAATAAGTACACAGCCATGTTTTACCATATTATTCTGTTTTTGTCAAGGATTGGTGAAAATTTTACCATGGGTTGGTATGGTAATATTACCAACATCATATATAGTTTGAAGATTAAATATATTCATGTATGTTAAAGTTAATTAACAGTCTTTGGCATGGAGTGTCTAATAAATTACAGTTATCTTTTATATAGTATAAATATTTATACTGTTATTTGTTATGTTATTAATACTGCCATTGCTGTTAATAGTTGCTATTCATTTGCTCCCTGCTTTTACTTGTTCCCATAGATAATTTTACATCGTTATTTATCATGACCAATTCACCAAAGTGATTTATAACATAATTCAATTCAATAGACTTGATTCACAGGGTACATTGTATTAGGATTGCATTAGTCTGCTGGTTAGAAAAAAACTGCCCACATAGAGGCTGAACCAAGGGCTTGTTTTTCTCACACAAGACAGGATGAAGCAGAAAACAAAAACAGAAACTCACAGACACAGACAATAGTATGCTGATTACCAGAGGAGGAGGGGGATGGGGAGAGATAGAAGGGGATGGAGGGGGATAAATGGTGATGGAAGGAGACTTGGGGTGGTGAATACACAGTACAATATACAGATGATGTGTTATAGAATTTGTACATCTGAAACTTATATAATTTTATTAGCCAGTATCACCCCAATAAATTCCATTAAAAATGTATAGGAAGGCAGTGCAATGTTGGTGTAGATGCTCGAGGATGCCAGTCATCAAGGAAACTGGCTCGTGTGGGAGTCGCAGGATGGTGGCTGCAGCACAAATCAGGAAAACAGGATGTTGAGAATCCGTATAAGTTTTTGTCTTTTATTTTGAAGGAAAGCCCTCATTGGGTACTTGTTATTATTGGTCAGAGCTGTGTCACGCGGCTATTCCTAGTTGCAAAGGAGGCTGGAAATTTGAATATTTTGCTTTTAAGCTTGTATATTACAGAAAGGCAGGAAAGAAAGAGGTTAAGATTAATAAGTGATGTGAGCCGATAATATTTGTCCAACTTACTTTGCATAGAGAATAGGTGATTGTAATAAGTTCATGCAGTGATTCTCAGGAGACCTCTTTGAAAGTCTTATTGGATTACAGAGCTCCATTACTGTAGCTACAGTTATGGAATCATAGATGTATTTAACTTCTTGGTTCACTTAATAAGTGTATGATTATTAATTTTCTGAAGCACAGTCTTTTATTTGGAAATAGAGATAAAAATGCCAGTGAGCATTATTATAAAAATAAATGAAACATGGTATTTAGCTTTTAAATAGAATTATTTTTAAATGGTAATGATTGATTGAAATATTGATTTGAAATAAAATGTAGGCTTACATTTTCTAAATTCATTTGGTTTTGAATTTATTCTATTTTTAAAAATTCTAGAAGTTTTATTTCATTTTAAAAAATCTGTTCAATTTGTGTATGCTCTTATTTCTACTTGTAGTGATACTTTGTCATTTTCCTGGGACTTTCAAGTTTCAATTTGTCATCTCTCCCTACAGATGAATACCTTTTTATAAATAAATATACATTTGTATATAAAGTATTTATAAAAGATACTATTTAAATAGTTTTCTATAATTTGTTGAATTCATACTTATATCATAAACTTATATCTTGAAGATAAATGGTTTCATATTGAATATTATACAAGACTAGCTGTAATACTAATAAAACTTTAAGTATGTACTGTGTTCAGCCTTAGAGCAATTACGTTTAGTTTGGGTTTTTAATGATAGCGTTCAAGATTTATATGTATATAAACTGCTCTGAATGTGTAGTGGGGTCAGTTAAACAGTTCGCTGTCAGAAATTAATGGCTAGAAATGTTATTGGAAAAAGTTGAAGGTATTTGTCATTTTAAAAAATTTGTTGTTTTCCTAAGTTATTTGCTTTGGTTGGAGGAGTGGTGTATAATAAATTCCTGAGTCTTTAGAGTGTGAGTTAGCTCCTTAGCACAGAATTGGAGCTAAAAATGTTCTTTAATGACTTGATGCTTCTTTCCTGAGAGTTTGAGATGGAGGGGGTAGTGGAATAATTATATCCTTTTGTGTTAATAGCAAATTGAGTAAAGGTTGAAAAGGAACAGTAATTTTTGGTTAACTTTTTGCAACACAAAAGTCTTCCCTTTCTAGAAGCATGTAACTTTGTGCAACAAAGTTAAGTTATTTTGGTGCTTATATTTGGAGCTGTCATTTACATTGGTATTTTCACTGGGATTTCACAGAGTGTATAAATTCTTCCTCTGGGCTCCTGTGACACTTTCATTCTATTTTGCAGATTTTTATTACTTTGACATTTTTGACTATCTTCAAGAACAGTAATTTAAATTAAACTAAATTGTAAAATTAAATTCAATGCTAGAATATAGAACTAACTTTCTCATAAAATTTTACTAAGTAGAGGTCCTGGCCTTGACCCATTTTAATAGATATGACCACTTGTATTTCAATTGTGAGATGATTAACATGTAAGTATATATATTAAATCCTCATCCAAGGATATGCTTATTGATTTTAGAGAAGAATGGAGGGAGGAAGGGAGGGAACAGTGGCAGGACCAGGGATCAAACCTGTAACCTTTTGGTGTACGGGACAGTGCTCCAGCCATCCAAGCCACCCACCCAGGACAAATTATATTCACTTTTTTAAGGGTGGTGTCAGAAATAGATTACATATGCTCCATTGAAATCTTATTTACTGATTATATAAAACTTTAGGAAAAAGTAGGTTGTAATGAAACCTTCTCATGGTAATTGTTTTTATAGATTTTTAGCAAGAAACATTTTAATTGAAATATGTACATAAAGTAGCATTTAACATTCACTTCATTGTCTCCTGCTTTTCACCTGTTTTATTTTTAATTTTGGCATATAACTAACTGCTCTTCTTTATTGAAGGAGATAGAGGGATTTCTAGAGTATCTGAGAGACCCCTAATTCACAGGATGCTTCTTCCTGCACCCTTGCTGATGGTCACTGAGGAAAGCAGATATGGTACTATGGGTTCTTGGTATTGAATGGACCTTAGAGATCAGCTGGCCAGTAATTTCCACACTGTCTCAAAGACCTGTAGATGGCCCCAGCCCAGAAACTTCTCAGGGACCTTCTTGGAGGTGTGGATAGCTGCCCTGCCTACACACTTTTATTTTTATTAGAAAAAGATTTACCACTAAAACATATTGAAAATGCTTGATCTAACTCAGACTCCTGAGTACAGGAAATAAATACCAGAAGTAGTTAAGTGTATTTCTCCATGTCACAGAGAGACAGCCTGCTTAGCAAACTTGAAAATTTAATCACCCACCTACATAGAAGTGAGCACACTTGGCCCGCAGCCTGTTTTTCTGTATAAAGTTTTATTGGAACACAGCCAGCCTTATCCTTTAATATTGTTGGTGGCTGCTTTCATACCACAGAGACTGAGCTGAATTGTTGACAAAAGACAGTACAGGCTGCAAAGCTTAAAACATTTGCTGTCTGGTTCTTTACAAAAAAAACTCTGTTCTTTCCTTAGACTTTCATCTTTGTAAAAATGCAAATACCTCTGGAAGGGTGTGGGGTGATTATTTCGTGCTGTTATCGGTTATACCTCAGGCGAGTGGAGAGTTCCTTTGTAATATTTGATAGCTTAAGGAGTGACCCAACTTTGCTATGAAAGCTTATTATTATTATTCCTCACCCAAGGACAGGCTCATTGGTTTTAGAGAGAGGAGAAGGGAGGGAGAGATAGAGGGTGAGAAACATCCGTGTGAGAAACAGCAATTGGTTGCCTCTCACATGCTCCCACACCCTGCCCAGACCTGTAACCCAGGCGTGTGCCCTGCTGGGAATTGAACCCCAGACCTTTCAGTTTATGGGGTGACATTCCAACCAACTGAGCCAGGGCTACATATTTTATTGTTCTTTTGGAGGGCCTGACTCTATTAATAATATAGCATTGTCATGAGCAAAAATTGTCTCTATTTTTAATGACATTTCTTAAATTTAAGTGTTATGTTTTCACAGTCAAGTATTAGATATAGAGCTGTTTTGAAGTCATCTATAATGTAGCTCTGGACAGATTTGACTAAATAGTTAATTTTCTTGAACGTTTTGCTTTACAATTTAGAAAACTTCAAAGACAATTGGGAAATGGGTATCAAATTGGTCAAAACATTATATCACCCGACCATTATTTTTCTTTCTCACTCAGTATTATTTTCAGGTTTTATTTGTACATAAAAGTATTTTTAGGAAATATCAGAAGTAAGTTGCTTAAACTTCTGAGTGATGATTATTAGGAATATTACAGTTGCTATTACTAGCCAGTTTACAAAGGAAAATTTTAGGAGGTTTTTTTGAGGAGAAAGCTCCCACATTGTAAACTAGTTTTCTCGGTACCTATCACATGTCTTTAATTCTTGTTTATTTCAAGGCCCATCAACTCTCTGAGTTGTGTTTTGTTTTGTTTTTTGGTTCCATGGAAAACAGATTTGTTGCCTGGAAATAAACACTGTGCTGTTAGTCAATTAAGTGGTTGTAGTCAATAGTAATAGGGAATAAAAATATTGATTTTCAATTCTGTTAATCCATGAGTATTGTGTTCTTCTTAAGTACCATTGTAAATGAGTTATTTTAGGCCTTGATTTTGCCAATAATAATATTAAAGTTTAGGAAACATTCAAACTAAATATGTAGGAAGTTCCTTGGTGGGGTGAATTTATTCACTGATTTTAGGAAGACAGATTTTGCCTTTGTGATGGAATGCTTAATTAGGTATTTCTCTTGTTACGGAAAATGCTAATGCCCTCATTTTGCATATACTCTACAAGAAGTATCTTGCTGCCGGCCCCAGTGGTTACAAAAATGTGCGTTTCACTGCCTTCTGCTTGGCTTACAGGCTTGAAAAGTTTAATCAGGCCAGTTAAAGAATTTCTAGTTTATTTAATGTGCAGCAAGGGCTTTTGGATCCCCGCACAAGAAGTCAGGATGGTGCTCGCGGACAAATACTTGGGTAGTATTGCTCTGAACGGGCAGGTCATCGATGCTTTTGGAATGCTTGAGCCACACCCCTCTCCTGGACTGGGTGCAGGACTAGCAATTACACAGGGATGAGTGAGAAACAGTCTGCATCAGTTTCAGCTGAAATGGACAAACTTGGGAGAAGAGGGGCTCCTATTGTCGCAGGACCGTCTCTGAAATTACTAACTTTGTATTATTTTCTTTCTTGTGACTATTCTAAATAATCAGTTATGGTGTGAGAGCAGGGTACATGACCGTTTTTATAGTTAACAGTAGTAGTATGTTTGTTAAGAATAATGTCTTACAATAAGTTTCCATTGGCTGAAGACTGGGAGGATGAAGTTAGTGAGGAAATTGCTTTCTCCGGAAAATCGAAGGGGAGTTTGAAGGACATGTGAGTAGGAGGTATGGGTTCTTATCGTTTACCCACTTTTGGGAGGTAGGCATCACATAGATAAAGGTTTTTTTTTTTTTTTTCTTTCCGGGGTTGTTTGGGCTCTCAGTGAGAACTTCCAACTGATTTTTGGGCCCAGCGATCTAATGTCTTCTACAATTTCAAGCCTCGAATGTTTTTGCTGATGAGGTGTCTTTAGGTAAAGAAGAATGAAGAGGAGGAAAATCACCCCAGCCTAGGTTCCCTCTCAGTTAAAAAAGAGCAAGTCCGAAGCTCTTTTGTCAGTCTCAATTATTTTTTCTTCCTAGGTAGAGCCAAACAAGGACTAGGACTTTTAGTTATTCTAATAAAGTATCTCTTGGTGGAAATATACTCTGGAAGGAGAAATTTTGTTCCATAATAGCATTATTAACGTAACTGCTTATAAAACATCGCAATGACACTGGATCTGATATATACTGTTTATTATAGGTGATCTGTTAATGTTCATCCAAGATGGCTTTTCTGTGCCAGAGTTTTGCTTCTGGGAAGGGTGTATTTTTGTCTAGGTCACTGTCTCCAGTTTTTCAGTCTGACTTTCTTGAAATGGCATCTGTGGTCTTTTGGGGGGTGGTTCAAGAAATCTGGAGTTAGATGAGAAGTTTTACTAGAATTTTCTTTCTGAATTAGGCTATCATTACTAAAAAACAAAACTGTGAGTCTTTAAAGCTCCTCAGATATAGTAGGTCCAGTACCTGGCACATTTCTCGGTGCTGTGCTCAATTAATCAACCTCGTGTTGTACTAAAAATTACCCTAATTTCCATTTAGTTTACACTCAAGGATTATTTTACTGCTACTTTATCTCCTTTAAAATGGTTGTAGGCTTATTATCTAACTAAACCTGGAAATTGGATTCAGAGATAAAACTGTTTTCTTCTTTTAGGTTGTTTATCTTAACATCCAAACAGAAACTTGCATGAGTTTATCTTTTCTCTTTTTAGTGTACTGTGTTGTCTTCAGTAGCAGTTACTGCTTGGCAACCACAAAGATAACTTTTAAATAATTAGCTAACATATTAGAACTTGTACAACTGTGGTAATTAATTATATCAATGTATGTAAAGACAAGGGACTATTCCAATAGGATTTTTTTTTTTTTTTTTTTTTTGCGGGGGGTGGGTGGTTAGAAGTGAAATAACTTAAGTGAGAGCATTTGCCCTTCTGGTGGTTTAAGACAGAAACACTGACTGCTCCACATTCGAAACAGTGTCTTTCCAGTGTTAAGTGAGACTTTGTAGAAAAGGCTAGTGAAAACCTTATTACAAGTATCAGAACTCCTTAACTGCCAAATAGAAATTGTCCTAGTGTTTACTTTCCTTCAGCTGCTTACCCTTAGAGGAAATCAGTTTTAATTCTTTCAGGTGTCATCTCAGTTCTCCTGGAAGTGATCAGAAACAAATTTAAAACTTTAAGCATGTTATACAGCATTTTGTGCATTTCTGCTTCGTGTTTGTGTATGTGTTGGAAGGGAGTAGATGTTAAACATATTGAATCAATTTTCAGGAAGACAATATTTACCTTCAAATTGGTTGAAACAAAATACAAAATAGCATGGAGGAAAGTGGAAAAAAAAAACCTAGCATCTATAAATCTTTAAAAGTCTGGTGGAATGCAATCCATAGTTTTCATCAAATTGGGTAAAAAATTTTTTAAGAAAAAGAAGAAAGATCTCATAATGTAAAACCTGGCCTGTTATATTTCATAGTTTTCTTTATAGATGGATTAGGTTTAGTGACTTTTATTGTAAAATGTCCTTTATCTTTTGTCCAAGGCATTAAAAAAATGCCTAATCCTGTTCTATCATAGCTTTCAGAAGATTATAAGAATATTCTTCTTAACATAGTGGATAAATGTTCTCCTCTGCTGATTGTGAGAACAACTATATTCCAAATGTTGACAAGAGCCCATGGTTACCCTTGTCCCCTGTTAGGGTAGGTCCCAGTTTCCATTTCTCCTCATTTTTACTTTACCTGGTTGGTTACAAAATCAAAAGCACAAGAAGAGAGAAATGTTGTGGGCCTATTTATTTAGGGTCGTGTTTTAGAGGAAAATAACCTATGGCTTTATTTCTCATTGTCAAGTGGAACCCATTCATGTAGATGGTAATTGTCAAGAATGATACTTTGTAACCGCAAAGAACAATAAGTCTTGCATTACCTTCCTGGTAAACTGCTTCTGTTTGAATTGATTTTATAAAAAGCTAACCTTGGAATTGAGAAAGAAAACATTGGTTCATTTTCTTTGTGGTTCTTTCTATTCTACCTGACAGTATTCTTGGGTCTTTATCAATGTCTCTTAAACAAATCTTTTTTCTCCCTTCTTACCCCTGCTAGTCACTCTTCACATAATGCTGACCTTCCTTTCTCAATCCATCCTGCTCATTTTTAAAGGGCTAATTTAAATGTTCATGAAGTTTTTTTTTTTTTTTTATGGTCATTTGAGCTGGAGGTAGAATTTTTCTTGACGGGATTGTTACTGTTTTTAGGTTGTGCATCTCTTGAAGGCATGTACCCCCTGGTCACTATTTCATAATTGTTAGGTGTTTGTATCTTATCTCATATTTTAAACTGGAAAAGTCCTTGCAGCTGAAACTGTCTTGCTGACATTTGTGTTTCCATGGTATTTCACATACCTTTGCAATCTGTAACTATTTCAATGTGTGTAGCAT
The DNA here is from genome assembly GCA_039655065.1 of Glossophaga mutica. Lineage (NCBI taxonomy): Eukaryota > Metazoa > Chordata > Mammalia > Chiroptera > Phyllostomidae > Glossophaga > Glossophaga mutica. The sequence continues at coordinate 89,774,375 of CM077311.1, forward strand.
GTGTCAGACATTCTGACAATAATTAAATAAGCAGTGCTGATGGGGTACAATGCGTTTTCGTACAATTTTAAAATTTAGCTCTCAGGAAAATTTTTTTTTCATTATTTGATCGTAACATAATTTCAGCATGTGATTATTTTAAGACTGAGCTAAAATTGATTCTTAGAATTGCCTAGTTAGGCGTTAGTGATTCAAATTTTCCTTAGTCACCATGACTTGCCTCAGTCAAAGAAGCAAGTCCAAAGCAAAAACCTGAATTCTAGGCATGGCATTATGAATTCCCAAGCTCTGGGCTGCAGTTCGCGTTGCCTTGGATTATATTTGGGTATGTACACATTTGCTTTCTCTGGATTCTGAACTTTTTGTTTTGTGTATTACCTTGTAGCCTTTTCAGTGTTAGATCAACAATATTTTAAATTGTATAGTCAACCTTTTCTAAGATCTAAGAAGAAAAAATTGAGACTAATAATGCTTTAACTTCTTTTGCATCGATATCACTCCAATGATGTCATTTATTTTTGGCGTCTGGAATTTTAGTGAGGAAGAGTGGCTGGAGGAGAAGGACTGGTGTTATACCCCTTATTCTCTGTGTGTGTGACTTTGGCATCTTTCACTGGTCTTATTTTTCTGGTATGTAAGATAGGGCACACTGTCTGCCTTACCTGTTTTTCAGGGTGGTTGGAAGACTTCAATGAACATAATATATGAAAAAGTATATCACAAATAGAAAACTCTAATGTAAGGCACTACTATCATCAGTACATCGAAAGTGTTAGTGCCCATGGAAATTGTGAGTCATTTATAAAGATAATAAACTAAGATGCTTTTAGTATTTGGCTAGTAGTATTTATAGAAGTATATCTTTTTTTTTTTTTTTTTTGGTGTGTCTAAGGCAGTGAAACCATGTTTTCAAATTATTTCTTGATTTGGTTGTCCAGGTTAGTACTTATCTGGATCATTTTAGAAGCCTAGGCTTCTTGCTGAGTTTTGTAAAGAGCTTTTCCTTGTTAAAGGTTTTTCAGACTTCAAAGAACCATTGTGTGAAAACTCATCTACACCTATATTATTCAATATATTCAATAATATATTGAAATAGTTTTGGTTACTTTATTTTAAGTAAAAAAGCTGCACCCCAAATTCTTCACTTTCAAAAGTGGCAAAGTCTTTCCATATGCATCACGTGTCTATGTGTTCTGCTCTGTGTTTATCAGAATCCATATTTTTAGAATAAAAGCTCCATCATTGTATGTTGTGAATGGATACCATTTTCTTTTTTGATTATTGAAATCTGTCATCCTGTATTTAAATTTGGATGCTATGTAAACTTAGATATGTAGCCAGAAACTTGCATGAGTGTTGATAGGAACAAGAATGTGATATATATTAAAAAATGGAGATCATATGGAGGGTTAGCAACTCTGGGGAGTGGGAGGAGGAGAGGGGGGAAGGTACAGAGAATAAGTAGCATAGACGGTGGGTAGAAAATAGACAGGGGAAGGGCAAGAATAGTATGGGAAATGTAGAAGCTAAAGAACTTATGACAAATGGACATGAACTAAAGGGGGGGGAATGTGGGTGGGAGGGGGTGTGCAGGGTGGAGGGGAATGATGGAGGAGAAATGGGACAACTGTAATAGCATAATCAATAAAATGTATATATTTTTAAAAAAAGAATGTGATATAGAAGCTTCATGATGGTTTTTGAAGAATTTGAAGAGGAATTTGAATTCTGTAAAAAATGTTCCACACTGAAAGGTACAACCTTAAATGAATCTTTGCATTATGCCTTTAATTATTCTTAAGTAAGAGTTACGTTTATAAAGTAGCTCTTTCGGAAGTGCCACATTAGCCGTTTTAGGTTGCTTGCCAGTGTAATAATACGTAACACTTTGTGTTGTTTGTTGCTTATTTTATTTAGGGAGAACATAGAAGGAACAGCCGAGGAAAGATGTGGGAAGGCGATGGACATTTATTGTGTCTGTTACAGAAAGTCAGCTAGGTGTATGTTAGTTTCTTGATCAATCCAATTAAGCAGGAAGTGTTGCCTTCAATTTATCAGCAAGAAACTAAGATACAGATAAAGAGAGGTTAAATGGTGTGTTAATGACATGTAACTCTGACTTAAAGTTTGTATTTTTCCCACTGTACTCCTTCTACAGTAAGGTTGAGTATAAATATCCCTTTTGCTGTTAAAAGGACTTTTACAAAATGAAATTCTGACTTGCTTAAGCTGTTTTTCTTTATTTAAAATGTCTCATTAGGTTACTTACACTTTAGAGATGAGCTTCAGGTCTCAAGTGTAATTTTATTAAAATTTAATTTTTAAGACAATTGGAGTTAGCAGAGTGGGGCTGGAATGTCTACTTTTAAATTAGATCCAGGTGCTTAGCAAATAAATTACTCTCAGTAAATGTTAGCTACTGCTATTTTAACTATGCCTTTTAAATAGCCTGTCTTAATTTCCAGGTTTATCTGAAAATAATAGTTTCACATGATGGTTTTATTAGCACCTAATATTAATGGATTGTTAATTTTGTCACCAGACACTGTGTTAAGGATCTTAATATATTATCTTGATATCTTCTGATTATTTGCTGTTGGTTTTTGGTTTGTAGTTTTGTTTTGTTTTTGTGGGTTTAAAAAAAAATTAGCTGTAGTAATGGAGGTATTTGCCAGAGGAATTCTGTTAGAATTCTTTGTTTCTTTGTAATGGGCTAACTTGATGCCTTTCGAATTGTCCTGTATTTGGGAAAGGAACCAGTTTTTCTCTGTAGTAGCACAACCGGGCTTCTGTCTGTTGGTTTGTGAGAAACACAGACTTATCACACCTCTTATTTGCATTGCTTACGAAGGTTCAGCATGGACTTACAGCAATACTTAGCCTTCTGTGTAAGAACGTAGCTGAGAACCTTGGTTTTCAGTACTTATTGAAAAAGCCAGAGGAAAGGTTTGAGAAACTACTACCAGGTACCAGGTTTAAATGGGTTAGATAGTCTTTGAAACTAGCAGGTCGGAGGGTCAAACATTCCTGGCACGTCTGCTTTTGTAACTGTGACCATGAAGATATCTTAGCTTCTAAGTGAGCTTTGTTGTCTGGCCACACTATTCTGGGGCTGTTGGGGCCAGACTTCAGAGACATTTTTTCAGATATGCTAAGTTAGTTCGTATCTTGCACAGAGTGAACGATGGACGTTATCTGAACCTATCTAGCCAGCTCTGATGCCATTCTATGATTGTACTTCACAGTCTCAACTACAGAATGAAAGGCAGCTTGCTAGATTTTGGAATGTAAGATCTTAAGGAGACTTAAGTGCTTTTGAAATCCTAAAATAATCCATCCAGATGCTCTGATTGTCTGTGCCTGTATCTGTGTTTAAATGGTGTCTTTGAGTTGTTAGGTTGTAGGGGACTGGTGAGTCACTTTGTGTTTGTGGCAAGAAGTCTCATTTGTCTCCCTTTGACCCTTACGAGGCATAGAAAATATTGTTCCTACTTTACAGATGGCAGAGCATAGCACTCCTGGACAGAAAAGTAGAGGGTTTTTAAAGATGTAACACATTCTTGGCTTTTTAAATCTGAGTTTTCTTGTTCATGTCCCCTTTGAAAAGATGATGCCTTTTCTTTCCCAAACGTTCTTTGTTTTCTATTTCTTATACTCCTTATTTCCTTCTATTTTTGCGGGGTGCTGAGGTCAGAAAGAAAGGCTAAGTTCATGGTCTCCTGTGCGGACTGCTCATTTTCTTCTGGTAATTGAAAGCTAACTTGCACTGTAAGTGCACATGGTAATGTTTTTGTCTCTGAGCTGTTTTCAGTGTTCCAGAAATGTTCGTAATTTGTACCTCAGCTAGATATTTTTAAAATTGGTGTTTAAAATATTTATTTACTTAGAAGATTTTTTTTTGCATGGTTCACATATCAAAAAGTATAAAAGTGTAAACAGTGGAGAGTCTTAACTTCCGCCTCTGCTCCCCATCAGCCCAATTCCCAACCCTCTAACGACAGTGGGTGATTTTAGTTGCTTGTTTACTCTTCCAAAGGTTTTTAAAAATCTGTATATCGAGCCATAGAAAACATATTTCCCCACCTTCAAAATTGTACCTGTGTATCTGCCCCTTGCTTGTTTATGTAATGTAGGACATACTTTGGGGATCTTCCCAGGACAGCACAGGAAGAGCCCGCTGGTGTGGTGCTGGCGGGTGCGTGCGTGGATGTGCGTACGCGTGTGTTTGACCGTGGCAGGTGTGCACAGTGCTGCAGTGGTCCTCTCTTAGCTGGTGATCTGGTGACTTGCTGTTGAGCCAAGGGGTGCCTGAATCTCTAAGTTCAGGAATTACTGTAGTCGCAGTTTGCACTGCTACCAGTGCAAGTCCTTTTAGGAATTAAAAACAAAATCAAGTCACAGTTAAATTGGGTGCAAGTTTTTGAAACAGGCATATATTTATGTGCAGTAAGATTTAACCTTTTAAGTATAAAATTTTATGTGTGGTCATGTCGCCACCACCACAACCAAAATAAAGACATTTTCATCACCCTGAAGAGTACCCTTGTCCCTTGTAATCTATCCCTTCTGATTAGCCCTGCCTCTGGGAACTGTTGATATGGTTTCTATTCCTATAGTTTTACCTTTTCCAGAATATTTTGTTTTCAGAATATCTTTTATGTAAAATCATATAGTGTGCAGTTTTTTGTTTTTTGTTTTTTTTGTTCACCTGTCACTTATAGAACCTTGGTATATTGTCAAAACTATGAAGTAAATATTGGAACAATATCACTTACTAAACTAGAGACTATATCCATGTTACCAGTTTGTCCACTAATGTCTTTTTTCCTGCTCAGGATACATACAGTCTAGGATACCACACTGCATTTAGCATTTTGAGAAGCTGTTTTTTTTTTTTTCCTTGAGTTGTGAGAGTTCTTTTTATATTTGGATTACAGGTCCTTTATCAGATTGAATGCCACTTTGTAACTCGCAAAGTTCTACACACAATTTTTGTTTGTAATAGAATCATTACTCATTCTAATATTTGGATAAATGCAAATTATATATTTTCAATGCTGAGTTAATCTATATAATACTAGATTTTATTTTTAGAACATATGGTTATGTTCTAAAAACTTGAAAGAATTGTGTTTTTTCAGATGCCACTATACTTTGTAGATATGTTCTCAGAGAAATATGTTCTTATTGCTGAAATATTTCCTTTATGGTGTAAATAACTTGTTATTTCACAGGGAAAGACCCATTGGATAGCTACATAGAAAAACTTTAAGGGTCAAGGAGGCTGGCCTAGAACCTTTTGCATTGAAGCAGGTAGTTTTTTAATTTAATTTAATTTTCCTATTGCAGTAAACCTCACTGCACAAAGTGTTGTACTTTAGCAGGTATCAGTCAACCTTCATCACTTCTAGCAGTCCTCGGAGTTACAGTGGTACCTCAGTACTAGTTAATTCATTCTGGAACTCATGACCAGTGCCCAAATCGTGGGGTACCGAGCAAGCAATGAGTGATGGAGCATTTTTTCTTGTCCAAATGTGACAAGTGCAGGGTGTGATGAGTTCTGAAGCCAGCGGGCACCGAGGTATGACTGTAATGAATTCAACAAATGTTTCAAGGGTCTCCCGTGTACCGCTCCCTGCTTTAGACATTGAGGACCCAGCTGTGAACAAGTCGTCGCTTAGTACGGGGAGCTCACATTCCAGTGAGGAGAGGCACACAGACAAAACAGTAAACACCACGTTAGATGTTGATAAAAACTGTAGAAAAATATTCAGTTGAGTAAGCCTGTATTTGGAGGCTTCAGGGATAATGAAGAGGTATCAGAAGGACCGAATGAAGTGATGGAGCCACCGCCAGCACCACACCAGCGGGCTCTCCCTGTGCTGTCCTGGGAAGATCCCCAAAGTATATCTTACATTACATAGATAAGCAAGGGGCAGGTTATACAGATATGATTTTGAAGGTGGGGAAATATGTTTTCTATGGCTCTGTATACAGATTTTTAAAAATCTTTGGAAGAGTAAACAAGCAGCTAAAATCACCCACTGTCGTTAGGCGGTTGGGAATGGGGCTGATGTGGAGCAGAGGAGGAAGTAAGACTGTCCGCTCTTCACTCTTCTGTGATGGGTAGAGGAGAAAACTTCTCAGACGTCGTAGGTGGGTATTATCTTGGCTTGGTGAATATGGAATCTTCAGGGCTGCAGTAGTTAGATAGTGGCATAGAAGGTTTTGATACCAGATGGCTAGCAGAGGAGGCCTGATTAAGTAGAGACGTTGGCGTTATTCTGAGTGGGTTGGGGAACCATTGTAGGGGTTTGAGTAGAGGTATGGTGAGATCACTCCGAATGCTGGGTGGTTGAGAGCGGTCAGCAGAGGGGAGAAACGGGGAGACCAATCAGGGGGGCTAATGCAGTCAGCTCATTGTGATCGCAGATTGTGAGAGGGGAAAGTGGTCACCCCTTAAAACGTTGCTAGATTATAAAAGTAGAGCAGGCAAGATATATTAAATGTGGGTGTGAAAGAAAGAGGACTGAAGGATGCCTTTCAAGGTTTCTGGAGGATGAAGGTGATATTTTCCAGGGAAGAGGACTTCGGGAAGATCAGGTTCCAGTGAAGTGGCATGTTGTAGTGATGCTGGTGGTGACAGCAACCGGAGGTTCGGTTTAGGACAAGTAGAGTTTGGGCTGCCTCTTTGTCATCAAGCAAGTCGCTCAAGAGTTCACTGGGCTGGAGATTTCAGACTGTGCTGCTTTTCGATTCTCGCCTGACATCGCTTTATTAGAAATATTGCTTAGTGACATGAGTGCCTGTTACAGCGCTTGACATGCAGGAGACGCTTAATAAATATTTGTTGAATAAACTTGAAGTGCAAATCTCTTTTGTTTTCTGTAATGACATACTTCACTCTAATAGTTTCTGGTATTCGATGTATCTTACTTTCTTTCAAATGAACTTGAACAAAATGTAGCCCTGGGAAGTAGAAATTAAAAAGTTTCATCGTTCTTTATAAGCAGTAATTTCGAGAAATATGTAGACATTAAAAAGTAGAGCATGCTGTTGAGCTGGAGCTGTTGACATTGCCCCCTCATAACCTCTGTTCCTGCCCACCCTCAAAACGGCTGTCCTTGGCCTTGATGGCATTGATTTCTAGTGCTTCAGTTTATGTGCATTGTAGGTTCTTCTTCATCAGAAAAATGGTGTTCGTAGTAGCTGTATCGGGCTTCGTTCACTGGGCTTAGAGTTCCATTTGAGTATATTATTTGATGTGATTTTGAAACTTACTTTTGCATTACTTTCCTGGGTTTAAGAAACTTAGCTGCATTAGTCTGTTAACTCCATAACAAAATAATACAGACGGAATCAGGGGTGTCCAACCTTTTGGTGTCCTGGGGCCACACTGGAAGAGGAGTTGTCTTGGGCCACATGTTAAATACATTGGAACATGTAGTCACACACACACACACAAATATCATAATGGTTTAAGTAAATTTATGATTTTGTGTTGGGCCACATTGGTAGCCATCCTGAGCCGCATGCGGCCTGCAGGCCACAGGTTGGACACCAACAGCGGGAATTTGTTTTCTCATAGTTCTGGAGACTAGAAGTTTAAGATCAAGGTTCTGACTGATTCAGTTTCTGGTGAGGGCTACCTGTCGTCCTGGCTTGCTGCGCACCACCTTTCTGCTGGGTTCTCACGTGGACTTTTCCTCAGTACAAAGGCAGAGAGGAGGGGGGACAGAGCTGTGGTGTCCCTCCCTCATTAGTGACGACACCTATTCCACTGGACCTAGACCCTACCCTCCTGACCTCGTCTAGCTCCGATGACCTCCTAATGGCTCAGTATTCAGATATCATCACAGTGGGGGTTGGGCTTCACCATATGAACAGCTTTGTTTGTGACAATTTTCATAGTAGCGTCTTTAAATACTGGAATTATTTTACATTTCTGTTGAGTGTGAATATAAGAAAGAACACATCTCTAGGTAATTATACCTGAGGAATAATTCTAGGCAATGAGAGTGAGTTTGTGAAAAATAAATGTAAAATGATATAAAGATTTAAGTTTACCGAGAAGAGTAGAAATGCATACATTGTAGAATTTTTGAATACATGTAGCTTATTACCTGCAGACACAGAGAGTAACAATAATACTTAAAATATTTCTTCATTCCGATGGAATTGATTTAGTAAAATTAACAAATTTTCATTTGTGATTAGCATTCAAATAGTGTGTTAGGGTTTTTAAATTCCTTTAAGTAGGATAAATGTGCCCACATACAGATTTAATTGCATTATTAATTTGCTTAACATTTTCATGGTGTAATTGACTTTTTTGCACAGGCTGAATTACTAATTAGTGGAACCTTAATGAATACGGTTTAATTTTACCACATCATGTGGCCTGAGACGTCGTCCACAAGCTTTCCCGAGGGAGGACTCGGACCGAGAGGTTTCTCTGCGGAGCTTTTACGTTGGTGCCTGCTTCCTCCGACTCCGAGTCTCCTGGAAGGACCTGCGACCTGGGATAGATGGAGAGAGAGAGACACACACATACTCACACACACACACACACACACACACATCACACACACACACACACACACACAGAATGGGTCTTCATACGCAAACCATCTTAAAGCATTGATACTGAGTATTCCTGATTTTTGATAAAAAGTCAAAAAGAATAGCATTCATATTTTCGTGTCTCCATGTTACCCAGCTAATGTAACAAAGACTCTGATACAAATAGTTTGGTTATAGTTTTCACTGCCACGCTGAATAAAATTTTATCTTTTTCAGCTTTTGAAATTTAGGCAGGTAGACGTAGAAGTAAGAGTGATTTCAAACTTGAGGATGTAGGGCAAAATTTGTTAAAATTTCACTTTGTCCAAATAAATAGATGTCAGTACCCCAATAGAAGTGATCCTTCTTGGGGCGAGTTAGTTAACTTAATATTTGTGAAGTAGGAGACTTCATATGAAGGAATATTGTTGGGGGAATTCTTCCCCTCCCCAGCTTTGTTGTCTTTTTAAATGATGAAGACAAGAGAATTTTGAATTTATATTTTGAGTTGGGCTGATTAAAAGGATCAGAAAAAGCAATGTAATAATTTTATACCATATTTTTGTTTATATGCTGTTTCATTGTTTAGAGAAGAAAACTGATCTGAGACCATTTGAACCGAAAATAATAGGACTAAGGTTTCAATCATGTAGTCCTAGATTGAGTGAGCTCCCCACTGCACAGACACCCCGCATTACTACCACCTGAAGGGGGTTTCTGGACAGTAGTGCATTGAAATAGGACAGAGGAAGGCAATTTTCATGAAAGAGAGTCTCAAGCAATTTGGCACATCTGGCTCAGTCACATTTTGAGTGAATGGGGGAATGCAACATAAGCCATGCGTTGGCAAGGTCTAGGAGGCACCCGCCTGCATGTTGGAGGCATTCCGTCACATGCCAAATACTTTTGAACACACAGACTGTGTGCATGTGGCACTGTGCTGCTGCGTGCATTGGGATACGCAGGTGCGTGAGACCTAGTGCCGGGAGTTCACAACCGGGGAGGGCCCTCGTCATGCGGGAAGAACTCACACACCAGTGCAGTGGAAGCGCAGCGACGGGGTGGGATGGAAAGGAACTACGAAGTGCCCGTGTCAATGGCAGACTCCATAGTGGTTTCCCAGTAGCCTCTTCTCATTTCATGTTTCTTCGATCTCATTTCATGTTTCAGTTATACTTAGCGCTTTGAGAAGGGCATAGAATAACAACAGAAGGTTCTAAGGCATTCTGAGCAGTTTTTCCTGTGCTATCACATATACCCAAAATATACAGACCACTTCTGATTTTTTTTTTCTTAAAGCCTATTTTGGTAATTTTAAATCCTGAAATACAGTTATTGGAGGGGGTATTAAGCTCCAAATTATTCTAAAGTAATAACTAAGTAATAACTTAGTTTTTGTTAACTAAGATTTGTAAAAGGTTTTTCTTTGTTTAATATTAGCAAGTGGGCAGTGAACAAAACAGGCAGGTTTCGGTCAGGCACAAACGACTTTGCATCCTGTTGATTCGATAGAAAATACCGAAGTCAGTGTCTGCGCTAAGAATAAATTCCTTCAGGTATTTGGTTTTGTCATACCAGGGGTGGAGGCATTGCACAGGAAGAGTGAGCTCCAGGAAACAGGAATTGCGTGCCGGGGGAGAGATTTTCTGGGAGGGAAAAGGAGGCCCATGCTCGAAGAATGTCAGTGGAATATGTCACCGCTCTGAGTATCTTTTCAGGAATGCTGGGTCTAATCGCGTGCCAAGTGCTCTCTTCTTTCATCACTGCTGTGGATGATTAAGTGATCTTTACTAGGATGGCATGTTGTGATCAAAGATTTGAAAGCTAATTCATCTGTATTTTCACAGGCTAATTCATTGGGGTGTTTAGCCTCAGTGATTTCAGTGCTTTCCATTCTGAGGGTATATATTTTTTCATGTTAGGTAGAGATAGTTTTAGTATAATTTAGGATATTTTAGTATAGCCGCATGTTTTTACGTTTACATATACAAGAAGTTGTGGAAATGTCGTATTTATTTGAAAAACTTTTTAAAAATTATTTTTCATTTACAGTTGACATACAATATTCAATTAATTTGAGGTTTGCAGATAGTGATTAAATATTTATCCAAGTATTATATTTAAAAAGCACAACCCCTTCCTGGAAATTTAGCAGGAAAACAGCATGTAACCCCTCAGCTTTCCTTTTTTTTTTAAAGCAGTTGTTTTGGGAAGCTATATATTACATTCCAGTAACATTTCTATTTCTTAAAATGTTTTCGAGAATGTTCCTTTTGTGATGCCAAATGTTCAATTGTGCAGCGACTGCTTTAAGTGTTGAAAATATCAGAGAACTCTGGCTTTTCTGTGGCTGAGAAAGCGGAGAATGGAAAAACCGTGACGGCGTTACAGGAGGCTCTTCTGATTATGGGGACAGAGCGTCTAGGAGGAAAGGGCTTTGGTGATGATTCTCCAGTACACGAAGGAGTGGAAAACAAAATCAAGAAGACCAGCATGTTACTTAGCAGATGGGTGTTGGGGGGAGAGAACTTAACCTCGATAGTGCCAATTTTATTAACAAATATGAACACTCTAGTACTGAGTCTAATACAATTTTGTATACCTGGGGAAAAAGTTTTATCCTACCAGTAAATTTAGATTTTTAAAAAATTAATTTAAGCAGCCCTGGCTGGAGCAGCTTGGTGGATTGAGTGCGGGCCTGTGAACCAAAGTGTTCCTGGTTTGATTCCTAGTCTAGGGCACACGCCTGGGTTGCAGGGCAGGTCCCCAGTAGGGGGTGCACGAGAGGCAACCACACATTGATGTTTCTCTCCCTCTCTTTCTCTTTCCCTTCCCCTCTTTCTAAAAATAAATAAAATAAAATAAGTTAATTTAAGCAAGTGAAGTCATTTCATACATACAGCTCTTGCCCTTTAAAAAAAAATATCTCCATGAGATGATCCAGAGGCCAGCCTCATTCTGCTCACGGGAGGCACAGCATTCCCTCCGTGCATCGTTATTTGTCTTCGTTGTCCCCTCGGGGTGGATGTCCACAGTGGTTTTGGATTCCAGGTCTTCTCACTAACAGTGCTGTGGTGAATGGCATTAAGTGTGTGTGTGTGTGTGTGTGTGTGTGTGTGTGTGTGTGTGTTGGGATGCTTTTTGTGAACAGATACATAGAGTAGATGGGCTGGTAGTGAAATTACCAGCGATCCGAGTGTGTGTGCATGCCTGTGTGTACTTAACACTTGGACAGATATTGCCAAATGGCTCATTGAAAAACCTGTACCAATTTATATTTCCACAACCAGTGTATAAAACTCCATGCCAGTGATAGGTTTTCATTAAACTTTCACAATTTTGCCAATCTGGGAAGTGAAAAATTGTGTTTAGATAATATTTCTTTCATTCTGAGGAGGGTTGAACGTAGTTTCATATGTTTACTGGCTGGTATTGGAGGGAACTTTAACCAGTTATATAGCTATAAGAATGCTTACTATTAAGTGGAGACGGACCGAACAAACAGGGGGAAGCCTGGCACCTCTGTAATGTAAGTGCTCAGGCCAGTGTATCCGTACTGTTTGGGGCACGTGTGCGGAATGGAAGGCAAAGAATTCCCGGTACCTTTGGAGTGTGTATGACCAAACGTCTCTCCATGTTGTGTACATCTAAGATTATAGGAATAGCAACTTTCTTCTTACTGAAGAGCAAAGGATGTTATCTAGAACAATTGGAAAAAGACTTAAGTTGGATATTTATTTTTTTCTTTTGACTTTGAAAGTAAAAAAGGAGTATATAATGCCACTCAGAACATTAAAAGTCAAGGTAAGACCTTGTATTATTTTCCCTTTTTGCTATCAGAATTTAATGGATTTATAGCTTTGACAAAATGAGGAATATTTTTCTCATATATAGTAAATCCAGGTTGATTTATGACAAAACCAATAAGCACTTTATTTGCAGTATTTGAAAAGAAATTACAGGATGGAAAAATTCGACTGGTACATTGGCAAGTGGATGGGACCAGATGATCAAATATTTCATTTCTATGTCTACTTTTCATGAGTCAGTTTCACACAACAGCTGCTGTGGAGGAAGGGTTGCTTTGCCAGAAGACTTCATAGTTTCTTTTATTTTTTAAAAAAAATTTAAAACAAACATAGAAAATAATGCATTTAGACACAAAAAGGTAAACCAAGCAAGTGTATTGCTACTCAATAAAAAAGATCACTTCAAACACAGAGTTGTAAAAAGAGCCCCTTTTTGTGTTTCAGCATTTTAATTTAGAGAGAGCAGTGGTTAATTTTTAAAAAGTCTTCTAGTTTATAAGCACTAACAACTAATATCAAACATTTATCGAACACTTAAAAAAAGGATTTTATTTATTTATTTTCAGAGAGAGGGAAAGGAGGGGTAAAGAAAAGGAGAGAAACATTAATGTGTGGTTACCTCTCATGCGTCCCCAACTGGGGACCTGTCCTGCAACCCAGGCATGTGCCCTGACTGGGAATCGAACTGGTGACCTTTCGGTTCGCAGGCCAGTGCTCAAACCACTGAACTGCACTAGCCAGGGCATTGAATACTTTTTGTGTAAAGCATTTCACCTACATTATGTGAGGACGTATTATTCCGTTTTTGAAAAGAGGCTTTGGAAGTGCAGTGACTTGACTCGTCAGGGATGATACAGATAGTGCTAGAGCTGGTATTGGAATTCAGGGACTTGGGTTCTAGAACTTGTACTCTGAAGCACCATTAGATCGGATCCAGGTAATCAGGAGGAACAAATGTAATTTGTATGATGGGCTTATATTGTTAAAGTAAATACCTGTTTATTTTAAAGCATTGAAAATAATCCTCCTCGAGTACTTTTCAAAGATTAAGAAACTTGTTCTTTCTACAATTACTACCCATTTCTTTTAACTTTATTGATAAAAATATTTGTGCTACTCTTGGTTTCAGACCTTAATCTTCCTTTGTTTGAGTCTCAAAGATTATGTGAGAACTCTCACAGCAAACAGAAATCCATAAAAGTAAGAGACACACAAAAATATGTTTGGAATGCCTCTTTTCTCCATTTCACAGCATACTCATAGAAAATATATTTTCCCAGCACAAAATATTCTACTGGGCCCATACTAATTGATTAGTAAGAAGGATTTGTAAAAATCGTGTGATATAATAGCTTATTTTGACTGAGACCATGGATTAAATTTTACAAATTTTCACATCTGCAGGGATATTGATACAATGCTCTAGATAAGAGCTTTTTAAAATGTTACATGGTTACTTTAAAGTTGATATTTGATGGAGAGTGAGGTGTATAGAATGGGTGTTTCTGGCTTTTTTTTTTTAAGATGGGCGGGGAACTTCTTGGGGAAAGTGTTTTCTCTGACTGAACAAATGCCTCTCTTTGACAGACCATGTTGTTGCCATGGAGACCTTAGGTTCTATAAATGTAGGCTCCAGTAATAGTCAAGAATATGGCATCGGGTTGTATGTGTGGGGGTGGGGGCGGTGCTGTGAGAGCAAAGTGAAATCTTGATGTGTATAGTCAGTTTGCTCACTGAAGTTTACTCATAGTAGCCAGAAGCCATTTGTCTTTTTGCCATCTCATTTTTACATGTTCTTTTCCCGTGTGTGTGTGTGTGTGTGTGTGTGTGTGTGTCTGACATAGAAACAGTAGGATGGAAGAGAGAAAGACCCCCTTTTCCTCCTCTAATCTCATACTCCGTTCTCTCATCCAGAACCAACCGCTGCTGAGAATTTGGTGGATGTCCTTGCAATCTGTTTTATTCTTCTCTATGTGTCTTCATAAACCACAGTGTTGTGTTTTTAAAGTTCACCTAAATACTGCAGTGCTTCTTATGTCGTTATGCATCTTGCCTTTTTCTCAGCCATATTTTTTTCTCTTCTTGTTGATGTATATTGGGTTTGTTTATTTTAGGTATATGGGCATTCCATTGTACCATAGTTAATCTAGTTCCTTAGTGATGGATGCTTAGAGTGTTCTGTTGTATTTCTGTGTAACCCCTCAATTTCTTTACTTTATTTTTCCTCTCCATGTCATTGAGTATAGAAACTCAAATACTTGCTTGGTTTAAGTTTGATTTGGCTAAAGCTCAGTCATAAGCTATCTTTACTTTGTTCTCCTATTCTTTCCAATAGTCTCAGTCCATTTTATTAATTAAAAAGTATTTTAGGTATCTCTAAGTCATTCAGTCTCTCCAAACATTCAACCTAGTACAATTGAACTGTTACACATTACCCACGTACCTGTCGCCTGGCCAGGTTCCAGGATGTCTTGATTATCTTTTCAAGCTATACAGGTATCAGAAGATTATAAGTAACAACATTGCTGTTGCAGGAAACTGCTTATCACACCTTGGTTTGTTTAAGATTTATAGAGAAAGAAAAACTATAACCTCTCAAATACGTTTGATCAAGTTTCATGGATGGTTTTACTTATTAAACAACTTGCTTTCTTATTTTTTATTCCCTTATCACAATACTATTCAGAAAGTGCTGCTGAGGACTCAGTGTTTGCCTAGTGTTTATAGTTGTCAAAATACAGGCTGTATACTGATCAGTGCTGTGTGATGGAAATGTAATGCAAGCCACACATGTAATTTTGAGTTTTCTAGTAGCCACATTAAAAAATGTAAAATGAAACAGTGCAAGAAGTTTCATATCAGAAATTGTTATATTGCTTACTGAATTGGAGAATTCAGAGAATCACTTATTTGATGTTGAAAAACAGCCTTTCCATCACACTGACATTTAATGGTATTTATAAAGATAGATTTTATTGAATCCTAGGGATAAGTGCACCCTGGCTGGTATAGCTCAGTGGATTGAGCATGGGCCTGTGAACCAAAGGGTTGCTGGTTTGATTCCCACTCAGGACACATGCCTGGGTTGCTTGCCAGGTCCCCAGTAGGGGGCTTGTGAGAGGCAACCACACATTGTTTCTCTCCCTCTCTTTCTCCTTCCTTTCTTCTCTCTCTAAATAAATAAAAAAAGGATAAAAAAAAAGTAGATGTTGAAAATTGTCAATGCTAGTTCCTTATACAGGGTGTGGCACAAATAACACCCCCTTATTATTACAAAATCTTTTGTTACAAAATCATAAGCACGTTACTCTGTAGCATAACAACATCACACTCAAGCACACCATATGACATTTTAGGTGAAATGTTCAAATTAAAACTATAAAGTATTGCACCCACATTTTATCCTTCCAACCACACTCATGCAGGTCTTAACTTCTGCCAGACCCTGTATTTATTTTCAGGACAGTTTTTATTTTGAATTAGAAGTGTTGTGAACTCTTAATAAAGAGAAGATCAAAGAGTCAGATGATTTACTAATTTTGGAGGTTGCATGGAATGTTTCCAATTAATTTTCTTGTTTTTTTTTTTCCATTTTGCCTCTGAATACTACGACTCATCCGTAATGCATGTGGTGGTT
The DNA here is from genome assembly GCA_039655065.1 of Glossophaga mutica. Lineage (NCBI taxonomy): Eukaryota > Metazoa > Chordata > Mammalia > Chiroptera > Phyllostomidae > Glossophaga > Glossophaga mutica. Next base: position 89,790,383 of record CM077311.1, read on the forward strand.
CACATCTAACAACTGCGGGTTGAATGCCTACTCTTCGCACTGAAAATGGAATTTCACTGTGATTCTTTTCATGGCTTTCTTCTAAAGCACTCTTAGGTTTGTTTGCGCCTAGGCACTGGGTCCTGGAGGGAATCAGGATTGCATGTTATGTTTTCTCAGTCATAGAATGTACATCTTTCTATTTATTGGTTGCGTTGTCATGGGGCTTTTTCATGAGCCAGTCCAGAAGGCACAAAAGTAAGCCTAATTCTTAAGAACAGATAGTTTTACGTTATTATGCAAATTCTCTTTATAGTCTGTTTTATGAAATGTTGACATTTTACAAAATGTTTGTTACTATGTTTCTTTAAAAGATGGTGTTGTGGTCAATTAATTTTTTGATCCAAATTAAGCTTGGATTAAACAAACTTATTTACTACAGCATTTTTGGAGATCTTAATTTTCAAATCTGCATCATGCCTGAAATATAAATCCACTGAATAAGAAGTAAAATTGGCTCATAAACTGTATTGTGGACACTTTAAAAATAGTAAATTTAGTTAAAATTTCTGTTTTAGTTTTTCGTCTTTATCCTCCTGTTCTTTATTCATACCTCCTTCTACTTTTTTTTTAAATAACCAACTATTTTATGTAAGTGATGAAAAAGAACTAGAGAATTATGCTGAGTTTTTTTTTTTTCCTGAACAGATACTTTCTATATGTATTGGTAATAGGAGCACTCAAAAATTGCTTTTAAGTACTGAGTATTATATTGTTCAATTTTGTGTACGCACACACTTCATGAAGTTATTTAGGATTGGTTAGGTTTGCTCCTTGTTTATTTTAGACTAATAATAATTTGAAGTCCATAGGAAACAGGTTGTTATTACAAACAGATGTGATTTAGAACATAATTTTAAAACTTTATAAAATGTTGTGGCATTAACACTATTCTAAAAAAATGGTTGGGCACAGGTAAAATTTGGATTTAGAAAATTGTCCCTGTAATCTTAGTTCTTTTACTTAGAATTTTTTTTTTCTTTGCCATGGAATTTGGAAATCCTAGGAGAAGATTCATCAAGCAGTATTAGTGTGTATTGTTGTTAGTTACATTGTTACTGTTATTAATTATATTAATGTATCTTGTTTTTCTTTGTGTGTGGTACTTATATTCTATTAAGTCACTGAGAGCACTGAATTAGCAACTAATGAGACATTTCTCCTAGGGGATATACAAGGTTAGGTTCCTGCCAGCCTCTGGTCACACCCATTTTATCAACTGATCCATATGTAACCTCACTTTCTGTGTGTCCCTGTGTAATATACAGGGGTGAGCAAGAGTAGATTTGCAGGTGGGAGTACACGAAACATAAGAGTTGATTCTTGTCTTGTCACATTAATTATTGCATTATTTACCTGTGCAACTGAAAACCTACTGTTCGCCCACCCCACATGTTGTTTCGTTGTTGACCTTGACCCACGGACAGCAGCCCTGTCACCCACCCCGGAATGCAGTTCATCCAACACGTGCCTTTTCTCCCGGGGGTGCAGCAGAGCCCTCCCGTGTTTAGGAACTTAGCCAGTACTTCAGTGTTGTGCCTGGGAGCCAGTGTAAACATGAAATCCCCAAGAAAAAGCATAAAAATTCAAAAAATGTGACACCAAATACACCCCAAAAGGGCCTGGTTTACAGTAGGAGAGCTGAAACAAGAAGGCAGGGCAGTGTCCTCACGCCCGCTTCGTGGGACCTTGCCTGTACTTTTTTCACCCCTCCGTGCATGTCCCTAAATGACCTTGCAAGAGCCTTGAGTATTGAACTTTGTGGTTACAGACACATTTGAGCAAGTAACCAAATTAACAGATAGGACATCCACGCGTGATGAGCATCTGACTGTATATGGATTGTTTTGCAACCAGGTGTTAACCCGGAAGCTCAGATTTTGGTAACTCAGGCTCCTGTTCAGTTGACGACGCCCCTTGCCCTTTGCCCTTGGTGCTGCTGGCCTCCCGCGAGGCGTGTGCAGGGCGCTGCTGATCCAGTGAGCAAGAAATGCAGGATGCGATCCAGTGATGAAGTCTGAGTAGTCAGTAGAACTTGGGGCCTTGGCCACAGAAATTTTGCTCCCAGTTTTGCTCCTGATCTTGCCCCAAACTCTTGGCTGAATCAGAGGTCTCTATTGTGCTTTCCTATTCCTTGTACTTTGGGCCAGTAGTGTGCTTTGTACTGGAGACCATACATACTGGATTCAAAGGCAGATGACAACAGAGCCACAGGAGTATGTAACATACAGATTGCACTTTTTGATTTTTCAAAGACTTTGTTTACTTGTTTTTAGAGAGAGGGGAAGGGAGGGAGAAAGAGAGGGAGAAAAACATTGATGTGAGAGAGACATCGGTTGCCTCTCATACTCATTCCATCAAAACTGCAACCCAGCCCTGGCTGGTGTAGCTCAGTGGATTGAGTGCGGGCCTGCGAACCAGAGGATCGCGGCTCGATTCCCAGTCAGGGCACATGCCTGGGTTGCCAGGCCAGTTCCCGGCAGGGGACACACGAGAGGCAACCGTACATTGATATTTCTCTCCCTCTCCCTCTCTCCTACCCTTCCCCTCTAAAGATAAATAAATAAAAATCTTAAAAAAAAAAAAAAAAAACTGCAACCCAGGCCTGTGGCCTGACCAGACGTAGGCCCATTGACCTTTTGCATTTGCGGGACGCTGCCCATCCAACTGGGCCACGCAGGCCAGGGCTCCAGACAGCACTTTTTTAATGCACTTTCACTCTACCATCCTGTGGAAAGGCTCCCCCGACCCCACGCACCCCACCCCCGTGTGGGCTCCCAGCTGCTCCCAGCTGCAGTCAGAGATAATGACTTATCTCAGACGTCTGGCGCAGTGTGGTGCTGGTCATCTGAATTGGTATGGCATTGAAAATATGACTTAAATGCAGTTAAATGATCAATTTTGAGCGGAACCTTTTAACTGATTTTTAAGGAGGACTTTAAAAATTTTTCAAATTGACTATGTGGTAACTTAGATTTTTAGAATATTAAAAAAAACATTTATTAAGCGCCTGTTTTGCAGAAGGTCCTGTGGCTAGCCTGTGGTGAATGAATCTGAATGAATAAGACCTGCTCCCCAGTGTTAGGAGCTCACAGTCTGACACAGGATGAAAAATATTAAAAACAAAGAAAGAAAAAGCGCAAGCACTGTGGGCTTTTGGAAACAAATTATTCCGATTAGTTAATAAGGTGCTGGGGAAGGGGTGGTGAGAGGTCAGGAAAGGCCAGTGCCGTTTGTTTCTTTGTGGAGTGTGTGTGTGTGTGTGTGTGTGTGTGTGTGTGTGGTGTATCTCTGTCTCTGTTTAAAGTACAGTGTCCTCACAGGTTTTTAAGTTTTTCATTTCAGAAAAATAACAGTGGTGTGAAATTGATAGGGCAGGGAAAGATTGATGGCAGGCAGATTACTGCTTTTCAGTGGATGAAAGCCTCGGGGTAGATGCTCCGTGGTGCCGTGGACAGGCCGTGCTAAAGAGCGGGAATGAGTAGGGTCTTGATCACGGACGTGGTTAGGAAGGAGAGGTAGGTGGTTTACGTTTTCAGTCCTTGGAAATGGTGACTGTTCCTTGTCTCTAGTCTGTAAGTCATTCCCGAGCTTGAACCCAAATTCAGAGATTCAGAGGCAGCGAGCCCCTGGCCTGAACCTGTGGAGGTTTTGGCATTGTTATATTTTTTAGCGGTGACACGTTTGTTTTAGATTGACCTATCCACATGCATATAGTTGTTTTCAAAATTACATTTTCTATTTCAGAGTAATTTTAGAATCCAAGAGTTGCAGGGGTAGTATAGAGTCCTTGTCCATTTCTCCTGGGATTTGACTTTGGACTTTACCGCGATTCATTTGTGAAAACAAAGAAACCAGCATCACGACATTACTGTCAGGTAAACTCCTGACTTTATTCATATTCTACTAATTTTTCCCCAAGTACAGCTGTCCGTCCCAGAATGCCATCCAGGCCATCAAACTGCATTGCCATCCTGTCTCCTTGGTCTCTTCTGACCTGTGTTTCTCAGTCTTTCCTTGCTTTTTTATGACTTTGATAGTTTTGTGGACTGATGATGAGTTATTTTGTAGAATGTTCCTCGATTGGGGTTTTATGTTTCACTCACTATGAGACTATGGACGTGCATTCCTGGGAGCAAGCCCACAAGGTGCTATTTCTGTCAGCTAGTATCGAGGATACATACTGTCAGTGTGATTTGTCACGATGCTGTTTGCCAGGTTTCTCTGCTGTGAAGTCAGTCACCCCCCCCTCCCCTTCCATCCTCCATTCTTTGGAAGTACAGCTTTAAATCCAGTCCACACTCAAGGGATGGGATGGGGGGGATTAAAGCCTCACCTTCTATATAAATTATTTGGAATTCTTCTCTAAGGAAGATGACCTGTTCTTCCTCATTTATTTATTCAGTCACATATTACCAAAAGTTGTTTTTCCCAACTCACTCCTAGAACTAGCCATTTCTCTAAGCACCCCTGGTTTCTTTTATTGGAAAATGGTATTAGAAACTGAGATCTGGGTTGTTACAACAAGTACGTGCCTGTTGCCATGGGGTTACTCTTCCAGGCCCTCTTCCTGAATGGAGTGAGGATGCGCTCACGCGCGTGCCAGCGTGCACACACACACACACAGACACACAGGGATAGTTTTGTGTTACAGCAAGGGATTTATTAATAAGAGAAAGTTAGGGAAACGGAGAAATTCCCATATGGACTCATAAGTGTTTTATAGCTTAAATGTGTTCTTGGCTCAAATTGTCTTTCTTTTGGCTTTCTAATTTAAGGTTTTGCTGTCATACCTGGTTGGTTAGTGAAGGTTTAGGTGCTTGTTCTGTGCCACTCTGAATCTTCATACTTTGACAGTGGTGGATTACTGTATCCTTTCAGTCACCTGTCTTACACTGATAACCTTTATTAGCATTAAGATCACCTGGTTCAGTGGACATCCGTTGACTTAGATGAGAAGTTTAGAACTAGAGATCATCTGGGTGAGGGCTTTTTTTGTTTTGTTTTGTTTTTGATTGTACTTTGAAAACATCTGGACAGATTTTCAAACTACTCAGGCTGGAGTAGTCTCACCCCCAGAGATTCTGATGTAATTGACTTGGAGTATGGCTTGGGCATTGGACTTTTCAAAAAGTTTCCCCAGCTTATAGTAAAGTGCAGTAAAATGTGAAAGCTACTGTTACAGTCCCTCATTCTGTGGATAACATAAAATAAGACTCAGACTTACCAAGTAATTTCTATTTTGAGGATCCACAATCATTAATACAATTGATACATTCAGCGTGGCTCTTAAAGTAGTAGACTCTTAAAGGCATGTTGGCGGCATTAATAACTTAGAGCGTAACTAAAGATGAAAATCTCTTTTCTTTCAACTGAACTATCAGTTCTTTTCTAAGGTGACAACTTTGAATATCAGCACACAAGTGGCTAGATTACCGCCCCCTCCCCCCCCATGTAGCATTTCCTTCTCTGCCTTTCTTTCCTCCCCTCCCCCACCCCCACCAACCCCTTTAAAAAAACAATTCCCTGAATTGGATCTTTGCTGTATTTCTTGGAGAGAATGTCCACTCTTTGGAAGTTATTTTAGGATTCTTATAGGCTGCTTAAGGAAGGCTGCTATGCAAATTTGTGAGTAGTGGATTTCTAAAATGAAACTGTGAATTAGCTAATCTTACATTAGAAGGAAGCACGCAAATCTCAGTGCTTGGAATGGTATACAGTAGATGCTCAACTTGCATTTGAGTGCATAAGTTAAAAGGACTGTGTTTTAATTTTTAAACATGTTTCTACCTCTCAGTCCATGAGTGCTGTAGCCAGCAAGGATCTTTGCCTTGATTAGCAGACTGGTTAGATAAGGGATCTGACCTTGCTTAATTTCTCTAGGGTCTAGTTTGCTAATAAAATGGAGAGTTGGATAGATGCTTCTTAAGGACTTTTCTAGCTCTAGTATTTTATGATTTTTGTAACTGGAAATATGACACTTTATCTCCTAGACATCCAGAGGAGAGAATGTTCTCGGCAGGCTAATTAGGAGGTTGTTTATCTGGAACTAGAACTAGACAAGCAAGTGAGATTCAAAATGGCAGGGAAGTTTACCAGGGAGATGGGATTTGGAAAGGACAACGATTGAGTTTCATTCTTTGCTAACACAGTTCTTGAATACTCCTAAGAAGTAAAGGAGGCAAATTATATTATTACTCAACTATTATTTTCTTACGTTTGTTTTTATCTTTTGAAATCCTTTCATTCGGAAAGTTGTCTTTGTACTTTGAAGAACGCATACTCCTAGTATCATTGAACTCAGATTACAATCCTGGTTTTACGTAATCTCTCATTCCACACATTTTACCTTTGTTTGTTTGGTTTTCTTTTTTCTGTATTTTTAAGTCAGATTGCCTTAGAGACTGGCAACTGCATTTAGCACTTAAGATCAAGTGACTGGTGGCAGATGTTTGGCTATGTTAATGTACTTGAAGATTAGTACGATGAACTGTTTCTGGAGATAGGTAGGATGTTGAGTAAGTGACTGAATAAGGCGATTTTAGAATTTAGAAACACTGTATTTAACCAATTCTAGAAAACTCTTGGGACCAAAGAACCAGAAGGGATTAATGACGCGCTCAGGATCTCAGGATTTGATCCTAGATCTTAGTTAGATTCCTTTCCCTGTTGCTACATGTCTTGTAAGAATTCTGTGCAGGAGTGAGTGGGTGGAGGAAGATGTTCTGTGTTTATAGTAATTGGCACGAGGATAATCTGTGTGCCGTAGGTACGAGTCTGTTTGCCTAGAAGCCAGTCATTTGTGTAACCTATTAGAAATATGTAGTACTTTAGCTTTTAGTAGTTGCAGTCATTTTTAGGGCTGAAACATTGAGTATTATAAAAAAGTGACATTTGGAATTCAGAGAATCCTGTAATTTCTCTAACATAAGCCACCGACATTAACATGGGGACACATGTAGCTGGTGTGGCTCCAGTGATCCCCACATTGGGAAGAGGGGGTCATCTTACACTGCGGTGTGGAGACAGACTTTAAAGTTCTCTGAATGTGCGCATGAGTGGGAAAAACCAGTACGGAATTCCAGTGGAGCAGTACAATTTTTCATTTTAATAGTCTCTGGCACATTTAAAAAAAGTTTCCTTTTCCTTGTTTTGACAAGATCTAAGAGGATTAGAAAGTGGAATGTTTAGGCATTTCTTCTTCCCTTTGGTCTTGAACAAAGGTGGGAATGTTCGGTAATACAATTTTGTCTTGAGAAGAAGCATAATTAATGGAAATGGGATAATGGGCTTCTTTGTGAGAAAAGTTTCCATGTCGTCGAACATATGTGATGTGATCTGTTTCTCTAGTAGGGCCACTACTGGGCTTTTTTTTTTTTTTTTTAAATTGTTCTTCACCTGAATTGACTCTGTTTAGAGCAGGAGTAACTCCTAATTAGTGTAGGTGATATTGCAGAAGATGTGACAATTCTCAAGCGTCTTTTCTTTGTCAAGGAATAATACAACTAACGATCTTGTCTCTTGGCAAATCTGTGCCATTTAATTAGTTCAGTATATCCTTATGCTTTCAGGTGAGTTCATTTTTAAAAGAGCAACATGACTGATTTGAAAAACAGTGTATTTTACTTGTCATGTATATTGTTGCAAAGTGTCAACAAGCTAAATAATTACTTTGAAAATGGTTACTTTTTATAGCCTTGCTCTGAAACTCTTGAGAAACAGTATCATTTAATTAAAATATGAAGATTCATCACCATTTGCAACGACATGAATGGATCTTAAGAGAATTATGCTAAGTAAAATAAGTCAAATGGAAAAGGATAAAAACTGAATCACTTCACTCATGGGGAATATAAAACAAAAACAACAAACTATCAAAATAAACAAAAGCAAAATATTAGGCACAGACAATGGAACGGTGGTTACCAGAGGGGATGAGAATTGAGCCGGGAGGACTGCTTGTGTACAGGGGTCAGATATATGGTGATGGGAAGAAACTAGACTTGGGTGGGAAGTTCTCAAAAGTGTGTACAGATGCCAAACTATAATGCCCACCCGAAATTTATATAATGTTATGAACCACTGTTACCTCAATAAATGTAATTTAGAAAATTTTTTAGGCAATCGAAATTTATATCAAGTTGATTTATTTCTTATTTATAATTTCTCCTTTCCAGTGCTCCTCAAGTCTTCTCAATATTCTAACATAAAATAAAGCCATCATTCACATTCTATTAGTGGGTTCAATAATATCAAACTCGTAAAACCCACCTTTTTAAATTGTTGTGTTGTGAAGCACTATAAAAATGCAAAAGGAGGCAGAATAATTGCGCTTGCTTAGGTCATTACTGCTCTCTTTGGATAAAGTTAGTGAAGTACTAAGTCCAGCCAAAATAGTGATTGTATTTATTGTAAATATAAATTATAATTATTAATGATAAAGGGTAGATAACACAGGCAGAAAGTATTATAAGCTTAAAATTGGGGCTTACATAGAATGGAAAACAATAAATGTCCATTGGCAAGAGGCACCAGGATATCCTTGATCAGCCCGATGGGGTAGATAAATGGTTTAAAGAGCCAATTCCAGGTACTGTGCTGGGGAAGTATGTGCACCTGACTAGAAGCATAGGATCTGTTTTTCCAGACAGGATCCTGAATTAGCAGAAGTTGGGACGTAAGGATGAAAATTTATTCTGGGTGTTTTGTTCTGGAGATACTTAATTTATCATAGTAGGTTAAGAATGCTGGATTATTGCTTTCATTTATAAGCTGTGTGATCTTGGGCAAGTTACTTAACCTGTCTGAACTTCCTCATTTATAAAATTGGGGACAATGAAGAACCTAACTCATAAAACTATTTTGAGGATTGAAAACGATCCTTTTCAATCAGGTAGCTTTTAGGAGTTTGAAATAATCTAATAATTGCATTTAGACAGTAGTTACATTTTAGGTTAGAATCTTGGGAAGAGTTGGGAAGGAGAAATTAAAACAAAAAATAATTCAACCTGATATAAACTTTTGATTGGTGAAAACAGGATAGAGTAGAATAGTGTTTTGTATTTGGTAGTTTTCAAATATGTTTGTTTTAAACATTAATGGTACTCCTATTTCTCATTTATTTGTAATGGTAAAACTATGAAATTATTACCCCATTTTATAAATGAGACTCAGAGAAGTTTGTTCATTTGCTTCTTTGTAGGAAAGTGGAGACTTTTCAATTCCAAGTCAGGCCACTGCTACTTCAATATGCTATGTATCTGTTTGCCTAACAAATACTTACATACATTTATTACAGAAATTCAAGTAGGAGCTTGTTGTAATCAACCATTAAGATGTCTTCGGTTAACATTTTCAGTTTAACTGGTTTATAACATCCTTGGTTAGTTACCATAGAAGAGCTATAAAGCTAACTTGCTGTAAACGAAAACCATGATTTTTATACCCTACCTGGAATATCAAAAATCTGGTATCACCGTGCATCTAACACCATAAGATTAGCAAGTACAGTGGTAATTGGGTGCTTTTGACAAGGAACCCATTTGCAGATGGTAGGAAGCCAATGGTTCCTTCAAGAGTTCCCTTATTTCTGTGCTTCCCAAACTCATCTGCTTATATGAATTACTTGGGGGAGAGGGGTGGGAGGCACAGATTCTGCTTATAGTATATATACATTCCTAGGTTTCTAGAACTAAAGATTTAAGTACAGGAATATGTAATATTTAAAAAGCTCACCGTGTGACCTGATGCTTAGTTAATTTACAACCATTTCCTCACTTGCCTGGCTCATTGGCTGTTCATTCTGTTTGGCTGGTCAAGATTCTTGCATTGCCCATTGAAGGTGAGGAAGAGATAATGCTCTATTGTACCTTCTTCACAAGGAACTTCATGATCTATAAATGTCGGTAAACATAAGCAGAATCCATTAGCCAGGGGGTTAGCGCTGCAGCGCAGTGCCTTGTTGCAAGGATGTCGCTCGGGCGGTTGTAGTTGATCCTTAGTGAAACTGTGAGGTAACAGCAGTAAAAATGCTGGTCTAGAGAGTAGACCAGATCAGTGGCGGTTAGAAAAAGAAGATCCACAGGGTTATTACAGAGTGTCTGGGAAAAGATGGGAGGCAGAATGTTTTCATTCATTATTGCTGATACTCCTAAAGTATGTTTTTGTTGTATCTTTACTCTCCAGTGTGGAAAATGTAAGCCTGTGACACTTTAAAGTGCTTTCTAGGGTTTCAGAGTCATGCCTTTGACTTAACTTGACTATGCTGTTCATCAGAGATGAATGAGTGGCTTTTTTTGTTTTGTTTTGTTTTGTTTTTAGAAGAACAGGTTTTACAGGATTACAAGTTTTATTGCACTTGGTATGTATAATCTGTTGTGGAAAGGAATTCTTCACCAAGTCTGTTCTCCAGGATGAAGGGAAAACTTGAGAGATAACAGCTTTAATTTTTGTATTGCGGAGGCTTTCCTTGTTCATCATGGTGAACCTGGGGGTTTGAGGTGCAGAACGAGGCAAGTGGCCGTGACAGTGAAGTGTAATAAAGTGTCTGTGGTAGTATTAGCAAACAGTACCTGTAGCTGTGCCATTAAAAACCATGGATTTTCCCAACTGGTTGTTCCCCCAACCTGTTTATCCCTCATTTGAGTTATACTGAAAATTGGTAGTATTTCCTTTGTAAAGGAGGTGAATATGAACTAGCAGGTTTTGATAAGTTTTGTTCTGAAGCATGTCTAGATTGCGTTTTTGCCACAAAAGTGAGAAAGGGAAAGTTTCTGCCTATTCTCCCCACCTTCCCAACCCAACAATTAGTTCTTTTGTCTTTTCACTTTTTTTTTAAAATCTGGGAAAACATGGTTACTTAGGTGTGAGTGGGAACACAAAAATAAACTGTGTTTGAACAAAAAGCAAGACAGGTACGTCACTGCCCTTTGGTTCTCTTTCTGTGTTCTGGGTCTAGTGAATCTCCAGTCTTCTGGGGTGGTAGCACCTAAACCGTCTTTATTGAAAGTACTTGAAAGATTATCAGAGTCCATTCAACAATTTTCTACCTGCATCTGTCTACTTTGAAGCGGTAGACCCCTGTTATTTGCATAGCGTTTTGTTGCACATTTTGCGCAAATGTTCTCTTTGCAGGGAGGGAGGAGTATGTAGTCACCAACAGCAATCCTTCATGGTTGGAAAAAAATAGAAAGAAAGTAGAGCTTGCTAATTGTTCAGGAAAGCATCCAAAGTATCTTAAAAAGCAAACATAATTAAGTCTTTTTAATCTGCTCATTTTGTACAATTTAATTCTGTCTTATCAAGAAGGATGAAATTTTACCAGCCATATTTGCTAAATTGGACCTGGGAACTTGAAAGTAACAGAAATTGTCATTGGCTACCTTGCTGGAATCCCTTCCTCAAGTTTCACTCTTACTTGGCATTATGGAGTCTGGCTAATTCTTTTTTCCCTCTTAAATTTGAAACAGTAACAATAGCTCTATAATAGCCAGTGTGTAAGTGCTTTAGTACCTTATCTTATTTGATCTTCTCAGCAACACTGTAAAGTGTAGGTCTAATCTTCAGTTAAGCTTAGACATGCTAACTAATTCTCCCAGTGTCTCATAGCACTAAATAGCAAAGTCAGAATTGCAGCTGAGATCTGTTGCCAAAATACTTCTCTTGATGGTTCCCTTGTCTACCTTTGTCATTTGCACTGACTATACGCTGTATCTCCTTCCACCTTTGTCCTTCTCAATCCCACGGCTGCTTATGTTTTGCATCTTACTTCCACTTTACAAGCAAGAAGGTATAAATTCAAATTGCACTGTATGACAGAAATGGCCTGGCATCGTTATTATTCCTGGGAAAAAAGTGTTGCTCAAATCTGTGTGGACAAAATTAGTACTTTTCCTGTTTTTAGGTCTCGAGATGGGGTTAGACTATGGGTATTTTCAAGGAAACTTAGCGTGGTGGTTCTTGTTCAAGCGATCAGTTAAAAAGTAGTTCAGAATCAAGACTGATGACTGAAAACTGGTCTGCATCTATCATGGCTAATTAATTTGACACATTATGTTTTCTATTTTCTAGTCTTCAGAATTTCAGCTGTTACTTAAAAGGATGTGGACACTGTCTAGGTCGTGGTCGACCCACCCACTGATGAACCCATTCATTGCTTTCTGTGGTTTATTTTGCTCTTTTGTTAGGTACTTTGTTAGGAGTCGAATAATTTTGCTCCTTTTAAACAATTGGCATAACATACAAATTCTACAGCTTGAGCTGTTCATTCGAAGTGTGCAGATCGTTTTAACGGGCCGTGGGGACAGCAGCCGTCTCCCTGTGTGCGGCAGCGCCCTCTTTGCAGGCGGGAGCCGATGCGAGCTTTTTCTCAGGAGGGACGGACACTGTTGTTCTCTGACCGTCCGGTGAATATGCTCCTGTGGGAGCATGTGAGGCCGTTGTCACACAGGTGTTGCTGACCTCCCTCTAAGCTTTTATTAATCTAAAAGGAAGGAGAATTTACTTTAACTCCAGGACCTAAATACGAAATGTGACATTGTATTCATATTAATTGGACATAATAGCGTTCTTAGATTTTTCTCATCGAGAAACTGTGTGTGTTCCACATTGCATTCGAATTGTGGCTATGCAGAGACTTGGCACAAGTCTCTCGTTATGTCACGTGACCATAGATGCACACCTGTCTCCGTGTCCCTGTTTTTCAGTGTCACTTATTTTATGAAGTGCATCTTTTAGCTATTGATACTTCTTCTCTCTTAATAACTGGTAGTCGTCCTTCTATATAAAGTGTTAACAATAGCTAATATCTAGGCAACTTTAATCCTCTCTAAAGCCCAATGGGGAACATACATTTATCCTCATTTTCAAGAAGAGGGAAGTTGAGGAAATTGCCTGAGGTCATGGATCTAGTAAATGGTAGAACTAAGCCTTCAACTCACCTCTTTCTGATTTAAAGCTCCATTCATAACACAAGAATATCCTTGGTAGTGTTGGGTCTGTGGCTAGAAGGTGTTTGTTTTCTTTATTTTGATAGCACACATGTAAAGAAAGGCTACTTCAAAGTTGATTGCATTGCAGCCTACAGAGCTTAGACTAGACTCAGATGTAAATTCTTGATATGATAATGTAATTTACTTTTTTCTGAATGGAACAAGCTGTATGGATGAACATCTGGTACTTTGTGTTTTAAAGTAATGGCTCCAAAAGGAAGTGGACTTGATTTAAGGGAATTTTTAATGCCTGCTCTATATAATTAATCCTATAAATCATCTTTTTTATTTTCTCTTCTGCAATGAAACTGTTCAAATACAAGGCAGGAATTCACATTTAAGTAGCATTTACTTATCCATATTGAGGTTTAAAAGGTAAAAATACTGCAGTGATTTCTTTTATCATTTGTTTTATGCTGTATTTTTAGTCCTCTGGTAATAACTTGATCACATATTTGCAACCAATTAGAAACTAAAGTTCTTTAAAGCTATAGGTTTTGAATTCATAGCTGCTTTTGATCAAAGATATGTGATTACACTGTGGGGGGGAACTGAGGAGAGGAATAAAAGAATAGCAACTTGAATTAGGACATTCTTTTATGTACACAGTTAAAAAAATCTTGGATACAATCATAAAAAAGTGGATTGCTATGTAGCATTGTAAATATTTTGAGATAGATGTGTTAATTTTTGTTAATTGATTACTCAAATGAATTTTAATTTTTCCTTTTTCAAATTTTTTAAATTGTTCAATTACAGTTATCCCCATTTTCCCTCCATTGCTCTCCCCCGCCCAGGTTACCACCCCTGTCCAATGAATTTGAAAAATTCTGTCAGCAAAACTGAGATTTTTTTAATGAATTTCTTCTGTGATAGTGGGTTTGGAAATCAGGTGGTTAGAAGAGATCTGAACTGTATTTGGAGGGTTTTTTTTAATAGTTAAATTCTATTTTCAGAAGTTTGCATCATAGGTAATTTGTAGTTACCCCCAAGTTTTTCTTTCTATAAAAAATGTTCTTTGAATTAAAGAAGTAATTTAGATTATTATGGCAATTGTGAGTTTGTGAATCTTAGCCATACATAATTGCTTATCTTCATACATATTAAATTTGATTCTTGATGTGTTTAGATCAAGGAATAGATCAAGAAAGGTGATACTTTCCAAGAATCTAATAGCTGCTTAATAGAGGCAGGTAAGACTTGTTTTTTGAGAGCTATAGCACTGTAGATGATCTGACAGATATGTTCTAAATTTTGTAATCCTTTAAAGCCTGCACTATAAATTCCTGGGGAGTAACTGCTCAGAATATAGGCTGCAGACAACTGGAAATCTTCATTCTTCTCGTTTATATGCTGTCTCTAGCAAATTTTAAGTGTTTATTAAAAATCTGGGAATCTTTATGTATATTGAAAAAAACAAAACAAAACTTTCAACCTAAACAAAACAAAACTTTCAACCTCCAGGGAAGCATACTCTTAAACCTGCACACTTACTATTCAGGGTTGTCACATAGGTTAGTGAACCCGGACTAGAGAACCTCTGTCAGCCCACCCACACCTGCATGCTCTGCCTCCCAACTATCAAAGTAGCACCTAAGGGTGTTGCCGGCATTGTCTCATCTCATCTTCACAACAGCCTTATGGGTTGACCGTTGGTTTTCTCGCGTTTTCCAAATAGAATTGATTCTCAGGTTAAGAAACTTTGTCCATAGTTGGAAACTTGCGCGTAGGCAAGCTATGGCTTGTAGCTCAGCCTGGCATGGGGAGCTCAGTCTCGCACCCACTGTGCGAGCTGCAAGGTGTATGAAAATAAACATCTCAGAAGTCTCTCTGTTCTTTGCAATGCTTTTCTCCCTTCAGATCACTCAGGGGGTGAAGAACTAGGTGAAATGTCAGAGTGTCGGCCGTGAACCACACCTGCAATCTGTTCGTCACCTGCTACCTTCTTACTCCCAACACTTCTCCAGATGGGGAGCATTTCTGAGAACATAGGCACCATTTGCTGAGAGCTGTGGAAAGTGCTTAATTTTTGTTTTACTTTTTTTAATCATGTTATTCCAGAAAAGGTAGTTAATTACTATATATTTGTGTCCCTTCTGGAAGATGGGAATGCTTAAGTACAGTCAAGTCCTCATGAAACATCGTCAGCAGGTTCTTGGAACTGCAGGGAAACAGCAGAAGGGAGCCCGCTCTGCCTTAGGCTATGCAAGCCAGAGTTAGTCCCGCGGCATCAATGTCACCACGAACGACATTGACAAAGCGACATCATTCAAGGACCTGCCGCAAGTGGTGGTTATTTCTTTCCCGCGAAGGTGCTTTTTTCTCTACTAAACTAATTTTGTGTATTGTCACTGTACCTGTTTTACAGTGGTGGACATTTCTTCCTCAGAAAGCCCCAATAACATCATGTTTGTTGGTCCTTCCTGAAATGGGAGCTGATTACGGAGACATTTCTTCATGAGGTGTAAATATTGAGTGTTGAATAAGCACTTTGTCTTGGTGGTGAATTCGTTGTAGTTACTTGTGGATGCTTAGTTTATTTTTTTGGCTGGGGATAAAATTAGTTGCTTATATTGAGAGAATAAAGCAAATAAGAAAGGTTGTAGAAGTTCAATAAAAATGTGAGAGGGCCCTTAAATTTCTTCAGTGTTTTGGAGGCATAATTGACACATAAAATTGCGAGGTATTAGAAGTGTGCACTGCGGTGATTTGGGACACGTCTGCGTGGTGAAAGGATCCGCCTCGGAGTTCATTCACACACCCGTCACCTCACGTATTTACCATCTTTTCTGTTGTTGTTTAGAACATTTAGTTCCACTCTCGACAACTTCAGATACACAACACGGTGCTGTCAGCTGCAGGCACCACGCTTGGTCACCTTGGAATTGAAAATTGGTGCCTTTCACCAGCCTCTCTCTTCTTACCCAACACCCCAGTCTCTGACAATGACTCTTCCTCTCTCTGTTTCCACGAGAGTGACTTTCTTCTTTTTTGTAATATTCCACGTGGAAGGGATACCGTACCAGGCAGTACTTATCTTGCTGCCTCTGGCTCATTTCACTTAGCATGATGCCCTTGGGTCCATCTGTTGTTTCAAATGACAAGCTGCCCTCCTTTTGTAGGCTAGATGACATTCCAGTGCATCAGGCCCATGCATGTCCGTGTGGTCCATTCAGCTGTCCCTGTGACACTTAGGTTGTTTCCACGCCTTGGCTGTTGCAAATACTGCTGTGTAAGTCTCTGTTTTTTACATTCTGTATTGCAGACCATAATTTTGTCTTAAATGCAAAAATGAAAGATTGATTAAAAATGATGTTAATACTCCTTAAAATCCATAGGTTAACTCAATCCAATGGCATTAAGTCATTTGAAGAAAATTTGGTGTTAAAAAGTAACATATTTAAATAATTTGGTGACATAAAAATGAGAGTTAGTTACCTCCTTGACTACATTGGAAAAAATGTATTCACTGACTCCACACATTTTAATGGAGGTCATACGAGAGGCTAGATGCTGTATAGGTTTAGAAGGTGCCCAGGTAGATATACTGAAAGGTTAAAGAGGCTCTGAAAAACAAGCAGACATCACAACAGGGGAAATCACATCAAGCAGCCAGAGGAGTGTGGAGAAATAGTACACAGATAAGATGACCCGGAGTGGAATAGTGGGCTCTGAATGTTGCCAATTGCTTTTACTAATAGTATAATTAATATTATGTTGGTTTGTATGAAGGTATGTAGTCATTTATAAATTACAGTCCTGACCTGTGTGGCTCAGTGCCAAAGCGTCACTGGTTTGATTCCAAGTCAGGGCACATGCCTGGGTTATGGGCCAGGTTCCCAGTTGGGGGTGCATAAGAGGCAACCACACACTGATGTTTCTCTCCCTCTCTTTTTCCTTCCCTTCCCTCTGTCTAAAAATGAATAAAGGAAAATTAAAAAAAATAAATTACAAACTATGTTTTAAGTGATATGTTTTGTATTTCTAAATTGCTGCTAACTAGATGCACTTAATTTTACCTTTCTGAAAAGGTGATTGTTGAAAGGTTATATCATAGATTAAACAACACCAGGACAGTTGTTAAGATTTCATACAGTATGCCTTCGGTTTTAAGTTTAATAGTTAGATATGTATAACATGATCACTATCAGTAATTTTTTCTTTCTCAAGGGGGAGGCAAAAGGAGAGTGGGAAAGAATTTAAATGAATACCAAGAAATAAGAATTCATTTGAATGACTGAGAGGAATGGATGTAAATACCTATTTGGGATGTGAAAATTCTACTGTGGCATATACATAATCTTGCTTCTCATGGAGTCTGATTTTGTGTGTGGGTTAGGGGAGGGAGCAGTTTAAAAACTATCTTTGATTTCTTTCCTTTTGGCAATTATTAGATATAAAGTATCTACATGTGGGATTGTTTTGGAAATGAGAGATAAGAACTGTAGAACTTCCAGCACAGTGCATGGTCTAAAATAGGTGGTGGTTATTGTTCGTGAATAAATTACCCTTCATGTAACGTGCAATACAGTACAATGATTTAAACCATGTCTTGAAACAGTAGGTGTGAAACCAATATCTTTGTTTGATCATTTATGTTACTAAGCTGTTGAGACATATCTTGACAAAAATAATAGAGCCTAATATCAAAATAGTAAACTGAATGCCAGACCACAAAAATAAAGGCATCCATTGTATTTTGTGACTCGGTCCAGTTTTCATTTTTTTGTTCATCTGAAGGAAAACAAAGCTCCAAGTCAGTGAAATATTACAAAAACACACTTATGGTACAAAAACAAAACATACTTCTCTGAAAATCTCTAGTATTATATACTCCTGCTAAAAATCTTTAATATTGGAATATATTCTACAAACTTAAAAAATAGAAATCTGACACAAAGAGCCTTTTATGTTTCTTGAAGGATTTTTTTTTTTCCTGGGGAGTTGAGAGTGGGAAGCAGTCTGTGGAGTAGGTTTGTTTCGTGTGACAGCAGTTGAATGAAGCCAGCTGCGAGTAATTATATCTGATATTTGATTTCCAGCTGTTTTGTTGAACTATTATTGGCTCTCAAGGTATTTGGATATTAATTAAACTATGACTTATTATAAAAGCCTTGTGTAAAGTAAGACTGCCTCAAATAGAACATTTAGAATGGGCCACAAAGTTTTCATTCTTTCTGGTGCAACTGTTATTTTGAAGTCAGCACAAATGTGGTCCCTCTCTGGGAGCATATGGTCTTTATTGAGTATTGCCTTTATTGACTTGTTCCCACAGATACTTCACATACATATTAAAGGATACCAGCAATAAAAATGAACACATAATAAGTTCCTTATGAAAGATGCCTTAATAAATGCCTAGGCGATCAGAGGAGGGGAGACCTGGGAGGAGGGGTCTGAACAGGCTTCCCAGAGCATGAGAGCTGAGTGGCCCACGGGGATGGGTGTGTGCGTGCACAGCAGGGAGAAGCGTGCCGGGAGGCAGAGAAGCCTTGTGGGTGGAGACTGGAGCGGGCCGGGCTGGGACCTCAGGGGCAGGCCGCAGCAAGCCCTGGGTGCTTGCGAGACCCATGGAAGTGTTTCAGTAGCCGAGAGGACAGCCTAAAAACTGTTTGGGATTCCTTATTTTGCTATATTGTGCATCGTAACAGAGAAGAAAACCCTGGAAGTGTTCATGCTATTGAAAATGGAATGATAAAATATGAGAGGAGACTGAACAGGATTTTTTTAAAGTGGATTCAGTGTATGAAAAAAGAGAAAAGAACGGCTATCAGTAGCAACTACAAGTTGGAGATGACTTCTAGGATTTTCACCAGGGCACTGGTACCAGTGGTCAAAAAAGAGAAGTCTTTTGGGGGGAAATTTAGTGCGAATTTTAAGTTACCATGTGAAGTGATGCTTCAAGCAGCCTCACATGGAAACTCATCATCCGCTGGTGATTACACTAGTTTGTAAGAAAAGGCACGTGTAACCATAGGTGGAGAACAGATGTGATTTCTAAGTGAAAGGATCCTTATGAAGAAGAGTGAGGCTCAAGGTCAGACTTGGGCTACTCACCTGGCACACCGCCTGCAGAGCCCTTTGCGGAGGCCTGAGGACCAGGGGAGGGTGTGGTCCACACTAGCCACCATTCTTCACATTTCATGCCTGCCTTTCCTTGGTTGCTTTATCTTCTTATCGCTTATTACTATCAAACAGTTTTTATACTTAATCCCACTAGAGGTAATATCTACTAGACTTGAATATCTGCAAGGACAGGGGTTTTTGTTGTTAGTTTTTTTGGTCCATTTTGTATGCTAGTGCATCAGGGCAAAGCTCAGATTCCAAAAAGTTACACAATAACTGGATAGTTGAGAAAATGGACAAAAGGGGTGAACCTATCATTCCAGAATCTTGGCCAAGAAATACAGCTGTTGCTATAGAGGACTTAGGAAGGGGTCAAGTAAAGATTTTCCAAGGCAGAAAACCGGTTCATTTCTAAGAAGAGAGTTGAAAATGATACAGAGAACACAATGTTAATAGTTTAAACATCTGGGTGTGTGTTGTTATTTCACGTGTAAATCTGTATGCTCAAATGACTAATACCAGAAAAGGCCTGCAAAGAGGTGATAAAGAAGAAAAAGTTCTCAATCTGTCTTTTTTATTTTCCTGTTCTTTAATTTGTAAAACTTTAATTTTTGCTTCGGGTACTAATACTAAAAGCAGTGTCTGTTTCTGTTTCGGGGGGAGGCTGTAAAGAGGAGTTTCCTGGTCTGTTTTTGCACCGAACCTTCTCCTCACAGGTCAGTTAGTTTCCTGGGTGATACCTGCACACTTGCTGGAGTCCGCACTGACCCGGTGAAGCAAGGGTTTGCAAAGGTTGCGTGTGGACCACGTCAATGGCATCTGGTATTTTCTTTCATGAGTAAAACAACGCCTTCGTTCCAGAAGAACAGGAGGCGTAACAGGTAGCATGCATCTGCCATGTCTTCGAGGATTAGATGACACACATACACAAGTGCAGTGGTAGCTTTAGTTCCACAATTATCCGTTGTTTCATTTTGATTCACTGATGTTTTTCTACTAAAATGAGGATCAGCTGTAATGAAAGGAAGTTTAACATAAGTCAGGGCTTATATATCTGGCTAAGTATTATCCTTCAAATTTGTCATGTTTCCAAATAATGCAGTTTTTATAAAAACTGGCGATATTGCTCAAAAGATTTTATAGACTGTATCTTGGTGTTATTTATCAGAGTTGCTTAGTGAATACCACAAGGAAGTTACTTCTTCACTTCCTATAATTGTATATTATTTTTTGAGCCTAATTGGGCTTGAATAACCAACTCATTCACTAGTCTTAGTTCTGGGTGAGTGTTGGATGTTTTCAAAAGCCAAATCTCCCAGAATTACTACTAATGAAAGTATTCAAAAGAATGTGCTTACAGATATTCTTAAAGCACACAGCTTATGCATACATTTAACAGGAATAATATTACTGTCCATAACGGTGAATGACCTGTGAACATAGAGGAGGAGATTATTTCCTCTGCCTTCCCTTTCTCTTTCTCTTCCTTTTCCCCAAGTTCATCACAGAGTTCACTTTGGGCTTTGACAGCAGCCTAGATGCAGGCAGTGGATGGCCAGATCCCACACGTGTTCAGTAGAGCCAAGTCGCGTTTCAGCCCCAGGGACAAGCAAGTTTATTTGTCCTTTTCGTCAGAAGCCATTGCTGTGTATTTTATTATCGAGTTCTAATAAGTTTAAGTAACTTGATAAAAATGCACTTTGGAAATGACGCCATTTTCCTAAAAGGACTTGGTGTTAAATATAGGATCTAATTACATTTCCTTGTGGGTAGTAGATATTGAGTAATGGCTTGCCAAATGGAAGAACGGTTAGAGATGTTTATGATTTCTGGTATAACTCATTTGCTTATTATGGAGTTTGAAGGGAGAAGAATAGACGTAGTATGATTTAGAAGTTCTGATATTGGCTGTTAGCAGTGGTGGAGTGGCAGAAGGCACTTGTTGAACTTGGGAGTAGGAAACCTTGTCTTCTGATACCTGTGACCTTGAATTTCTATCCTGCAGTATAGCTATTAGTGAGGACATTTTATCTATCCTAACAGACTGAATTTCTTTGAGGACCTGAATGGCGTTGTACCAATCTCGTGTCTCCAAGATGACATCCTAGCACAGAGCAAGTATTAGTATGTTGGACTTACCTGTGACATGTGAGGGAGGGAAGGGGTGACAGCTGAACAGTTTGGGTCCTCCCTATCTCTGATCTCTGTTGAAATTCGGGACTCAGTAGAAGTCTTCATTTGTATTAAAAATATGAGACGTGTTTAAGATTCTCTATTACTTTTCAAATCTTGCCATTCTTTATTCCTTAAGCTATCCATTATTACAGCATTGTATTTTACTTTAAAACCAGAAATTATCTTGGTAAGAAAACGAAACTGAAACACTAAAATGCTATTCTAAGTATGTTGCTGGGAAATCTCAGCTGCCTGACACATTTTGGCCAGAGGATTACCGATGTCCCCTTCACCTCACAGCGCCCTTTGTAATAATAATGGTAGTCAGTGCTTTAAAGTGCCTGCTGTGAACCAGGCCACCCTTCTGAGCATTTCACCAGTCTGGACTTAGAACTGTTTATTATCCCCGTTTTACAGTTGAGCAAACAGCTGCAGGGGAGGTTGAGTGACTTGTTTAGGATGCAGACCTAGTAAATGGCAGAGCTGGGATTTGAACTCAGGCAGTGTGGTTCAGTTGACTTGTTCTCTAAGCCCGGTGCCCTGGGAAGCAAATAATTCACAGGGGAGGTGCCTGGCAGGGCTGGTGCTGATTATGTGCCTGGCCCAAAACATCTTGCCACATTTTCTGCAAACTTTACATTTTCTGCCAAGGCCCAGAATTCCTCCAGAAGTTTCCAATGTTAGAGATTTCTTTAATTAAAATTGATTGACAAATCTCTTTTGGGAAGTGTCAAAAATGCCTAGAAGTTTTGAGAATAGAGCTGGAAGTAAGAGGTGAATAATTTTGGAAATTTACAGTCATCTTTATCCCCTCCCATTCCTGCATTAATGGATTGCCTAAGTGCATGTCCCAATTTTTTGGATTTCATCAAATAAGACCACTGACCTCCCTGGCCACTATTTGAAAATTAGGATACAATTATAATATGGGTAGTTTAAAAAGATTTTTTTCTATTAATGATATGAGACAAAATAATGAACTACTATCATCTAGCATCAATGTAATTTCAAAGAATGACGTAAAAGTAGAAAACAAGCAAACTTGTTTTCATCCTTGAATTAAGGATACTGGGCTGATCAGGAATCTCACCACTTGTCTTTGTTTTTCATTTTGCCGTGTCACTGGTGGACATTTTCCTGTGGACTGAGGTTTGGAAACCCTTCACTATAGGTTTCTTTGAAATTTGTCCTTTACCAGGAAAAGGAAATTTCACAACCTTCTTTCCTTCTTCCTATAAAGCCCCTCCAGTTGCAGGTTGCAGTCGCTGATACACAAACCCATCTGCCCTTCATAAGCCTGACTCTGAAGTGACATGTATTTTAAGTTATAAACACTTATTTTAGGGAAACCGGTGTGGGAACCCTCTTCCCACTGGTCCTCCTCATCTCCCTGCGCAGTTGTGATGGCTTCTCGACAGCAGCTGACTTCACAGGATGCTCACTGTCACCACGCAAGGGCTCTTTGCATTCTGGATTTCTGGAGAATCTTGGTAATGATGCTGAGGGCTTCAGGGGCTCTGTGTGTGTGTGTGTGTGTGTGTGTGTGTGTGTGTGTGAGTGAAAGTACTGCTGTCATGTGCACGTGCATGAATCTTGTGTGCACGTGCACTCATTAAGCTGTCCTGCACGCACCGTGCACCCTGCACAGTTCCGGGAGGCGGGCGCAGTTCCAGTGGGCCAGGAAAGGGGTTCCATTTTAGCTTCAAAGGATTGAAAGGTGGACTGGTTCAGCAACTGTGACCTGCTATTCTTTCCGGTGGAGCATTGATTAGAATTTTATATATACATATATATATATATATATATAAATATATATAGCCCGTAATTCTTCTCTACAGTCTAATAATGCACTTTTTCTATCCCTACCCACCTTCCCCAAGCATTTATCTGTTTGGGTGGTTCAACTGCCTTTCTTGTCTTCCACCTCATCTTTTATGGACGGATCTGAATGAGATAAATTTTGAACAGTTTCTTTAGCATTTAGTTCATTTCCAACGAACAAAGTTGGAAGGCCTTAATTATTCATGGTAGAATATTTTCATTTGCTTTATCCTCTTGAGAAATAGAAAAGTTTGAGAATAAGTAATACCATTGGTGGTGGAGTGTTTGCTAAAACATTCAAGATGGGGAAAACAGATGTCGTATTATTTTTGTCTTTGGTCCTAGAAAAATGACAACAATGAAGTGTTCTCTATTTAAAACCTGCTTCTATTCAGAATCACTTCCTTTTCATCAAGAGGCAGGAACGAGCCTGTGTCCTCAGTAACCTGCTCTGCTTTGTCTGCATCGGGTTAGGACGGTGAACTCCACCGCTGCTGGAGGAGTGTGGGCGTGTGTGCAGTGAGAACCGTTCATGAAGCCTCTGGAACTGGGTCTGTGTTTGCACCTTGAGGCATCTTGAGAGTGATGTGTGTAGACTCAGGGGCCCCTTGTTTGTGGAGACTGAGTTTGGGGGAGTGTATGGCAGCACCCTCCACCCATCCCAACTCAGCAAGACTTGTGCCGGGTTTATGCGGAGCCAGAGCGGCTATGGGAAATGAGTTGAACACCAAGCCACAGGGAGGGAGTATGTTTGGCTAATTTTTTTATATTGAAATGAAACAAAGTTCAAGAATCATTTTATCAGGGCAGTGTGTGTATGTGTGTATATTCTTCATCAAACGTTTAAATGTTAACTTAAATGTCCTCCCTCACTGCCTGCGAGTTTATTATTAGAGAGGAGAAACAAGGCTAGCATTACATTTACTGCAAATAATTTTGTAGTGCGTTAATCGTTACATGCGAAATTAAAGTTTGACTACAGATTTTCAAATCTAAGAGATTATAATAAATTAGTTACTTTATAATGAAGACATTTTGTTTTTGCTTCCTAAGAGATGTGAATTGTGGGAAGCTGTCTGTAGGCTTCGTGATAATGCATTGTTCTGAAGGGGAAATCCTTACACTGGCTCTCAAAAACAGGAATTGTGGACTGATTTAGACACTTGATATTTTTCTTATTTGTGCACAGGGTCAGTTTTTAGTTACAGCTGAAGTGTTGAGTTTTCTGAGACATTTTAATCTTCCCAAGTGAAGTTGATCTGCTTAGGTGGTTGTTTTCCCCAGGACAGGAGCATGAACACAGGATGTAAGACGTGTTCTCAGTTGCTAAACATAACACTGCTCTCTCAGTAATTGTAAGAACTACCTTGTATGGTCTTCCTCGCTGCACTCATTTAACTCCTCCTGTGTTTTCTTCTGTAAGAGAGAAACTCTTTGAGAGCGGGAATTACATGCGACACCTCCCCTCTCCTTTAGAATTTACACAGTCCTTTCTACCTTCAGCTCACCTCCCCTGAACCGGGATTGCCTCAGGCCCTCCCGCCCCCCAACTTGAAGTGGAGGAAGCAGGGGCCAAGGGTTTAACTCTGATGTCCACTTTGTAATTTTTGTGGTTAATTTAAGGGCTAATTGCTTTATAATTACTTTGTACAAGTTCAGAACTCCCTTTTTAAAAAAGGTACAAAGAATGCCTTTTTTTTTTTTTTTTAGTGCAAAACTCCCAAGGAGATTTTAGACAACCAGAATATCTAGAATCTGTGCCTTTTCCTTCTGGAATTCCGTATCTCTGTCTTGTAATGCTCCCGGGCCTGAGGCTGAAGAAGCACATCCAGGCTGTGTTACAAATGACAAGTAACACAATCACCAGGTTTTCCTGGGTTTGACATGTGAATTTGAATGAAATCACAACTCTGGGGCTTTTTCCCCTTTCGGTGTAAATTTGTAACCTCAGGAACTGCTGTTATATGATTTAGGACTGAAATTGCAGATTTGAGAATTTTGGTGAAAATCATACACTCCATCATGGGTTTGTTTTTACCTGACCTTTTCCTGAAGCGTGCGATGGTGTAGCTCTCTGGGGCCTGAGGGACTTGGAGGGCACAAACACCTCTCAGCAGTGTAGTGATTTGATGTGTTTCTATGCTTTGGTGTTTTCCCAACACGTGTGGGGTATGGAGGCTGGTTTAAAATAAGTTTTTTCCCTGCTAGGGACGATAGAAATGAAGTTATTTTGATGAAGGTGCTGATAGACTTGTCTGCCCTCTCGTGTCACTTTTCATTAGGGGCGTGAGGAGAAAGGACTCATCGTATTTTCTGAGATGATCTAAAGGAACACTTTAGAAGACCTGAATCTCTTCAAGTGTGTTTAATGGAAACGTACCTATGAGAGCCAGGGACTCGAATTTGCTAGGGCTACAAAAGGACCGTTGGTCTGGTCTGCCCCCTTGTGGCCCTTTACAAAATTGTCTCACTCTCTGCAGGTACGAGTTTCTTTGCACAGCTCTGAACACCAAGACTGAAAGCAAATTTCCTCCCTTCCTTTTTTTCACCGTTACTCTCAGGAGGTTTCATTTGTGCATGCCACTGGCCCTGCAGAAATTCTGCCCTTCTCTCTTTTGGCATCCAGTGCATTCCCTGTCTGTTGCTAGGTGCACAGATTAGAACTTGCTGTAAAAGAAAACAGAGTAACTTTGTTCAGACTGTTCATTCTCTGGCAGAGGATAGAAAATGTAAATCCCTGAAAGTAAAGGGACCACCTGGAGCACAGGGACGGGGCAAATGGTGGACAGGAGGTAAGAACTTCTTGGCTTGGAAAGGAGGCCATCACTGCCAGTAGAGACTTGGAGGAGGGCCTTTCTTCGCCAGGGGGAGAGATAGGGGGAGTGTTTTGAAGGACTGTGTTAGGCTGGACCCAAAGATTGCTGGCCATTTGCCTGAAAAGGATGCAAGAGATTGTTGGTACTTGAGCTTTATTCAGAAGCCCGCCTGGGGAGTGTGGCAAGCAGGTGGTTTGATGTGATGTGCTTGAAGCGGTGCTGATGGGTGGGCGCTCCGGAGTCTGTAGGCACCCTCTGCCCACCAAACTGCATATAAAAAACCTGGATTGATAAAGCCGATAATTTAGGGGTTCTTCACTGTTTTATATAAGTAATTCATTCCAGTATTTGTTGGATAGAGGTATTCACATAGGAAAACCTATTTGTAAAAATTCTTATGTATGTAAATGTCAGGAATATTTTAAGTTTACATTCTTGGTATTACTGTGCTTTGGTATTTGGATCTCACAGATAATGAGGTCAGCTACCATTTTTCGAGGGTCTATGTGGGCCACATGTGGTTATGAAACTGGATATCACTTTAGCCACAGGGCCCAGTCGAGTACACTGTTCACTGTGATTTGCAAACACAGCCTCTGTAACAAAACTGGGCTTGCACATCTCAGCAGTGCTGGGCATGAGGATGTCAGCTGTGCTCCGTTTGACGCCAAAGCTCATATTCTTTCCATTATCCTTCTTAGGATAGTTGTTTTGCATGTTGTAGTGTGAAAAAATCAGGATGTCCCAAATGAAACTTACAAGTGTAACTGCGTGGCAACAGACACAGCATGCCGGCGTCCCGCCTTCCTGCCTCCTCCCCCGCATTGGCTGGAGACATGAGTTTGGGCCTTGGCTAGTCTAGCCTTTAACCTCCTTTTCAGGAATGTTCAAGACATATTCTCTTAGTTTTTCGCTAGTGATCTTTGGCCAAGACAGATGAATAAGTATTACTATTATTTTGTCCCTGCAAGAGAGTGAAGTTGGCGTCAGTATAGTTCCTGCTCCTGAGATCGCTGTTAAGATAATTCTCTCTCTTCCTCCTCATGTTTAAACCCAAACGCACCTACCACTTAGATCTCCTCCACACAGCTGCTAATTGTAGCCCAGTCTTGGCCTTACTTTCTTAGATGATTGCAATACAATCTCTTTAAAGAAATCTTTTTTTCTTTTAAATTTATCATGTAACCTGAACATTATACCTTCTGACCACCATACTTTGGATTATAGTTTAAATACATAACTTCACATATGAAACAAAACTCATTTCAGAGGAAAAAGATAGCTGTATTTTTTCTCACAGGCCCGGGCACTGTTTATAGAGACCGCAGAGGAAAGGAGGAGGGGGTGCAGCATCGCCGGTGGTGGGAAAGGAGGAACGCGTCTCCTCTCGGCTCTCCAGTGGTCCTGCCAACGTGCGCAGCACATTGCTAGCGGAACCCCAGTGCCGATGAACAAGTGAAATTAAAAGATGGTCTTAAGTGAGGTCTGAGTTTGGTATGAGAGGCCTATTGCATTCTGAATGAGTCTCTGAGGAGACATTAGTAAAAGAGCCTGAGGCGCAGAGAACTTTTGCTCGACTTCTTTCCTATTATGCTTGTGTGGAGTTTACAGACTCTGGGCAAGAGGTTTAATTAGATTGTGAACAATCCATCTCCCAGATAACATAGGGGGTGCTTTTGGACTTTCACACGTAGTTTACATTTAGGACCCCCAAAAGTCTTTTTTATGGAAGGCTGCATTTTAACTGGCCTGTCAATATCTTTGTCTGCTGGGCTCCATTGTCTCTGATAACTTTAATCTGCTTTCAAATAGCATCTGTTTTTGAAAAAAAGGATGTCCTTCCTAGGGTAGCAGGAAAGGCTTATTGTTCAAAAAAAAACAGTACTTCCTGATGAGAGCAGTGTGTTCCTGTTTGTATTCAAGGCTAGAGAATTATTTGGGGAAAAATAGCTCATATTTTTTTAGGGTTATTTAAAATAGTAATAGTCATGTGAATTTTACTTGTGTTGGGAGGTGCAGTTGGGGAGGTCAGGCTCTCAGTTTGCGTATCCTAGTTTCTTGACAGAAGCAGACACTGGACACTTCAGGCGATTTAACTGACCGCTGGTTTTTCTTTTTCTACGGCCAAGGTCGTTGGAACATAACTTTTTTACTCTACAAATATCTCTTGTTTGTGTAGAGAGAAAAAAAAAATGGGATCCAAGAAAAGAACTCCCTGAAGGCCGTACATTTCTCTGTTCATCTTAAACAAAAACTCTTTTTCTGTTTTACCTAGTTTTTGCTAAAGTTGACAGATTTCAGGTTGGTTTGAAGAGCAAGACTTTCTCAGCACCTCACCCTTTTGCCTCTGTTTCCTTGCTGCACAAAGGCAATTCCATACCAACTCACAGGTTGTTTTAATAAAGGTCACCCCTTAAGGGGGAAGGAAGGTTGAGACATCCAAGTGAAAGGGGAAGAGGGGCAGTTAAGGGTGACTCCTAGTGGCAGAGTGACTCCTAGTGGTGGGGTGATGCTAGTTCCCGGGCAGAGCGGGGCACTTTGCATGGGTACAAGACCAATCCGTTTGATCTCTCTTGGTTGTGCCGCCTGAGATCACATGCCACTCAGAAGTTTGTTTGGACTGTACACACTCAAACGCTGATGGACGGTTCCTCTGTGCAAGGTTCACGGGCCCTACCCACCACTCATGCCTGCATTTGTGCTCAGGCCGCCTTCCTTTAATTTTTAGACCAGGGCGTGGTGCCATCAAATGAGGTTTGGGGTACTGTTAGGCTGCTGGACACCTGGGGGGATAGGGCAGAAAAATTGATAAGAAAACAAAAAAATGCCACATTTGCCTATTTCAAAAATTGCCCAGTCTGCCCTGGCTGGCGTAGCTCAGTGGATTGAGCTCGGGCTGCAAACCAAAGGGTTGCAGGTTCGATTCCCAGTCAGGGCACATGCCTGGGTTGCAGGCCAGGCCCCTAGTGGGGGCCATGTGAGAGGCAACCACACATTGATGTTTCTCTCCCTCTCTTTCTCCCTCCCTTTCTTTCTCTAAAAATAAATAAACAAAGTCTTTAAAAAAATTGCCCAATCTACCTTGCCCCTAGGGAAGGAGAAGAAACCCTGTCTCCTTTCTTGCCCTGCATTATTATTTACTTCACTTGCAATCCCCAGTCCTTGGCCCCCTAGGGTTTGGCGGGGGCGGGGGGCGGTGGCGCGTTAGCACAGGTTCCTTCTGCCTTCAGTTTGCATTTCACTCGTTCACCTCCAGTCAAAGTTCTGTCCGTCCTGGGAGTCTGAGAGCTCAGGCTTCCTGATGCCTCTTCCTGTAGTGCACAATGAGACATTACATTTACTTACTCGTTCCATGCTACTTAGACATGAGTTTCTTACCATAAGAGAGGTCAAGTTTGGATTAGACAGAATCTATCTGTATAGTCATCTACTTCAGGCTAGATGATACTGCCTTTTGTATAACAGATTCATGTAGAATAATGTTGTCTGCTCCCCTAGGTCATCAGCTTTGTGATGTAGAGCATTTTAAAGTTTTCTTTTGAGGTGACTTATTCTAAGCACAAACAGTGAACATAATTGTAGAATTCATTGAAGAAGCTTGTAGTCCAGTTAAATATCTGAGTTACTCACATCAAACAGTGGCACAGGATTGCTGGTTGTGTATTTGCTTGAGTGGCCGTTATTTAAACTTATGCCCCCTACACTGCCCCCACTGTAACATGGTTATTTGATGTGAGAATGTTTGATTTATGCAGCTACAGACGTATAGATGGAAAAAACCCACTTTTTAAATTTGGTCATGCAGTACTGGAAGAATGCAGTCTCTTTCCTTCACACTCGGCTTTACAGTGCACGCTTCCTGACCTCCTGTCCGTGACTCGTAGGTGACAACACACCATTACTCTCCACATTCTAATGAACTAATAAGCCATCTTGCTTAATTTGCAAGTTACAATTATACATATTATTTGAAGATAAGGATATAATGGTGGTAGTTACTGTTCACAGATATTAAGTCGACAGAGGTAATGCTGACACGTGTAACCATCCGGCGTGACCCCTGTGCAAGTACGAAACTCCATAATGTTAAGAAATAGCAAGTAATTAAAGTGCCATTTGATCAAGGGACATGCGCTTTTACTTTGATTTTGCTTGTTTTTTTTTTTTAAGAAGGAACTTAGTTATTTCAAGGTCTGTTGTCCCTTAAGGATTAATGCCGTTCTTTTCCTCCTTCTGTTTCTGAGCTTCCAAATTCTTGTTTCCCTCATGTTCTTCTAGACTTCTCCCTTCTCCAATCTTTAAAAATTATATTTCTTTCTACTAATTTCCCAAATGTACTTTTTTTTTGGTAGTGTAAATTTGTTTGCCTGATGAGTGTTAAATGAATGTGAATAGACTGGTCTGTTTGCTTAGATAAAAGAATCGTCAATCTCAGGCAGGTTACCGTGGATGATGGGTGCTTAAGGGGAAAAAATGCACGACTTTAATATTTGATTCAGAATACAAGCTTTTCAGAAATGGGAGTCTTTCTGTACCATTTAATGACTGCAAGTAAGTCACATACTTATAATATGTAAAATAGAATGCAAACTTTAGAATTATGAAGAAGAGCATTGTTTTATAAGCATTAAAGAAAACTCCTCATTGACTAGGATATTTTTATTGGCTCTCTCTAGATGCAAATAGAATATTATGATTGGTGTCTGATTGTTTCTAAAGAACGTGAACTTTGTTAACTAGATAGTGGGAAGGGTTTTATTTTGTACTAAATTTATAGGGTCTAGTTTGAAATTTCACTCTTTAAATAGCTATTAAAAGACTCATGGGAAATAACAGTACAGATGAATAAAATTAATTTATTTGAAAGTTGACCACCCAAGGGGGAAACTCTTAATCTTTAGTATTAACATGTTTTAAATTGGGACAATTTAGAATTATAAATGAGGTATTTTCTCCCATAGCACATTCAAATATTGATTTAAAAATATTTTTTATTACAAAAAATATTTTAGGTCAAAATCCTTCATAATATCCTCTTTTAAAAGTTTCAAAATCTTGCTCTGGCTGGTGTGGCTCAGTTGGTTGGAGCATCATCCCATGATGTAAGGGTTATGGGTTCGCTTTCCAGTCAGGGTGCATATTTAGGTTGTGGGTTCAGTCTCAGGTCGGGGTACGTACAATTCTGGGTACAGGTGCATCAGGAGGTAAATAGTTGATGCTTCTTTCTCCTTTTCTCTCTGTCTAGAAAACAGTGAAATAATGTCCTTGGGCGAGGATTAAAAAAGAAAGTTTAGAATTCTTTATCTACTTACTCTATGAATCATTGTCCCTATCTATCCCCAAAATATATGAACTGTAATGGCACATGGAGTTTGAATTGTCTTGAAAGATATTCCTGAGGCTACAGACTTTTTCTTAATTAAAAGAGAGGAAGGATTAAGTTTAATCCTGCGGAGGTCATGACTGATCTGAGAGATACAAACTCTTTTCTTAAATATTGTTACATGTATTGGGTGCATAGGTTCAAGGGTATGACTAGCTTAAACATTATGACTTTACATTAGTCACTTACAAACCCGATATATGTACCGATGTTTAAGAAAAGAGTTTGTGTCTCTCTTAAGCAAAGTATTGCAAAATTTGTACACTCAGAAGTACAAAACATTGTTAAAAGAAATTCAAGACCCAAGTATTGAGAAAATACCCCGTGCCATAGATTGGGAGACTTAAGGTTGTTAGGATGGCAGTACTACCGTAATTGATCTGTAGATTCACTGCAATCCTTATTAAAACCCCGCTAGCCTTTTTTCAGAGATTGATGAGCTGATTCCAAAATTCATATGGAAAGTCAAGACACTCAAAAGAGCCAAAACAATCTTGAAAAACTAAATATCCACTCATAATCCTGAATCACAAACTGGATAATCCTAGATATGTACTGGAGTCTTAAAATTCCTTACTGGTGTGTCATATAAATGTTTAAATAGGATTTTGAATTTTTACCAGCTCTGAACTTTGAATAACTGAATCTTTGTTCTGTATATCGCAATATGATCTAGAAAAACAACCGATGTCTTTTTTTTTTAAAGAAAACATTTAAACTTAAATATTTATGTATATAAGAAATATGGTAGAATAGAAAAATTAAATTCTGGCTAATTTTTAAGTATAGTCATGAAATAACATACCTTAATTTTATATTGTTTAAGAAAAATGATTTGATTTAATCATAATATTAGCAAATACATATGCGTTAAGCTAAAGTTTTGCTTTTGGCACTTTAATGTAAAATTCAGAAATACATGATGAATAAAGAACAATTTATGAGGGATTTATTTTCATAAGTTTTTGCCAATTTATTTTACATTTTCATAGCTTTTGTCTATACCCCAAAGGCAGTTGTATGGATAGCATGTGGGCAATTTAGCTTTTCTCTTAATAATGCTTATTTTTAATGCCTAAGAAAACTTCTATTTAAATAAAAAACTTGTCTTAAACTTGGTCTGCAAATTGCAAATATAGTGACTTAGTTTAGAAGCTTCTTTTCCTGACAAGCCTAATAATGATTTCAATCCTTTTTTTCCAAACAGGACCTGGAAATAGTGTATTCCTATTTACACGGTATGGAGGCCTTATCAAACCTGAGAGAACATCAACTTCGGTGAGTCATGTTAAGATTAATTATAATAACCTGCTAGAATTTTACACAATTGTTTATTATAGTTAAGAAGTAGGACTGAAGATAACTCACTTATGAAACCCCTGCCTCATTGAGCCCCTATATTGGCTTTGTAGATTCTATAAAGTTGAATTCGTTGTATGAATATAATAACTTTTTTACATTTGTGCCATGGTGATATCCTCTCTCCCTCCAGCCCCCTCCCCCTGCACCCCGTCACCTAACGTAATAAACAGCACTTGGTGGATCTAGCAAAGGGAGCTTTCATTATTTGCCATCCTGGCAAATAAAAACCTACATCTCAGCGCTCAGATACATTAGAAACCAGAATGTTTCCATTGTTCAAAGACTGACTAGGTCCATTATTTTAGTATGTGATTGTAGGTCTTTGTAGTATTTATTGCATTAAATTGTCAGGCCCCTGTCTGGGAAACTCAGCTTGCACCATAGCTGTTTCTACCCAGTCCACTTCTTACCGCTTCTGGTGCATCACTTACATTATATAGCGGCAACCTTACCAGTGGTTCTCTGACTTCATACTAAATGATTAAAAACGTACAGTCCAGTGATGATTTTTTTTTTTTTTTTTTTACCTTAACTGGAACAGAAATAGAAGACCCTGGGAAGATGGGTTACGTAAACAAATAAGATGTAGTGGGAAGGTTTGGTTTCCTCCAGCCCTAGCTAGTTGTGAAACCAGCAGTTCTTAATTATGAAAGGATAACTTTTTTCCTACATATTTCCCCTTTACTCTTTAAACACTAATTAATTTGTGAACATGTCAATTTCATATTTAGTTGTTAATTGAAAAAAGTGTCAAGAGGATTGAGTACTTCTAAAATTAAATTTTTAATGAAAATCATTTAAATTAAATTAGATTGCAAGTTAAGTGTTTAAAAATTTAGTCAAGTTTTATTAGAAAGGGCAAAACCACTGGGAATTTATAAGATGGCTGAAATTAAAGCAAGAAAAATTTTAAAGTGTATAACTTTCATTTTATTTTATTTTTTTGATACACACTATTCGAAGAAAAAATTTAGCACCAACTATTTATTTAATCAAAGGCAGTTAATCTTCATATTCAAGTAAATTAATTACTATCCAGATATAAATATTTGTTCTTGGTGCATGTAAAGACACATGGATGATATTTAGATGTAATGATTATGATTTAAGTACAACATATATGGTTATAAAATTATTTAGACAATAGAAATTCTATGAAGTAGTAAAAGAAAAATCTTAATACTTCTTATGGAAATGTTTAAATTATAAAAGCAGAGATAATAACACAGTGAAGTTCCCTCCACCCCTTAACCAGCTTTAGAACTATCAGTTTTCTGCCTTTCAAAGGTAAATTTTGATTAGAAATAACTGATTAATTAAAGGGTATGGTTTAATCTATCTGTACCTTAGAAAGGTTTTGGAGTTTTGTTTGTTGGCATGAATTTACAGGGAGGAGCCTTTAAGATGTTTATCTTATTCTGCTTATGTTAAAAAGTGATTTGTGTCTCTTGTATTTTTGGAAGACATCGGCTGAAACTATCTTAAACTCACTTTCAGAGCAAGAGCAGAATACCCAAATGAATAACAACGAAAAAAGAGGCGCAGATAAACTTGATGATTTGGATAATCTGCTTTATAAGAATGACCATGTCTGAAAAAAACACATCATGTTTAGATACATTTTCTTTGAATTTTTAAAATAAAAGTTTTACCCCTAGGATTAAAGAGAGAACAGTTTAGAGTTCTGCACAATACAATTTTCCAATTTAGGGGGAAAAAGCAGCTCTTAATCAAGTCTCTCGGTCTGTTTATTCAGTAATAAGCAGGAGAACATTGGTCTTCAGCTGTGAGTGGGGAGGGGCTCGTATTTGGAAGTGTTGGCGGTGCACATTCCTGTGGCCCGTTCGCACATGAGCGACACAGTGATTCTGGGCAGTTGATTGACTGTGTTACTTACTGCACGATCCTACACTATGCAACCTGAAGGTTTTCAAATCTTCCCTTTAAAATCAATATATTTTTCAACACAACTTTATTTTGTTAATGTTTACTTCCTTAATCCATGCGGATCAGAAGCAACATGTTGGCCAAAGGGGAAGAGGATGCTACAGTTAGGAGTTGAGACCAAAACTGGTAAAAAGCTCTGAGTGCCGGGGGCCAATCAGAGTTGGAAACAGGAGCCTGCTGAACTATATGTAGTTGTCCTTCAGCATTAAGGATGATGTGGTTATGTAACATGGGCACTTTTAGATGTCACACTGCACTTCATTATGTTGCTATATTCTTTAGGGATTCAGAAAAGATCAGTATGCTTTTGATAAAACAATCTCTAAACCATGTGTTAGGATTAAAAAACTTTTGGTGCTTTTTTCATTCATTAGAACATTGCCATATAGAAGATTTTCTCTTTCTCTTTTTTTTTGATGGCACTGGTTACATTTATTTATCCAGTCGACAGTCTTTGCTTGTGTGCCGACTATGTGCTAGTCACTGATGCAGGCCGAGGGGATGCAGTGTTGAAGTGGACCGGACGGCTGCCATCGTGGGGCTTAGACCCCTGTGTTGGGCCTGGTGAGAATGTGTGCTGGGCAGGTGAGCAAAGATCTTGCAGTGTAGGAGGTGGGTGTCAGGTGCTCTGTCGTGGGAACAGGTGTGGTACATGAGAAGGCAGGTGCTGTGCAGAGTACGAGAGACTAAGTAACAATAGTCCATTGAGCACAGGCCCTGCCATTCGAGGGCAAGGAGTTCGTGTTTCCTTCTAAAGGTGGTGGAGATTAAGACTGGAGGTAGAAGGAGAGCTGACTTAACATTTGCAAAGATTTGTCTGGAAGTTTCGTGGAGACTGGACAGTAGGTGAGCAAAATAGACGCATGCATCTTCATTTGTAGTCCTGGTGGGGGAGAGTAACTAGTGTGGTAATTGTAGCTTATACTAGGTTTTCCCAGGGGAGATGGTGAACTTGGTCAGTTTGGGAGGATATATTTTGGTAACATGCTGCCCAAAAGATGGGGTGTGAAGAAAAGAGAGGAGTCAAGGATGAGGACTCCAGGTGTTTGGACTAAAAAATTATGTAGTGGCTGTGAGAAAGCAGATTTTAGGGGAAGAAGTTCAAAATATGTTTTGGACATTTTGAGCATGAAATGGTGGCCATTATCCAGCCACTGGCTGCAGAAGCAGGCATTTAGATGAGTGGACGTCAAGGTCGGAGGTTGGGTCTGGGTCACTGCTGTGGAAGTCATCGGTTGACGGATTAAATGTGAAATCGCAGACTGGGTGAGGTGACATCGGGCCGAGGTGAAGAGGGCTGAAGGGCTGCTGGAGGTGATGGGGGGGACCTTTAGAGGTCAGGTAGAGGGACGGAATGGCAGGTGGGGAGAAACCAAAGGAGACAGAAAAGGTGCCTAATAAACTATGTTAGAAAAACCTGGAGACTGGGGACTGGAAGCCCAGACAAGATAGTGCTATTAGGAGAAAGGAGTCATCAGTTACTGTGATGTAGAATTAAGATAAGGACAGAAAGGATTTGGATAGCACGGAGGACCCAGCTAACTTTTTAGAGCCTTTGCTTTGGTGAGTCAGGAACCAAATGGTGTGGGAGTGGGAAGAAGGTGAGAAAATGGGCATGGTGTGTAGACAACTCGAAAAGGGGAATTGCCGTCATGGGAAAAGCAAAATGTGGATGATAGCCGGAGTGGGATGTGGGATCAAGAGAGGTGTCCCCTCCCGTACACAACAGGCGATACTAAGATGTGTTTCTGTGTAATAATAGAAAGTGACTCAGGAGAGAGGGAGAAACAGATGGCGCTGCAGGAGAACCAGGTAAGCTGGCAGGTAGGCAGGGTCTTGTGCAGGAGAGGGAATGAGACGCAGCGAAGAGGTTGGGCAAGGACCCTTCTTTCATTCCGGCAGCTAGCAAGGCAGATGCACTGGTGTCTGTTGATCTTTTCTATAAAGAATTCGTGTGACTCAGTCTATGAAAGGAAACTGTGTGTCGAATGATGTGCATTCAACATTTGATGCTGCCTCCTGGCGCTGCGACCTTCAGCTTGAACGTTTGGAGGGAGGCATCGACAGGGCAGGAAGGATGCCCAGAGTGGGGCGATGGCAGCAGAAAGAATAAGGGAAAGAAGGGACCCAAGGGAAAAGTCACGTTGTGTTTGTTGGGTTTAGCAAACAGAAGAAGGAAAAATGGGTGGGGGTTGATCCCAGGGTCTCCTAGACTGGAGACTGGTAGCCCCGTCGGCCAAAATGGAGGTGCTGTGAAAACACTCACGTTTATAGCCAAGCCACCTTCTTCTTTGTGCTGTTTCCTTCACAAGAAGATATGGCACAATCATCCTACTCTCCTTTGCATTTCTATATTTCTGGGAAATTTTATTTTGGCTTAAAAGAATGGGATGGCCCTGGCTGGTGTAGCTCAGTGGATTGAGCGCGGGCCTGCGAACCAGAGGATCGCGGTTCGATTCCCAGTCAGGGCACATGCCTGGGTTGCGGGCCAGTTCCCGGCAGGGGACACACGAGAGGCAACCGTACATTGATGTTTCTCTCCCTCTCTCCTACCCTTCCCCTCTAAAAAGATAAATAAATAATAAATTAAAAAAAAAAAAGATCAAACCTATCATTTATTAAAAAAAAAAAATAAAAGAATGGGATGCTCTTTGAAGATGCTGTTCTTGAAGTACTTTTGAATATTTAAAAATGTATTCATGTTTTCCGTGACTTACATAATTTTTTCCTCAGGGATGAATCAGCTGAAATAACAATTCTTCAAAAGTTGTAAAGCGTCTATTTAATCATTAGTCATTAAAATATTGAGTTAATAAAAGCTGACTTTTGTCTGCGATTCATTCCATACTATTAAGAAACATTGACCTTGAGCTCTGAATGACGTTATCATTGTTTACATCGGTAGATTCTCCTCTCTAAAGTTCCTTCTCATTTTCTGTTGGCCTTGGAGAGTAATCCAAATGTCATTTACAAAGTATAAAAACCACACACAATTTTGTTCCTTATGAAGTAAATTGACGAAGTTAACATCTAACAAAATGTTTTTTGGTAGCATCAGACTTTATTTTATTTGGTTAACAGAAGCACCAAAACTATTCATCCTGAGGCGAGTGAATGATTGTGACAAGACTATAAGTATTCTTAACTTCGCAGATCACATGGTTCATTTGTGTTTTTAAACTGTGAGTATATTTTTTCATGACAGATGTTTAACTCGTGTCTTTTTTTTTGACAGGTTAATGTGTGAAACTGTGAGATATGAAAGACACGAAGCGAATGAAGTTCTCTACTAGTAGGTGTTCCCTTTTCTCTTGGTGCAGTGTGTGAGGCATGGGCTAAATGCTTTCCTTGAAGTATCAGAGTGGTGTTAGTAACTGCGTGCTGAGTCAGCATCACCTGACTTTTGCTTTGACTGATGTTACACGGTTTAGGAATGTAAAATATTTCAGCTATTTCCTGACATAAAGGGAACGTTCACAGTGCTTCGTTGGAGATAACGTCATGTCTGTAGCTGTATGTCTTTCATGTGTGATTCCCTTACATTGTTTCACATGGAGTAGTTTAACATTTTTATCATTACGAAATAAGAAATAGTATAAAGTCTTTCCAACAGAGCAAAATATATATTCCCAACCATACCAGATGAGATGCAAATGTCGCATAAATATCATATTTTAGCTTATAATCTTTCAGAAACAGAAAAGCTGTCCACGTCTGTTAGGCATAGTTTCTTCTTTAAATAGTATTGATAGTACTTGACGAGATGTGTGATGTATTTCTTGAAAAAACGATAACTAATTTTTTAAGGAGTGTGACCCACATACAGTGGATAAACGTGGTGGTGTTAGGATGTGCAAAGTGTGGCTTACCAGGCCTGTGACTTTGTTAATCATGTTTGCCATGACTGACCGACTGTTGTTCTGTTGACTTCAATTCCTGTTTTCCAAAGCAGTTATTAAATGACTACTCTCCATGTATATTGCGGGGAGTATTTATTGAAATCAGTAAAACACAGCTGTTGCCCTGAAGGAAGCTCTGCTCTCTTGAGTAGAAGTAGAATGAAAGGGAATCAACAGCAACCACCACCAACCGAAGTCTCGGAGAGTACAGACCCGTTCCAGGGGCTGCCGAACTGCAGAGGGGGTGGGAAGCGGCTCCAGGGAAATGGGGAGCATCTCAGACAAGCGGCCCTTAGAGCCAGGTCGCAGAAGTGCGCCCTGGTTCGCAGAGACAGACTTCCTTGGCGGAAGGATCCCCAGGGACACGGAGGAGGAGGAGGGCCCTGACTGGGGCTGGAACGCGGTGGCGGGTTAGCAGGGCCGGCCCGCGGTGCGGGTCGGGGTGACGCCTGGAGAAGAGGCAGGCTAGGCCCACTCGCTTGTGAATGTATAGTTTTAAAAAAATGGTCTCGATTATTTAGGCAACTGGAAGTGAGTTTTTTCCCTCTCAACCAGCATGTTATTGTGGCAAATTGCAAAAGTCCCCCGAAATTGGGCCAGTAGCATAACAGACCCCCGCGTACTTACTCATCAGCCCGCGTGGCCAGTCGGCGGCTGGTTCTGTTCCATCTTCTCCTCCCCCTGCCTCTCCTCCAGGATTATTTTGGAGTAAATCCAGACCTATCAATTTATTTACAGTTACTTCGATATGTATCTTTACTTTTAAAGACGTAAAAAAAAGTTAACCATAGAATCATCAAATTTCAAAAAATAATTCTTTATATTACGAAAATGTTCAAATTTCCTTGTCTGAGAAATTTTTTTTTGAGAATTTGAGCTAAATTGACAACATGCTGGGGAGCAAGATCTCAAATGCTCCCCCACCCCCGATTTTTTATGGTTTATTTGAATCAGATCTGAATGAAGCCCATCCATTGTGATATCTTTCTGAAGACTTTTTCAGTTTGTAGTTCGGTGGCCAGTTTTCAAGCCACAAAATGAAACAACCAGATGCCTTCCAACAGCCACCCCGCCCTGAAAATGCCTGTGTCTGTGTGTGCAGACACCAAGGGAGGATTAGACGGAGTGGATGTGCTGGGAGCTCAGCAAGGAGACAGTTGCCTGGTCTGAGGTCACACGTGCTTGAACTCAGGCTGAGACTGAGGGGATGGGGAAATCAGGGGTGGGTTTTACAAAAAGGTACGGGTGGGTATGATCTAGGACTATTCACAGGTTGTAACTTACGAAACTTAATCATCTAGAGGCTTTTTAGCAGGAAATTGTAAATATCCATCTAGGGCTTAAAAGAACATATACCGAATATAGAGGGAGAGTAAATAATCAAGACGTGATTGATAAGGAGAAGACTAACACCGAGGGCAGATGCTTTCTGACATACTTACTCTTCAAGAAGTTAAGTTGCACTTCACTTAGAACATCTGCTGTCACTGGAACAGGTGCGCAGGTGTGAGGGTTGAAAATCTCTGGTGAATATCACTGGTATTTATTGAAGCCGTCAGGTGATAGTAAGCGTCAGCTCTGTTGTTTTGTCCGTCCCCTCCGAAACCTGGCTTTGGTAGTGTTGGTGATGAGGTAACAAACACTTCACAAGCCCCCCATGCCCTTTGTACTCTGGTAAGTGCTTCCTGTCTGGTAATTTGCCTACTTCTCATCGCTGTCTTGTGAGGTGGATATCATCACCCCAGTTTTGTAAATGAAGGGGCTGACGCTTTGAGAGGATAGGGTACTTGTCCAAAGTCTCATTGCTCCAAGGGGGACCTGGATTTGAGCCCAAACACTGCGATTCTGCAACCTTAGTGGTTACCCCACCCACCAGCATTTTCTGGCCTCTTTCACGACACTGTAAAAAATGGCACTATAAAAAAATGATGGATGGACCTTGAGAGTATTATGCTAAGTGAAGTAAGTGAGACAGAGAAAGTTAAAAACCATGATTTCACTCATGTGGGACACAAAACTGAAAGCAACAAATAAATGAACAAAGAACAACAAAAACTCATTGACACAGACAAGTATGGTGGTTTCCACAGGAAAGGTGGGGGAGGTAGTGAAGGGTAAAGGGGGCCAAAAATACGGTGACAGATGATGATTTGACTTTGGGTGGTGGGCACACAGTGGAACATAGAGATCATGTGTCATACAAATGTGCACTTGAATCCTATATGATCTTACTAACCAGTGCCACCCCAATACAGTTAATTAAGAAAAAAGAAAATAGGAAAACAATGATAATGCTTATGTACATGTTAGGATAAGCGTGTCATCTTTCCCGACTGCTGCCTCCCCAGTGGGGGGCTGGTGGCAAGTGAAACCCACCAGCAGCTCTGCCTACATTATCCGGACTCCCTAACAGTTTTTATTTATGATTCATTTACACCAAAGGTGTATTTCAGTGTCCTTAATTACATGTGCCCACAGGTTAGACAGTGAATGTGAATTGTGTGGGAATGCAGATCTGTGTTTTAGGTGATCCTAAACCTAAGGCACTTGGGCTAGAGTTTGTAGCAAGAGTTGATTGTAGCGACCGGTCATTTTTGACTAGTTAGAATTAGGTGGCATGTTGGTACATGGCAATGAAAAGTCTGTGGATATTCAGTAGGTCGTGACTTTATAAGCCGCACAATTCAGGGACTAATTGTAGATTAACTCAGTCAGACCCCTGGTATTTGGCCAGTCTTGTTATAAAAGGTGACTGGAATGTTTTCTTCTGTGATCCTTGAACAAACACGTCTTTACGCGTCCTAATTTGTGTTAGTTGTGTTGTTGAAAATCAAAGAACCCTTGTATTTGTGGTATATGTAAACCTGTGGTAACTTCACACCACCCCTCTTTCTGGGACCTGTTGCTGTTACCTCATGGGGGAGATGACTTGTCTGTTCCTGTTCTCCCTCGAGCTTAAAGAACATAATGTAGTCAGAATATCAGAGACTGTAAGGCTTCGGATTTACAACCAAGAGATGATTATTCATTTTCCTTATTATGTTTGTGTGCTTGTGACTTCCAAGCCTATGGTTTTAAATAATTTCACCAGGTAAATAAAACACTCTTTTGATCTACCCTTGTACTTCATTTTTCTCATCTGTAGAATGGAAACAGTAATCATTGTACCTACTTTGAGTGTTGGTGGGTGATGTGCTCAGTCTACATCTAAACCCTTAAGGTCAGCATTACTCTCTGCATTTTTAAGTGTGTGCAGCAAAAACTCAGCACTGACCCTGGGCCCAGCCATCACTGTCTGGCCTGGGCACACCTACCAACTCCACTGTTGTAACAATGCAATGAGACACATTGCTTCTGTAGAGCGACATGCTTCAGATACTTGGTGGCTTTTCAGATATGTGTACCCTTCCTTGATGGCCTGGGCAGTTTCACAAGTGCTCTCAAAGTGAACATGATTTGTACCTCTTAATTTGCATGATTTTGTGGGGTTTTCTGGGTCAAGCAAATAGCTAACCATTTTCAGAGGTCCCCTGAGGCTGCTTATGGGAACAGTCTGCCCCTCCCATTTTGTCACAGGTCTTTCTTCGCAGCCCCTCTGCCTTCATTGCCATGAACAGCCTTTTCGGCTGATTGGGCCCCTCTTTAAGTTTTCTCGTTGTACTGAGAGCCAGATAAAGTAGCTTTTTCATGTTACTTTTTTACTCTCTAATAATCACCTTTGCTGATTTAATCAGTTTCTTTTGATTTATTAGCTTATTATTCTTTCAACACCCTTATCAATTTGTAATGATCACTTGTATTAGCGTCTTGCTTTATCAGTAGGGAAATATGGAGAAATGTACAGAGCTCTTTCATGGGGAGACACCGCCACCTTGTGGACTTGTAGCATATTACTTTGGTAGTCCTTTAAGCCTGGCTTTATTTTTCCAGTTACTAGTAAATTGAAACTCACATCTTTGACTTTCAGCCACTTTAATACTGTATCTGAGTTGGTGTCTAGTCAATCATTAATTTTTTCATTAAGAAAAAGCTAAGCACCAAGTAGGCATTATATAGGGTATATGTTGGGGCTACTGATGAGTTAGGGAAGTTTCAAAGCTAGTGAAGGGAGACTACTGAAATAAATCATTATGAAGTCTGGCAACTGCTTAATATGAGCATGTGTAAAGTGCCCTGGGAACCCAAGATACTAACACACTTCGCAGAGGACATGTTAGTTAACCTAGAATTCAAAGGATGAGTAATAAGTTTATCAGACAAAAGGTATTATTTAGGAGCGGGAAGAGCAGGTTTATTCAAAGTCCCTGAGGCATAGGTGAGGGAAAAAAGCATAGTATAGCTGAACAGGGTAAAGTTTGCAGCGTAGCATATGTTGGGGACTGGAGCAGAAAGCAAAATTGTAGATTGCTCTTTCAGGGAATGTTGTAAGGGAGGAAAATAGGTGAAGAGAACTAGTAACTTTTATGTATTTGTGAAGCAAAGTACCCATACATATTGTTTCATTAGAGCAAGTATCGTTGTGAAGAAGGTATGCTATCCCCATTTCACAGCTGAGGAACTAGCATCTCAGAATTTAACGTCACCAGGATCACACGACCAGTATGAGAGAACACATGTTCCCAAACCTTTGCTGTTTGCATGGCAACATGTTGCTTACCTTCCATGCTCAGCCAAGGGCTTTGGGCTGTCTCCTGTTAAGGGTCCTTGGGTTGTGAGCAGAAGCATGCTATCATCTGACTTAGCTGAGCTCCTGAAATAGTGTTCAGTTTCTACTAGGTGAAGCACACACTTCCTGCCTAAAAGGAGGTTCAGTGTTATAAAATAGAAAGAAAGTAGATGGGGTGGTAAAGTATTCTGGAGTTTGGAAAATGGTGAGCAAGAAGATTTTATTAAAGGAACAGGGCTTGAGCCATTTCCATAGGCAGCAGTTTTTAACCTTTCATCTCATGGCACACACAAACTAATCGCTAAAATCCTGTGGCACACCAAAATTGTATTTTTTGCCTATCCGACAAAAAAATGTAATTTTGATTCATTCACACTGGCTGGCTGGCTGTTGTTGTGTTAGCTGTTGTCATTTTTTTATTTGACAGTCTAAGGGAAAAGAGGTCAGTGCCCCTGACTAAATAACATAGTCAGGCATCGCCTGTTTTAATAATTCCTGTTGGCGCACTGGTTGAAAATCGCTGCCCTAAGGTATGGCGTGACTTAGGAGGTGGGGAGAGACAGATATCCTGGGCAGACTGGCAGTGTGGGGACGGAACGACAGGGCAGCAGCAAGCCAGCAGTTGCGGGTTTGTGTTGAGGAGCAGAAAGAAGTAATGTGGGAAAAGAGTGGGATGATCTTGTCTGTTTGCCTCTTATTATGCCAAGTCTGAACCTGCCAGTCATTTAGACTTGGAGTGATGGGCGATGGGACCACGCATTCCTGATCGCCTCAGAGTCCTTCTCTGTCATCATTCGGGAAGGTGAATCGATCATTTTGTGGTGGTCTGTTTATATTTTGTCTCCTTTTTTTGTGTGTGTTCTTTGGCCATATTCATTTCCTCCCTGTTGACGACAATAAAAAAACAGGATTGGTTCCGCACGCCTTGTCATGCCCCTGGGCTTTTGTGACTCATTTTGTCACTGTAGGATGTGGTGTATTAGAATCAAATTAGTTGTCTCTTGTAGTTCTTACCT
Source organism: Glossophaga mutica (assembly GCA_039655065.1). Lineage (NCBI taxonomy): Eukaryota > Metazoa > Chordata > Mammalia > Chiroptera > Phyllostomidae > Glossophaga > Glossophaga mutica. The sequence continues at coordinate 89,834,562 of CM077311.1, forward strand.
CAGTCTAAAACTTGTAGGTATTTGCTATGTGTACTTATTTGATCTTTAGGTTTTTCTTTTCTGCTTATTACTGGTGGTTTTTTAGAAATGTGCAGTCACTGCCCTGGCTGGTTTACAAACCAAAGGGTTGCGGGTTCGGTTCCCAGTCAGGGCACATGCGTGGGTTGTGGGCCAGGTCACCAGTAGGGGGCGTGTGAGAGGCAACTGATAGATAATCTCTCACACATCAGTGTTTCTCTCCCTGTCTTTCTCCTTCCCTTTCCCTGTCTATAAAAATAAATAAATAAAATATTTTAAAAAATGCTCAGTCAGGGTTATTCCAAGATTCAGCTTTTGCCATTTCAACAACCAACGAAGAGACTCCATAGCTTATAATTTTAAAACATAAAATATTGTTTGAGAAAAATGAAAGTAACGCTGGTGAATTCAATGCAGGCAGCTAATTGCACATGACAGTGACAGAGTTGTAGTTTCTTTTTCTGCCATTTGTTCCTGTTTGAGGTTTTGTAGTGAGACAGTTTTTCTCACGGTTTTTAGACTTGATAAGCCCATGCCTAAGAATCACCTGGGATATTTATTTGAAAGGTATTGTGATGGACCTCGCGATCAGAAACTTGGGGGCTGGGCGGGGGGGGGGGGGCAGATCCTGGGACCATGCATTTGTAATTCTCATCCTAGATAATGAATATGCACATTAAAGCTTGAGAACCACTGGACAGAGTAAACTCTCAGCATTATTCCTAGATAATGATGACAATAATAACTATTATTATTATGAGTCTTTTGTTAGCCAGTTTCCTTGTCGGTGCCTGCAGGCAAGGTCTCGGATTCATTTGGCTTACCCTCTGAGTGTAGAGAAGCTTGGTGTTGGCGCTGCCGCTCAGTACTGTCCTGAGAACTTCTTTTTCATCTTTCCTTTAAAAAAAGAAACCCGAATCATCATCACTTCACACGGATAAAATTGCTGTAAAACCCCTCAGGTAACAGCCGCACTGTGGGAAGGGGGTACTTGTGCCTTGGAGGGGCGTAGAGTAGGCTGCAGCCCACACTGAAATGCCGCCTGGGGCATCCCTGAAAGCGAATACTCGCAGTGGTTTCTAGTAAAGTCGGGAGAGTTTTCTGGGCTGCTGAGATATGAAGTAAAACGGCTCTGGTGGTGGCCTGTCACAGCACGGACTTCTCAGGACCGAAACCGAACGGCTTCTGCAGGGGGCAGGGGCGGTGAGGAAGATGAGGGGAGGAGAGGAGGACTTTTCTGGTGTGCTGCTATTCCCGAACATCTTTAAAGTGAGATTGTTTTTGATGTGCTTAGTTCTTACAAGCTTTGGTAAAGCTTGAATCTCTTAAGAGACAACTCAGTAAGACAGAAATCACGATGATCTTATTTGACATAGAAAATGCTCTCTAAATTTCATAAAATGTTGATTGAGTGTTCATTCTCTACAGATGTCTACTCAAGGAAATATAGCTCTGATAAGTTAACATTTGAATTTTTGGGAAAGAGTAGAGAAACCATCATTTATCAGGTAAACAGTTAGAATGAGGGGGAGGTACTGAGAGGACCAGTTTCTTATCTTGACTTCATTAAATCTTTCCCAAAATTTTCCTGATATGAAGAGTCAGCCCTAATTACAGGGTGGTCAGTGAGCATTCAGGGCACCAGAACTTTGCTGTCACCGTGTTCTGTCCACTTTGGACTGGGTTGCCTTTTACTTCATGGATGTTTTATGATCGGTGCCAGGAAAGCTCGTTTACTAGGCTGGTGTTGAGTTAGTCCTGACAAATTTTGCCTTCAAAATGGACAAACATGCAGTAGCTGCCAGTGAATGTTCTGTTCTCCGTGTCACAGTTCATCTAGACCTTGGTGACATTTATTATACTTTTTTAACATGATGGGAAAAAAACTATCGAATAATTATTATTGGCTTTTAATGAGCATTGCTCACTTTAATCCTTACAGTAAGTAGTTCTAGTGCCTGGCCCAAGGCCCCATAGTAAGTGGTAATCGACCTTAGATTTCACTCCCATTGACCATCCTTTGGTGATAAAGGGACCATTGTAAGTGCACATTAAGATAAATCTACAAAATAATTTATTTTTTTTTAAGATTTTATTTATTTATTTTTAGAGAGGGGAAAGGAGGGAGAAAGAGAGGGAGAGAAACATCAATGTGTGGTTGCCTCTCACGTGGCCCCGACTAGGGGCCTGGCCTGCAACCCAGGCATGTACCCTGACTGGGAATCGAACCTGTGACCCTTTGGTTCACAGCCCGCGCTCAATCCACTGAGCTACGCCAGCCAGGGCTTGATCTACAAAATAATTTATTTTCTTTTTTATTTCACTGTCTTATTTGTAACAATTTAAACTGTTCTTGCATCTGGCAAAACACATTTTTACTTGACATAAATCAGAATTAATAATAACACTGTCATCTCTTATTAAGAAAGACAATTCCCCCCCCAAACTAGGTAAATGATTGATGGCAAAAGCTAATGATTAAAAACTTGGGAGAAAGGATCACATTCTTTTTGAAGTACTTTGCATTTGCATTTGAGAAATCATTTTACTATTACGGTTTCATCGGAACTACACTCTTATTTGACAGTTTTTTAAAATGATTTCTTGAGGCCTTAAAGTAGTTGTGAAATTGGTTAAGAATGGCCTCAGGAGTAATGGTGACCAACTGCTGACTCGCTTTAGAAGCAGATAGCAAAACAAAAGTGATTAGGTGATAGTGACTGGTGTTTTAAATAACGTAGTTATTTAGAATTGTAAGTAGAATTGAGTGCCCTTTGAAAGCGTTTGGAATCTATGTACAAAACAAAAGGAAAGGACTTGGCAGCGGTTGTGGAAGACGATTCTCTCGGATCCGAGGGGAGCGTCCTGTGCGGCTTCCATGTTGTACTCTTAAAAGGAATGCGATGGTAATTTAAAGGAGAAAAACATTTAAAAAAAATTTTTTTAAAGGAAATGGGGCGTGCTGCGTACTTCCTTTCCACCCCTTCCACTTGCGAGAACGTGGACAGGGTGGTGAGCTTCGGAGCTGCCGCCGTAGGGTACCAGCCTCCAGCCGCAGGCGGTTGGGGGGCAGAGCTGCACAGGAGCGAGGGCCTGGGTCTCCAGTCCGAGGCGCTGCTATGCCGGCCACCTTGGTTAAGCCATCACTGTGCCTGGCTTTTGGTTTTAGTTTAGTAGTAACCGATCCTGTTGCTAAACTTCGCTCTATAAAATAAAATAACTTACCCACGGCAAAAAGCGCAATAAACAAAGTCACACTGTAAGCCTCACATTTCCTGGGGGAAATGGCGCTCAAGTTTTCCAAAGGCCCATTTTCCTAAGTGCGTCTGGGCAGGAAAAAAATTACACGCCTTCATGAAAAATCAGCTAGAAATTACACACCGATTTCCCAGGAAAATAAATAGATATGACTCATGAAAATAAGAAAACAAGGTGCTCGTATACTAATAGGAAAAAGAAATGGAAAGTAAACCTGCACTATCGTTACCGAACGGAAAGGGTTCGTCCACCCGGCGCTGGCAGAGCCCGACACTGGACACTGGGAGCCGCAGTGGAGGGACGGGCTGTTTTGTTGGTGAAGGGCGCTGTGGAGGAGAACGGGAAGCTAATGCTCAAAAACCCGACCTTCCTTCCCCAGGGCGTGGACGCGACAGATCGGATGGGGCAAAAATCACCAACACCGTGGGTTCGGGGCTTGGGGTCGTGCTGGGAGCTGCTTAGTCAGAGGTGAAGTAAGGGTAATTAATAAAGCATTTCCTTAGGTCTGGAGGTCAGCTCTGAGGTCTGTTCCGGTGTCTCTGTCTGGCTTCATGAGGTTGTTCCACCCTAGGGCGCAGAGGTTGAAGCATAACTTAGGTCAAGATGTTATCTTCAGTCTGCCAGAGGTCCGGCCGTGTGACCCTTAGTCAGGTCCCTGCTCCTGTCTGTGGTGCTTCAGGGACTGCTGCTTATTGGGGAAAGGCTGGGTCTCTGAGGGACGTGTACAGGGTAGGCAGAAGTAGGTGTGAGGTTGTGAGTACATGGAACAGTTTATTCCTGTATTATTGTTGATTAATTATTGAATTATTTTCCATATGAGCAACCATAAACCTACTTAGGCTCATCCTGTATGTATGTGTGTGTATATATATCTATATACAGAGAGAGAGAGAGAGATAGGTAGATAGATACGATTTCCAGAGCTAGGATTTAAGGCTAAATTTAATCAAAGTCACAAGGACCCTCGGTTTCAATGTCATTTTTATCAAGCAAATTGGCAAAACCTCAAAAGTTTGATTGAAAGCCTCCCTGGTAGAAAGCCCTGTGCCCCTGTGGCTCACCAACCCCCGCGCCCCCCCCCCCCCCCCCCCCAGGTCTGCTCCAGCTGCCCCACTCTGGCCTCCTCGCTGGGCGGTGCCAGCCTGCGGCCCTTGTGCTTACACTGGAGCCCCGCTCTGCCCTCTGCCGGGAAGGCTGGTCCCTCTGGGACCCAGTTTGCCAACTCCTCTTTTTTGCTCAAAGGTACTCTTCTCAGCGAGTGTGTCCTGACCACCCATCGGGAACTGCCACACCCCACCCCCTTTTCCCTTACCCTGTGCTACTTTTTCCTCTAGAGCCCCGATTTACAATTCTCCAGTTTATTATTTATTATCTGTATTATCCTGCCAGAATATAGCTCCTTGCGGGAGGGGCTCTTTTCTATGGTTCCCTGAAATACTCTAAGCACCTAGAATAGCCCTCATCAGAAAATTGTTAAATAGTTGTTAAGTAAATGTAGCACAGCACAGGAAGTCTGGTCAGTAATATTATTATTATATTATTATTATTATTATTATTATATATCTATTATTATAACTGTGTATGGTGGCAGGTGGGTACTAGAAATATCGGGGAACACTGTGCATTATATGATTTATAGCATAAGCTTCTAACCACTATGCTGTACAACTGAAACTAATACAAATAATAATATTAAATGTAAACTGTAATTGAAAGATAAAATTTAAAAAATAAAAATAGAAAAAGAAAGTCATCTGTTATGTTAGCTACCCTTCAGAGATAATAAACATGTATTGTTTTAAACTGCTAAAAAATGTAACAAACTACTTTAGTAAGGCTACAGGGAAGCAAGTGGGCAAATAAGTTTTAACCACCTGTGGAGGATAATAGACAGTATTTATCAGAATTACAGTGTATGTACCCTTTGGCCCAACAATTGTACTTCTAGTTACTGGTTACGGTTGTAGTTTTTATTTAGTTTTTTAAAAATAATTGCATACGATTAGAAACAACTAAAGTGACTGAGTAAGGGGTGGTTTCTATCAAATATGGCACATTCTGATGAAAGATCTGTAAGATTTAGCGTAGAGGAAAGAATACTGTAGAGTGTGCTGTCTTTTCTGTAAAAAGAAAAAAAGATGGTGGAGGGGATGAGAATATGTGTTTATTTTCACGTGCATATGCGTAAAGAAATTCTGGAAGACTATCCAGGACGTGTGGTGGGGAAATGTGGGCGCTTGGTGCGCAAGGGGAAGGGTTGGAAGGCCAGGTTTCGGTGTTGACCTCTTCGTGTTTTCTGTTTTCTGAAGCAACAGGAAGTATTTTCAGTTCAAAGAGTTAAGCTAAAAAATAAAACTAGAAATGGTAAGTGCTGCATATCTATGAACATTTAAAATATTTAAATGCACTGAATATATCTTTAGCTTATTTGAGGGACAAAATAATGTAAAAAATGATTCCAATAGTCAAATAATGGTATTTTTAGGACAGGTTTTATGCTATTTCATTGTACTTTATGATTCTGAAAGTAACATGGGTTCTTTACTTTTTTGCTACATGTTTTGATTTTTTTTTATATTGTTATAGATAATCATCTGATTCCATTTTCTTTTCAGTCCTGATGATATTGGGACCTGCTGGTACATCCTTCTTTCCGGTTCTGTGTTCATTAAGGAGTCCATGTTTCTTCCAAGAAGCAGGTATGGTACAGACATTCTCTAATAGATTATCCATGGAGCTTGAAATCCTTTTGCAGAATTCCTTTCCCTCCCCGGTTCCTCTTCCAACATAAAGCAAAGCCATGCCTTGGGGTGTTAATACACAGATCTTTAAGAAAGGGCTGTTTAACGTTATAAACACTGTTCCAATCTCTTTAACAAAGGGCAAGAACAAAAGACATGCTGGTGACGTGTCCATTTGCTATATGAACATGTCAAGCTAATCTAGGACACATTTATTCATAGGGAATAAAATCTGCCTCTATGACAGGCGATCTCGTAAACATCTATAGAGAGGAAAAGAAAGTTCATCGAGACCACTTGGGACTGGAAATGGAAAGTCAGGGACTGTCGTTGACTTTTCTGCCTCTCAGGACCATATGGTCTCTCATTTTTGCATCTGTCTGTGGATTGGCTTCCTGCTCTCTAAGGCTATTAATGTCTTTCTCCCTGTGACTTTGGCTTGTATGTGCCAACTGTTGATTTATGACCTTATGTCCCTAATGTTTACACCATTTGACTATAGTGCCTGTGCCTTTTCTTTGGATTCTTCAGGCTACAGTCTGATTGGCTTGGCTTGGGGCCGGTGTGTTCCAGTTCCGATCAGCTACAGCCAAAGAGAGCTGGGCCTCATCTGTTACAAAAGTGGCTGGCTGTCTGTGCTCGGGTCCCAGACTGAGGGTATCAGCTGTTTTTCCCAGTTGTGTGTTTTTCACAAATAAATACTTTTATCTTGACTGAAGATTTAAAGAATTTTAAACAATTACATGTCTTTATTTAAAATTACCAATTACATATTTTATTTAAATTGACTAAATCTGTTAAAAGACCAGTGCTCTCCCTCTCCCTGCTCCTTGCCTTATCTGTATATAACCTAGCCTAATATTAAAATATATTCTTGCCAAACAATTCCGAGTGGGTCAAGGACATGTTCAGAACCTATTTTAGAGATGTGAACAAACTTTCATGACAAGGCAGAGTGGGTGAGATCGGGAGAGGTAATTCAGATGGTGCTGGGTGTGGTAATAGAAGGCACGGAGACGCCGCCGCTGGCGGCCAGAACGGCAGCGAAGGAGTGCCAGAGGCCCACGGCGTCTGCTGGGAAACAGTCTCTGGTGCAATTCCCCGGCCTGCCCGCCCTGCCACTTCTCCGAGATCAGATTGGCAGGCGCTGTTCTCTTTGGAACGGGGCCCCATGAGGGCAGGAAGCTCAATGGCCTGTTTGTTTGCTATTCTTAGAGTAGCAGAAGGGACAGGAACAGCAATTGTGTCAGCGATGGCAGGAGGAGTAATAGAAGTAGGAATAGTTGTAGTAGTCGTAAAATGGGGATGGAAAATTAGCTAAGGCTTTGATAGTGCTTTCTCTTTGCCAGTCACCATTTTAAATGCTTTATACATGTTGAATCATTTAATTTTACAACTGTCTTTTGAGGCAGATAAAATTGTTACCTGCATTCTGACTGATGAAAACTCTGGCAGCGTAGACTTCGTAGAATTCTGTCTAGGAAGCTTGGAGTGACCCTGTGAAACAGCCCCTGTAACTGCAGAGTTCTCTTTCCCAGGGAGGGGAGTGGAGAGCTGAACAGCAGTGTTGCCCACTCCTCCAGACCGAGGACCTGCTGTGGGTCCTTTGTGGAGACTACGCCTACCTCTATTTCTGAACTTGGAAGAAGGGGTAGGCAAAGCGTATTTAAGGACTGGCATGTTTTAAAAATTACGTGTCATTTTAATGTGAAATGTAATAATAATATAAATATAAATGATCAGAGATTAAGAAAAGGAAAAAACATCATTTAAAGTCTCTCATCCAGGATAATCAATCTTTGTTATTTCAGTGTTTTTCCATATATTCTTACATAGACATTCTACATGCTAAAGAATGTATTCTATAAACAATTTAATTTCTTGCTTATTTCAGTTAATAGGTATATGTACATGCATTGCCTCATAATATTAAACACTCTGTAAAGATTTACTCTTTATACATTTTTTATTTAATGTTCCATTTTTGAACTTTCCATAATTTAGTTAATGATTATGAAGGGTAAATTATGCTATAATGAGAGCGATTTCAAATTGATGCATTGTAAAGAGAACAGAGGTTAGCGACTTTCGAAACACCTTGTTGCAAGGTCTGTGGTTCGAACTTAGTCCGTCCGCCAAGCCGCTAGCACAGTGAAGAGCCTGCGGTGGTCTTTTTTTGACAAGCGGCCATCCTCAGCTAGTCAAGTGACAGCTTGTTCTAACTCGTGGAAAGGAACCTAATGTTCAGAAAACTGTTGTTCTAAGGACTTGCAGTTCAGACCTATTTCATGAACACATGTTTTGGACTCTATGTCTAATTATTTTAAAAGATGACATGAGTTACTCTTTCTCTGGCTGCATGTCAAATGCTTGCAAGTCAGTACTTTAATGGGATGAAGGAAGGAATGGTGTTTCAGACTGAATGACAAGCCAGTGCTATATATAGGCTATTCCTTCATGCTGCACCTGGTGACATTTGCTCTCTCCAAGTTGTTTGTTTCCTTTGGAGATGTTGCCTTAGGAATAGTGCTGAGACTGTTTTAATATGAAAGTGTCTCAACTGGTACTATGCTAAAGGTTGACATCAGTGAGTCATTTCTATTTCTCTGTCCAGAAAACACTGAGGTTTGATTAAAGAACATGGCTTAGGTGTTAGTGCTGGTCTGCTGGTTTTATAAAATAACTAGTTCACAGGTAATTCTCCATATTTACCATGTTTTTATCATGTTAGCCTAGAAATTGGTTCTCAGTATATATGATGAGTACTTTGATCAGTCTCTTGAAAATTTCAACTCATTTTGACAGGTAATTCACCCTTAACAGTTAGTTACACATCAAAGTACTTTGAACAGCAGTTTCATAGTTTTAACAAGTTTTCCTGAAAGTGCTTTGACACCTGATGCCATCACGTGAGAAGGGTGTTACACATTGCAGAGAATCTGTCATTTGGCTTCCACTTATCATTAGCTTTACTACATTTCTCAATTGATGCAAGTTCGCATTTGGTGGTTTCATTATTTAAAGAAAAATTTTCATTTCCTTTTTAGATAAAGAGATAATTTTGGTTGCATATTTTTACTTGGGTTGTTCAAACATGAATGTTATTCCTTGGTGAGATTTTTAACATTTATTTAGCATCTGACTGCCTGTGTGACTTTCAGTGACAGCAAGTCCCTCTTCCCACTCTAAGCAATGCCAGTGATGAAAATGTCGTTTTTATGAGTTTTATTGTAATTCTATTAGATTTACCAAGTTTTGAAACATCAGTATTTGTATAAGCATCTATAATGTCACTTTTAATATTGTTATATGTAATGTTGCCCTAAGATGGAGCTAAACTCTTTATTTGAAGTACAACTTTTATTCTTGAAGCAATGCATGATTTACAGTTATATTTTTCTTGAAGTCTTATTTAAAATATATTTCGGTTCTTTGTATGAGCAGAAAGATCGTGAACAAAGGTAATTTAGGAACGCAGCAAAAGTTGTTCTGATTTTCATTTAGGAAAATGCCAGAGGGGACATTTGCCAGCGATGGTATCCAAGTGGTATAAACTCTGTGTTTCTCCAAGCCTGTAGGCAAAGCAGTGTGGTCACTACCTTGAGCAAGTTGTGTGCCGCACGATTCTCTGACATGCTGTGTCTGTGGCAGGCAGAGGTAGTGAAGTGTCTTGTAAGGGAGCTCCCCCACCCACCTAATTTTTTCAAAGGCGTCATTTGCAATAGCAGTGGGGCTGGAAAGCAATAGAGGAAAATAATCTTGTGTAAAGTTGTAGGGTAGAAAATGGTTTTCTTAATGTATTTTTGTTTCTAACCTAAGGGCAGGACAATATTAATAATGTTTATTGCTCTACTTTGCTCTAAATCAGTGTATTTAAGGCACTGCAATAAAAATTGTTACATACTTTAAATTTTCTCACTTCTAAAACTGCCCAACTTTATAAGTGCTGAGGCCTATTTTATAGTTAAGTCATAGTATAATAACTTAGATTAATGTTATTTTTGGTCTGCTGGCTTCTTTGAAAAGTTGAGAATTCTAACTTAGGTATTAAAGATAGGCTTGGACTATAACTTTCGACTTGCTGTTTGGATTATTTGTTAGAGAAGAAATAGTTTGCCTAAGTTGTATGTTAACTCATGGAGTTAGAATCATTTCCTACTAATATATAAGTCATTTTTACATCTATTTGCAAGAAAAACAGAGTACTAGCTATTGAACAAAGCATTGTTATTATACACATGCCTCTTCGAATTTATCTTGGTCACGATCCTGGAAAACAATCACTGCTATTAAAATGTTGAACCTGGTTTTCTCAATAGACGCAGTTTTATCATAGAGGCCTCCAAGAAAGGGCCTTTTAATAAAAATGGCCGTGCACACCATATTTAATCATGAACAATACCTTTATTGTTCTGACAGTAAAAAACTTTCTATGTTTTCACAAATAGAGCAATTAGTAAAGAAGCTCTTCACTTCCTATCAATGTGTGCCCGGGTAAGGGCCATAAGGTTGAAGGAAAAGATAAGCCTGGGCTGGCCAAGAGTCTAGGAAATTGGAAGATGCCAAGAGAAGGGTTGAAATTAAACCTGTAAACCTGGGAGCCAGAGGGCCTAGGCACAAAGACCTATACGGAGGGGTGGCACTTTCAGTGCAGCAACGGGCAGGTCTAGCTGCAAGGTTGTGTCAGGGGCAGACCTGTATAGGCTGTCATCTGTGCATGCGCGCAGCAAGCGTCGAGTGAATAGGCTCGGAACTGGCCGGCACTGTCTGTGGAAACTGATGAAATGCCATCAAAAGTCAGGATCGGTTGATGGGCCCCTTTCATATTTATGGGTTACTCCGTCCCATTCTAAAATAGGTTTGGTACGGTTCAGTTCTGAGGCATATGTCTATGTTATTTAATACATTAATTGAAACTTGTATTAAGTCCTATTTACTGTGTGGTCTCTGCATTAAGGTTTGGAGCATACAGAGAAAGCAAGATGGTCTACTCCCTGCTGTCATGTAACTCAATACCTGGTTGGGGAGATGAGGCAACTTTTCCTCCGTGAAACAGGAAAAGTTGCCCAGGTGTCATGAAACAGTACAGAACAAATTGATAGAGCAAAGACTTCTGAGAATGCAAAAGCCCTTCAAAGATAGGGGTAGGTATTTTAATGCAAGTGCATGGTAACCGAGAGTGGCTTTAACTTAAGGAAGTGCATTCTGAGTGGGGCTTATGGTTTCGATTGCCCGGCGGTGGTTGGAAGTGAAATCTGGACATAGTACAGAGTGTAAATGAAGGCAGAGAAGTAGGGCTGAGGGAGGGCCATTCAGACATAGGCACGAGAATAGGAGCAGGTTATCTAGAATCAAGTGCAGTTTCGGGCATGAAGTAGTTGGGAAAGCGCTGGTGATGTTGGCATTAATGAGAGGCCCGATTTACAGAGCTGCATATCTTGGCTGGAGTGTTGGTAAATCAGGTCTCAGGTAACATTGGCAGGAGGGGGAGAAACATGCACATCACTTATTTTTACCATGTCGGCTGAGTCCATTGGCAATTAGTGCTTCTCTTTTATTGATACCAAATATGTCCACAATTTAAAAATGAAAATTACGCTGTGGTACTCTCGATGATCATATTTTAAATTAGAGCTGGCAGCTTTAATGAGGGTAAGTGGGGAAACAAGACATTTAACTAATCAGTTCTGAGAGGCTGAAATACTATTCTCATTGTGATTCGCATGACAAACAATGAGCTACTTGAGTTTAAAAATCACAGGCCTCCTTTATGCTTGCCCATGCTACATGATATGGTAATTGATTGCCCTGAGAACTTGGTAGTTCGTACAGTAATGGAAGAGGGTGAAACAAGGGATGGATGACTCTGTGTGTAGCTGGGTCTGATGGTGCATTTAAAGACTATTCCTTATTCCCTGCAAAGAGCTCTGTAGGATTAGAAAGCTATGCTCTTGAGAGAGTATAAATTTGTTATAAATCATGTGACACCTTATTGGAAAAGGGAGCATGGCATTTTAAAAATAACTCACTGGTGAATTATGCTATGGAAGGGCAGGTAACTTTACTGGACATTAGATGTATCCAAAAAGTGTGAAGAGAAATGAGGATCAGCGTTGTGGAAATTGTGCGTTACAGGTGGGATTTACCTTCAGGTGTAGGTGAAACTACAGCGATTTGGGCACAGATTGTAAGCATTGAAAGGAAAGAGTGGTTATTGAAGAAGAAATGGGGGGAAAAGCTACAGATTATCATAAAAGTGTCCTCACTGAGTTTTAAAAATGATGTATTGGTCCTAAATACCTTCCCTCCTACCATGCGGAGAAACATGGGAAAAAACAGAATTAAATGAGGTGATACATAAGTTTTCTTTATAGCCAGCACTATTAGAAGTTGTTTATTTCTTTAAAAGAAAAAATTATCCCTCCCTTTCCCTTGAAGAGAAAACAGAAGACTTTGTTTAATTCATATTTGGAATGACCTACAGTTAGTGGATAATGTCTGAATGAGTGAGCGCTAATAAGTTGTACAAGAACTGCTTACCTCAGGCAGTGTCTCATACCACTCATTATCACATTTTTTTTGAAGAAGTAGGTGTTTGGGGCCTGTATGTAATTGGCCAGATAATGGAAATAGTCATGGAATCGTGGAAATGTTATGTCTATTTTAACTTAAAAATGTTTAACTTGATCTACACATATAAACATAAATGATAACCGAATATAGAGTTGGATTGAAATATATACAAATATGCACAAATACATCTTTCTTGTGTGTGTGTGTGTGTGTGTGTGTGTGTGTGTATCAGTCACACACAGGGTTGGCCTTGACTGTTTTCTCCTGTCTTCTACAGTTATTGCCACCCACCTCCCACACCTAATCAGCGCAGTTTTAAAAAAACTTGACATACGTGTATCAAGGCTGCCAAAGTGTTCTGCTTCATATATTTAGTAATCATTAAGTTAAAGAGATAGCTATCAAGAATGAATGGTAATTGTATGGTTCTTTTAAAATATTGGTGTGTAAAATCTAATCACCACAAGAGGTAGTGTCCTGAAAACTTCGTATCTTAGGAGCCTTGTTTACCCAGAGGATTATCAGAAGTGATGAGCAAAATGACTAGAGCTGATTTCTAGAATGCAACATTACCCTAGGCTATTAGTTGTTTCTTTTCAAGAGAGTCCTTGACTTGATGCTTAATTGATATTAATGAGCCGTTCTGTCCTGACCTCTCTTCTAAATTGCTCACCTGCAATCCTTTGTGTGCACATCCTTCTGTCTTACTCCTTCATCCTACAAATAGTAAGAGCCCTTTACATGCTTGCTTAGAGTCTGATGCTGAAACACACAGAGATTGTGCTTGTGTCACCAGAGCTGAGAGATTAAACGGTGCTGTGAGAACGAAGAGTGGTCAGCTTGTCTGGTGCTGCAGGGACATTCACTCAGTGATGTGGAAAAGGAGACAGGACCTTTGTATTTAGCAACCTGGAAGTCAGAGGTGGCTTGAGGGAACACACCAGCCACAGTGCAGTGGCGAGCCAGCTGAGGAGACAATGGGGAGATAAGAGCTGGCCAAAGAGAGATTTCGTCATTTTGGGGAATTTTACTCTGAAGAAAAGCAGGGAAATGGGGGTAGTGGCTGGGAGTTGTGAAATCAAGAGGGATTTGTTTCTTTAAAATTAGAAGCTGCTAGTGCGGGTTTATATGTTGGTGGAAATGATCCAGTAGAGAAGAGTAAATAGATACAGCAGGAAAGAGGGGAGGTCATTGCAGGAGTGGAGGAAACCCACCAGGTGGAGAGCTGTCAACTTTGGGAAGAAAAAGCATCATCACCCTTTTACACGGATTTAGGATAAAAGGTTTGGTCTGTGCGTTTGGGAGTTCGATGGGAGGGATTTAGGAGTCGTAAAAAGAGAGAAGTCATTGAAACAAAGATAGTGCCAAGTGCCTGTCTGATATTTGTTGTCATAGACAGATGTCTGTGTGTGCGTGTTTATGTTTCCTATCCACTTCCAGCTTTTAGGGGTTAAGCCTGGAGAAGGTGGGTGGTTGGGCATTGCTGGAGTCTGTACTTTGCCATTTGCAAACACTACAGGAGAGAAGGTGCAGGAGCCAAAGGTGTGTGTGGAACACCTGCCTGTATCTTTATGTGAATTTGCTCCAGGTCCCTTGCCTCTAGATACCGCATCTGGAATGCACCAGGCACCGGCACACCGCCTGACCCGATACTTTTCCTGTCCCCAGTGGCTTTAATGAACGGCGTGTCACCAACTGTGGAAATTTCTGTGAGTCTCAGTGCTGCCCTCTCCTTTGTCCCCTGACAGTTGGTTTTTTAGTGAACAACAGTTGAGGGTTAGAAATGACAGTATGGAGCGAGTCAGCTGCCCCTCTCACCTCTCCGCAGCCTTTGTTCCGGTGTCACCTGCTCTACTGGAGTAGCTCCCCACACGCCTCCTCTCCTTCCACCGTGTCTCCATGTCATTGTTAAAAAGCACTGACCTTTTCTTGTTGATCCCTTGCATAGTGAGCTTAATTGTCCTCCAGCTACCGAACAGATACAACCCAGGCTCCTTAGGGAGGAGCATTGGGCAGCTCAGATGTGTTTCCAGCCTACATTACTCCTTCCACCCTCCGCAGTTACGCAGGCTAATGGTGGCCTGAGCGCACCTTCCCCAGACTCCCTGGGATGTCCGCCTCATTGTTGCCACCTGTACCCTCACCCTCTACCCACCCACCACATTTTATTTACTTTGGGAGCCCTATTTTTGTATTCCTGTCAGATCAATCCTTTGATATATGTACCAAACTAAGATTTTTCAAGGACATGGTCTGTATAATGTATATTTGCTTCCTCAGTGTGTAGCACATAGCAGGCTTTTAATAAATATTTGTTGAATTCATTAGTGGTTCAGGATTCTATTTTAACTTGCCCTTTAAAAATCACTTCAAAGAAGATTTTAATAGTATTATGCTAACATATTCACTTTGAAAAAATAGTGATTCAATAACCCATGATGTATTGGGTGTCAGGTTAATGTAGAAAAGAAAAGTCAGGGTAAAGATGAAGCTGCAGCCTAATGGAAGGAGTCTGGGGCAAGTTCATGAGAAGCTAGTACTAGTCCATCTGCGCAGGGGCGCCGAAGAAGGGGGAAAAGGCAGCTGGATATCATTTTGCTACTGTAGCAAAGTTAGTTTTGGCTGCATGAAACAGTTGCATAAACACAGCAGGAGCTTCTGTTTCTCTGCTCTGCCAGGGCCCTGGAGGTAGTAGGTCCAGGATGGTCTGGTGGCTCCAGATTACGAGCTTCCATCTTTCTTCTCTGCTTCAGGGGCATCAGCTCACAGCGCAGGGTGACTGCTGAACTCCGCTAGCAGGTCTGTGGTGGAAGCTAGAAGCAGGAGGAAAGGCAGACGAGCAAACGTGTTAACTTCCACCCAAACTGGATTTTTTGGAAACATTTCTTTTTATAGCTCATTGTACAGAATGTAGTCAGATGGCCACTTCAGGCCACCCAGGAGCGTGAGACACGTAGTGTTTTATTCTGAGATGCAATGTGCCCCACTAAAAATAGTAATTTAAAAATACCCTTCTAAGGAGAAAGAGGAGAATGGATGTTTGGAGTAGACAACCAGCAGCCTCTATTCTACTTGCTCTTTAGTTTTCCCTCACATTCTCTTAGTTTGTCAATCACCTTTCTTTGCAAGATCCTCCTTCTCCTCACCCTGGGCTCACACTCTTCATGAGCTTAGCTGCACTCCTTCGGGTCTTACATCATCTACAATTCCTATTTGTCCTACCTCAGGTTCACTCAAGTCCAGGTATTCCCATGACACATTAAAGATTTTTAAGACTATTCTGGGAAAGAGTTACAATAAGGCAAATAAAATGATAAAGCACATGAACCTGGTTTGACTAGAGTTGATGTATTGAAGGGAGAATTTAGTTGCAGTTGATGTGATTATATTTTGTGTTAACTTTGAGATAAGATTGCTCTCTAATAAAGGAATAGAGTAAAATATGTAAATGAAAAAATGGGATATACTGAAATGTTCTTCCTTCAGGGATTCATTGTACTTTTCTGCTTTAGTACAAAACAGCTTCATCCTGGAAAGCTAACGTGAGTTTAGCATTTTTTAGACCACCCCTGCCCCCTTTTAAATCATATTCTGATGTGATACCTGATGCACAGAACAAAACTGTTCTCTGGAGAGGGAGTTCAATTGCTAGATCAAGTTGGGAATTTGGTTGCTATAACTACAAGTTCACAGATGTGCTGGACATAAATGCAAGCTTTCCTAGTCCTTGGAATGCAGGCTGTTGTAGGGCCTTAACAAAGTAAGTAAGTAGCCTTCCAGAAGGGGACTTTGCTGTTTTTGTGTGCATAGTTGACGTGATATCACAGGTCATTTGAGGCTTGAGGTGTTCAGTCGGGGAATTTGTCATTTATGATCCTTGGTGTAAATGAGTGAGTTCACCTTGGAACTCCTTCTTTGCAGTAATGTTTGGATTTCTCTTGGATTTCTTGGATTCTCTTGGATTTCTCTAAAAATTATTGGTTTCTTTAGATATTTCTTACTTTTGCAGAAGTAAAGGTTATTATCTTTCATAAAGGTTTTAAAGTCTGATGTGTGTCTGTCAGTGAAATATACAGTATTGTGTTTCTCGGTAAAGTGTTTGAACTGTTTGCTGCTAGGTGTGAAGAAATTTGCCACCCTTGCTTGTGCCACAGTTGTTTGGGGGAGAGGGGGGATTGGAGGAGTGTGTGTGTCACTGTTTTACCTTATGAGTTTGAAGTCTCTTACATATATAGCAACTAAGTTTGTTTTTGTTCGAAGAAGCATCCTTTCAATGTTGGGAGCACTAACAAACTAACGAGGGGACGGACATGGGAATCACATTATACTTGTTGAAATTGGAACGTCTTTATAAAACTGAAATGTTTAATTAGTCATAGTTCAGGGATCCTCCATTTTATTTTTATCATTGATTAAATTTTATATACATGCACACATATAAATAATATAGATATATTTATATATAATTAAATATATGTTAAAACCAACAAAATCATATTTGCATGTTAAAATAAGTATTTTATGTTATTTATCCAACTTTACTTTTTGGATGTACTGAAAATTGTTTAAAAATAATACTCAATAATAAAACAATTGAAATATATAATGTGAAGTAATAGCTTAGACATGTATATATCAGTTTGTGTTAGAATTTAAATACAATATGGACTTTAACACTATCTACTTAATATTTATTACTGATTAGAATATGAAGTTAAATCCAAAATATTAAAAATTACTGGTTTCTTTAGATATTTCTTACTTTTGCTGCACATTTATGGTTTCAGAGGAGTTATATGTTTTTACAATTAAATATAAAAACCAATTTTTTGTATTGAACATTCATATATTATAGATCTACATAAACATTAAGTAACTATTTTCTTAGTTATACCTTTGCCTAAATTTTTTTAGTCAGATATTTTAGATCAGGATTTTTTTACTATATTTTTTTATCGATGGCTTACTTTGTTTTATAGCTCTGATTTGAACCGCTTAGTGTGTTAGATTCATTATATATAACTGTTACACTCAGAAACAGACTCATAGATTTAACTTATATGTGGAACCTAAAGAAAAATAGAAATGCACAAAATGGAATCAGGCTCATAGATGCCGGAGCAGACCGGTGCCTCTGGTGGCGAGGGCGGGGCTCTGTGAGCAGGGTGCAGGGACTGAGACCCGGAAAGTGAAGCCTAGGGAAAGCAGTCGGGAATATTGGGGTAACTCTCCGTGGTGCCGGCTGGGTGCTGGAAACGTCAGCGGGGGGGACACTCAGTGAGGCCTACACCATGCTGCACACCTGAAACTAATGCAGAACAGTGCTGAGTGTAAACGGCAATTGAACGAGATTGTTTTGATCTAAAAGAGATAACTTTGTTGTTTCTTGATTAAACACTTTTATATAATTAAAAAAATTAGGCCTGTGGTCAAAATCTTTCAAATACTTATTTTTTTTTTTTAAAGTTCTTTTTTGGGTGAACACACAATGCAGTACACAGAGGATGTATTATACAATTATACACTTGAAGCCTATACCATTTTATTAACCAATGTCACACCAATACATTCAATTAAAAACAAAAGAAAAAGAAAAATAAATAAGTAAAAATTAATTTTTGCTTCATTAAGGTGAATTTAGAAAATCATCATTGAGTATTTATACTTAATTCAGTTTTTCAAATAGGAAAACTTTAGGTTTAGAGTAATTCATTTCATTGGTCTAAATCATATATATTCCAGGATTTTTATGTGTACATACATCTCAGAGGTCTTCTTCTGGAATGATGGATTACATGGTATAAAATAATAAATAATTATTATTATGAATATTGAGGCCATTTCAGTTTACCGCTGTGTCCCTTGATCTTGAATTTTAGCATAATTTTGGAAACACAATGAGGCGTTTCTGTGAATAGGGTCTTCAGGTTTCATAATCATGACCAGTCACACCAATCATTACATAGTATTTTCACAGAAATAGAAGCTAACAGGTCACATGGGGGATTAATTTAGAAGGATTAATTGATGGAACATAGTGACAGAAGTTAGAGACGAGGGAGAATGCAGAGTAAAAGGTGATTCCCATGCTTGAAACATGGATGTCTGGCAGAGAGATGGTTTTGACAGCTATAACCAAATCTGAGGAGGATGAGTGGCTGGCTATCAAAGTTTAAATGAATGTATTGGTTTAGGCATGTTGTGGTGCATGCTCTGACAGGTGGGGAGAGATACAGGGGATGGGGAGAGATGATGCAGGCATCGGATCCCCTGAAGAATGTTGGGGTTATGGTAGGTTAGGGTGGAGTGGTAGGTAAGTAGAGAGGTTGTAGAAGCAAAACAAGAGATGCTTATGAGGACAGACTTTGGCAACTGAAATTGTACTTCACTGACCATCCCTGTGCAGAATTATCTCATGGCCTATTTTGAGCAAGTCATGCAATATGTAAGTAGAAGGCAGATTTCATAAGTCCTATTGAATTTTATAAGCGAATGTAGTATTAGTATTTTACAAAATATTAATTTGAAAAGAATGGTTTGGGTTTTTTAAAATTTTTGGTTTCTATGAACATTCAAGATCATCTATCTTTTTATGTGGACATGTGTTTTCATTACCTCTTGAATTAATAAATACCTTGGAGTGGAGTTGCTAAGAAACTGCCAAACTGATTTCCATAGTGGCTGTAACATTCCGCCCCGCCCCCCAGCAGATTCCGAGGGTTCTGGTTGTTCCACACTTCTCCAACACTTGATATTGTCAGTGTTTTAATTTTCACCACTGTAGTAGATATGTGGTGGTAATCTCACTGTGGCTTTATTATGATTTCTCTGAAGACAGTGTTATGGGGAATTTTTTTAAATGTTTATGGGCCATTCATATATTGTTTTTGGTGAAATGTTACTTCACCCATTTACAACACATTTAAAAAAATGAATTTTGCTCAGCAAAAAGATTGGATTGACTTGTAAGTGTTCTTTGTTTTCTGGATACAATTCCTTTGTGGGATATATTTTGCAAAAATTTCCTGCCAGTCTGTGGCTTGCTTTTTCTCTTGATTTTTTTTTATTTTTATTTTTTTAAATTAAATTACAGTTTACAGTCAGATGCTGGGGGTTGGGGGCGACTCCCGCCCCAGAGCAACACAACTCAGTCTGTGACACCACGTGAGTCATCTGCACCTTTACTCCAATGGCCCAGACAGCTGACTCTTCTGCAGGATGTGAGCTTGACATGGCGGGAGAGCAGGGAGGAGAGGGAGTTGGGCTATTGCGTTCCCCCAGGCTGATGCTGTGTGGGGGTTG
The DNA here is from genome assembly GCA_039655065.1 of Glossophaga mutica. Taxonomy (NCBI): domain Eukaryota; kingdom Metazoa; phylum Chordata; class Mammalia; order Chiroptera; family Phyllostomidae; genus Glossophaga; species Glossophaga mutica. The sequence goes on from CM077311.1 coordinate 89,854,454, forward strand.
TGCTCAACCTGGAAACTGGCTTCTGTGTGCAGTGTGGGAGAGGGACTCAGCACAGGGACCCTAGCAGCTCTCCACAGAGTCGCACAACCCAGTCTCTCCTCACACGAATCCAGTCTGCTCAGAGCTGCCTCTCTCCACTGGAGTCCAGAGTGAGTGGGCGCAAATGAGGTATTGTGTGCTGATCCATTAAGAGGGTGCCTGGGTTTCTAGCAGGCTCCTATCTCTCACTAGTGGACAGAATGTTGACTTACAACAGCCAAATGTTATGTGGGCTCGCTCCTCTTCTTGGACCAGGTGCTCTGGGCTGGGGAGTCCTGTGTGGGGTTAAGACTTCATGCCTCTTAGCGGGGACCTTACAGCTAAGATACCCTCTCAGATTCTCAATCTCAGTTGCCACACATTGGTGTGGGGCCAGCCCTTTTTGTCTCCACCCTTCCTACCACTCTCTATTGACTTCTGTAATACTCAGTTATAAGACTTTTGTTCAGCTAGTCTTCAGTTGGCCATTCGGGTTGATCGTACTATATTTTAGTTGCACGGTTTGGTCTTGGGAAGAGGGGAATGTAACTTCTACCTACTCCACCATCTTGAATCTCTCTCTACCTTTTTCTTTACTGTGCCTTTTAAAAGCAAAAAGTTTGCATCTTAATGATGTCCATTGTGTTAGTGTTTTCTTGTATAGATTGTACTTTTGGTGTCCTTTTAAAGAAATCTTTTCTTAACCTAATGGTTTTAGGTTTTAGTCATAAAGGTTTTTCTCATGTTTTTGTTCTAGAATATTAATAGTTTTAGCTTTTCCATTTAGGTATGAGATTCACTTTGATTTACTTTTTGTGTGTGGTGTAAGTTAAGGGTTGAGGTTTATAATTTTCCATACAGGTATTTAGTTGTTCCAGGACCATTTATCAAAAAAAAAAATGTATTTTTCTCATTAATGTGCCTTGGCACATTTCTTAAAATTCAGTTGACCATAGTTGTTTATGTCTATTTCTGAAATCTCTTATATTCTAAATTGATATACATATCATACCAATTCACACTGTCTTTGTTTGTGTTGTCTTACAGTAAATTTTGAGATTCTGTAGTTGAATCCCCATCTGTGTTCTTTTTTTTTTTTTTAAGATTTTATTTATTTATTTTTAGACAGAGGGGAAGGGTGGGAGAAAGAGAGGAAGAGAAACGTCAATGTGTGGCTGCCTCTCCTGTGCCCTCTACCAGGGACCTGGCCTGTAACCCAGGCATGTGCTCTGACTGGAAATCAAACTGGCAACCCTTTGGTTCACAGGCCGGTGCTCAATCCACTGAGCCACAACCAGCCAGGGCCCCATCTGTTTTCTTTATCAAAATTGTTCTAGCTTTTCTATGTCTTTGCCTTTCCATTATAAATTTTAAAATCAGCTTGTTAGTGTTAAATGTTGTTAAGATTTTATTGGAATTGCACTGAATTTATAGATCAATTTGGGAAGGCTTTCTATCTTATCAACATTGAGCCCTCCAAACCTTGAACATGGTGTACCTCGTAACTTGTTTAAGTCTTATATAACTTCCTGTTTCAAGGTCAGTACTGCTTTGTAGTTTTTAGTGTATAAGTCTTGCACATCCTTTATCAACTTTATTCATAAGGATTTTATTTTTGGTGATAAGTTGTAAGGCCATCTCAGTGTATATATAAGGGAAGATCTGAAACAAGGGTTCAACAATATTGCCAGTGTTACTTATTGGTAGAATTAGAAGGAAAAATTACCTACAGAATGAAATGAAACAAGATAAGTGTGACTCATGAAAAATGTTCATATTTCATCCAGTGCTTTACATAAAGTGACATTTTATTACCTGATATCTTTGTAAGACATTGCATACGTGAGAGTTTTTGCTTTTCCTTCTCAGAAATGTGTTTTTTTAACTTTCAAAAATTATGAATGCAGCATTGTCCAAGTGGCCTGAAGTGTTGTCCAAGTTCTCTCTCACAAAGACATGCCGATTATTTCAACTTCCGTTACCGTCTGAGTCAGGTTTTGGGGAGGCTGGTGCCTGGGCTTTGGTGCCATCCATATAAAACTAAAAAATATCAGATGTTTGGTTGGCATTCTCGAGATCTTACTTGATTCTTTAGGTCGACTCAGGTTTTTTTCTGGTTTAGGCCAACCACAGCTGTTTATTTGAATTCATCTACCATTTTTCTCGTTGACAAATTATGTAGATCAGTATGGTTATTTCTTAATGTAATTGTTTGTTTTACCTCTTTAATGAATTTTATAAAAATGAGGTCACTTTTAGGTAACATTGTAGAGCTAAGCTTCCTTGTCTCTTCAACACATACATGGTGAGCTGTGCACAATGAAGCGTGAACACTTAACCAAAGGCATTTTGGGTGAGGCGTGTGTCTACACGCTAAATAAGAATGCTGTTATGGACTATGACTTTTCTCCAAACTGAGCCGCTGCCATCTGCGTGCAAAGCACTGTGATCAGCAGAGACCTGGCTGTGCCACTGTGTGGACTGATAGCAGCAGATCAGTTTAGCTGAGCTGTTTGGTCACGAGGACAGAGCCACTACCAAAGTGGAGTCATCATCACTCGCGCCCCTGTCCTTTGCTGGTTTAGATTGTGGCAAGAGAGAAAAACTGCTTGCTCTCTTCGCCCCAGCACAGCTGAGGTAAGATCTACCTTTTTACTCTTGAAAAGAAAAACAAGAGGAAAAGCAGCCTCTTTCAACTTTTCACATGCTGTTTTGATTTAAATTTATGCTGGTTCTTTTCCACGATAATCCCTCAAGCCAGGTGTACAATTCAGCATTCCTTTTGTGGAAAGCAACATGTGTAGTGCAGCTTGGGTAAATTTGAATAACAAGACTGCACTGCTGAGCCCATCTAAGCATTTGACCTTGAAGACTCACAGGAGAGCAGACATTGCAGATTTTCCTACTTGCCCTTGATTTACAAGAGAGTAGATAATGAATTAATAGAAATTGATAAAGAGCGTCTGTCAGGCAGCCGCTGAGGTCATGAGGCTGGTATGCGGAAACAGTGCCCATGCAACATGCGTAGCACAGAACTGCAGCCAGGAAGGGCGGGCGGGTCATCGAAGCAGGAAATTAGCCGGCAGAAGGAATGTTGGCTCCCTGCTCCGGCTCCAGCCGCATGGCCTCACGGAGAGAAAGCACCCTGGGAAATGGGGAGCGCTCCCTGCTGCAGAGAAAAGAGCTCCTATCCTAGGAGGTGGCAGTGCCATCGTGCTGCTCCTAGTGCTTCAAAGATGCTATTGAAGACAGTGCAGGTTAGATTTCTTCTTTAAAGAATTTAAGATGGTAAATAGCAGCAATACCAAATGTTTAGTACTTCTGTCGTTCAATAGGCAACCGGCTACGGAGAAGTGAACAGAGGGGAAAATGACAGCTATGAGGCCTTGGCTTGTTTTTTTGTTTTGTTTTGTTTTTTTTTTTTTCCTGTGCTCTATTTTTATAAGCAAAGGTTAAACATCGAGAATCACTGCGCAGAGGGACAAACCTCTGTTAATTTGTGCAGGGTGATGATTGTTAGAATATCTCTAAATGAGCCTTGAAAGAAATTTAGGGACGCTTAAGTGTGTGCTTAGTTTTCCCAAGTAGTTACTACTGAAATATGATCCTGTTAAAGGCCATGCTTTCTAAACCGTTTGTAATTTACACGCAGCAGCAGCGTGGATGCGTGCTTGGGGTGTGCATGCTTTTTGTTTCAAAAAGCTGTTACTTTCTTTTTTGTTCCTGTTGAACTAAGGAGTAAGGATAAAATATTTAAAAAGATTAAATGCATTTTTATGTTAAGTCTCTCAAACCACTTTCTTCTTATATTTCCGTTAAAATTTATTCCTGTGTATTCTACTGATTTTTAAGAATGGAACGGATGCCATCAGCAGTTTCTTGTTAGTTTTTTTTCCCCTTAAAGTTAATTGCTCTGCTGTCTAAAAAATCATGTGAATTTTTTGTAAGTCCAAAATAAATATATAGATTTTTGGCTTAGGAGCATAATTCCAGTCATTTACTTAGATTTTAAAGGAGGAAAGTGAAATTTAGTAACTGCTTATCTTTTTCTAGAAAGGAACATATGAAAAATTTGTATCTTAGAGTATTCCACGTTTAATCCGTCGGTGCATTAGGATTGCCTGCCAGTATAATCTCCCTTTGATTGCTGTGTTCCCCCACAGGGTCTAGTCTGACATGAATAAGTTTACATTCCAGTACTGAGGCATTGCATTCCACTGGGCAGTTCTGACGTACAACAAGAATGCGGAGGCCCATACAAAGGGCAATTTTAGGGACACAGATAGAAGAGGCTTCTGTGCTCTGCAACCGCCTTTCGTGGAAACTCATATTGGTAGAAAGTGCTCTTGAGTCAACTCGGGTGGGGAAAATGTGGTCACAGAACTTAGAATGTGATGGTCTTACCAGAGTAAGAGCCCGCGACACCCTGTCTGGTGTGGCATTACCTTGTGGGTATTTATGAAAACTAGGTAAGACTTTATATTCTCAAACATTTTTCCCTTCTTGTTGTGTCTCTTGTAACTTAAAAGAAAGCTTCCCAGGCTATTCATTTTTTCCCCTCTATTTTGCATTATGGAGAAGGCGAGTTGGTTTTAGTAATTTTTTTTTTTTTTGTCTGCATATTTTTGGTATTATAAAGTCCATTCAATTTTGTACCTGTAAAAATGTTGAGTTTACTTTTTTTCAATTTTGGGAACAACTTGTAGTTCCTAATTTGTACTGTACTAAAGTTTAGCAAAAGTTTAATTTAACAGGAGTGAAACTGGATTGTTAAACTGTTTTTGGAGGCGCCATTCCTAAATTAGTTGTACTAAGAAAATACGAGCATTTAGGAATAATCTGCTTGTTATGCTGCAAATGATCTTTTCATTAATCATTTGCTGTGAGTTTTTTTTTTTTAATATCTCAGAGAACCAAGAGATGGACCCAAAGTGAATCCGCATCACTCTGAGTCGTCATCTTTGGTTGTTTAATGTAAGATTATAAGGACATTCTGAAGTACACTGAAGTTGAATACTTGAGGCCCCAGCTGTACAGTGTATTTACACAGAACAGGTTAGAAGGATTTAAAATATAGACTATAATATTTAAATTTTTATAGTATGTAGAACCAAAAGAAGACTGTCAGTATTCTTTAAAAATATATACCATACCTTTCTGACTCTCCCTGTCTCTTTCTCTCTGATTTTGTAACCTTTTAGGGAAGGCTGGTATCTAGTCTAGAAAGGGCTAACAGGGTTTTAAATATTCAGGCCAGGTCTCATTAATGGCAGTTACCTACCTGTTGCTTGTTTTTGAAAGACAGTTATTCATATATATGTATTCATATTTGTGTCTTGTACAATACATGTATGCACACATAGAAAGAGTGAAGCTACCAGAGGACTGTGATTAATTTGTAAAAGTACTTTAATTCAAGGTTAAAAAATAAGCCATGTCACTTTATCTTAAATTATTCTCTCTCTTTACTATTTCACTTTAAAAACTGATGTGTTTAGATTTTAGAAATATCTGTGTTTATCTTGGTCGTGGTGTTGTGAGTGTCACGTCAAAGAAGCCCATGTGGTGCTGGGGGAAGTCCAGGCAGCAGCCGTCCAGCCAGGCTCTCCAGCCAGGCTCGGGTCTGCAGGTTCGACCTCCAGGTCTTTGACTGTTCCAGGGTACCCTCAGGCTCTTGGCGGCCCTTTGTAATTTTGCCAAATTTGAATCACCTCCTGAGTTACAAAAGCTGATTTGTATTTTTCGCTCGACTAGCTAGTGAGTGAGCCTCGCCAGCCTCTGAGAATGCACCCTCCTAAAGAGCTCTCTTCCCGCCTGTCGTTGGGCTGGTGCTTTCTGCGTGAGCATGGTGCATGATAGTAGTGTTCACGAAGAGGCCCAGGAACTATTCCTCATCGATGCCAAGCTTCTAAGACTAGAGTTGACATTATTGAACGTGGATAAAGTCTATAACAGAAAGTAAGAGAAGGGGAGAGGTCAGTAATAAAGCCTGTTATTTCGGGCATCTGAGTTAACCGACTTTTGGGTAGGTTGGCTGAGTTTCTCCAGCTGTGAAATGAGCACTGAACTGGAGGGGCAGTTCTTGTGGGAAGAGTAGGATGGTATAGATTGTACATATTGTAATCCCTGGATGCCTTTTTCTAATTGTGAAGTATTTTAGGCCCTTTGTAGCATATCGGATTATGTCATACTTTCAGGTGTGAGATTGAAGGAAAAAAATACTGCGTTGCCCTTTACAGTATGATTTTTTTTTTCCAATTCTGAAACTATAAATTCCTTTTGGTTTTGTGATACACTTGCAGGAGGAAATATGATAATATTTTTATTAATCTCATGATGCTCACTGTTCTTCCTGTTATCAAAGCTTCTTTTGTACTCATCTTCCGGAGAATGCAAACTACTTAAGACTAGGGACTATATTTAGTGAGTTTTTTTATAGGCTCTATATTGACTACAGAGTTTATGTTGATTGTATAATGGGTCCAATGATTATGTGGAAGTAGAAGCAAACTTTTCTCTGTCTCCCCCTATATGAGTTGGGGTGGTCGGGGTGGCCTCTGATTTATGGTCAAGGGTAAAATAAAAATGGGATTAATGCTGGATGAAAGAAAAATGTAGGTGTAATTGGCTGTGTTAAGAACTCTGATTTGAAATATTTCAGTAATACTTGTTTACCTTATCTCTTTCTAGTTTTCCTTCAAACTACAACTTCTATTACCTCATTGCTTGATTAATGTAGAAAGAGCTTGGTTCCCAGTTTATCAATGGTATAGTTTGATCACAAACTTAAACTCTTCCTTTGTCCCTAAAGGTTTGTTGTTCTTTGGTCAAAGTAGAGTTTCAACTTTTTCTTCCTCAAGTCCTGAAATTTTGACCAACCTAGAGCCATTAAGACAGACAAAAATTCTGTTGCTAAGTTGGTCATATAAGACTTTTAAAGAATTTGTTGTTAAATATGTATTATACACACATACATACAAAACATAAAACATGCCACGTTAACCATTTTCTGTGTGTAATTCAATGCATTAATCACAGTCACACCGCTGGGCAACTATCACCACTGCCTGTTTCTCAAACTTAAGTTCCATAACTCCAAACAGAAACTATCTAACCATTAGGTATTCCTCCAATCTACTGGTAACCTCTAATCTACTGTTTTTCTTTATGAACTTGCCTAGTCTAGATATTTCATATGACTGTAATCATGCACAATTTGTCCTTTTGAGACTGGCTTGTTGCATTTCGCAGATGCTTTCCAGGCTTACCGGTGGTGTAGCACGTCGGTAGACCCTTCTGTTGTTTACACCTTTTGGTTATTGTGGATGATGCTGTAATGCACGTAGGTGTGCAGATACCTGAGTTCCTGTTTTCAGTATTTTCAGTATTTATCTAGCAGTGGAATTGATGGATCTTATGGTAATTCTATGTTTAGCTTTAAGGGGAAGTGTCAAACTGTTTTCCGCAGTGACTGCACCATTTTATGTTCCCACCAGCAAAGTACAAAGGTTCCAGGTTCTTTGCATTCTCCTCATCACTGGTTATTATTATTATTTTTTAATTGATAGCCATCCTAGTGGCTCATTTACCTTTAGTATCAGATGTGAAATAGTATCTCATTGTGGCTTTGATTTGCTCTTACCTGATGACTAAGGATGTTGAACAACTTCTTGTATTTTAATTTTCAATTACAGTTTATATTCAATAGAGTTTTGTATTCAACAATTACATACCTACAAAGTGATCCCGCCCAGTATTTCAAGTACCCACCTGGTACTATACATCATGATTACAATATTTTTGACTATGTTTCCTATGCTGTATTTTACATCTCTGTTACTATTTTCTAAGTACTAATTAGTCCTTCCTGATTTCTTTACCTTTTTCACACCACCCCCCCCCCCCACTCACCTCCCCTATGGCAACCATCAGTCTGTTCTCTGCCCTGTGAGTCTGTTTCTATTCAACTTTTCATGTTTTTATTTGCTAGTTTTGTATCGTCTTATTCAAGACCTTTCCCCAGTTTTTAGCTGGGTTGCTTGTCTTTTTGTTGTTGAATTCTGGGAGTTCTTTATGTATTCTGGACATTAAACCCTCCTCAGATATATGATGTGCAAATATTTTCTTCCATTCTCTAGATTGTCTTTTCAGCTTGATGTTCTTTTGATGCACAGAAATTTTTAAGTTTGATGAAGTCCAGTTTACCTGTTTTGTGTTTGGTGTCATATGCAAGAATCCATTGCTAAATCTAAGGTCATGGGTATTCATCTCCATGCTTTTTTTCTAAGGGTTTTGTGGTTTTGGCTTTTTTATTTACATAAGTGACTTCATTTTGAGTTAATTTTTGTTTATGGTGAGAGGTGGGAGTCCAACTTTAGTCTTTTTCTATTTGTAAATACTGATGTCTCACACATTTGTTAAAGAAACTTTTCTTCTCCCAATTAATGAACTTCACACCTTTCCCAAAATTCAGTTGGCACAGACATACAGGTTTTTTTGTGGACCTTCAGTTTTATTTCATTCCTGTCTATGCTTGTGTTAGTACCACACTCTTTGGTAATTGCAGCTTTGTAGTAAGTTTCAGACTGAGGAGTGAGTCCTCTGGCTTTGTTCTTTTGCAGAATTGTCTGGCTAATTAGGGCCTCTTGCAATTACATATGAATTTGAACATTGGTTTTCCTAGTTCTGCAAACAAGGCTGTTAGGATTTTAATAGGATTGCTTTGAATCTATAGATCACTTTGTATAGTTTCTTATAAGATGTAGTAACAAAAAGAATGCATTTGATAGGACTAATTGTCCATTCCTGATAGTGGCACCAAGGGACATTCATATGTTTGTGTGAGTATGTATGTTTGAATGTAAATGAACATTTTAAAAGGAATTTTTTAGAACCGTACTAAGTATGGTTCTCTTTTTCATTTTCATAGAACAATTTTGGAACAGGAAAGTACTTAAGTGGTGGCCTAGTCTAACCTGATAATCTTAGAAATGAGTAAAATTTAGAATATGAGAATGGTCAAGTTGGTTCGTTTAGTGATCACAATGATACAGTGAAATACAGACTTTCTTATTCTCTTCATCTTACACAACCTTTTCACTATGAAGTTCGATACATTGTATACCACTATTTATAAAGAGTATTATAAACAAAACAGGAATATCCATAGGAGTCACTCAGAATGTCTAATTAACTTGGAAAAATTGCTCGATAAAATATTCCTTTGGAAGAATTTTTTTTTCTCATTTTTCTCAAAGATAGGTTATTAAAAATGGTTACTAAAGCCCTGGCTGGTATGGCTCAGTGGATTGAGTGCTGGGCCTGTGAACCAAAGGGCTGCTGATTCTAATTCCCAGTCAGGGCACAGACCTAGGTTGTGGGCCAGGTCCCAGGTGGGGCGTGCACACATTGATTTTTTTTTTTTTTTTTAAAGAAAAAAGCTTACTAAAATGTTGACTGGAGGGAAGGGAGGGTTTTTGAAGGAGTGAATGGGCAGGGATGGGAGATGCAATAGTAGAGCAAGGCAGGATTACCTACCTTGGCCAGGTTTTTTCCTCCTGGTTCTAGTCGTCATACAGCTTTGTCAGAGAGAATAAATCTGCTCTGGTGTTAAGATGGGGGTTCTCACAGATAGGGCGAAGGTGCTGTATCTGAGTGCACTAGTGCAAAGTTTTCAGGAGCAGTGGGCATTTAGTATGCAAATCTACTTAATCACTTGACGGCTTAGGAAAAAGAGTCTTAAGTTGAATACCTTTTCCCTTAACATTTTAGCATGAATTGATTTGAAAATTTAGAAAAGTAAATACACTTCTTTAGGTGAAAGAAATTTTAGCCTAAGCCACTTAAGTTATAGAAGAGAATTGCATACACTTTATACTTCCTTTGGAGTTTTTATAGTTTGCCATTGATTCAATGCCCATCCCTATTGGAATATTGTAAAGCTTCACCTAATGGGATGATTTAAAGCCGCCAAACACAAAATATATTCATACTGGTTCTCCTTTACTTACATTATTAATTTGAAAACATCGTGCTGGAATTTTCCAGAAAAATATATATCTGAAATTTAACAGTTTAAATGGTTCCTTGTCATTCTGTGTAAATAATGATTAAAGGTAGTTAATCTTTCTCCAATATGTATTTCTTATAGTTGATTTTGGTTTTTATTTTTATTAATCTTGAAAGTTGGTTTAAATTCACAATTAATATTTTTTAAATCTTTTTTTTCTTTTCTAGTTTTGGTAAGCGTTCTGCAGGAAGCTTTAGGCGTGGCTGTGAATGCATTGTTTTGGAGCCTTCTGAAATGATTGTGGTAAGAATATTCCTGTGAAGACATTTTTCTCCCCCCCCAAAGTTATAAAATAAAAGCACTTTCAAAAACTACTTATAATAGTATATTATATATTTCATAAATTTGTATATGTTTATTTTATAAATTTTATTATAAATTTGAGTTCATAATCATTGTAACTATTTACAGGATTCAATTACAGTGATCCCTCACCTATCGTGGGAGTTACATTCCAGAGACCCGCCCCCACGATAGGTGAAAATCTGCGAAGTAGCGGTGTTATATTTATTTTATTATTTATATAAATTTTAAGGCTTTATAAACCCTTCCCACTCCTATAAACCTTTCCCACTCTCTTATTAAACTTTCCCACATTCTTATAAACATGTCATATGCTCTTAAACACTTTCTACACTCTTAAACCTACGTAATTTTAACAACATATAAAATTCTATATGGATACAGTATACTGCAAAATCCCGCGATATAGTGAAAACTCCGTGATACAGAATTAGGTATATATTTTAAAAACAAACCCGTGATATGTGAAGCCACAATAAGTGAACCACGATATAGTGAGGGACGACTGTAAATGAAAAACAAAGTACCCTACTGGCTGATGGGGCTCAGCGGATTGAGTGCTGGCCTGTAAACCAAAGGGTTGCCGGTTCGATTCCCAGTCAGGGCACATGCCTGGGTTGCAGGCCAGGTCCCGAGTTGGGGCATGCAAGAGGCAACCTATCGATGTGTCTATCACACACTAATGTTTCTCTTCCTCTCTTTCTCTCTGCTTTTCCCTCTCTCTAAAAATGTATTTTAAAAATCTTTAAAAAATAAATAAATAAAGGGAGCAAGTACCTATATGCTTGGTGCTTGAACTTTGTGAGTCAATCTATGATAATACCATGTAATTGAAATTTGGGGATAATCTTTGAATTGTAGGATTTTAGCTCCCCAAATATTGATTGCAATGAGTGAGATACTGAAAATGAGTCACAGTGATATGTATGTATTTAGGCAACAATTATCATAAGGAAATCACTTCAGTTCTTTTAACTAATTGAAAGAAAATTGGGGAACTAGTTTACTGATTAAATACTCTGTTGAGATCTTTCTCTTTTTAACTGAATTTGTGATTTCAAAACTATTTTCAGATAAGACATATACATAAAAATGTTAAAATATATATTAGCAACATTTTTTGGTGCTTTTTAAAAAACCTATAACCTTCTTTCTTATTACATAAAAGTGATTTTAAGATAGGATAATATGTATTCTTTTTAAAAAATCAGCAACAAAAATAAGATGGGATGGAAGGAACTCTAGTGTAGACTAGAGTCAGTTGATGCAATGTTCATATTATTCCTCGTCAAGCATCCTTTTATAATGAAATGTTGTAAAATAAATGTTCGCCTAATACAGATGATGGTGGCAGCTTTTAATCCACATTTAGTAAAGTATTTGGTAGAGTACCAGTTTCTTTTTAGAGAAGACAATGGGGTTTTCCCCTATGACACAGGAGAGGAATTTCATCAAAAATGAGAACTTCCTCATGAAAGCTAGTGAAAACTTCTGGTAAAATTTGACAAAATTTATTCTCAATTGAGAAAGTGGCATGGTAGTGACTAAAGATTTAGGTTTGGAAATGTAGGCAGATAGAACCTTGCTGGGGACCCGGCACACAACCCAGGCATGTGCCCTGCTGGGAATTGATCCGGTGACCCTTTGGTTCGCAGGCTGGTGCTCAACCCACTGAGCCATACCAGCCAGAGTGCAACAGGTCTTAAAAGATTTTAGATATTTCCTAGAGATTTTGGCCTCCGTTAGTGCCATTTTTGGGTTCTTTGAAGGCTTTTTGATCTTCAACATTCCTTGAGAGAATTTTATGCTTGCTGGTATTCTACACACTACCAGGGTTGCCAGTGTGAGAATAGTTTTAGCATCTAAATATGCCTCTATGGTGAGCATTCGCATTTCATTATATTAGTATGATGAGAATTAACATCATGTGACTTAATTCTCTATTAGTGCATTCCAGAGTTTCTGAAATGTTTAAAATGAGGAATTATTATTTTAAAAAATACCTCTATTTATAAAAAAAAGAAACGAAATCTCCAAAATGAAAGTGGAAGGGAAACCCTTTGATAATCTATCAAAGCCATTCTGCTAGCAGTCTATTTAAGTCATTTGGATTTGGGGATTTTTTACAAATTTACTCATATGCAGCAGTGTTTTTGTGCTTTAATCGACAATGGAGCAGTTGCTTTCAAAGTGTGTGGTAATGTATCCGGTGAGCTCTTTCACTACTAAATCAGCACAAAGACTGCTGAAAATATCCCTTCCTTTGAAACTACAGAAAATTCAAGAATTACCCATCTTGTCCTAAGTGGAACTGAAAACGCCTCTTCAGAAAAGAAAAGTTACTCAAAACCAATTAGTTCCAGAGAAGTTCCAAAGCACTTAGAAGTCTGTTTAGATAGTTTGGCTACAAATGTCTTTGCAAAATGAATGAATATGGACTATCTGTAAGTTTTATTCTGCATTCAATCTTAACATGGAATGTTGTTTTTGAAGAAATGATTTATTTTTGACTTTTTTTTTTTTATCAGGTGGACTATATGGATGAAAATGAAGAATATTTTCAGCGTCAAGCTTCTCATCGACAGTCTCGAAGGAGATTTAGGAAAATTAACCAGAAAGGTGAAAGACAAACAATTATTGACACAGTGGATCCTTACCCTGTGGGCAAGCCGCCTTTGCCTCGAGGCTATCATACGGTAAGTTTTAAAAGTGTGACATTTTTCCTTATCTTCAGCTTTTGGGGGGGATTTTTGTAAAAAGACATTTCAAGCTTTTATTTTTGATGAATAATTCTATGATATGCTCACTCGAGTTGCAGATTATGCTGGAAATACACAGTAATAGGAATAGTTTTAAATAGAGCATTGAAATAAGGTATCAAAACATTGTTTAGTCCTTTTATTTCTTAAAATGTTCTCTGAAGATCAGTTTTGTGATCAGTGTGTATAATTGTAACTGGAGTATTTTAAGTTCTTAATCTGAAATTTAGCCTTTCCCCATCCCAATGACTGGTATCATGCCTGGTTTTTATGCCAAAAAAATAGCTATAGAAAAATTAAATATTATTTTTATACTAGTCTGAGAATATTTTCTGAGAATTTTGTTTTTAATCTGAGAAACTGAGATAAACATAATTTGAAATGATGCTTTTTAAAATTCTAGTGTAAAGATGGTTGAAATTCAGGGTCCAACCTGCTTGAGCATGGTTGGTAGGGTAATAATTTATGGCTTTAATTTGAACATTTCACCTAAAATGTCACATGGTATGCTTGAGTGTGATATTGTTACAGAATTACATGCTTATGGTTTTGTAAAAAAAAAAAAATTATTTTTGCTGGAGACTGTATTTCTAATAGGTTCAAAGATCCTCTTAAATTCTTCATTGTCATTTTTTCATAAATATTTGATAAGGAAGCTTTTTTATGTTTCAGAAAATCAAGCCACAGATAAGTGATTTATACTGGATCCCAATAGAACTTTATTGGGATCCAGCTGCTTTAGAACTTTATTTTATTTATTTCCCTTCCTTTTTTTCTGCTTAGTTATACTATGCTGTATTTTCCCTGATGGCCAATCCAGAAGGGTTGCGAACATGTTTTGAGGATTTCTATTTTCAAAAAGAAAGTAGCTTGAATTCTTACATATGTCATAATATGGCCAAAGATGTTCCATCTGTACATGTAATTGCATAATGGAGTATTCATATCTGTGAAATTAATTTTAAAATAAAAATAAGAAAAAATAAAAATAGGTAAATGTCAACTACTCTACAGTTCACATTTGTTTTTCTAATCTATCTTTTTCTTTCTTTTTACAAATAAGTATAAATGCAGAAGGCATGGGAAAATGTATATTGACGTAAACTTACATATTGAATTTTTTTAACTTTAAGTGATGCATTTTATACCTATGATCCATATGTTTTATTTGTGAGAGCTCTTTGTATGGAATATTTATGCACTTTTTGATCACCAGCTAGCCGCCTACTTCTCTCACTACCCATGCACTACTTTAACATGAATTCTAAAGTTAAATTCTTTCATTGAGCTCATTTGGAAAGGGTTGCATTTTGTTCATCATAAAGACAGCTTTGTTTGACCGTTGGAGAGACTGGTATATATTTTTTTAAATAACTATGAAAGGTTTTTTTGTTACCATTGTCTATAAAAGAAGGTAGTATTTTTAGTGTTAATGTAACATCATGGAAGAAGGAAATATAGATGAAAATGGTTGTACATATTAATAGTACAGTATATTATAACATTTTAAGCCAAGTACTAATACTGATAATATTCCTTCTGCTTTAGAATTATTTTTCCAAACCAAAACAACAAACAAACAAAAAAAGAATTCCAAATCAGATTCTATACTATGGTACTTAGTGGGAATGTCAGTTAGTTAAAATTTAGTGTTAGAGCTGATAGTTTAATTTTATGTTGTGACATGTATTTGGGGGATTGTCTCCATCCCCATGTTTTCATCCTTTATGGGATGCTTCAGTCACTTTCCTTGTATAACTCCCCCTTTTTCATCTAGTTTTTTAAAAATGTGCAGGGTTTTTTTGTTATTACAAGATTAACTTTTTTAAGTGATTTAAAAATATATATGTTACCTGCTCAACAGGTACTTTTGTTAGGGAAAATTCAGGACTAGGATGACAAATTTAACTTGATTGCTAGTGGATCATGAACTGGTTTACTAACATGTGACATGTTGGTATTAATTTTACTAAATGAGTTCAGATTGGCAACAACATGGCTTAAATGAAAATATTGTATCCTATTTTTTGTGCAAATTTTGTTTTAATTATACTTATACAATACTTATTGTTTTACCTGAATATATGATTTTAACTTTGGAAAACAATTTTGTGTATATGATATCACAGAATAAAAATAATTAAATAAAAATAGTCATTAGCTTCAAGTCATATTTACTTATTCTTAACAGAAATACTTCTCTTTGAAAGACCCCTACTAGGGTGTGATTGAGGTTGAAAAGTTTATTGTAAGGATGCATGATCATACTTCACAGGTGATTTTAAATGATTGCAAGTGCATTTCAAGTGCATGGCTAAAGAACATACTAGACATTATACATGCAGCCAATTCTATAGGTCATACTTAACCTAATTTTAACATTATCTTCATTTTGGCAGATGTACTATAGCATGTCTGATAATGTTCATCTTTTCCTTTCCTCCTTTATGGCACTCATTTCATTTTGGCTCAAAGGAATGCACTAAATCTCAGGTATTGTAATTTGTGTGTGGTCTCCTAATACTAACCCAATTTTATTTGTAAATTTGCATTGTAACTAATAAGTTCTAATGTTGATATGTTTGCTTTGTCTTGTTCTTTTGTATTTTGTCCTGAATTAGTAAAATATCTTAAAAATTTGAAACTATCAGGGGCTTAGGTGGCACCACCAGCTGCTTTATCTGTGCAGATCTGGGGATGAACTGCCCACCTTCTTTGAAGAAAGAATAAAAGTGTAACCTGCTTATTTTTAAGAATGAGTAGAGCACTGTTCTTTACTAACCTGCTTTACAAATAAAGAGATGAAAGTAGAAAGACACATGGACATAATGGAAGTTTAATTGCTTTTTGTGTGAAAGCTTATGGAAAATTTCCATTAGAAATTTTCATGTTAAATGCTGTAAATGAAAGTTTTAACTTCAGGAATCCCAATGTGAGAGCATTTGGGGTACCACTGGTAAAATTATCATCAGATACAATAAAGCCTTAGTCAAAAAGGAAATAAAAACTTGCTTGTTTTCTTATTTGTGCTTTATTTTTAACCAGATTTCATGCTTTTATTTCATTCTGTATTTTAATCAAGAAGCCTGTAATAATACCTTGCTCATTTCTTTCATGCCAATACATGACTAATTTATGATTTTCAGTGATACTCTTTAAAAGTTTTAGGTCAGATTTGGGGTTATCAGGGAATTTGGAACCAAGAATTTAAATCTGGAAACTGATTTAAGTAACTAGTAAAATTTTGTGGTTCTGGTTTTTTATTGCACAGGGAAAAGATCATGAATAATTTAATTCACATTTGAAGTCTATCATCAATATACTATCTTTGGCTATTATAATAACCTTGCCTGAAAGCATGAGATATTTATATAATTTTTCAAATAAAATGAGGCAAATACTTTATGTTTATATAAGAAAATACATATTAAAATGCCACAGGTGTCATGGTTTCAATATTGTATTTTAGAAGCACTGCTAATTTTTAAATGATGTGGTAAATCCAAACAATTTTTATACAATTTTTAAATTTTATATCAAAAATTTTAAAATCACACCAGTGTTTTGAGCTTTTACCTAGTAAAGGTATACTTTAAAATATATAACTTAAAATATTAAAAAATCAATCAGCGCATTAATAATCCTCCTCTTTTTTAATATGAAAATTACCAGTTAATCTAATTCCTATTTAGAACTAGGAATTGAATTTAAAATGTGCACTGAGTTTTAATGTATACCTTATGTACACTTTAAAAATGCGATGTGTTGAAGTAGTTTAAAATAGATTATAATTTTCTTCAGAAACATGAATACCCAATAGTCCATGTAGAGTGTTATGAGAACATTTTATCAAGGCAAGTAGGTGAGGTCTGCTGAGAGACTACACGTTTTCAAATGCACTGAGGAGATAAGATTAGAGTTGGCTTCCCTTAGCATTTACTTACGTTTTGATTATATTCTTAACCTAATTTTGGCAGCAACATGATCATAATTGAAAATATTGGATCCTGGTTTTTGGAAGATGTATTTGAGGCTGTATTTAGGATGATCAGAAAATAGGATGTGGCCCGAAGTTTGAGTCTAGGAGTGGGAACAGATTATAGAGGCAAGTAGTATGCAGGTTTCTGGCGGAGCATGAAAGATTTGGAGACTGACTTGGGGCTTCAGATAGGTTTACCTTCTCTCCAGGTTCAGAAGAGGGTGGGTAGGTGTGGGAGGGGTTTGTCGATTTTAACCACAATTATAGGCCCTCTCTGCATTCATGGGTAATTTAGTCTAGAAGTTTCTATGGGTAGGGAAATCTGAGTTTCACAGTAAAAATGGACCGAAGAGGTAGTAGGACTTAAGAGGGGGAAGGACTGGAGTGATGCAGAAGCTGGTATGTACCTGTTCTGCCATCTTTTTCATTTCTCTTTTATTTTAATGAAAAATCAGCTCTAACATCTTCCCAGTTTGGAAAGAGCAAAAATGGTTCAGGGATATTAGGCTGATGGCTGAAGAAAACTTTTCTAGCTACACTATAGAGGTTATGTGTACCAAGGGGTATTTCAAAAATTTTCAGCCTTTTTTAACTAAACGCTCTTCACACTTTGAAGTTCTGATTGACTTTCCACTCTCACTCCTACTTGCCCCCCATGATACAGCTCTGCTTGATGCAAATTTGAACTGGGAAGATTTGAACACAGCATAACAAAGTTTCAACCAATGCAGAATTTTTGAAATAATGAAAACCTGTTGCTCCCACACATTTTATTAGTAATCCTTTACTACATTGTGAAATATATACTTCAGAGCACTGTTTAATAATTATATATTGAATTTTTCAGTAGATTAGGCTGAAAGTTCTTGGTGCAGGTGTATGAAAGTAATAAAAATATTGCATAAAGTTAATATAATGTATGTCGAATTAAATGTAGTACTACAATATTATAGGAATCATTTTTTATAGTACACTGTCTATAAAAGGTAGCACCCATGTAATATGATTGATTCTTATATGAGTTATGAAAATAAGTCCCAGTTTTTTAAAGTTATTCTTTATAATATATAACCATTATATAGTCATTCCTGGATTATGTCTTATATATCTTGGAAGTAGATTTTTTTTTAAGAGATAATTTGATTTAAGTTGGTTTCATCTTCAGTTAAGGACTTCTTGGTAGGTTTGGTTAGTTTAAGAAATTGTTACTGAGTCCTGGCTGGTGTGGCTCAGTGGATTGAACTCCAGCCTTGCAAATCGAGAGATCATTGGTTTGATTCTCCGTCAGGGCACGTGCCTGGTTTGCAGCCCAGGTCCTCAGTTGGGGGCATGTGAGAGGCAACCAATAGATGTTTCTTGCTGTCTTTCTCCCTCCCTTCCTCTCTCTCTAAAAATAAATTCAAAAAAATCTTAAAAATAATTGTTATTGAAACAGGTGAAAAATTACAATGTTTGTGTAATTATACACTTCTCTTTGACATTAGACTTTTGACTTCAACTATTGTTCTTGAATTAGAAATAGGTAATAAATTTACTCATATCATGGCTTTGCCACTTACTATTTATTTAATCTTTTTACAGAAGTTTTAGTTCAATCTAATATTTGCTACTTAATAGAAAGAGAATGTGTTTTGTGTAATATGTCAATGACTTGTATATCTATTAAATTTCTTGAATATTAAGATCATAGGATTTTAACTTACATCCCACTTGGCTCATTTATTCTTGTGATATTTTAAAATCTATATGCATATACAGAAATTATTCAAATATAGGGACAATCTACTAATTCAGTACTTTCATTCTTCTTCAACTTAAATTCATCAAGTATTTCTTTTCTTAATTGAACCTAAAGCCTTTGTCTTAAATATTGTCACTGATACCTGTTTATGAATTGTGATAGGAGGGAGTTAAAGAAAATTGGTGTATTCTGTTTCTTATATCATACAGAGGAAAGCTCAGCATTTTTATTTACATATTTTTATTCATTTAACAAATATTCATAGAATACCTCCCTTGTTTTCAGCTCTGTGCCAGACACTGGGGCTGTAATGGTCTACAGGGGAAACAGAATCTTGCTCTTAGTGACCTTATAATCTCACAGGGAATACAGAAAATGTAATACAGGGGACTACAGGGCCTGGCAGAAATAATGCCTACTTGAGTGTGGTTGGTAGGGTAATAATATGGGTGTAATAATTTATAGTTTTAATGTGAATGTTTCACCTAAAATGTCATATGGTGTGCTTGGGTGTAATATTATGTTATAGAATTACATGCTTATGATTTTGAAGTAAAAGAGTTTGTAATAAAAAGGGGGGGTTATTTCTGCCAGATCCTGTATGTTATAAACTATAGGGAACTCCATGTGCTAAGGGGCACATACACAGGGCACCTAGCATGGCTGCGTCAATGGCTGTAATGTTTTGGCTCAAAGAAAAATATTTTTTCATCCAAGAATATCCAATGGAAATGTGAAGGCTGAACTGGGAAATAAAGAATGGAAAAGGGGGCATGTGCAGAGGGTGTTAGAGAAGAGTGACATATACCCCCCCCAAAGTTCACAAATTTTGCTAGATACTGTTTATCATTTCCATGCCTGATGTCTGCTTGCATCAGAGAGTCTTTTTGAAGAGGACTGTAAAAAGTATCCTTTGCTTTTTCATTCTCATTATCAGCAGGTTTACTGGTTCCTCTTCACTTAGATCATGTTGCATTTTAAAATCCTGCAGAAAGCTCCCTGTGGAAAGGTCTTTGAACAATAGGTGGACGTAGCAGTACTGTGCCATATGTGCTGCAATTTCTGGCAAATCGCAGCATGTTAAAACTGCTGCAGTGGTCTCCATTTCCTTGCTTTGGGGGGACTGTTTTCTCTTTCTTGCACTTATAATCAGGTATTTATGCTGATTTAATTTGTACAGATTGGAAAATTACAATATAGAGGATGTATAGAAATTGAAATGTAAATCAGGAAGCAGTTTAAACCATAAAATGATTTCTCTCATGCTATTAACAGCATGCATTGCAAATTCATGCAAGGCAGTTGAGAATAGTATGCACTGTGCTGTTTACCCAAGTTTCAGCTTCTGTTAGAGGGTGTCTATTTTTATGTATTACATCATCTCTGCTGCAGAACTACCGTGTCCACTGGGATTTACTGTTCTTTTATTCCATTTTGAAAGAAAGCTTGTATTGATGTCATAATTGGACCCATCTTTTGGTTGCACTTGGAAATTGAAAGTAATAAGGGTGGGTGTTGTGTAGCAAGTCATGCAATATTTCAAGCAATTTATTTGTCAAAAAAGATCACTGCCACTTTGTCCTGCCTCCAATTGTGAACACTGGTGGCTCTCTGTGCCTGTACATGTTTTAAGTATATTTGGCTAAAATTTAATGAAGATCCTTTTCATCTTTGTTTCATTCCTTATCATGTGACTTTTTAAATGTTTTTAATTATTATTTTTTTTGGTCATGAGATTTTGCAGTACTCCATGGTGATTTGAAAAATGTCTTTTCTTTGGAAAAATCAACTTTGATATTGAGACCTACTTCCTACCAGTGCTGAATTGATCTTTTTATAATTAAGTTACCAGTTGCAAAGTTGTCTGTTTTCGCTATTTGAGATACTGGGTGACTAGAAATGTTCTCTTTGGATTTTGAATCCAGTGTTAAAACGTTATTAACTTGAAATGCTTTTCTATTAGCTAGAAAATATTGTTGACTTTTGAAAGAAACTCTAGCCTTTTATTCAGTCTGTAGGTGTTAGATTTAAATCATTTGTGAAATGGAATTTTTTTTATTAAAATAATTTCAAAATGGCTACTATATGCTATATATATTTATGTCTGTAAATTTCCCCTTATTTGCTAAAAAGAAATTAGTCATTATCCTTATCTCAATAGTAAAGTTTTTTCCTCTTTTATATTAAAAAAACTTGATTAATGGCAAACATACCTTTTTTAAAAAATGGCTTTGTTGAATTACAATTCACCCATTTAAGCTACATAATAAATGATTTCTCTCTATTCTTTGGTAAAAGAAAATATAACATTAAATGTACTGCCTTAACTATTTTTAAGTTTACAGTTCAGTATTGTTAAGAACATCAGTAGTGAACTTTTGACTGACGTGAACACAGTGGATTCACAGATGTGCCCAGCATCCTATGTGATTGTTCACACACATAGGCTGAAAAAAGACCTTTAAGATATTTTGGAAAATAATAATTGTAGAATCTATTGTAAAACAATATGCCTTACTGAGGAATTGTTTGTATTAGGGCAGTTTCTTACAGACTTGGTATGGGATCAGGTGGCATTTTTTTTTAAGTCTTCCTTTTTCTCTTTCAAGTGGAACATAGGGATGATTGAATATAATACAGAATTTGGAATTGCTGGCCTAGTAGAGAAATGATGCGGCAGCAGATTGTGCCAAATATGAAATGCGAATTACTGGTTGGGATAAGTGGGGTTTAATTCAGAAGGGAAGAATTTGAGAATGAAAAAGAAAATAACTCAGGTTGTCTTGAGTTTTTTATTCGGATGTCTATGAGGATAGCAATGATAATTGTTTGCCTGTGGTTTTAGAATAATCCAGAAGGCACTGGGAATGTTAAAAAGTGAAGTTAAAATCTCAGAATAAATTGTAACATTTTCCTTTCACTATTAGTATACTTTTTTCTTTTTTGCTATTTCTTTATATGAATTTTTAAACCAAACCTTAAAAAGCTGTTTGAATCATCAAGAATTTTAGAATACTCAGAAAAGGTTTTAGAAAAATGATTAATTTGCCAGTTGTTAACTTGTTAAATCAGCCTATCCCCAACCAAGTGGGATGTAGAGAATACTTGGGCGTTGGTGATGTTCTTGATGGTGCTGATGCCCTTGATAATGGGCATCATTGATGAGCACTTGATGGCTTCACTCTTTTTTTTTCTACTTGCTACAAATGTTTGCCTAACTTTTGGTACTAACTTTAGTTAGACAGGAAGAGTATGAAGAGCTGACCCTTCTGCAAGTGACTTTTAAGGTTCAACTCAAGTAGTATTTTACATAATACAGGGTTTTATCTTAACAGAATCTAAAGACAGCTGATTACTGTGGATCCTGTAAAAGAGCTAAGAGGCCAATTATTTTCTAGTTCATCTCATAGAGCAGCAGTTGTCAAACTTTTTTATCTCAGAACTCCTTAAAACTTTTTGAGGTCTCCCAACAAACTCTGTCTATATGAGTTATCTATATCAACTATTTGCCATATTAGAAATTAAAACTGAAAAAATTTAAAATACTTATTTATTCATTAATTAAAAATAATAAACTTATACATTGATACGAAGGTCTTTTAAGTGAAAACTATATTTTACAAAACAAAAATTATAGGAAGAGTGGTATTATTATATACTTTTGCAAATATGTTTAATATTTGGCTTAGTAGAAGACAGCCGGATTCTCATATTTACTTCTGTATTCAATCTATAATATGCTCTTCTGGTTGAAGTATATAAAGTATATGATAATCTTATTCTTATTTCACGTATTTCAGATATCTTAATCTTATTCACTACACCAAAGCTTGACAAGTCACAGCTCCTTAGAGGCCTGCTTGAAATGAGGAACCTATGGCAATATCTGTGGACTTTTCTTTTTCTCCTTCATTAAAACCCAGTGTTCTTGCTGACACATTGAATGTGTCTGTTGATTCCACGTGTGATTTGGAGACATTGTGCATTGGTCACTGAGCTAAGCAATCTTCCAAATTTTGGCATGTTGTACAATATTTTTTTAAAAAATCACATTTGTTAAGTTACTACCAGTCTCATAGAAAAAGGCCTTCATTTTGGGGACTCTGTCAAGCTCATGGTGTTTGATACAAATTTCCAAAAGTCTAATTTTTTCTTAAAGCTAAAATTTTATCATTGACAGAGTACTTACTGTCAGCTGTTTTCCTTGCAGTGACAAGTTCAGTTTGTACATTTTCAAGAAAACATCTGCCAAATACCTAAGTCTGAGTAACATAGATTGTCCATTGTTTTTTTTATTGTTTTTTTTTTTTTTTTTTTTTTTTTCTTCAAATAAAGGTAGTGTTCCATAAAGTAAACCAAGTGCAGGGGTCCTTCCAGGCACAGGGCCCTGTGTGACAGCATAAATAGCAGGCCCGTGAAGCTGGCCTTGACCTTGTTTTCCTGTATCCCCTTTTCCATTTCCTCCTTACTTCCTTTTCCACCTTGTCGCTCAATTCCCTTGAGGGATTAGGAGAAAATGGAAAGCTTGCAAGGTAACTTCGGATGGAATGAGAAGAGATTTAAAATGCTTTACATTAAGTAATTGTATTTTAAATACATTAATTGTATTGGATGGTTACCAACAATCAATTTTGTAGTTACAGTAGTGATTTTCAAAGGTATTTTCACTTAATTGACCTCATATTTCTCATTTAGAGCATTTTTTCCTTCAGGAATTCAGTATTTGAAGTCCCTTTCTGCAACCTCTTCCAAAAATACTCCCTGTCTCCCCATTCCTGTTAAGAAAATTATCAGCCAATATGCAAGAGTTTTTAAATATTTAAATTTTTATGCAAAAGTTTGGCATAAAAGTATGATATTATCAAAACTGTAAAGTGTCTTTTAAGTAACCTTTGGAAACTGGGTTTTGGTCTTAATGCCAATACCAGTAAGACCAGTTTTAGGTCCCTACCTACCAAACCTTCTCAAAAGATGATCAGATCAGCATGGGTAATTTTGACAACATCCTATGGGTGGTTAATAGTTAATGTGCAGGGTAATCTGGTGTGATTTACTACAAATTGTTTCATTTTGACAGTGCAAAATAAATAAATAACTTAGCAATGTATTTAATGCTTCTTTAGTCTCGAAACTACTGCTTTTCTAGAATTCTCTTCTATGTTTGCTGCCCTCTGCTTTGATTATTTTCATTTTTACTGGATTCTTTTTTGCTCTTGCATCCACTTGTTCTGCTTATTCTAAGGCAGTAGTGGCTAGTTTCCTTTGCCATCACACACTGGATTTACTACTCATGAATATGCTCTGAGATTCAGTGTGGTTCAGTAAGTAAAGTAAAATTTCTGAAAAGATGAAGCCCCTTTCACAATGGACTGGAAATGTCTCTGCTTCCCAAATTTGAAATGGTTTGTTTCTCTTGGTGAAAGATAAAATGTCCATATGAATGTTCTGTGGGGTTAGTGATCACTATAGCTTCTTGAATTATTTCTCACTTAAATTTCTGCTGTAAATGACTGTCTCATTTTCTTCCCTATTATATTTTTTACCTTTATTGTAAACACTCAGCTTTCTTGTAGTTTGTGTATATTAATCTTACTTGTTTTGGTTTTTGTTTTTAATTTTAAAAGTCCACTGGATTGAGTGATATTTTAAATTTTGGTCCAGCAGGTTTTTTATTTTGCTTTATATCCTTGAAATAATTTTTATTTCCTATAAAATACAAGCCATCAAGAAATATAGGTTTTTGTTACACATTTGCTCTAAGACAATCTTCTAGTAGTCATTTCATATGATAAACAACACATTTTGCTTATGTTATACATACTGTTGAACTCCTAGGATGACTTTTGAAGTTCACTCCCAGTTTCTTGTTTTCTGTACAATCCCTGTTAGTCTTGGGGGTCAAGTGTAGAATGAATGAGTGAATGTCTTATTCTGTTTAGTGCTTCATTATAGACTTAGGGTTGTGTGTTAATATTGTGAATTGCTACTTTATGGTCCAACCAGGAGATATCATCTTACATGAATATGACCCGTCTGGCCAGTTGTGAGCAATTCTAACAATTGTAATTGTTGGATATGTAATTAAATATTTTAGTAGTATCCTTTTTAAAATATCAGCATGGTAGTAATTAAAATTTTCAAAGTGCAACTAAAATGTGAACTGGTAAAATATTCACTGTGCCTTTTTGGAGCTTTTGAGGAGAGGGAGAAATTAGATATGTGGTTTGGGCTTTGTTTATTCATTTATTTATGAGAGGAAGTTTGAATATTGTCACCTTGAGCCCATGTGGTTATATCAACAAGCTGACTTCTTTTTCAAGAGAATATTTTAAAAATTTCTGTGGCATCTAAAACATTTTCTATATTGAGACAATCTGCCATGTCCAGGCAAATTTACTTGGAAGCATTTCCTGTCTGGAACATATTTAATTATATCAGCAGGGCAGTCACAATTCTATTCTTGGTAATGAAATCCATCAGTTAATGCTTCCATTTATAAATTCTGTCATTTTCTTTTAGAATGAAAATTCTTGAACCGCTGTCAAAGCTTGTATGTTTTGATATTTATTTGACTACATTAGATTTTTAAAGTGAAGATGTTTGTTAAAAATTAAATTCCTGAAGAGTCAGTAGAGTCTTTGAAAACTGATAGTATCTTGTATGCCAATGTCTCCATTTGGTGCAGGTTATACTAGCTGCTTGGCACTATTTGGTTATATGTTGTCTTTGGATCAAACTCCCAGAATTAGCATTAGTTTATATTTCTAGTAGTGGCATTATAAGTCAGCTGCATTAATAATTCTATACAAGCATATCTGCATGAGGATATCAGTCCCAGCCATCTATACAAACATTAATTGATGGGTTGCCCAAAGCTTAACTGCAGCCAGCTTTTTAAGAGTATCCTAGAACAAAATTGACCCTTACTGAATGTTTATGACATATACCAGTCAACTAGGTGTTTTCTCACAGGTTTTGTGAATTAAACCTCCCTGCAGTTCTAAACTCTAGGTAATGGTTGTTTCTACTATTAGGAGATAAGAGTGCTAGGGTCAAAGAGCTTAGCTAAAGTGTTCAATGTTCATGGTTACTCAGACAGAGTCAAACATGGACATAGGCCTTTTTACATTCCCAATACATAAACTTACTTACTTTAGATGCCTGCTACTTAGGAACCTTGCAAAGAAATAGTCTAGAACATAGATTGTCCAATGTGAAGAATAATTACTGAGTATTTGCAGTGATGATAGGCTTTGTTTGATTCACCAGTCTTTTTTGTTGCAATTGTTTTCCCTTTTGGAAACATGTATCTCTCATTAACAAAGCACAACACTTTCTCTTTAATCTTTCTAGTTGTATTCCAATACAGAAATGATTTTTCACGGGCAAGTAATATCATTTCATAAAAAAGGATGACTATGTAATTAGCATATTTGAAAAGTTAGATTCACTGATATTATAAGTAATAAAAAACACATCTTGCTGAAAGATCTTTTCTAAAGTAGGAACCCAAACAACTTGCAGTTGTCTAAAAGTAGTCATCATTTTTGAGGCTGAAAACCAGTCATAAAATTGGTTGTTTCTACACCAGAAAATATTGGAAGTGTTTTGCTAGTATTTCAGATTATTGAAAACGTATATTATTAAGTAATTTCAAGGGAGTTTTAAAATCTTCTATAAAACCAATTATGTACAATTTTTAATAATTCGCATTATTGGTAACATTATGAAAATGACTTTTTACTTACATTTTACATGTTTGGAAAGTAAAGATGTTAAAAAGAAAACCTAAATTATTGTTTGATTATCACTATAAGTTTTTCAAAAGTAAAAGCATTTTAATATACTCTCTGACTGCTTCAGTAGAAAGAAAAAATTCTCAGAATAAAGAATAGTTACCACTAGGAAGTTTCACCCCAACGTGGGTTAATCTCTATTCTTCTGGTCTTTCTTTTCTGCAATTCTACGTCATATTACTTCTTCTACCTGCTTTCTGCTAACAGCTAATGTTTGGTAACAGTCATGTTAGATAACTTTAAGAACTTGAAAGGATTTTAGGAATCTCCTAGCCAGACTACCTAAATCAATTTATTTATTTTCTTTTATAATCACTGAACATTCAGCCTCTTTCTTTCTTTTCTTTCTTATCTTTCTTCTTCCCTCCTTCCCTCCTTCCCTCCCTCCCTCCCTCCCTCCCTCCCTCCCTCCCTCCTTCCTTCCTTCCTTCCTTCCTTCCTTCCTTCCTTCCTTCCTTCCTTCCTTCCTTCCTTCCTTCCTTCCTTCCTTATTGCAGTTGGCACTGATATCTGTGAGATAGTCCTTACATACTGCGTGTCAAAATTGTACCCTGCTGCCTGCTACTAAGTAAGGGTTTAGTAAATCAGAGCAGTTATTATTGTAGAAAAGGGCTAATTATTAAGAAACTTTTCCTTATGTTTAGCTGAAATATTCCTCTCTGCAATTTTAGTTCAGGGTTCTAAATATCTTCTAAAGCAGTACAAATGAATATTCATATTACATTTCATATTACTATGCTTCAGGTATTTAAAGAGATCTTACTCCTTGCAGCCTTTTCTCTGGGTTAAACATTCCTCACTTCTTGTGGCTTCCTAAACACCGTATCATTTAGGTTTTCTGCTGTTGAACACTACAGTTACTCATCATCGCCCTAAGTCATGAGGTCTGTAAACAGGTTGCTATAACTTATATAAGGTCCTACAATGCAGATTACAGTAGAACTTCCTATCTTCTGTGCTCTGGACATTGTAGCTGGCAATGTAATGGAGATCATGATAGGGTTTTAAGGCATTGTGCATTGGCTCATATGGAACTTTGGGTTCCATTGCATCTTTCCAGATAACTCTTCCCACCTCTCTTTCCCCATGAATTGCTCCTCTCACCTGATCTCCCTTATCCTGTGTTTGTACAAGTGCCATTTTGATGGTATAGATGTAGGTCTTTGTATTTAGTCTAATTTTGTCCGTAAACAACTTGGACATTATAGTTACACAGCTATCCTATGTGCATTTCCTCATTCTAAAGCTAGTGTGGTGATACTCTACCAGTTAATTTTGAAAAGTTTCACTGCAATCACTTATGCATTAATTCTTTGATCAATTACTATGTGTTAATTATTAGAGCTAAGCATAACTTACTGTTGATAGCATCAGATAAGTAAAATGTTGTAGGATCCCTGACTTCAGCTAACTTTTATTCCAATTTGTGATCAGTATTCTTTTCTTATTAAATAAAAATAGAGGGATAATTAACAATTTGTTATGTTTATGCAAACATATTAATCATAAGGGAATATGTTACCTGCTAAATTAGTATAAAATAGTGATCGCTGTTTACATCTGGAGTGTGCTTTGTGAAATACGGAAGGGGGGCAGCTCAGTTGGAGGCCCTTGTCCCTAGAAAAGGCAGCGACATGATTTGCAACCAGTGAATGAGGTCTCCCTACCTCTGCAACCTTGAGCATTTCAAGGTGAAGTCTGGTACTTTCTTAAAATAGGTTCTAGGAAATGAAGTAAGCTTTGTTAATCAGCTATTAAAGTCTGCTCATTTTTCAAATAAGTGTAGTTTTAAAAATCCTATTTTTTTTAATGTTTGCATTTCTCACTGACTTACAGGCTTCTTTATTTTTTTATTTGTCTTTCTTCATGTCTTCACATACAGTCTTTAAATTTTTCTCTTATATTACATGCAAATACAGGGTTGGGCAAAAGTACAGTTGTTCATATAGGAAATAATGCAGCAATTAATAAATAATAATAATAATAATAATAATAATAAAAGGATAAACTGTTTCAGGTACTTGCAAATGTAAACCTACTTTTGCCTCACCCTGCATAGAGCATATTTATTATGGATAGGTTACTGCATTATTTTTCCAACTATGAATCCAATACAACATAAACAGTTTGTCAGAAACTTTTTCAGTAACTTAAAGGTTTCTTGGGAATGTGTCTTGGAGTACATCTGGGTGATCTTTCCTGGATTCTCCGTTGGATCTAAGTGCTACTTCAAGTAACAGCTTTCCTATATTTGTAAAGCCTATGTTTAAATCCAGTGCAGACAGTTCTTCCATAATTATTATGTGTCAGTATCTCACTTTATTTAATAATTACATTACTTTTAATGGTGAACGTGAAGTACCATTCTATTTAGTCAAAGTAGAAAAAATAAAATTTTCACCTGGATTTCTTCTGTGGTTGCCTTGGGCAGGGCCAGTGTGGCAGAGCTGTCAGAGGGATGCCCAAGGCAGGAAGGGATGATATGAAATGTGGGACCGAATAACAGTTATAAAGGATTGTCAGATAATCAACTTGTCTTTTGGGGGGGAGGGGAACTGTAGTATTGATAGGAGGGATGTTGGATTTAGAAAAAGAGAACTAAAACTTCTGACCATACCTAGAACAATAACTTAATTTTGCATTTGCTTAGTGCTTAATTGATTTGGTGAATTCATATAGAAAATAGCACTTTTAAATGTCATTTTTTTGGTAAATAATAAAACATTAGGAATCAAAATTATAAAATTTGTCATTTCTGGATATCAAAGAATACATTGTCCCTGCCTCTCCCACAGATTTTTCTCCAGCCTCTACAGCTTTTCCTCTGGGGTAGGGGGAAGAGGGAAGAAATCAACATACAGTGGATAAGTGAAGTGAATTATATTAACAACCTGGAGTTCTGTTTTGTATTCTTCTAAACTTCTGACTCCATAATCTTACACACTTTATTTTCCTATGAAAGATGAATGCATTATATTTTATTGCTTCACTTGGGTTTTGACCATGTTTGTAAAGCACATTGAAATCTATGGATCAACACTATAGATATTATAAATAAATATTATAAATAAATGAACACACATTAATACTAAATGTGATTAGTAATTACTGAGAAGAATGGATTCTTTTCTCAATTTCACCATAATTAAAAAGTGACTAGGTAGGAAAAAAAAAACACCTGACTATAATGGCATTAAATTTATAATGGCATTAAATACAATGGCATGGAAAGGTTTTGCATTAAGTAGTTTTCCAAGCTATGTAAGTAATCTCTATCTTTTGGATCCTTGTTGCTGATCATTAATTAGTTGTCCCTGACACAGAGGCGGACAATTTTGACATGGTCCTTTTTCTGGCTCAATCTATTTACTGGTACTTGCTAAACCTAGATGGTTAAGGAATGGGGTGTAAATATAACCCAAGTAAGGGCTATTTCAGGTAAGCATGATTTATTCTTGTTTGTATAATAAGGGATTCTCCTAAATCTTCAGTTTGTATTTCATTTCTTAAGCAGTGTTTGGCGTATTGTATAAACTGGCATAATTTTCTTTCCATGTACAAGGTAGTATGGATAGTAAAATTCCAGTGTTACAATTATGAATTTTAAGATATGTAGGTTGTAGGCAGGGATCCAGGTTGTGAGAGAAATCACACTGAGTCTTAGCACAGAAAAACATCAGTGCCTGAGGATGTGTGATTCTCTGAGTTCATCTGTCAGGTTCCCCGATTAGGTTAGTTTCCTTCCTGAGAGAAGTGACACGTTTTTCCAGAGAAGCAAGCAATGGGAAACCTTCACATAAAAGGCCAGAGATCATCACCACAGGGGTAATCTGACCTAAACTTGGAGAAGAGTTTTTGTCATATGGACATGTGGGACATAGGGTAGGTGGATGAAATTTGTGGAACTTGATTATTTAGTGTTTGAGTTGCCATTTACTTGTTTAATGTTGCGGTAAGATATGCTTAACATTTAAATGGATCATTTTAACCATTTTTTTAAAGTGTGCAATGCAGTAGCATCAAGTGCGTTCACATTGTGATGCAACCATCACTTCCGTCCATCTCCAGAATTTTTTCTATCGTCCCAAGTTGGAACCCCATCCCATTATCATTTATTTACCCCCTGCCCTCAGCCCCTGGCAACCACCATTCTCCTTTCTGTTTGTAAGTTCGATGACTCTAGGTACTTCACATAAGTGGAAACATACAGTGTTTGTCTTTCCGTGACTTATTTCACTTAGCATATTGTCTTTAAGATGGAATTTTGTGGCTTGTAACACAATTTTATTTATTTATTTTTAAAGATTTTATTTATCTGTTTTTAGAGAGAGGGAGAAAAGGAGAGAAACATCAATGTGTGGTTGTCTCTTGTGTATCCCCTTCTGGGGACCTGGCCTGCTACCCAGGCACGTGACCTGACTGGGAATCAAACCAGCGACACTTGGGTTCTCAGGCCGTCGCTCACTCCACTGAGTCACATCAGCCAGGGCAGAATTTTATTTTTAGGACTAATATCCCATTGTATGAACATACTGTATTTTGTTTATAAATTCTTTCACAGATGGACATGAGTTGTTTCTCCCTTTCGACACCATTTTCTTTAAAAATAAAAGGACATTATATTTTAGAACAGATTTACAACAAAATTGAGAAGAAGATAGTTATTTCCCATATATCCCTTGTCTCCACACATGTACATCCTCCGCTATTATCAACATCACTCACCAGAATGGTACCTTTTTTTTTTAAACCAAGGATGAACCTACATTGACATAAAATTCTCGCCCAAAGTCCCTAGTTTACTTTAGGGTTCATTCTTGGTGTTGTATATTCTATGAGTTTGGACAAATGTATAATGGCATATATACATTATTTTAATGTCATACAGAGTATTTTCTCTGCTCTAAAATTCTTCTGTGTTTCATCTGTTTATCTCCCTCCACCTCTGGCAACTACTTAGAAAAAAAAAAATTTTTTTTACAATGTTGCCTTTTCATGTAGTTAGACGCAGAGTAGGTAGCCTTTTCAGATTGTCTTCTTTCATTTAGGATTATGCATTTACAAGGTTCTTTCATGTCTTTTCAGGACGTGACAGCTTATTACTTTTAGTGCTGACTAATATTCTATTGTCTTGATGTACTATAATTTTTCCATTCATCTACTGAAAGCCCTCTTGGTAGCTTCCAAATTTTGGCGGTTATAGTAAAGTTCATCTAGGTTTTTGCCTGTTATCCTGCTATTGTAGGAATTTTACAGTTTTGCATTTTACACTTAAGTCTGTGTGTGATCCCTTTTGAGTTATTTTTTCTGTGAAGGGTATAAGGTGTGTGTCTAGATTATGAGTTTTTTCTTTCCCCTTTTTTTGGTATGTAGATGTCCCATTGTTCCAGTACCATTTTGTTGAGACTCTCTTTGCTTTATTAATTTGCCAATGCTCCTTTGTCAAAGATCAGTACCATTTACTTTTTGATCACTCCTTTGGCTATTAAAGAAAAGTATTTGAAATTTTTACAGGAACTAGTTTATGAGATCATACTTGGTCTTGCTAATTAAGGTCCATTCTCAGTCAATGAAGATTTTATTTATTCAAAAAGTATGTGAGTGTCTACCATATACCATGCTAGGTACCACAGCTATAGGGCCTCACAAACAAATGAAGTGCCAGCCATCATGGAGATGAGAGTGTAGCAGGGGAAACGGACATTACTGCTTTAAAGATTTCGTGATTAAATATAAAATCACAACTCTAATAAGTGCTACGGGGAAGTGATACACAATATCATGATAACTTTAAGGGCAGTGTTTTGGGAGGTGGGGTAGAAGTCAATCTGGAAAGGGAGGTGAAGGATAGTTCCTGGCAGAGGAGTCAACATGTGAGAAGACCCCCTTAGACCCTCTTGCTCCTTTGAGTAAGCAAGCGCAGTCCAGATAACCTAGTGGGCGCAAGCATGGCGTAAGTCTTGAAAACATACAAATCTTTCAGGCTGTAGTAAGAGTTTTAGTCTGTATGCCGAGGGCATGTGTTTTAATTTGAAAATGGGGCTCCAGGGATGAAATTGAAATTACCAGATTTTAATTTTTAAAAGATCCCAGGAGGTAGTATGTTAAACAGGTTGGGTGGGTTGGATTAGAATTTATTCTAGACAGTTCCATAAAGGGACTTTTGCAGTTTTCAAGGCAAAAACTTAATGATTGGAGTGGGATGATAGCAGAGATAAAAGAAATCTAAATTTGAGACAAGGTTGAGAATTTAAGAATTTAATTGATGGACTTTGTAATTGATGGGACATGGAGAAAGGTGGTGAGCGTAACTCATAGGTGTAAAAACTGTGTAACAGAACCACGATGGTGCTTCTTCTGAGGTGTGTGTGGAATGAGGAATTGGTCAAGTAGATAATTTCTGAGAGTTTTGGTTGTGAAGTGGGGAAGAGATTAGACTGCTGCCATGGGAGAATATAGAATCCGTAGACAGTTTCTGGTTTTTGTTTTGTTCTTGAGTTGAGAGAGACCTGAACACATTTAAAGGCCAGTGTGGAGAACCTCTAGTTGAGGGAGAGATGTTGAATATATGTGGAAGAAGAAGGATAATGTAATTACTAGGAATCTATGAAAGGGGCATGTTGGACATGGATGGGGAGAAGGATACAGCCTAAAGATGTGAAGGAAATGGTTATCCTTAAATATGGGAGGGGGGCAGAAGCAAAGAGACTAGTATGGGGGCAGTGTTAGATGGACAAGAAATATAGATTAGCAAGCACTGACAATTCCAAAGTTAATTATCACAATTGCTAGACTTTTCATATCTATTTTCTGTTATGCATACTTTTATAGAAACTGCCCAGTGCTTCAGAGTTAAATGTTCTTATTTCTTGTCACCTGTGTCTTTCAAATAACTAACCTGGGTGATATTAAGAGTTTATAGTAGAATTACATTCAATTTGAACTCTTTATAAAAACACCCAAGTGGATTTATTTTGATATTATTTGCAAGGCGTTGTGTGTTTTGCAGGGGGTGGGGGTATATATGGGTGTTTGTGAAAATCACATCTTCTAAATTTATATAAAGCTTGTTAAATGTGCATTTTGCAAATTTTGGGTGGATACTTGTTTCCTATAGCACAGTGATACCTGAGGGTGGGGAAATGGTCACATCCATTCCTTTATCTTCACCTTGGTGAGAAATCATGATTTAGTTCAAAGCTATTCAAGTAAGTCTTTGCTCCGTTTTCCCACCCTGTCTTCAGTGATATTATTTGGAGTCAGCAATCAATGGATTCCATCCCTCTGAGACTTGCTTAACCTACAGCCGCTGATATAATACAGGCAAGAGCTTGTTACTTTATCTGAATTGTCCATCGCTACCTTAATGAGTGAAATGGTTAAGTAGAGGAGGGGGTGAGCCTTAAGGAATGTGTGTTCCATTTGAGCTGAATATTTCAGTGTATATAGGGAGAGGGAGGGTGAGAGAGAAATCTACTTACATCACTGGAACTGCATTGAGTGTGAGCCTTGCAGGTTAAGAGACAGACTACAGTGTCTTGCTTTCTGCAGGAAGCAGCAATGCCGTTTGTTTCCTAAGAGGAATTTTTTATTTAGAAAAGGAAGCTTTCTCTCTACCCAGGAAATGGCTTTCCTTGTGCGTTGCTATGCCAACTGCCTGCAGCCATGGTCCTCCAAAGTAAGCACAATAATGTAATTATATTGGTGTGTTACATTCAGACTCATGATTCTCGAGATTGTGTGTGTGCATGTGCTGTGTCTCTGTTAGTGACTCTTGCTAGCAGTCATGCTTGTGTTGAGTGTGAGGGACAGACATCATTAAATTAAATGTCCATCAGTGTCATGCTGCTAAGATTAATTGTGCAAACTTGGTTAGTGGAGTGGGACAGAGATCACCGGTCACCACTCTGTCAGCATCATTAGCAGCTAGGGAGGAGGTCCCGATTCACACGCTCTGCCCTGATTTTTCTTTCTTTCTCTTTCTCTCTTTTTTTTTTTCTTGGTTGGAGGGGATCGTATGTGTGATTGCAAATGAAACAAGAGTATTAACAATGCTTGGCTGAATGCTAGAGACTGGTTCTCATACCACCCTGACTAATATAATTCTGTATTAAGCCTTTTCAGGGGAGTCTGTGTGCAGTCAGCCATTTTAGCTTTTTTTTTTTTTTTTTTTGCTTCTTGTTCTTCTGTCTCAGAAATGATTTTGTTCTGGAGGACTGAGAGCTGTCTAAGGTTTCCTCAGTCTTGTCATAGCCTAAGATGGTTAGAGTTTCAGCGTTATAAAAATGGAGATGAACATGGTTGTTCAGATTCCCTTTCTGGTCTACAAGTGCGAGGGGTTTTTTAAGCTTGCCAGTAGTGACACTTTAAGCTGCCGCATGGTTTCCTCCTCCCTCTTTTTTTTTTCTCTTTCTTTTTCTTCTTTCTTTTAATTTAATGCTGTAGAGGGTGACTTGCCATCCATGAGAGATTGGTACATGATGTGTAAATTCAGTTCAGCATATGTTTCTTCATTATGAAACCACTAGCAATCCCAGCTAACCATGGAGTTATGGGCCAGCAGGAGAAACATTCAGTAAGTATCACCAAACGCCGCTTGTGCTTTGATAGCGCGTCATAGAGAACTGCTTTACAATGGGAATTATTGCTGCTGCTCATCAGGGAAAACAGGGCTTTTAGGGGGCATGCTAGTCTGCTTGGAGGAGGGAGGGTAAGTTACAAGTGGCTTGTGCTTCCAATGTTGTGATTAAAAAAAAAAATTAAACAGCCAACAATTTGTTTAAAGCAAAATCACAAACGTTGAGAAATACGAGACAGCTGATTTTTATAATAACAAAATTAAAGCTTGACAGTTCATCTTTAACTTAATACCTGAATAGATTTTTTTAAATGCTTTTTTATAGTTGAATTTAATGAGAGATGATGAAAAGGGTTATGGGGAACTGTAGTAAG
Organism: Glossophaga mutica; assembly: GCA_039655065.1. Taxonomy (NCBI): domain Eukaryota; kingdom Metazoa; phylum Chordata; class Mammalia; order Chiroptera; family Phyllostomidae; genus Glossophaga; species Glossophaga mutica. Next base: position 89,890,071 of record CM077311.1, read on the forward strand.
GAATTCACAGGGAGGTTTGAGTGAGGGAGGGAGACCTTCGATTATTGATTTGCTAATAAAATGATTGGTGGGACTCCTCCGACTTCTTAACATGTTTTAATAGGAGATGAAAACACAGAATTTTTTTTCAGTGTCACAAGTAATGCTTCTTGATAATTGATCCCATGAGTCAGCGATGCATTTGTCACGCCGAAATCCCACAGGCGGCTACTGCTGTTTGTGAGAAACACTTTTCTATGGCTGCCACCAAGTGTGAGCTTCCTGTTATAGGAATGTGAGTTCTCACAGTGCTACTTTTATGTTACCATGTTGGAAGTTTCTGCCGTCAGGCTAATTCATATGTTTTCTACGTGTATATGTATACTTAATCCTCACAGTGAAAACGCATGAATTTAAGCAGCTTCTGTGGTAGTCTAAGTATTTTTGAAATGTCTACCTTTGTATTTTCACATTTTAGCATCTAGGAGGTATTATGTTAGGGTGTAGAATTATCTCTTGTGTATTCTAAAAAGCGTTAAGATGTTAAGCTCAAAAATGAAAACAAATCGCTGAGGCTTCAAAAATTTATAGGCAGAAGGCCATGAATTTTAGAGTATGAGATGCTTAAGTTTATGTGTATAATTTGGTTTTGTTCATCATTATGAACAAAATTATTAACTAAGTCCAAGAGCTTTTCTTGCGTGAAGTGTCTATGACAGCATTATCTCACTTTCCCAGTGAACTACAGGATGTTCTTAAGGCAGTGGCTGTGTTGGAAGCGTGTTACTAGGATGCTGTGCTTAGAGCCCAGGCCCCTCGTAATGAGATCCTTGTGGTACCTCACTAATTAAATCTCTTCGGACCAACTCCAAAAAAAGACCAGCCTTATACTTAATTTCTCTAATAGGGAAGGTTGCTATAGAGAAGTTCTACTGCAGTTCGATTTTGCTAACAGGGCCTTTGAAGGGAGGCTCCTCTGGAGTCATGATTTTTTCAGGTTAAAGCGAGAGTATTACTTAAACTCTACTCGAGGAACCTTAGAAGCAAAGTTTAAATCACAGGGTTTTTGTGTACCTTTTTTTACATGCTCTTTCTCAAACCGAGGGAGAGAGTATTTATTAATAATAACATAATTTTCATGAACAAAGACAATTGTTAAAACTACTTTATGGTAATGGAGGAAAAAGTATTACTAGATTTGTGAAAACGAGCTGTTGGGAAAGATAATAGTAAATAGTGCGTAAACAACATTGCCTCGTGTCCTATTGTGTAAATATATTTGTTTCCTGATAAGTGCTTTATATTTTACTGCCATTTAGTGTAATTCTGTAACTAAAGTACCGTATTTTGCCTTGTATAATGCACACTTTTTTGCCCAAATTTTTGAGGGGGCAGTAAGGATGCGCATTGTACACGGGTATAATGATTACATGCCAAGGGGATAATAATGCCATGCATAATGCGCACAAAAACATGGGTGCGCAGTACACACGGCAAAAGACAGGTAACACTAGCAGTCACATAACTTCGAATCAAGCAATTTCTAGAAACCATGTGAGTGATGTTTTCCATGACACTTTTGTTACAGATTGAAGTACTAGAATTTGCCATCCCAGACCATCATTCTACATGGCAGAGTAGGCAGCTTATGGTATCAGCAGCTTGCCATGTACTTGTCGATGAGTCGTTTGATTATCTAGACTTTGCTGTTTCATGAGCGGACCTTTACGATTTTAGTTTATATGCAAGGAGTTGAATAGGAGAGTAATTGCTCTGGCTCTCACATAATAGGTGACTCAGAAAACCATTGTAGAGCAAAAATGAGTGAGAATGCCCTCTTTTGACCGATGAGGCTTCATGAGCATAATGTCAGAGCTAATTTTACATGAGTAAAATTTAGCAAATTCACAAATACTTCCATTTTTGCTTCTTCAAAAAGTTTGTGACTTTTTAAGTGGCTTTGTTTCTTTGACTACAGAAGAAGGAAGTGAGGTACTGAAAAGAAAAAAACACATTACATGGGGGCTGTTTAAAGTTGGGGACAAGCAGTAAACTCAGTTATTCCACTTCATCAGAGTCTTCAGAGCTTACAGGCCTTCATTCTTCATTCATTTTCTGTGTAGCTCAGTGTGTATCTCAGTTGCTGGCACATGGTAGGTGTACAGTAAATACTGTTGAATTTCTCTTTTAATTGCATTTTTGGACTAGTGAAGTCTCAGTTATCCTTTAAAGTAGTAAATTTTACATATTTTATCACATCTCCTCCCCCTCCTCTGTGTGTGTGTGTGTGTGTGTGTGTGTGTGTGTAGGACAGTTGATAATACTCACATGAATACCTACCCGTGTGTCACGCCCAATGCAGCCAGCCCTGGTCTGTATTCTTTTAGTCATTGAGTGCCTTCAGTTCATCTTCAGAGGAACCTTGTGATTTGTGAATTTCGAAAATAAAAGGAGATTATTAATATTTTCCGAAAATGTATTATAAAACTGAATTTTCCAAAAGACCTGGTAAAACACTAACTGTATAGACTGTTAATAAACATCACATGAAGAAGGTTTCATAGACCCAGTCAGTCGAGGGAAAACCTTGGGATAACATTAGAGGTGTCATCACTCTATTTACCAATGTTTGTTTGTTTGTAATCCTCGCCTGAGGATATGTTTATTGACTTAGGAGAGACAGACAGACAGACATCAATGTGAAAAACATTGATCATTTGGTTCCCACAGGCTCCCATAGGCACCTGCACTGGGGCTTGAACCCACAACCTAAGTATGTGCTCTAACCTTGGATTAAACATGCAGCTTTTTGGTGTATAGGACGACGCTCCAACCAACTGAGCCACCAGGCCAGCACTCAACCGTTTTGTATTTTTTCCTGCCTCCCCCCACTCTCCCAGCCTTTTATTTTGCCTGCTTTGGATTTTTGAATGGAAATAGTATTTCTTAAGCATGCTTTTAAAAATTCGGCACTAGAGGATGATTTTGAAACTTTGTAAATTAAAAAACAAAACAAAACAAATTGAATCACTTAAGTCAATTTGATACTATCCAAACTGATCATTTATTTTTTAGTTGTACATTTTTATAGAAATTATTATGTCATGTGCCATACTTATTATAATAAGTAAAACCTCAGTCATGATTCAATAAGACTTTAAAAAGAGGTGTACATAACAAAAATCCTCACTTAAATGCGGGGAATAAATAGCAACAGCTGTCATTTATTGAGCATCTATTATACCACAGTCACTATGTTACATGTTGTCTGACTTAATCATTACAAGAACCTTCTAAAGAAAGCTGTGTTATCACCTTTTGTGGAGATAATGAAACTGAGGCTTAGCAAGATTTAAAAAAAAAAAATTGTTTTGCCAAGCAGTAGTTAGTGGTAGAGCCATCATCACTGGAACCCAGGGTTGTCGGATTTCACAGCCCTTCTTTAACCGTAAACCTACACTATTTCTCCTTCTGTGGCCAAACTTAGTCTTAGTCAGGTGTGTAAATTTAGATTTGTGAGAGCTGGTATTAACTAATGGAAGACACAACTTGCAAAAAAGTACTTGCTTTTCTCCTGTGACTCTGTTTTGCCTGGCGCACATGACATTCCAAGCACTGAATACAAAAGAACAATAATGTCATGATCAAAATTACTTTATAAACTTACAAAAATAATTCAGAAAACTACTTATTCACAGATACAATTAATAATGCATCTGTCCTTTTTGATATTACCTTGAGACTTCAGTTGGGATGATCAGGATAAATGGCATTTAGCCCATTTCCTTCCTCCTGCTTTTTTGTGTTTGGTTCTATCACATACCTTCTCATTTTGCTGCTTAACTTTTTAAGCATAAACGTGATGGTTCAGCTTTCTCAGTTCCCTTTTAACTTCTGACAGCCTGACCTTCCTTGACCACTTGTGTTCTCTTGGAAGCACTGAGTTTTGCTGTTTCGTCATCTCCTGTGCCTGCTTTAGTGAAGTCGGCATCTGTCATGGAGCCCAGCTTCAATTCATGATCACCCCACGAAGTCCATACTAACCATGACTTGTCTGTGGCCATAAATACCAGTTTCATCATTTCATAAGTTTCCTAACCAAGAAGCATGGAGTATAGCAAGGAGAAGCATGTGTCAAAATTCCTATTGATCACAAAGACCCTCTATCATGTGCAGTCTCTCCCTTATGAACACATTTTTTGCCCAAACTGCTTTTTTAAAAACTTAGGATGAGATGATCTGTTAACAGACACTTTAGGCTCACTTTCTTTTCCTGTTTCCCAGCTTGTAGTGTTTGCTTAACTTTCACTTGCTCCTTGCCTTTTCACATACATGCCTTCCTGTCTTTGGTTCACAGTCCGGCACTCAATCCACTGAGCCACGCCAGCCAGGGCTTACCTTCTCTAAATAATGATTTTTTGGCACTTGATATGTAATGCTCAATTTTCTTAATTCTTTTAATTGGTGCTTTTAAATTGGTTTGATCTTTACAGTTACATGAGAAATCTTATCTTGAGTGGATCTCTCCACCTTCCTTGTGTTATGTATTTAGCATATGGTTGGAATTAAGGACTGTTAACTGGTTGAGAATACAGTACAGACAAGGATTTTCTAGGATGCAACAATAACATGTGAGGGTCCAAAGGAGGACAGTATGGAAGGATATGGAGAATCAGAAGGTCGTGGGACAAATAATGAGATAATCACTATGGAATGGATTATGTTAGCGAGAGCAGGTTGAAACAGGTGATGGAGAGGAAGATGGTAGGATACCTGACAAGTTAGTGACCACAATTTGGGGATCCAGCAAAGATGTATAAGCCCCTCTTCCTCTCCACCCACACTCTTCCTTCTCTTCCTATCTTTAACTAGAATGGGCTTAAGAAAACTCATTTTTTTAAAAAAATTGTTTTTATCTACCATGACAGTTTGACCTTGTCTGTAAACATTGAGTACAGTGTCTCTTTAATATAATTTGATCGATTCATTGTTCTTAGCAATGTAGAAAATAGCACCAAGATTAATTATAGACGTTAGGTTCTTCCTATTCTAGGTTAAGACTCCACCTTTTCTTTTTCTGATCTTTATTTTGTTTATAATGACAGATATATTTCCTGAGATGAAATAAACTTATCTCCTGGGGAGGTTTTTCCACCATGCTAGCTAGCAGAGAGGCGGGAGAGGAAGCAATATCCTGTTGTTTTATTCAAGGACAAGGTCATCTTGCCTTGGATTTGGGCCAAGAAACCCTGGCAACGAATGATAGATCTTTTTGCCCTGTTAGAAGTGAAGAAATATATTTTAGAAACTTTCCAGTGCATCCCATACACTATCTGTATGCATAGAAAAAAGCTCTAGTTCATTGTAGGACAAAATGAAGAAAAATTATTACTTGTATTCAGACAAGAAGTGTACTTTACATTTTTGCTTTTAAATATTGTTTGGTAATTATCCCTTTAAAAAGAACTGTATTATCCATTTATACAGAACTGTATAAAAATAAAAACAAGATTCGTGGAAAAAAGAACGATCAGCTTTAAAAAAAAAGAAGACAGTACTCAAAATGCATCATTAGAAACACAATTGTTCTCTAGCTATTTAGCCACAGTAAGACCTCCATAGTAAGATCACTAACCTTTTTCTCTCATTTAAAATATACTTTATATATTTGAAATACTGATCTTTAATTTGCACCAGTGTAGTTGCTCTTAAAGTTGGTCATGTATACATAATTATCCCTGAAATATAACCTGAGATTACTCTAGTCCATTTTCTCGATTTAAACTTGACCACACTCTTAAATATTTAATTCAGGTACTCTGTTTAGCAATCTTTTCAGTGTGACAGTCAGCTTTCTTCATTTTTCTGTGTCTAATAATAATTGTGTAGAAATTATTTTTATTTAATTTAGATCCTTATTTTTAACACTTACTTTATATGCCTAGTTAAAAAAGGAATAACATTATTGTCATGTCTGTAGCAATCTTTTGTAAACTTTTTCATTTTAGACTAAATAACAATATTATTATTATCCATGTATTGGATTATAGTTAGTTAATGAGCTTTTTTTAAAAAAAAAATTAAGAACAAGAAAAATAAGTGTGTATAGAGATATGAGAGAGAGAAAGAATTCAAATGAAAGTTTGCAAATGAGTTTTCAAGGTCTTATTTCTCTTCATCATTAAGAAGTGGTCTTTATTTTTGAAGACCTGAAACATACTTGTGATTACCGCCATGTACTGTATTAAAATGCCAATGCTACTATTATGCTTAGGTGTTACACAGAGCAGGTTAAATAGAATAGTGCCTATTTTTTGGAACATAGATAAGACCCTTGTACAAAAACACATGAGAACATAAATACATTTATACTCTAAAGAACATTAAGAGCCATGGTCAGTGTGGCTCACTTGGTTGGAGCTTTGTCCTGTGCACCTAAAGATTAGGGGTTCGATTCCTTGTCAGGACACATGCCTAGGTTTCAGGGTCAGTCCCCGGTTGGGTCATGTCAATGTTTCTCTCCCATGTCAATGTTTCTCTCCCTGCCTCTCTCACTTCCTTCCTCTCTCTCTAAAAATCAATAAACGTGCTCTCTGGTGAAGATTTTAAAAAATAACATTAAGAAATGATATAACACCCCTGGCTGGCGTAGCTCAGTGGATTGAGCGCGGGCTGCGAACCAAAGGGTCGCAGGTTCGATTCCCAGTCAGGGCACATGCCTGGGTTGCAGGCCAGGCCCCTAGTGGGGGCCACGTGAGAGGCAACCACACATCGATGTTTCTCTCTCTCTCTTTCTCCCTCCCTTCCCCTCTCTAAAAATAAATAAATAAAATCTTAAAAAAAAAAAGTTTAAAAAAAAATAAATAAAGCTGAGTTCTATTTTAAAAAAAATAAAATAAAAAAAAAAAAAAAAGAAATGATATAACAGAGCACCCTCACAAAAGCAACATGTCCCTCTACATGGCACGTTACACAGAGAGTCCCCTTAACCCTTGATCCCTGCCTCTAACCTTCCTGTTGGTGCGGAAACACCTTTGCCACGGAGAAAACTAGTGTTAACCTCTGCCATTTTCTTATTAATTGAACCTGTAGCATAAACCTTTTGTGTTAGTTATGTTGTATTCTCTTTTTCTCATCTATATGTGTATCTATATAGTATGTACATGATATATATGATTGATCTTATCTAATTGTTTTATCTCTCTTACACATGCATATATATAAGTGAAATCATATGTACATATATAGTGTGTATATATTGTATAATGATTGATCTTATTTTATTTGCAGTCTATGATATATATGTGTGATGTCTGCATAATTTATCAGTTAAAACCTAATCTGTTTTTTTTTTGTACATTAAGTCACTATATAAATATTTCTCACATTCTTCAAATCTCTCCATTCCCTACCAGCACACTGGGTTCCTCTTTTCTAATTTACTCCACACGTTCATTATAAAGGCTGTTTTTAGAGACATTTTAGTTATGGGTTAACCTTCTATTTGTTGATTGATAGAGTCTGAAAAATACCTTTAAATTACTAAGGTACATATTCTTCTTCTTCTTCTTTTTTTTTTTAGGTACATATTCTTCTTTAGTGAACTCTAGAGAAATACATTATTGGTTTATAATATTGACTTGGTTTGATTATAAAATGAAATATATCCTCCCCATGTGTATGTATGAATTCATACATGTGTATGTGTTTATATAAATATAATTAGCCCATAATCTCATTTCTAATCTGGGTATGGAGATTAAGCTAGAATTTAACATTCTGCATAGCTTTTATTTTATTGATAAAGGGTAATTTTCAGGAATATATGCCATTTATCTCGTGATAAATGGTATTTTCTTACTGTTTTATATTAGAGATCTAAAAATACAAATTAGAACAGGTGCTCCTTTTATGGGTTATTTGCAAAAAGTCAACATTTCACTAATTTTAAGTGCTAGTACACAACCTCATACCTTCCATCTTAAAAGAAGACAATGAAACATGGCTGTAAAAAAAATGTAGAATTGTGATCTTTTGATTGTCTCCTTTTTCCTGCTGGGAAAGATGGGTGCAACCAGATATTTTTGTTCTTTGAAGTATTTTTAATAAGTGAAAGCACTCTTTATTTTTCTCAGTAATCAAGAAAAATTTGGAGCCCACAGTTTTTCTGGGCTTTGTGGAACTGACTTTATAGTACCTTTAATACTAGTGAAGAAGAAGATGGCTTAGAGTTGTCCCTAAGGACTTCCAGGGATTGTGTAGTCACAGGGCCTGTAGGGGCTGGTTGGTGGGGGCAGGAGGAAGGTCGGCAGAAGTTGGGTGATAAGTACAATTCACCCCCCCAGGATTCTGGTGACTGAGAATTTGAGGGATGAAATTAACTTTTTATTTATGGTTAATTAGTCTTCCACTTATTTATTTCCTCCAAAAATATACTTTTCTTCATTTAAAGTAACAATTAAAAAATATGAATGTGTTTTATAATACATTCATATTATATTAACATACAAGGCTTCCTATTTCTTTTTTAAATTAATGCCACTTGTGAAAACAATCCAGTGTCAAGTTCATACTGTTGTACTTTAGGGATAATATTTACCTGAATATAAAAGTAATTTAAAATTATTTTATTTAGAAGATACTCTTCGAATAGCTAAACTAATTTTCAGGGCTTGTTTTCTTTTATGGTTAGTCAGGTGACAATTTGGTCTGTGGCTTGTCTGCATTATTAGTTTTGTGCATAATTTATAATTTAAATGTATAATTGAACAAAAAAAAAATAGAAAACAGATGAAGACAAGGACAGAAAATGAATCTTACTACTCCAATAAAACCGTTGTCACATATCCTCTTTTTATAGAAATGTTGTTTATATTACATGTATAAAATCTGGTAATGGTATTTGTCCTAGATTTTACTCACCAAAGTATATGTAGAAGGACAGCTGATTTAGGAGACATATTGTAACTGTTATGAAGCTTCTATCATAAGGTGATTTTTCTACTTTATACTTTTAAAGTTTGTTATATATTATGATGTATAATATATAACACCATATGAGGGGGAACCCAAAACACCCAGAATTTATTTATGAAAAATTGTGTATTCTTACACGTTTAAACTTCAGTCACCTTCAAAGTACTCTCTATTTGATGCAATACAACTATCGAGATGTGTTTTCCACTGCTCAAAACAGTTTTTGAACTCATTGATTTCGACACCTTTTAGTGTTTCTGCCCTTTTTTGTTTGTTTGTTTCATCTCTTGTACATCATCAAAACATTTCCCTTTGAGGACTTTTTTCATTGGGGAAACAAAAAAAATGTCACTTGGGGTGAGATCAGGTGATTAGAGAGTGTGGGGCATGGGGTTCCTGCTGTTTTTGGTTAAAAACTGCTGAACAGTCAGGCGGTATGGGCAGGTACACTCATAAATCACCCATTGAGAAATGGGCAAATGTGTTGCAAGAGTCTTCAGAAAAATTCACTGAAGCTGAACACAGCCTCTCACAAAAACACCTGTTGGTACACTGACAGATGGGTTCCTAGAACACCCACCTGTGGGAAAGACCTGTACTACAATGGACCCACCCTCTAGAAGATAATTCCAGGTATTATTTGGGTCCTCCCTTGTGTATAAGTGTTATATATAATATTTTAAATATTGACAAATTTATTTGCTTAAAGAACTTCTTCAGCTAGTGCTAGACTTCCATCCCAAATGTGGGAGAGTAAGAATGCAATGTGATTTTAAGCTTACTATAGTCATACCATTGTACTTTTCTGGAAGTTTATGCAAAATCTTAAGCTATAAAAGTGAATATTAAAGTATCAAAAGAAAAAGAAGTGAATTTTCAAATTTCAAATATCTTAGATACAAAAAATATAAATTCCTGTGACAACATTTCTATTCTCTTCCCTTTCTACTGTATATGGCGTCTTTCATCACTGAAATCTTTTAATTGCGTTTCTTTTAGTTGGGCATATTCTCAGATTCTTTACCTTCCATTATCCTATTTTTTATTGCCCTCCCCCCCCCCCCAAAACTAACAACCTGATCTAGGTAAGACTTAAAGGATGTCTGCAGAAAGAACAAACATCGCAAAACTTGGAAGTTGACAAATAGTAGCGCTATTAAATGAAAAGCTTATTTTACTCTAGAAAAAGAGATATGGATAACTCAAATGCCTCCATTTCTTTTACCCCCTTAGGGCAAGACTACTTAAGCTCTATCTTTGAATGGAAGAGGAGAATATAGATTATACTTTTTATTTGATGAAAGTGTGTTCGGTATTAGCTGAATAAAATGTGAAAATAAACTGAGTGCTTTTAAATTTGTGACTAGTCAGAAAAGAAGCAAACCTATATTGATATTTTAAAACATGGATTAAAAGAAATATGTTTTACATAAGAACACCATTGACTAGTGCAGGAGCATTTAGCAAATCATTGCAAAAAGTGAACCATATATTCAGATTTTTTTAAAAAGCTGTAAATGTTATTTACATAAATGTTGTGCTTTTTTATCTGAGAAGTTGCATTTGTTTTGTTTGTTTTGAAATTGTGTTCTGCTTATTTGCCTTTTGAGAAGAGAAAATAATGAAACAGTACATCATGAATATTTTCTTGTGCATTTTATCAAGATTTCCATAAAAGAGATTTAAAAATAAGGTTTGAAAATTTTGCGTCTTGTTGGAGTAGCATATATTTACATGCTGAGTACATGGTGTGGACAAAAAAATACATGGGCATGCATAGGCAAGAATGTCACGTGTAATTTGATTAGTCCACAAAGAAGGAAGACTTGAGCTGTGCCCAAATAATCAAGATGTGAAGAAAAAAGGAAATGGGAGAAATTTTTGCAAGGCCAACAGAATGAGCTAAAGCATCATATTTAAAGTGTTCGTGTGCAGCAAAGGAACACCGAGTAGTAGATCACCTGGGCTGAGGTAGAAGGGCAGCCGCAGGAACACAGGCTGATGCGGGAGGGCTCAGGCTGTAGAACCTTTGGATGTCGGGTCAGAGAGCGTTGACCTAGTGCTGTGCTTTCTTGTAATACCTGGAAATTTATTAACGGCAGGATGAAGTGAAATGGAAGTGTGGTGTGGCCAGGGTACATTGCAGGATTACAATGCTCATGAGTTAGATTTTCCAAGTATAAGGATTTGTTTAGGTCTTCGTGTAGGGTGGCTAACAGTCAAGTCGTCTCTGTTGATCTGGACAAACCTGACTGAATGTGCTTACTTCTGATTATATCATGTGAGTTGGTGAGAAGGATCAAGAATTCCCTAGAGTTATTTTTCTTTAAAAATTTGACTATATGTATTTTAATGAAAATACCATTTTTTTTTTCACAAAATCTAAGACCATTGATTGATTGGCCTTACTTTAAGTGAGCCACTGTTTCCTTTCCATTGATTGTAAGATGGATCCCAATTTCAAAGATCTTAAGATAAAAGAGAAATTGTGGATCTTAGAAACAATGAAATATGGTATTAGCCACATTAATATAATTGTGTGCCTAATAAAACATTTGTATGTTGCATTGATAGTGGTGTTGTGTGCAGATAGTTATGGAACTAGATATCCTATGTTGAGCCAGTTTTTTTTTTTTTTTTTTTAACCACAAAACCACTTGCTTGCAAGGAAAATGTGCTCTGTATTTCTCCTTTGTTGTTTGATTGTGGATGAGACAGCTTTTGCCCTGGAGTGGCTCATAGAGAGAGTAGTAGCAGGTGTATGTACTAAGTATTAGATATGGGCCCCCCACAGAGGAATGTCTGGGGGCAGCTGGGGCCCACTAAGTGGATATGGGTGCACGTGCAGAGAAAGGGCAGATGGATTTTGGAGATTTAACCAACACGCCAGAATTGCCCAGAAGAGCTAGAATACAGGGTTTAAAGAAGGCCAGGGTAAAACAGAGTTGAAGGTGTCCTGCTCCTTACTGGTTTCAGTACCGTACTCTTGTAATTTATGTGATGTTATTTTCCTACCCCCAAAGGAACTGAAAACAAATATATTGAAATAACTAGCTAGGTATCCACAGGAATTCTCAGAACTTAATAGGGGGTAGGGGTGGGGTGGGGTGGGGTGGAGGGTGAATCTCACTTAGAAAGTGAAACTACTCCTAGTAGCCTATATATAAAAATACTCTAATTTAGGAAATTCTTTCTGCATGTGATAATGAAAACTGTAAGCTGACCGCCTGTAGCCTTTTTGAAGGAAGATACTGAAGTAGAAGGGATTAGTAAGAGCTGTATCCTAGAGGGCTCCAGAGCAGGAACGTGGGTTTGTATTCTGGCTTCCTGTGTCCTAGGCGATGTTTTAAGCTCTTTTCAGATATTATCTCAGTTACCCCTCACAATATCAGTATGTTGCCCCCTTTTCATGCATAAAAAAAGTCAAGACAGACAGAGGTAAAGGAGCTTTCCCAAAGTTCCATAGCTAGCACCTGGTGGAGCCAGTGGCAGTCTGTCTTGTATGCTTGCGCACATACACTCACACATGCACACACACACACATACATGCACACATACATGCACACATGCTTCTATTTTTGGAAGCTGCATGAAGTACCTCAACTTTGCTCATAGTACATTGTACTAGGATGGACCAATCCCTTGTTTTCTGTGTACACCGTGGATTATACAACTCTCACCAAAAAGATCTGAGAACAGGTCATTTCTGCTCCCTGCATCCAGAGGTAATTTCCTTTAGTACAAGTTTCAGAGGGATTTCATATGTGCAATGTAACTGTCACCCGCACCATGAAGTGCACAGTAACTTTGCCTTGATCTTGAAGGAAATAAAAGTGATGTATTTTATTACCCTTTAACCTTAGCCAGAATTACAAGAATACAGTTTTGTATTATATAATTACTCTTTAACTGTGTAAAGTTTTCTCTTGTTAATTTAACCTTTTATGGAAAGGCTGCCATGTGTATCGGAGATTTCCCATCCACATGGTTCTCCAGAGTTCTTTTGCATTACCCTGTTTTAGACTTGAATATAGAAAAGAATTGTTTTTGACTTACTGTTTGGGTTGGGTGATAGCTCTCTTAATTTGTTTTCAGTTAGATAAGTAATTTATAAGGAGCTAATTTTAGCATGTACCCAGATGAAAGAGTTTTCCGAGCCAAGCAGACTTAGCAACATTGTTTTAGCCATCTAAAATACAGAAAAATGAACAATAATTAGGTCCATCTTTATTAAAATTTCTTTAGCCTTCACTGCTATATAACACGTATTCATGGGACTGTGGAATATAATTATACCTTTTAGAAAGCTTTA